>CM066595.1:15297500-15897500 GCA_033816785.1 Picus viridis | reverse complement strand
GCAGAGAAGGAGACTTGCACAACCTCTCTGGGCAGCCTGCTCCAGGCCTCCAGCACCCTCACAGTAAAGAAGTTTCTCCTCCTGATCAGACAGAACCACCTGGGTTCCAGTTTGTGCCCCTTGCCCCTTGTGCTGTCCCTGGGCACCACTGACAAGAGTCTGGCCCCAGCCTCTTGCCCTTTATCTCTTGCTGAGCACTGATCAGATCCCCTCTGGGCTGCTCTTCTCCAGTCTCAATGGGCCCTGGTCTCTCAGCCTTTCCTCCTCACAGAGCTGCTCCAGGCCCCTCAGCCTCTACTGGACTCTGTCCAGCAGTTCCCTGTCTCTCTGGAACTGGGGGGGGCAGAACTGAACCCAGGACTCCAGATGCAGTCTCACTAGGGCAGAGCAGAGGGGCAGGAGAACCTCCTTGACCTGCAGGTTACACTTCCCCGTTGGATTTCTTGGCCACGAGGGCACAGTGCTGGCTCGTGGGCAACTCATTCCCACCAGCACTCCCAGGAGCATGGAGCCCCCTGTGCCTGGAGCCCCCTGTGCCTGGAGCCCCCTGTGCCTGCCGCCCCCTGTGCCTGCCGCCCCTTGTGCTGCAGGTCACTCCTCACCTCTACTGGTACAAGGAGCCATTCCTCCCCAGGCGCAGGACCCGTGTTGAACCTAAGTCAGAGGAGCTTCGTGATTTGAAGGATTCGTTGTGCTGTGAGGCCTGGGTGATTTCCAGGGGCTGAATGTTGAGGAGCAGCTCTCAGGATGGGATCTTGGCAGGGCTGCCCATCAGGTGCTGGGCAGAGCTTCCATGGTGCAGCGCTGAGGGGTCATCTGCTGCTGCTGGTCCCAGGGCTGGCAAGGGAGGCTGTGGTGGCTCCTGCCCTGCTTCAGCCACAGAATCCTCATTTCTCCTGCTCCTCTCCCTGCCAGTTTTTAAATGCCTTTGGCTGTCAAGGTGTCAAAACCTGGAGAATTGCTTGTGGAGTTTATCTCCCACTCCATCCATCTTTGGCATTTATCAGGTGCCTTTATATCACTCAAGAGAGAGCTACCAGCAATCCAGGGTGTCTGTCACACCTCCAGCAGGGACAGTGGGTGGCAAGGGAGCTGCAGTCATCACAGCTCCATCTGCCCTGTTAAGGTCTGGGCTGATCTGGACCCAGCACTGATGAGTGCACCCAAATTTTGTCCTGTTCCTTCCTGATAGTGCACAGCAGAGTCTCCAGGCTGCAAATGACATGTGCTAAGCCCCTCTGCCAGTGGGAGGAGGAGCTCCAGGCACCCCCAGGTTGCTTTCAGTGGAGCTGAGGGTCCCTTCCTCCTGGCTGCTGGGATGGCAAGTGCTGTATGTGGTGGAGCAGACACATCTTGCTGAGTTTCTTCCTTACACGGATGGATGTGGAGGTTGTCTGTGGTTGAGGAGGCTGCTGTGGCATGGACCTCCAGCTCCTTCTGTTTGCACATGGGATGGTTTCTGCTGCACCTTCCTCGGTGCAGGTGGTGGCTGGGAGCTGTTGGCTCTGAGGGGGCTCTGTTTTGGGGTTCCTTCCAGCAGAGATGTTGTTGTTTTGGGTAACAGAGGTAAGAAATGGAGACCCAAGCCTGTTCTGTGCAGATGGAGCAGATGCTGCCCCACCAGGCTGTGATGGACAAGAATATACAGTGTTGGGTCTCACCTCCTTCTCTGTCTGCCAGCCCTAAATGATTTGAGTTCTTTGGAAGCAGGTGCTGTAAGTCTTGGCTCTTCCATCCCCAGGGCAGGCGTGGCTGGGCACTGAGGATCTGCCTGAGGCCTCCCAGGCTGAGAGAGGGATGGGGAAGAGATACTTCTGTGACTACTGTGACAGGTCCTTCCAGGACAACCTTCACAACAGGAAGAAACACCTCAATGGAGTGCAGCACCTCAGGGCTAAGAGGCTCTGGTATGACTTATTCGAGGTGGGTACCACCAGCAGCCTGCCCCTCCCTCCCTGGGACTGGGGAGGTGTTGGGGAACAGATCCAGTGAGTCAGCTCTGATGATTGATCCAGATTGTGCCAGTGCCCTGTGCTGCTGCTGCTGTCAAAGCCTCAGAGGCACAACTTTCCTGTGGGTGCAGGAAGGGCAAACTGGAGACATCAGCTGGGACTCAGAATGAGGTGGAAGAGATAGGGAGGCTGTTGGTGAGAAGAGGAGCTGCAGGTAAGACTCTCTTGGCATCATGAGCCAACCTGAGGCAGGAGAGCTGAGAGAACAAAGTGAGTCATGGTTTCTGAAGGTGAGGTAGGTGCCTTCTGCAGGCCAGAGTTGGTCTGGCTTAACCAGAAGGCTGGAGCATCTCTGTGAGGCCAGGCTGAGAGCTGGGGTGGTTCAGCCTGGAGAAGAGGAGGCTCTGGGCAGACCTTCTAGCAGCCTTCCAGTATTTGAAGGGGGCTACAAGAGAGCTGGAGGGGGACTGGAGAAGATCCCCTCTGGGGCTGCTCTTCTCCAGGCTCAACAGCCCCAGGGCTCTCAGCCTTTCCTCCTCACAGAGGTGCTCCAGGCCCTTCAGCAGCTTTGTAGCCTCCACTGCACTCCCTCCAGTAGTTCCTTGTCTGCCTTGAACTGGGGAGCCCAGCCTTGGACACATTTCAGTGATGTCCACTGGAGCTCAGCACTGGGTTCTATGAGCCTCACAGCTTTTCTGTCAGCTCTGTGAGCCTGCCTGCTCTGTCTCAGCTGCTCAGGAGCCCTGCAGAGCTCTTCCTTTCCTGTTGTGCTGCTTTTCCCCTGCTGGCAGGGGAGGAAGCACGAAGCAGAAAGCCGAGGAGGTGATGTTTGCAAGCCAGTGAAAAGCTGAAGCCAGAGGTGCAAACAGGGACTGTTAAGTGACAGTGTCACAAATCATCCATCATAGAATGGTTTGTGTGGGAAGAAACCCTAAAGATCCTCTAGTTCTAACCCCCTGCATGGGCAGAGACACCTTCCACTAGCCCAGGTGCTCAAGGCCTTGCCCAGCCTGGCTTTGAAGCCCTCCAGGGAGGGGCAGCCACAACCTCCCTGGGCAGTTTGTGGCTTGAGTTCCTGGTTGTAATGTCAGAGGCTTCCCAGCAGGCAGGTGAGCTGTTTGGGCCCTCAGCAGGACGGGGTGCTGCTCTGAGGGAGACCTTCACCCTGTTGTGTCCCTGCCTCCCCAGACGCTGCTGCTATCCTGCAAGAGGAGCAGACCAAGAAGCCCTGCAGGAAGTTCCTACAAACAGGTGAGTCCTTCCTGAGCCAGCCCCAGGCTCTTCTGGAGAGCTCTGGCATGTGTCTTTGTTCCAGAGGGACTGGAAGGCTTGGGCCTGTGTGCCCAGTGAGCAGGGGTGGTGGAGCTGGGGTTAGCACGCACCGAGGGCAGGGCCGTGCCTGTGCGGCTGCCATCCCTCTCTGTGGCTTTTTCTTCCAGGCCAGTGTGATTTTGGCTCCAACTGCAGATTTTCCCACATGACAGAGCAGGATCTGGAGCAGCTGAGTGCCCAGGTTCAGGGTGAGTCCTCCAAGAAGAAAGCAGCTGGTGGGGGCTCTCTGTGGAGGGGAGCTGCTGCAGGAGCCTGGGCTGGCAGCGGGGTGTGAGGGGCCGTGCGGTGAGCACCTGCAGTCCCTCGCTGCCCCTGCCTGGTGTGGATCCCTCCCACAGCCTCCCAGTGTGACATGAGCCTGTGGCAGGCCTGCAAGTGCTGCAGTTTCTCTCATGCTCTCTGCTCCTGCTCTGCTGGCACAGGCACAACGCCAGGGCTGAGCTTTGCAGCAAGCAGAGTGGGCTTTGGGAGCCCTTGGGGTTTTGTTCGGTCAGGGAATGAAAGCTGTCAGCAGCAGAGGGCACTGCTACATCATTTCCCCTTCCATGTGTGGCCTGCATTTACCCCACCCCCTGCTCTTACCAGGGAGCTGCTGCTTCATCTCTTGGGAATAGCTAACCTGCTGTCCTGGGGAGAGGCTGTGGGGGGTTGGATCCCCAAAGCCTCTGCTCATGTCTCTTAGGGCGAGATTGGAGTTTGGGCAGGGAGTGAGTGGTAGCTGCTCCCCTGCTGCAGGTCTGCAGAGCACTTTTGAACATGGCCATTCCAGGAGTACCACCTCCTTGCCCTGAGAGGGTGGCAGCTCTGCTTTCTCTGCAGGATTCATTACTTCAGTGGTTAGAGAAAATGTAGGTGAGATGCTGGTGAGAACTTATGGACTGGTTGAGGTCTGCACTGGAGATGGTCTAGTCCCAACCCTGCCTTACTCAAAGCAGGGTAAGCTTGAGCAGGGTGCTCAGGACCACCTCCAGTTACGTTTAGAGTATTGCAGAACCCCAGCATGGTGGAGTTGGAAGGGACCTCTAGAGATCATCCAGTCCAGCCCCTGCTAAAGCAGGGCACCCACAGCAGCTTGCCCAGCAGCACAATGGCCAGGGGGGTTGGAAGCTCTCCACACAAGGAGACTCCACAACCTCTCTGGGCAGCCAGATCCAAGGCTCTAGCAGCCTCACAACAAACAGGTTTCTCCTCCTCTTCAGATAGAACCTCCTGGGTGCCAGTTTGTGCCCCTTGCCCCTTGTTCTGTCCCTGGCCACCACTGACAAGAGTCTGGCTCCAGCCTCTTGCCCTTTATCTCATGCTGAGCATTGATCAGATCCTCTCTCAGGCTGCTCTTCTCCAGGCTCCACAGCCCCAGGGCTCTCAGCCTTTCCTCCTCACAGAGATGTTTCAGTCCTCTCAGCAGCTTTGTAGCCTCCACTGGGCTCTCTCCAGTAGTTCCCTGTCTCTCTTGAGCTGGGGGGCCCAGAACTGGACCCAGCACTTGAGCTGTGGCTTCACTAGGACAGAGTAAAGGGAGAAGAGAACCTCCCTGCTGATCTCACTGTTCTGAATGCACCCCAAGGCTGGAGACTACAGCTTCTGTGGGGCAGCCTGTTCCAGTGTGGGACCACATTTGCAGTTAGAAGGTTTGGGGTTTCTCAGTACTGGTTTCTGCACATTTTCTTGACTCTGCTGGACTCCCTCCAGTATGTCTTGGATTCACAGAATGGTTTGGGTTAGAAGGGACCTTGAAGATCATTCAGTTCCAACCCCCTGCCATGGGCAGGGACACCTCCCACTAGCTCAGGTTGCTCAAGGCCTCATCCAGCCTGGCCTTGAACACCTCCAGGGAGGGGGCAGCCACAACCTCCCTGGGCAACCTGTGCCAGTGTCTCACCACCCTCCCTGGAAAGAATTTCTTCCTACTCTCCAGTCTCAATCTGTCCTCCTCAAGCTTCAATCCATTGCCTCTCATCCTGGCACCCCAAGCCCTTGTCCGAAGTCCCTCCCCAGCTTTGTTGTAGGCCCCCTCCAGTCTGTCCCTGTCTGTGTGGCACTGGGGAGGCTGGAACTGGATGCAGCACCCAGACATGGCCTTACCAGTGTGGAGCAAAGGGCAGGGATCACTTCCTTGACCAGCTGGCAGGGCTCCTTCTAACACAGCCCAGGTTCTGAGCAGATGTGGTGCCCACCCCACAAGCCAAGCAGCCAAGTGTTGTGGCAGGAGCGTGGCAAAGGCAGGCCCCGGGGTGGAGGGCTGGGTGTGTGTGTGGGCCCGCAGCGCATGTGGGGTGTGCACGGCCACAGCCTCCCTGCTGGCCTCCTGAGGGACCAGGCCGGGGAGGCAAGGCTCTGGTGAGCCCAGGCAGGAGGCAGCTCTCCAGAACTGTTCAGTCCTCACGTTGCTGAGTCAGTCTGAGCGTCCCCAGGGTGGCTGTGAATCAATCGCTGCGCAGCGCTGGCAGTCAATAAAACCCAACTCGGCGGAGTGCTCCGGAGAGGAGAGCCCCAGCCAGCCCTGCTCGGGCTCTTCTTCCTCACCCTTCCCTGCTGCAGGCTTTCAGTGCTGGGCTCCTGGCAGGCTGTTTGCAGGAACCTGTAGCTGTTGTAGTCACCAAAGGCTGCTGCTGATTGCAGGGGAGGTGAAAGCTCCCTGGAGCGGAGCGGCAGGGGGAAGCTCTGCGCTCGGGCAGCTTGCTCTGCCAATTACACTTGTTACTGGATATTGACTCCTGTCAGCTGGGTCAGGTGGAAGTGGAGAATTGGCTGGTGAAAGAGCTGATTCCTGGGAGACCACTTGGAAACCTTGCATTTGTATTACCAAGTCAAACATTTAATTAAGCAATTAGGCTTGCAGGAGCAGGGCTGGGCAGGGTGCCTCCTCCTCGCCTCTGCTGCTCCGGCGCAAGCACCTGGTCCCGGGCTTCAATCCTGCTCCCCTCTGGTGCTGTGGCATGGAAGTCCTCTGTGAGCACAGCCAGCAGCCTAAGCAGCACACAGACCTCTAAATCGAATCAGCTGAGCCCACAGAGAGCTTGGAGGGCAGTGGTGGAGGGAAGAATCCCTGAATCCCAGCATGGGGGTGAGTGGAAGGGACCTCCAGAGATCATCCAGTCCAACACCTCCAGGGAGGGGGCAGCCACAGCCTCCCTGGGCAACCTGTGCCAGAGTCTCACCACCCTCCCTGCAAACAATTTCTTCCTACTCTCCAGTCTCAATCTGCCCTCCTCAAGCTTCAATCCATTGCCCCTTGTCCTGTTACTCCAAGCCCTTGTCAGAAGTCCTTCCCCAGCTCTCCTCTAGCCCCCTTTGGGTACCAGAAGGCTGCTCCAAGGTGTCTCTGGAGCCTTCTCTTCTCCAGGCTGAACAGCCCCAACTTTCCCAGCCTGTCCCCACAGGGGAGGTTCTCCAGCCCTCTGATCATGTTCGTGGCCTCCTCTGAACCCTGTCCAACAGTTCCATGTCCTTCCTATGCTGGGGGCACCAGAACTGGATGCAGTGCTCCAGGTGGGGTCGCAGCAGCAGAGTGATGTGAATGTTGAACCTGTCCCTGGATCCCTGTTCAGTTGCTCCATGAGGAAAAAGGTTATCCTTAACCTCTGGCCTTCCCAAGGCAGAGAGCTCACCCTGCTGCATGCCAGCCTTGTGGGTGCAGCAGGAACATCTCTGGGCACTTTGCAGTTGGGTAGCAGCTCAGAGCCTGTCCTAGTTTGGCTCCAGCATCGCTGCACCCTGTAGAATATCCTCATCACGACGCAACAGTTCCCACCTTGGGCGGGGAGGGAGGCCTCTTCCCAGCTGCTGCTGCGGCCAAGCATTCATCTTCTGCATCTGCTGCATCATTCATCAGCACACCGCTTCCAGGCTGTCATTTTAAGTGCAGTGGTGGCAGGAGAAGTCACTGTCAAATTACTGCCTTCTTACTTAAACTTATTGGCTCCCTGCTAACCTGCGGCGCTTCCGCTGCCGCGATTGACGGCGGCGCGGCCCCGCGGGCCGGCTCAGCCAGCCGGAGCTGCCAGGGGGGAGGCCCGGGGCACTGCTGGGTGGACGTGAGCAGTAAATCCCTGTGATTGAAAGGGTGCAGGGGAGGCTGCCAGGGAGGCTGTGCTCAACCAGCTTTGCTCAGCAAGGAGCGGCAGAAGCGGCACGCTGCCGGGCGCTGGCTTCTGCAGCTGCTCTTGGTGCAGGGCCCCAGCAGCTTCATGGAACGGGTTGGGCTGGAAAGGACCCTGAAGATGTCTAGTTCCAACCCCCGTCAGGGGCAATGACACCTCCCTCTAGCCCAGGTTGATCAAGGCCTCATCCAACCTGGCTTTGAACACCTGCAGGGAGGGGACATCCACAGCCTCCCTGGGCAACCTGTGCCAGTGTCTCACCACCTTCCCTGCAAAGAATTTCTTCCTACTTTCCCGTCACAGTCTGCCCTCCTCCAGCTTCAATCCATTGCCTCTCATCCTGTCACCACAAGCCCTTGTAAGATGTCCCTCCCCAGCTCTCCTGTAGCCCACTTCAGGTCCTGGAAGGCTGCTCTAAGATCTCCCTGGAGCCTTCTCCAGGCTGAACAGCCCTAACCCTCCCAGCCTCTCCTTCTAGTGGAGGTTCTGCAGCCCTCTGATCATCTTTGTGGCCTCCTCTGGACCCTCTCCAACAGTTCCAGGTCCTCCTTGTGCTGGAGGCACCAGAACTGGAGGCAGTGCTGCAGGTGGGGTCTGAGCAGAGCAGAGGGGGCAGAATCCCCTCCCTGTGCTGCTGGTCACCATTTAATTTCTTGTCTGCTGCTGTTGTGTGCTCTGGGGGAGTTTGAGCTGCCACATCTTCTGCCCAGGGAGGGAGCTGAGGGATTCCATCTGAATGTCTTTGCTGGGAGCCCTGCCTGGTGCTGGTGGCTGCACCTCACGTACTGTAGTGGAAGAAAACTCAAGTGAGAAGCGCTTGGGGAGAGAGACTAAACCTGACCTCCTACTCCAGCAGCATTAAGCAGGCACTTCATGACTGTAGCCCTTCCTTTAATTGGCTGTAATTAGGCTTTGAAGCAAACACCCCAGTGGGAAGGAGGAGGGAGGGAAGCACCTTCACACCTGCCATGCTGCAGCAGCCTGGCTGGCTGCACACCCGGGGGCTGGGGGGGGCTGTGTCTGGGTGTGATTACACCTCACAGTTCCTGCTGACATTCAGGAGGTGTTTCCCCTCTCCTGGTGGTCTTGGGGGTTCTTGGCTGGGGGTGTGTGCTTCAGAGACACAGGGATCTGCCTTTGGGACGGGCATGTGTTGAGGTGGGCAGAGCCTCATCGCTCAGCCCAAGGCTGGACTGCTTTGGAGCAGTAATGGACAGAGCTCCATGAACAGGGAGCCACCTGGATAGCTTCCTGGTCTGGACACCTGGGGCTTTTATTAGAGCAGCATGAGTCTGGGTTGCTCCAGCAAAAGCAGTGACCTTCTCTGGACAAGACAGTGAGTTGAGGCTGCTCAAGTCCCTGGGCTCCTAGCAGCTCCTGGGGCAGTGGCCTTGAGGCAGGTTTTGGTCTGTGCTGTGTGGGGGCTTGGAGTGGGATGAGAAGGAAATCTTGGTGGTAGGTCGAGGTGGAAGAATTTCATAGTATCACAGTATCAATCAGTCAGGGTTGGAAGGGAGCACAAGGATCATCCAGTTCCAACCCCTGCCATGGGCAGGGACACCCCACACTAGATCAGGCTGGCCAGAGCCTCATCCAGCCTGGGCTTAAACACCTCCAGGGACAGGGCCTCAACCACCTCCCTGGACAACCCATTCCAGGGCTTCACCACTCTCATGGGGAAGAACTTCCTCCTCACGATGTTCTTCCCTGCCTCATTGAAGCTTGTCACAACCATTGCTGAGATGGGATGGGTCCAGGTGCTCAATAGGTGGAGAATCATAGGATGCTTTGGGTTGGAAGGGACCTTCAAGATCATCTAGGTCCAACCCCCCTGCCATGGCCAGGGACACCTCCTGCTAGAGCACCCTGCCCAAGGCCCCATCCAACCTGCCTCTGAACACTTCCAGGCTTGCAGCCTCCCCAGCTTCTCTGGGCAACCTGTTGCATGGCCTCACCACCCTCATGGGGAAGGATTTCTTCCTCATGTCTAATCTCAATCCAGCTTCTCCCAGTTTGAAGCCATTACCCCTGTCCTGTCACTCCATGCTGCTGTCACAAGGCCCTCTCCAGCCCTCCTGTAGCTCCCTTCAGGCACTGGAAGGCTGCTCAAAGGTCTCCCTGGAGCCTTCTCTGCTCCAGGCCAAACAGCCCCAACTCTCCCTCTGGCCTCACAGCAGAGGTGCTCCAGCCCTCTGATCAGCCAGACCAGCTCTGGCCTGCAGAAGACACCTGCCTAAAAACAGACACCTGCCTAAAAAGTTCCTCCTCAGCCACCCTGGGAAACAGGGAAATAAAGTGGCTGTGATCCAAACAGGGAATTCTAAACTGGGAGCTTAGTTCAGCTATCCTGAGCTGTGCCCAGCTCACCAGGCTGAGCTTCTTGCCTCCCCAGTGCCCTGCCTGGGCCCAGGCTGTTGGCTTGACCCCAAACAGCTCTGCTGGAGCTTTGCTCCTTGGGAGCAGCCGCAGGAGGTGTGAGCAGCCCTGCCTCCAGCTGCAGCCTTATCACTGGGTTGCAGGGCAGCACCTGGACAGCAGGAGCACAGCAGGGTGTCTTTGTGGTGGTGGTGAGTACACGGTCACCCCCAGCAGCAGCTGAAAAGGGCTGGATGACAAATGATCCATCTCCGGCTGCTCATTGTGTAGCGCAGCGCTGCCATCCTTATTAATATTCAACAGGCAGATGAATAATTGGTTGCCACCACGAGGATGAAGTGATCCTTCCCTCTGCCCAAGCAATATTAATTTCACACCCTGTCTGGAAACGTCTAACATTTGCCTTCCACAGGTGACATACGGTGGGTGGCCGCGGAGCAGCCCTGCCGGTGGCGCGGCTGCAGGTGGCTGCGCCGGGCGGGGGCCGCGGGCAGCCCGCAGCTCCGGGCGGGATCAGGGTCCTCCCGGGCTGGGATGAGCAGGGTGAAGGAGGACGGCCTCAGCTTCCTTCCCGGTGTTTGCTTTGCACAGAATCACGTTGCCTTGTCTGTCGGGTGGGAACTTTCCACTGGGCTGGAGATCCAATCGCTCAGAGCATCTCCTCAGCGCCCTGCCCGCCGCGCCGGCAGGGGGCGGCTCTGGAGTGCGTGTCAAGGACTCCTGCTGCACCCTGCTCGCCGCTCACGTCCCTCCCTGCCTCGTCACCGCTGCCGAGGGGGCTCTGGGGAGCTCTGCTAACTGGGCAGCCGCTGATTTCTGCCCGGGGGAGTGACTGAGGAGCACTGGGCTCTGTGCACTTCTGGCCAGAGAAGACAGAGCTGCAGGGTGAGCTGCCTGCAGGCACCTGCCCCACACAGTCCCACCCGAGGGGGCAGAGGGGCTGAAAGCTGGAAGGACCTCGGGCTGCCCTGTCCTTGCAGCTCTCCTACAGGTGCTGCCTTGCTCCTACCGAACTTTGTGAGCAAACGCAGGATCCTGCTCCTCCCCCCCCTCCCCATGACCTGCTCTGCTTTTGCCCCCGGGCTGGGTGAGGTCCTCCTGCCCTGCCTGTGCAGAGCTGGGGACACATCACACTGTGGGTGCCCTGAGCAGCCCTGACAGTGTCTCAGATCCCCTCCCCTGCTGCACGCTCGCAGACTCGCAGCCTGCCAAGTCTGCATCGATCAGGACAGACGTCCCTGCCACTCTCACCCAAGCAGGCAGAGGTGGCAAAGTCCCTGCTGCCAGGTGGAGGGACATGTCTCTGGAAAGTGCTGAGGGGCTGAGGGCCAGCAGAGGCTGTTTGAGGCGAGAGTGAGGGCAGTCTGCCCGGGGGAGATGTCAGGCTCCCCTCAGTGAAGTGCCCAAGCTGCAGCCAGGCTTGCCAGCTTAGCTCTTGTCCCTGGCTCTGGCTGGCTGGAGCTGTCAGCAGTGAGGAGGCCAAGCATCAGATGGCAGGGGGAGAGTGGTGGTGGTGGAGGAGGAGGAGGAGGGGCCCCCACAGGCAAGTGGCAAACTCTCCACTGTAAGAAACTCTGCAGGGTTATGAGCAGCAGGTTTAATGGAGTGAAAGGATTGCAGCAAGTGCCTGATCAGCCTCTCTCCTTCTCTCTCTCTCTCTCCCTCCCTCTCTCTCTTACCCAGGGGAGCAGAGATTGAAGGAGCTGCAGCAGGAGGGAGCAGATGTCCCACCTGGCACCATTGAGGACTGGCTGGAGAAGAGAGCAAAGAGACTGAGTGCCACTCGGAGTAACAGGTACTGGTGGCTGGAGAGTGTCTGTGTGAGGGCTGGGTGCTGGATGCTGCTCCTGGCCTGCATGATGCAGAGGACCCTGTGTGAGTAAGGCAGGAGGAGGTGCAGGTGATCATAGAATCATTGAATGGCTTGGGTTGGAAGTGACCTTTAAAAGTCATCCAGACCACCCCCTGCAGCCAGCAGGGACAGCTGCAACCAGAGCAGGTTGCTCAGAGCCACAACCAACCTCACCTGGAATGCTTCCAGCCATGGGGCATCTCCCACCTCTCTGGGCAACCTGGGCCAGGCTCTCAGCATCCTCAGGGTCAAACATTTCTCTCTCCACTCTCAATCTCCCTCCTTTAGTTTCAAACCATCCCCCCTTGTCCTGGCACAACAGGCCCTGCTCCAAAGCCTGTCCCCAGCTTTCTGAGCAGCCCTTTCAGCACTGCAAGGCCACCAGGAGGTCTCCCTGGAGCCTTCTCCTCTCCAGGCTGCTCAAGGCCAAGTCTCTCAGCCTGGCCTCCCAGCAGAGGGCTTCCAGCCCTGCCAGCATTGCTGTGGCCTCCTCTGGCCCTGCTCCAACAGTCCCTGTCTGTGCTGAGCACTCCAGAGCTGCCCCAGCACTGCAGGGGGATCCAACTCGGTGGGACCCCATTTAACACTTGCCCTGCCAGCACTGCCTGCTCTTGGCATGCTCTACAGACTACACTCCTGCATGCCCACATCACTGATGGGAGCCCCTGTCTCCTCTGTTCCTGGAGGACCAGCCAGGCCTTGCTGCCTGCAGCTGCTGCCCTGGGGAAGGCAAGCAGAGGGCCCGGTGCTCCTGGGCTGTGCAGAGTGCACAAACGTGTCTGGAGGAACAGTGCCACCACCTTGCTGACTTCCTAACACCTGGAGTGGGGCGGCAAGAGCCCAGTCTCATCTGCCAGCTTCCCCATCCTCTGCCTGCACATCTCTGCCAGTCCCTGGCAGGGGAGGCTGGGATCAGCTCCTCCTGGCAGCGTCTGCTCTGCTCTGGGCGCCTGCCGCTGCCTGCTGCTTCCTCACTCACCTGACTGTGCCGCAGGCTTAATGGGCTGGCACCTGGGCAGCAGCCAGGCCTCACTTCTGTTCTGTTTCTCTTTGCTCCTCTCCTCCCTGTGTTGTTTGGGCTGGGCAGGATCTTCCCTTCTGGTGCTTGTCTGGGCTCAGTGCTTTCTGTGTGCTGCATCCATCAACCTCGCTGCCCTCAGCCAGCTGCTCACCAGCAGCTGTGACCTTCTGCCCCCCTCTACCCTTCACATGTCCCATTTCGCCCTGTCCTGACCTTGAATCCCTTGATCTTGGGGTAGATCATCTTGATCTTGGGGTAGAATCATGGAATTATTAGGGCAGGAAGGGACCTCAAGGATCATTCAGTTCCAACCCCCTGCCATGGGCAGGGACACCTCACACCACAGCAGGTTGCTCACAGCCACCTCCAGCCTGGCTGCAAACACCTCCAGGCAGGAGGCTTCCACCCCCTCCCTGGGCAGCCTGTGCCAGGCTCTCACCAGCCTCATGGGCAACAACTTCTTCCTAACATCCAATCTGAATCTCCCCACTTCTAGGCTGGATGGAGAGCTGGGCTGGGGCTGGATGGAGCTGGTGGAGCTCTCTGAGCAGCAGGGCTCTGCCAGGCTGTGATTGATTTTGAACCTGATTGCCAAAGGATACAGAGCCTGTTGGTGCTGTGGGTGTGTGCTGCTGGGTGTCCATCACAAAGGGGTCTGAGGCCTCAGAGAGATCCTGCAGGCTTCCTGAGCCTGGGAGTGGGTAGAGGAGGGGATCCCATTAATGCCTTTGGAAGGGCAAATTCCTGCCCCTGGCTGAGCACCAGAGCACCCCCATGGGGGTGGCCATTCTGAACACTCCAGCTGTAAGTAAGCCTCTCCCAGAGCTTGGATCTTGTGAGACCCCAGGGGACTGAGGACCCGGGCAGCATCCTCCCTGTTGGTTGATTCTGATGCTCATCCTGCAGCTCCTTCATTGATAACTGCCCTGTTCCTCCTTGCCCATGCCCTGCCTGCTCCCCACCCCACTGCTGCTGCAGGGCTCCCCTGCCTGTGCAAGCCTGGCTGGAGCAAAAAAGGATTCCTGCCCAAGAGGGGGCTGGGAGTGTCCCAGTAGCCCGGTCCCATCCTCAGCTCTGCAGAGTCCCCCACCCAGGGGGCTGAATGTCAGCCCAGGTGACTTTGCTCTGTGGGAGCGCCTGGAAAAGGCTGCACTCGACTCCTGCCGCTGGCTTTGGGCCACCTCTGGGCCCTGCAGGGGAGGAGGGTGCTGCTGCTCCTGAGCGTTATGTAAAGGAGCCCTGATTGGATTTCTTCTGGCATAACAATTAAAAGATTCATCAGGATGGGAGGTAGAGGCCTGAGAAGCTGCTGTCAGGGCTTGGGCTGAAGAACAAATGAGTTTCCTGTGCTCAGGAATTAATGGGCAAGGTGCACTGCCCGCGAATCTGAACCTGCCCCGGGGCCAAGAGCTTCCTTCGGCTGGAGACAAAGGACCCTTTGCACTTCTGGCTTTTGTGCTTCCCCAGTCAGCTGTGGTGCTCCCAGCAGCCTCCACCCCTGAACTGGGAGGAGAGAGAGGCAGAGACAAAGTGTTTGACAGGCTGTGAGCTGGAGGAGGAAGCCTCTTCCCTCTGCTGAAGGGTGCTCCTGGTGACACGCCCCCGGGGCTTTGGCAGCCCTGCTGTTTCCGAGGGGTCCTTGTCCTTTGGGAAGAGTTCACAGCTGCTTGGGATTGGGGCTGCTGGGAAGGAAACATCTGCTTGATGTTGGTTGTTCTCCTCACAACTCAGCTGTGTGCAGAGTGGTGAGCTGCTGGGGCTGGATAGCAGGGGGACAGGGCCAGCCCTGCTCCCAGCCCTGCTCCCAGCCCTGCTGCCAGCCCTGCTCCCAGCCCTGCTCCCAGCCCCACACCTCTCCTGCCAGCATCTGGAAGGGAGGGGGAGGGAAAGGAGGGCAACCTCCCTGGGGGGCTTCACCCAAGTCTATCCTCCCCTCCCTTGTGCTCCCATGGCATGTGCAGTGTGAGGAAGCACCAGCTGCTGGAATGGGCTGGGGGTGGTCATGCAGCAGCTCTGCTGTTGGATTTGGGGAGGGGAGAAATCACCTGCTCATGGATAACCAAACCCTCCTCTGCTGGCTCCCCCCTGCTTTGGGGGCTAGCAGAGGGACACAAGGGCTCTCACATCAAACTGAGTCAGCCCTGACTCACCTCTGTCCCACCCATCTCCCCCTCTGCAGTGCTCTGCCTGAGAAACCAGCACCTTTCCAGTACCCACCGGGCTGGCCCCCCTGCAGGATCTGCCCCCGTCCCTGCAGGCCCCCCCGCCCGGGGGGTGGCCCATCCCCCCAGCCTGCAGTGGGGCTGAGCCACAAGGACCTCCCAGAGGTGGTGCTGAGCTGGACCTTGGCCCTCGCCTGCTCTGGGGAAGGGACAGAACTATTTATGTACATTTGTATACCAATAAAGCCTCTCCCCTGCAGCCTGCCTGTGTGCTCTGCTCCTGTCCTCCTCTGCTCCTGTGCTGGCAGCCTCCCCTGGGCTGAGCTGGGTGGGTGGTTGTCCCCTGCCACCAGGGCAGCACTCGAGGGGCTGTCTGCAGCCCCGTTCCCAGGGCAGGATCCTTCCCCCTGGCACCTGCACTGTGCCCTGCGCTGCCTGCTCTCTGCTCCAGCCTGGGGGAGGAGCTCCTGAATGAAGGGCTTGGGGAGCTCCCCGAGGCCTCTGCTTCTGCTCCCACTGTGCTGGGAATGAGAAGCAAGGAGGAGAAAAACAGCCCAAGGTTTCTTTTTCTCCAGGAAACAAAGTCATAGGTGAGTGCCAGTGGGGCAAGCACCTCTGTGGTCACCCACTGCTGAGGGAGCTGGCTGGCCAGGGCTGTGACAGAGGCCAGGCTGGAAGGTCACACTGGGGAGTGCCTTCTCCCCCCTGCTGCTCACTGTGGGGCTGTACTGGGGGCTGAGGGCCAGCGCAGTGCCCGGGCAGGGCAGCCAGCCTGCCTCCTGCTCACCCCTGGGGAGCAAGGCAGCAGTGCTTTAGGGCACAGCTTGGGGATGGCCAAGAAGTGGCTGCTGCAGTGAGGGTGTGACAGAGTCATAGGCTCATAGAAGGGTTTGGGTTGAGAGGAACCTTAGAGATCATCCAGTTCCAACCCCCCTGCCAGCACAGGTTGCTCAAGGCCTCATCCAGCCTGGCCCTGAACACCTCCAGGGAGGGAACATCAACAACCTCCCTGGGCAACCTGTTCCAGAGTCTCACCACCCTCACTGGAAGGAATTTCTTCCCACTCTCCAGTCTCAATCTGCCCTCCTCAAGCTTCAATCCATTGCCTCTCATCCTGACACCACAAACCTTTGTCAAAAGTCCCTCCCCAGCTCTCCTGTAGCCCACTTCAGGTCCTGGAAGGCTGCTCTAAGGTCTCCCTGGAGCCTTCTCCAGGCTGAACAGCCCCAACTCTCTCAGCCTGTGCCCATAGTGGAGGTTCTCCAGCCCTCTGATGGTCTTTCCAGGAGGGCAGGCGTGAGCCCAAGCCCTTGCCTTGGCTCTCTGGTGGGTGCTCATCCTCAGGCGGGCAGGAGGTGCCAGGCAGCAGCAGCCCGGGAGAGCAGCTGCGGGAGCGCGGCCAGGACGGCTGCACCCTCTGCCAGTGCATTTCAGGTTTGGCCTGGCACGGGCGCGGAGCTGGTGGGGCCAGATTCATGAAGAGCTCAGGCAGGAGCCAGCTGCCTTTGCCCAAAGCTGGCCTGGAGCACGCTCAGCTGCTGTGGGCCATCAGGAGCCATCAGCCCGAGCGCACCTGGAGCTGGGATGAAGCTTTGGCAGGAGCAGGGGCTGGGTGGCACCAGGGTGCAGCTGGGCACAGCCCTGCCTGAGCCCTGCTGCCGCAGGGAAACCTGCCCTGCCTGGCGGCTCTGAGCCACGCTGAAGGGTGGCTTTATCCTCCCCACTGTGACTGCGGTTGCTCTGCTGAGCCCTGAGCTTGGTGGCCTTTGGGGAGTGGGACCCAAGGGCCTGGCCTCCAAGGATGTGACGTCAGCCTGTGTCCCATCCTTGCCTCCCCTTGTAGGAGCTGGGCAAAAAGCACCCAAGGAGCACCTATGTGGGGGGAGTGGAAACCAAATTAGGTAGGGGAGGAGGGGAAAACAAACCCCCAAAGGGTCTGTGGGATGCTCTGGAGTGGGGGCTTTGGCTGCTCTCCCCACTTTGATGTGCATTCCTGTGCCCCTGGCACAGTGAAGGAGAGAGCCCCAGGGAGCTGGGGGGTTGGTTTTGGAACATCCCTGTGGGGATGGCTGCTCAGGAGGTGTTGCCTCACCCAACCCCCACAAGCTTCATGGTTCCAAAACCGCTTCCCAGATCCAGCTGAAATGTGGTGGAGAAGCACATCCTGGCCAGGCAGCTCAGAGCACCTGCAGCAGCCTGCCTGTGAGGGAAAGTGATGGTGGCACAACCAAGGGCAGCCACAGCCCCTCTGAGCTCCTCCTTGCTCCCCTGCAGCCAAACTGAGCCTGATGCCCCCAGTAAGGCCTGAAAGCTGGGAGTGGAAGCATTCCCAGCCTGACCAGGACTGGGGATTGAGTTTTCACAGATGCAGGTTCACAGATTGCATCAGGTTGGAAGGGAGCCTCCAGGGGCATCTTGTCCGACCCCCACTGCAGGCAGCAGGGACAGCTCCAGCTAGAGCAGGCTGCACTGGGACACAACAAGGCTGAGCTTGAAGATGTCCAGGGATGGATCCTCCAGCACAGCCCTGGGCAGCCTGTTCCAGTGTCTCCCCAGCCTCACTGTGCAGAACTTCCTCCTGATGTCCAACCTAACTCTGCCCTGCTCCAGTTCCAAACTATTGCCTGTTGTCCTATCCCCACAGCCCCTTCTGAACAGTCCCCACACAGCCCTACAGGGCACAGCTGGTACCCAGCTCCCCAAGGATGTTCCATGGGGCTCAGCAGGTCTCAGTGCCCCAGGCTGGGTGATGTGGAGCTGTGGCACATCGGTGCTGGCAGGGGCCAAGGTGGCTGTTGCAGAGCAGGAGCAGGAGCAGGAGCAGCAGCAGGGGCAGGGGCAGGAGCAGCAGCAGCAGCAGCAGCAGGAGCAGCAGCAGCAGGAGCAGCAGCAGCAGCAGCAGCAGCAGCAGCAGCAGCAGCAGCAGCAGCAGGAGCAGGCAGCAGCAGCAGCAGCAGCAGGAGCAGCAGCAGGAGCAGGAGAGCAGCAGCAGCAGGAGCAGCAGCAGCAGCAGGCAGCAGGGGCAGCAGCAGCAGCAGCAGCAGCAGGAGCAGGAGCAGCAGGAGCAGCAGCAGGGGCAGCAGCAGCAGCAGCAGCAGGAGGAGCAGCAGCAGCAGCAGCAGGAGCAGCAGCAGCAGCAGGAGCAGCAGGAGCAGGAGCAGGAGCAGCAGCAGCAGCAGCAGCAGGAGCAGGAGCAGCAGCAGCAGCAGGGCAGCAGGAGCAGCAGGAGCAGCAGCAGCAGCAGCAGCAGCAGCAGCAGGAGCAGGAGCAGCAGCAGGAGCAGGAGCAGCAGGAGCAGGAGCAGCAGGAGCAGGAGCAGCAGCAGGAGCAGGAGCAGGAGCAGCAGCAGGAGCAGGAGCAGGAGCAGCAGCAGGAGCAGGAGCAGGAGCAGGAGCAGGAGCAGCAGCAGGAGCAGCAGCAGGAGCAGGAGCAGGAGCAGCAGCAGGAGCAGGAGCAAGAGTCATTTGTCGGGAAGCTTTTAGGGAAATGAGCAGGTCCTGGGCCCCTGCCAAGGCGCAGCCCTGCTGGGCTCTGCTGCTGTCCTCTGGCAGCTCTTGCTGGGAGAGAGTGGAAGACAGGGAAGGGGGGTGGGGATGAGGTCAGGATGGGGATGAGTACAAGGATTGGGGACAGGGATGGGCATGGGGACAGGATGGGAATGGGAAGGAGGAATAGGGACATGGGTGAGGACAGGGATGAGGACAGGGATGGAAGTAAGAATGGAAATGGAGCCAGGGATGGAGATGGGGATGGGGATAGGGATGAGAATAGAATAGGAAAAGAGATAGGAATGGGAATGGAGATGGGGACAGGGATCAGTACAGGACAGGGTCAGGGGTGGAAATAAGGATGGGACTGAGAATGGAGATGGAAATGGGGGCAGGAATGACGATGAGACAAGCCTAAGGATGCAGAGAAGGGACAGGAGCAGGGATGGGTCTGAGATCACCTCACACTATTTGCAGCACCAGAGAGTGCCAAACTTTGCCCAAATCCATCATTCCTAGCCCCAAACACTTGCTGGTGCCGCGTCGGCCTCTACCCTACAGACTCCGGGGCTGGTTTCACTGTCTGGTGAGGCCGGCCGGCAGCACCTGCTCAGGGTTCGCCTCCCTGCCGCCTCCCCTCTCTCCATCAGCCCCACACCTCCCCAGCACCTCCTTTCATCCAGCTGCGGGAAGATTTTTTTTCCCCCTTCCTAGGGAGCATTTAATTAAATCACCGAGGAGCTTCGGCGCCTCGCAGCAGCGGCGAGCCGGGGCCGTCTGCGGCAGAGCAGAGCACAGCGGGGCCGGGACACGGGGCCGGGACACGGGGCCGGGACACTGGTGCTGAGCACAGCTGCTCCCGAGTCCGGGAGCTGCCGTCCCCAAAACCTGCCTGGAGAAATCCCTTCTCCCCGTCCCCATTAAAATTAATTAAGCAGCTTTGCAGAGCGGAGCTGAGGGGGATGGAACTCTTCCTTTTATCTAATTTTTCTCCTGTGTTATTGTGCTTCCTAGCAAATTAAATTGTCCTCTTTGTCTTTTCTCTTCTTTTTCTGCCTTTTTCCCCCCTTCTTTATTTTTCTTCCTTTTTTCTCCTGTCTTCCCTCATTTTTTCTGTATTTTTTCTTTTTAAACATTTTCCTTATTTTTTCTTTATTTTTTCTTCCTTGTTCCTTTATTTTTCTTCCTTTTTCCTTCTCTTTTTTCCTCCTTTTAATCCTTTATTTTTCCTTTCTTTTTATTTCTTTTTTCTTTATTTTTCTTCCTTTTCCCCTTTTTCTTCTTTTTCTTTACTTTTCTTCCTTTTTTCCTCTTTTTTCCTTTATTTTTCTTCCTTTTTCCTTCTCTTTTTTCCTCCTTTTAATCCTTTATTTTTCCTTTCTTTTTATTTCTTTTTTCTTTATTTTTCTTCCTTTTCCCCTTTTTCTTCTTTTTCTTTACTTTTCTTCCTTTTTTCCTCTTTTTTCCTTTATTTTTCTTCCTTTTTCCTTCTCTTTTTTCCTCCTTTTAATCCTTTATTTTTCCTTTCTTTTTATTTCTTTTTTCTTTATTTTTCTTCCTTTTCCCCTTTTTCTTCTTTTTCTTTACTTTTCTTCCTTTTTTCCTCTTTTTTTCCTTTATTTTTCTTCTTTTGTTCTTCTTTTTTCCCCTCATTTTATCCTTTATTTTTTTCTCTTTTTCTTCCTTTTCCCCCTTTTTCTTTAATTTTCTTCATTTTTTCCTCTTTTTTCTTTATTTTTCTTACTTTTTTCCTCTTTTTTCTTTATTTTTCTTCATTTTTTCTTTTTTCTTCTTTTTCCTCTTTTTCTTCCTTTTTTCCTTTTTTTCTTTTTCTTTGTTTTCCTTCCTTTTTTTCTTCTCTTTTTTCTTTTTTCTTTTTTTCTTCTCTTTTTTTTTTCTTTTTTTCTTTTTTTCCCCTTTTTTCTTCCCCCTTTTTTTTTTTTTTCTCTCTCTTTTTTTTTCTTTCAGGCTCCCTTATGTTTATCTACAGCCTCTCTAGCAGACTTGCTTAAAGACATATACACCCGTGGCTTGCTCTGCAAAATGCCAGTCCATTAAAACAATCCAAACTTCCTGGGGGAGATGGATGGGATTTCATTATGGGCACAGAGCCTCCCTTTCCCCCCCCTGCCCCCAAGCCCTCCCCCCAGCCCTTTGCAAGGCAGCTGAAATGATTTCCTTGCCGTGGAGCATTTCCCATTTCCATTTCTCATTTGGATGTTCAGTTCAATTTGTTTGAGAAATTGAACAAGATAAAATAAAAACAACAACAAACCTCCCCCCACCAAAACCCCAAAGCAACCAACCCCCGAGAACCAAACCAAACCCCACCCCCAAACTCCTAATCAATAAAACACAACCAAGTCCTCCTGGCATCCTAAAAATGAGGCCCTCCGCCCCCCCTCCCGCCCTGGCACAGCGCTGGAGGGTGGGAAATCCCAGCCAGGCACAAGGAAAGAGGTTTTCCCCATCTGGGAAGCAAACAGGGCTCCAGGCAGGTGCAGACTGGGGTTGCCCCAGCCCTGACACCCCAGGGACTGTCTCCTCCAGCCCAGCTCCTCACAGCAGGGAACCCCCTGCCCCCCGCCCCAGCACTGCCCACGGTGGGGGCACCATTTTTACCGGTAGGCTCAGGGCACCAAGAGCTTCCCCTGGCTTTATTTATTATTTTAATCTATTTGCCATTAAAAATGCATCAGTCAGGGCTCAGGGAGGGGTGAGCCATTCGGCAGGCAGGGCTCAGGGAGGGGTGAGCCATTCGGCAGGCAGGGCTCCCCCCCCCCAGCACGGCCAGCCATGATCACCACGTTGGGCTGCAGGGGCAAGGCCACGATTTGGCATCGCTCGCTGCAGGGGTTAGACCTCCCCATGGTGTAAATCAGGAGTCACAGGGCTGCTCTCCTCCCTGCCGGCCTTGGGGCAGGATCCCCAGCCTGGCTGGAGGACAGCGATCCTTCCAGAGCCCCTCTGAACTCCCATGCCATGGACCAGATCCTGACACCCCTCAGATCTGCCACGACACTGAGTAAGTGTTTTGGGGAAGGTGCTGCTGCTGCTGTGTGGCCTCCTGTCGAGGCACTTTGGGACGCAAATGGTCTTAGAACATTCATCAAGTGCCCACATCAACTAGCAGGGCATGGAAAAGGGGGGGTAACCATAAAACCACTTGATGCTCCCTCTCTGCCCGCCAGGAAATGGCAGAATCCATGGTGAGATCTGCAGCAGGATCCATACTGGGGTCCACAGCTGGGCTGGGATGGGGAACATGCAGGTGGGAGCCACTGAGGAGCTGTGTCCTCTCCAGCCTCAAATCTGGGGAGGTTCCAGGCCCCCAGGATGCAGGTGGTGGAGCCATGAACCCATAGCCACTGCCCATCTTCCTTGGCAGGAGGCCTCAGCAACAGAATCACAGAATCCCAGCGTGGTAGGGGCTGGAAGGGACCACCCAGTCCAACCTCCCTGCTAAAGCAGGGCATCCACAGCAACTTGCCCAGGGTCACAACGGCCGGGGGGGTTGGAAGCTCTCCAGAGCAGGAGACTCCACAAGCTCTCTGGGCAACCTGCTCCAGGCCTCCAGCACCCTCACACCAAACAACTTTCTCCCATTCAGATGGAGCACACACACTGACAGAAGCTCAGCAGCACCCATGGGTGCTCCCATGGCTCTACACCTGCCTGGCATCCATCACTCCTTCTCCATCACTCTGCCCCCACCATTGCCAGCACGCCCCAGCAGCCCAGGGCACTTCAGAAATCCCAGTTTTATTTCAGAGTGGAAACAACCAACCATGAAGAAAGGGAAGAAAAGAGAAAGAAAGAGAAGAGGGAAAACAAACAAACAAACAAAGACCCCAAAAATGAAGACAAAAATAACCCCAAACCAACTCCAAGGAATGAGCAACAGCCTCAAACTCAAACCAGTCCGGTGCCCAGGTGGGTGCTACATACAGGCTGGGCGGGGGGAGGGGGGCAGGGGTGCAGGCGGGTGGCCCTGGCCGGTGCGGGCTCCCCAGCCTCGGGGTCGCTCCGGCTCTTCCTGGGCTGGGTCGGCTCAAAGTGCATCAAGCAGATGGGGAACCATCTGGAAGGAGGGGAAACTGAGGCACGGCGCAGGGCCGGGGTGGGGGGCACAGGCGGGGTGGGGGTGTGAAATCCAGCCCTTGGCAGCCAAGTCCATGCAAACGCTCCCAGCCGCAGGAGCCACCTCGGGCGCGTGTATTGCTTAGGGGCGATTTGGTTCGTGTCGTGACTACCGAGCGATAGGCGCTAGTGTCGGCGAGCCCGACGGGAGCCCGCGCCCGGGGCGGGGGGCTCTGACCCACCCCGGCGCAGGGCAGGGCGGCACACGGGGCTCCATGCACGGGACATGCACTTACGGGTTGGTTTGTCCGGCGTGGGGGGGGCCTGGGGGTGTTTCAGTGATTTTGGGGGTCTCGGATCCCCCCATGCTCTGCAGACGGCCATGCGCTCGCATCGCCCGGCGCGGCGGGGACCCGGCGCGGGGTGGCCTCTCCTCGGGTTTGCGCCCCCCGCCCCTCCCGTCCCAGGGCGGGGTTTCGTGTGTCTGAGTCAGATGTGGAGGTGGACGTCTGTCTGTCCCGGTACTCCTCGCTCTGGGCGCGGCCCCCGTCGGTGGCAGGAGCTGGGTGGAGGTGGCTCCGTTACTTCATGCCGCTGCGCAGCACCTGGTTGGCAGCGATGAGCATCACGCTGATGATGAAGGCGATGGCAAAGGCGCAGATGAGGCTCTTCCGCACGCAGGTCTGACGGATCTGCTGGCTGGAGCAGGCTGGGGAAGGGAGGAAAGAGGTCACCCCAACATCCCCCCACGCACCCGCGGGGACCCAGCGCCATCCCCGCGGCTCAGGGCTGGGGCCGGGGGGAGTGTCTGGGCCTCCCCGGCTTCCCGGCACTCACTCTCCACATCGACGGGGCACTCCTCGGCCGTGCCCATGTGGCTCTCCTCCTCTGTCATGATGATGTTCTCGATGTCCTTCATGGAGAGGTGCTCGCAGAAGGTGTCGTACAGCAGCCGCTTCAGCTCGTCCACCGTCAGCTTCTGCATGTCGCACTGCGGGCAGCGGGCAGGGGCTCAGGGACCAGGGCTGACCCCACGGCCAGGGGGGCACAGTGATGCTGGGGGCCGGGAGGGGATGGGACAGGATGGACCCTGGGTGCCGGGATTTGGTTGGATCCCCCCAGGGGGCAGGGAAAGGGCAGGTGTCCTACTGACCCCATGGCAGAGCTACTCCTGTGAGGGGCACCCAGGGGTGCTCACACCGTCCAGCACCTTGAGCCCTCTGGCTGCTGTACCCTCACCCTCATCCTAAGCCTAACTCTGACCCTGATCCTAAACCTAACCCTGACCAATCAACCAACTCAAAACCTGACCTTAACCCTGACTCTTAAACTAACCCTAAGCTGGAGCCTGACCTTGACCCTCACCCTAACTCCAACCCTAAATCTGACCCTAACCCTGGTCCCAAACCTGACCCTGACCCAACACCGACCCTAACATTTAAACAAATTCTTAACCTGAACCTAATTCTGATCCTAATCCTAACCATGACCCCAAATCTGACCCTGACTCTTAAAGCATCTCTAATACTCACCCCAATCCTGAACCTAAACCTAACCCCACCCCAGTTCTGACCCCAACCCTTAAACCAGCTCTAGCTCTGACCCTACCCAAAAGCTTGAGCCTGATTCTGACACCTTCACCCTAACTCCAACCCTTTGACCTCAACCCTGACCCTTAAACCAGTTTAAACCCTGACCCTAACCCCTGCTCTTGATCCTAACCTTCGCCTTAACCGCAGATCCAGCCTTGACCCTAATGCTAATGCCAACCCCGACCCTAAGCCTGACCCTAAGCCATCCCCCAGAGCTCTGGGTGCCCCCGGGGTGGGGGCTGGGGGGTCCCTACCTTCCAGAAGACCGTGTCGAAGTCGGTGCCATGGAACTTCTCTGGGATGCCCGAGGTGGACAGCTTGGGCCCCAGTAACGTCACAAACTCCTCAAAGTCCACCTGCCCATCACCTGCAAGACATGGAGGTGGCCATCACCCCCTGCCTGGGCGTGGGGGTACGTGTGACACCACTGTCCCCTCACTGACACCCCCTGGCCAGGGCTCCTGGGGAGCTCAGGCAGTGCCCAGAGCCCCACTTCCCCCATTCCACCCAGGAGTCACTGAAGTCCACCTGTGGTGGCCTGGACCAGCAGCTGCTGTGATGGGACCTTGGACTTCACCAGCCAGAGACCCCCAAGCTGGCTGGGGACCCTCAATATCAGCCAGGACCCCATGGCTGCTCAGGGATTCCCCAAGGCAGCTAAGGGACACCAATGCCAGCTGGGGACCTCCAGCTAAGTTAGGGGGGCTCAGTGTCAGGGCCCCAGTGCCTTCTGGGCTCCCCAATGCTGTCTGGGGACCCCAGTACCAACCAAGGACCCCAAAACTGGGTGTGGACTTCCCATAAAATGTGAGGTGTCCGACACCAGCTGGGGTCCCTAACACTCTCTAGGGTCCCCAGTGCCATCTGGGACTCTTGGTGACATCTGGAGATGCCCAGTGTGAGCTGGGGATCACCAGTGCCATCTGGGCACCCCCAGCACTGGATGGGGACCCTCAAAACCAACCAGGGACCTCACACTGGATAAGTATCTCCAACAAAGTTTGGGGTCCCCCAACACTAGCTGGGATGCCACACACTGCCCAGCGTCTCCAGTGCCATCTGGGATCCTTGATGCCATCTGGGAACCCTCAATGTCACCTAGGGACCCCCTCGGTGCTGTCTGCCCCCACCCCCTTCCCCAGTGCCCTCTGGGGACCTCCAGCGTGCGCGGGGGCTGTCGGTGTCAGCTGGGGACTCCCAACACCATCCAGGACCCAAACACCAGCTGGAACTCCACCTCTGGCTGGGCCCCCAGCGCTATGTGGGGACCCCTGTGGTGGCCGCGGTCCCAGGAGGGGACACGGCGTGGGGTGGCCGCACCCCGGGGCTGCGGAGGCTGCCGGTGCCGGGGCTGTCAGGGCGGCACTAACGATGAGTAATGAAGGGAGCGGCGCTTGGCAGCGCTGCCGGAAAGGCTTTCAAATGGGGGGGGGGGGGGGAGGAAACCAATAAATTAACCAGCTCCTGAAGGTCCCAGCGAGCGCGGCAGCGACAGGGACACAAGACGATGGTGGCGGCGAGTGCTGGAGCGTGGCTGAGGAGGGCATGGCCCCCAGGGCAAGATCCCACAAAGGGTGCAGGATGCAGCCCCGGCAGCCGGGTCCCAGCAGGTTTGCAAAGTGCTCTGGGATCCTTCAGACCCCAGCAAAGCTGCAGTAGTGGTGATGAGGATGAGGATGAGGATGATGGATGAATAGGAGGCTCTGGGCACGGGGCCGAGCCTGGATCAGACCCTTCTGCATCCTGCATCCTGCGCCCGGTCCCGCAGCCACCACCCCGTGGTGTGGGAATGAGGGAACCCGGGGTCTCGACAGAGGGAAGGGTGCTGGAGGTGCCATCCCTGTCCCCATCGCGGGGTGCTGGGGTCCTACCGTCCATGTCGAGACGCTGGATGATGACTTCCAGCTCCACCTCGTTGGGCATGTAGCCCAGGGAGCGCATGGCCGTGCCCAGCTCCTGCTTGGAGATGAAGCCGTTGCCATCCCGATCAAACACCTTGAAGGCTTCACGGATCTCTGTGAGGGGGAGACAGGGATGAGTCCAGGAGACAGGGATGAGTCCATCCACCCCCTTCCCCCGGCCCTAGGTCCCCTCAGGTTCCCCACGGACAGTGCTCTGGGCACAGCAGGGCTCCGCGCTTCCAGAGGGAGAAGTGAGGCATGGCAGGACACACACACACAGACACACACAGGGTGTCACTAGATGCTGGTGCCCCACAGCCTCCCCACGGAGGCTCCAACCTCCCCAGGAGGACCCCAATGGACCCCAAGATCTCTGCTCCAACTCTGGCCACCCACTTGCAGCACTCACCCTGCCCTTGCCAACGCCCAGCCCTCCCCAACCCAGAACCTCAGCATCTTGCCCCCAGAACAGCTTCCTTGGACATGCCTGAGCTCGGGGTGCCCACCAGAGTGGGGGAACCCCATGGCAGGGAGCGTCCCTGCACCCTGGGGAACCCATTCTTCTGGGGGCCCTATCAGAGGGTTACAGGGTGGGTGCTGGAGCTGTGTGATGCTTCAGCCAGAAGTGTACCAGGAGACCTGGGTGCTCAGCTCATGCAGAGGAATATGGGATGGAGAGGGGGAGAAAGTGGGAGGGCTGGGGGTTCTGGCTCAAAATGAGCCCCGTGGACATGGGGGAAGGTCCCTGCAAGGTGACAGGGAGATGGGAGGGCACCGGGGAAACTGAGGCACGGTGCTGGCTGTCACCCAAACAAAACCTGAAGGAGGGGGTTGGTCTCTTCTCCCAGGGAACCAGCACCAGAACAAGAGGACACAGTCTCAAGCTGTGCCAGGGAAGTTTAGCCTGGAGGTGAGGAGAAAGTTCTTCACAGAGAGAGTTGTTAGCCACTGGGATGTGCTGCCCGGGGAGGTGGTGGAGTCACCATCCCTGGAGGTGTTCAAGAGGGGACTGGATGTGGCACTTGGAGCCATTGGTTCCATCCCACCTCCTGCTCACTTAGGGCTTTGCTCCGTTTTTGGGAGCCTTTTCGATGCACCCCGAGAGGAAGAGCTGGGGCCCCCAGGGGATCCAGGGGAGCTCATGTTGGGAACAGGGGGAAGCCAGGGCAAGGGGTTTGGGTCCCTCTTCCTTCACCGTGCAGCCAAGCTGTGGGCACCGGGCAGCCTAAGCGGGCACTGGGTCTTGGTTGCTGCCAGAGGCTTCGTGCTGGAGCTGGGCAAGAGAAACTGGAGCTGAGAACATCGGGTTTGGGGAGAAGAAAACCCACACAGGGCTGTGCTGTCGAGCCCCAGCACTTGGGGATGTCCCTGCCTGGATGGTAGCCCATTGGTGACATCTTCTGAGGGGTTTGGAAGGAGTTTGGGAGGGTTTGGGCCTGAGCTCCATGGCCAGCACCCCTGCCTGGGCGTGGGGGATGCTCCTGAGTCCCTTTGTGCCCATGGGGAGCCCTGCTCTGGTCCAGCCACCCCCAGAATTCATCCTTTGAGGATGCTCACCCCGGATCACCTGCTCCCCATCGTGTGGCTGAGGGTATGGGGGCAAGGCAAGGACGTGTCCCACCAGTGGCCAACCCGGGCCCCCAGCAGGTTGTCCCCCCACAGCTGGGGCACCCTGACTTCCCTCCACTGAGCCAGCAGCACCCAGCTCCTATGCGAAGCCCCAAGGGGTGGCTGCAGAGCTGGGAGGGCAGCCAGGTGCCACAAAGGTCCCCCACAAGCAGAGGGTGACAGGAGGTGTGCAGCACATCTGCCCTGCAGCACCCCAGGAGCCTGGCACCTCGCCGCGGGGCCACCGTGCAGCTCCCGCAGCCCTGCAGCCGCAGGTGGGCTGCTGAAGGAGGGCGGTCTGGGCTGGGGGCACCCCGGGGCCCATCAGCACCCATGGGTGCGGTGTCAGGATGGGTGCACTGCCACAATGCCCTGGAGTCTGCCCACACAGGGAGTGGGAGAGCAGGCACTGCAGTGAGGAGGGCACAGGCTGTGCAGTGACTCTGCGCTGGTGTGCAGCCCCTGCAGCGAGGCACCCTGCAGTGCCACTGCACTGGTGTGCGCACACAGAGGCACCCTGCAGTGCCACTGCACTGGTGTGCGCACACAGAGGCACCCTGCAGTGCCACTGCACTGGTGTGCACACACAGAGCCACCCTGCAGCGGTGCTGCATTTGTGTGCACCCCCTGCAGCGAGGCAATTGTGTGTGAACACCGCTCACACCACTGCACATTTGTGTGCACACAGACACTGCTGCTGCACTAGTGTGTGCACAGGCACACTCCTGCTGCTGCTGCTCACTTGTGTGCACAGGCACACTGCTCACACTGCTGCTGCTCACTTGTGTGTGCACAGACACCTTGCAGTGATGTGTTGTGCATGTACAGACACACACACTCCTTGCAGTGACACTGTATTGGTGCACACATGACACAAACACCTTGCAGTGACACTGTATTGGTGCACACATGACACAAACACCTTGCAGTGATGCTCTGCTGGTGCACACATGACACAAACACCTTGCAGTGATGCTCTGCTGGTGCACACATGACACAAACACCTTGCAGTGATGCTCTGCTGGTGCACACATGACACAAACACCTTGCAGTGATGCTCTGCTGGTGCACACATGACACAAACACCTTGCAGTGATGCTCTGCTGGTGCACACATGACACAAACACCTTGCAGTGATGCTCTGCTGGTGCACACATGACAGTAATAAACACATTGCAGTGATGCTGTGCTTGTGTGTGCACAGGCAGACACAAGCAGCCCCAGTGCAGAGATGGACTGAGTGTGCACACACCCAGCCCACCCTGGGCAGAGCTGTACTTGTGCACAGGCAGAGTCTCTGCAGCAGGGCTGTGCATACAAACCCATCCTGCTCTGATGCTGTGCTCGTGCATGCACACCCTGCAGTGAGGCTGTACCTGTGCACACAGACACACAGACACCCTGCAGTGAGGCTGTCCATGTGCACAGACAGACACACTGCAGTGAGGCTGTCCATGTGCACAGACACACAGACACGTGCCCACCATGTGTGCACCCAAGCACCTCTCCCCCCAGCACCTCCAGGAGCAGTGGAGCTGCACTCAGGGGGTCAGACACAGTCGGCACACAGCAGCCCCCAGCCCCTGCAGTCAGGCTGGAACAGGGCACTAAGTACACACACACACACACACTCACACTCACACACACACACACACACACACTCACACACACACACTCACACACACACACACACTCACACACACACACTCACACACACACTCACTCACACACACACACTCACACACACTCACTCTCACACTCATACACACACACACTCTCACACACACACTCACACACACACACACACACTCACACACACACACTCACTCTCACACTCATACACACACACACACTCTCACACTCACACACTGTCACACTCTCACTCACACACAGCCCTGGCACACCCTCCGTGCCCCCATCTCCCTGCCCGCACATGGCAGCTCCTGGCCAGGCTTTGGGGTAGGAGTCCTCTTACCCCTAGCCTTGAGGCCCTGTGCCTCAGTTTCCCCTCCTCAGACCCCACTCGAGTCTGCAGGTTCGTCACTGAGCTCCCTTTATCCCCTCCCCACCCCATGCCTCAGTGTCCCTCTCTATGCTGATGCTGGTGCCAGGGGCAGGGATGGGCCGCAGGGGTGCTGTGCTCCCCAGCAGAGCAGGGCTCCCCGAGGACCCCCAAGCTCGGGAGGGAGGATGGGGGCACCGGCAACGCCTGTCTGGCCGCCGCGGCAAACTTTTGGGGTGGAAAAAGCCATTTTGGGGCTAGCGAGCTGAGCCCGGCCCCGCTCATGGCATGAGTGGGCACAGCCCCAGCGGTCGCTCCTCCTGGCACCGGGACTGCGTGGGGCCGCCGTGCCCCGCGGGGCGGGGGGGTGAGTGACCCTGGGTGGGGGAAACAGGAGTGCCAGCAGTGCCAGCCCCGCCGGGGTCCCCCGCACCGGCAGCCACTGTCATAATATGACAGCGGGGAGGGTGGCCCTGCCGCGCCGGGGGGTCCAGCCCCGCGCCGCCACCGCCGGTCCCTGATGTGTCATATTGTCACGGCAGCGACACCGGGGACGGGACCCCCCTCCCCAGACCTCACCCCCTCTCCCGCTGCCCGGCTCTCTCCCACGCTTTTCTTCCTCCCTCCCTCCCCTCCTCCCTCCTCATCCATCCCTTCATCCATCCGCATCCCGCTCGCCTTCAGCCTCCCGGGGGGGACACGACCGCGCACCCCATCCCCACAGCACCCAACGCTCCATATGGAACGGGAGCCTCCCTCAGCCCGCACCCCACAAGGGATGAGCCCCACCAGTCCCCACATGGGGTGGCCCCTGCCGCAAACCACATATGCACACACACACCCCCCCCGGCGGCCCTCACCCTGCATGGGATGGACTCCTACAGCCCCCCCCACCCCCCCGCCAAGGGATGCCCCAGCAGCACCCCACATGGGATGCCCCCGCACCTTGCAAGGAATGCTCCCCGCAGCCTGCACCCTACGTGCAGTGCTCCCCCAGGCCCCAGTACCTCACACGGGATGCTTCCCCCATTCCCCCCAGCACCTCACCGGGGGGGTCCCCCAAGCCTGCACCTCACATAGGTTGCCCCTCCCAGCACCTCCAGTACCCCATATGGGGTGTCCCCCAAGTTCCTCATAAGAAATGCCCCCCTTAACCTGCAGCCCCCACGCCACGGCCCACACACAAGCCCCACAGCTCCCCACAAGGGATTTTGCCCTCCCGCTCCCCAGTCTGCACCTCGCTTAGGATGCCCCCCCCCGCAATCCCCCTCAGCACCCACAAGGGATGATACCCTCCGCCTGCACCCCACATGGGATGCTCCTTGGACACCCCACACCCCCCTCCCCGCGACCCCTTCCCCAGCCACTCACCCTCCAGCTCGTCCTCGGGGATCTCCACTGGGCGCTGATCGGAGAGGATGTTGGGGACGGTGTAGATCCCCCGGTACATCAAAGCCGCCGTTACCGGGTGGAAAGGCATCTTCGGGGCTCCCCAAAAGCCGAAGTTTTAACCCAAATCTCCTCAAGAAACGGAGCGGGGGGGCTGTCCCCAGCCGGTACCGGAGGAGACGCTAAAACCCAAGTTACCGGTGCCCGGCGCCCCCCGCCCGGCACCCACCGGAGCAGCGGGGCCGGGGCGGGCGGGCGCTTCCCCGCTCTCCGGGGCCGGTGGCGGGACGGGGCTGGCGGCAGAGCCCTTCACCGGGGAGTCAGGGAGCAGGCGGGGCCCGGAGGGACATGCCCTCCCGAAGTGCCAACGGGAGGCGAAAGCATCCAGGCACCGGCTAAATCCCGGCAGCAGCGGCAGCGGGGGTCGGGGCTGGCCATGCCGCTCCGGGGCTGACCCCCACTCCCCACCCCCGCCAGACCCGGGGCCGCTCACAGCCCTTGGGGTGCTGCTGCCACCGGGCCACGCTCCCCGGTGGGGCCCGGCATGGCGGGGCCGCGGCCAAGAGCGGCCTCTTCTTCCTCCTCTCTCCTCCTCCTCCTCTTCTTCCTCCCAAGTGTCCCGGGGCTCGGCTCCCCGCCGCTGGCTCAGCCCCCGGCGCCGCGCACACGCTCCCCACCAGCCGCCGCCGCTGCCGGTAAACGGAGCATCCTCGGCTGCGGCCCCGGCAAAGCGGCAGCGGAATCGGGGGGGCGCGGGGGGCGAGCGGCTGGGTCGGGCGGGTTTTGAATGGTCCCGCCTGAAATGGGGCTGGGGGCGGGAGTGGGGGCGGGGGTGGTGCCTCCCCCACCTCGGGGAGGGGGTAAGGGGAGGGGGAGCTGCGGCAAAGTCGATGTCACTGTCACGCCGGGAGCGTCCCGGGCCGCATCCTGCCCTGGTGCTGCCGGAACACCAGGCTGGTGCAGGGGCTCGGGGGATCCTGGTGGGTGGACAAGAGCAACGCTGGTGCCAGCGACAGAGCTGGTGGGTCCCTGTATCACCCAGCTGGCACCACGAGGTCCCCACACACAGCACCCCATGCCCAGGCTGCCATCAACCCGAGGTCTCTGCACGCAGCACCCTGTGCCCAGGCAGTTGACACCCCGAGGTCCTCACACAGAGCACCTCAAAGTCCCTGCACACAGCACCCTCAGCCATGGCAGTTGTCACCACAAGTCCCCAAACACAGCCTGGGCAGTCACCACCTGTTCCTGACACCCCAGGCTGCCCCCACCCCAGGGTGCCCACATGCAGCAGTCCATGCCCGGATATTTGTCACCACGAGCTCCTGGAACCTGGCACCCCAGGCTGCCACCACTCCAGGGTCCCCACACGCAGCACCCTGTGCCCAGAGAGTTGTCACCCTACGGTCCCTGCACACCTTACCCTGTGCCAGGGCAGCTGTCACTGCAAGGTCCCCACAGGCTGCAGCCCATGCCTTGGCAGTTGTTATCCCTGGGTCCCCGTCCATGGTGCCCCAGGCTGCCACCACCCCGAGGCCCCTGCGTGCAGCACATCAGGCCATCGTCACCCAGGGGCCCTGCACACAGCACCCTGTGCCGGGCTGGTTGTCACTTCCAGGTCCTCACAGGCAGCCCCCAGGCCATCACCAGCCCGAGGTCCCTCCGTGCAGCGGCCTGGGCCAGGACAGCTGCCATCTGGAAGTCCCCAGGGTGCTGTGGGGTGGCAGGGCCACCGTGGCCACCGTGGCTCCTGCACCCGGGAGAACACGAGCCGCGGGAGGGGAGTGAAGAGGAGCCAGGAGCTAAGCCCTTGGTCCCCCTCCCCATTTCCAGTCGCTCCCCACTTCCCCCAAGCTTTGGTCACATTTTGCACCTTGTTTGTCACTTTGTCCTTGATCAGTCACAGCTGGGCTCCCCTGCTGGGGTGGCTTCCCACTGTGACACGGCCTGGTGGCATCCCTGGCCCTGTGGCATCTGCCTGCACCCTGGTACCTGGGAGGGATGTGGTCCAGGACTGGGATCTCTCTCCTTCCAAATCCCACTGCCTGCCTTGCCTGGCCATCTCCCTGCGTGAGGGGACCCCAACCTTTTGGGAGGGGGGGGGTCACAGTGTCCCCCATGCCTTGGTGGCATCTCCCTGTCTAGGCACAGTGGCACAAGGCCCAAGCCCCTGTTCTCCATCTGGAGGCTGCTGTGGTGGGAGTGGGGACAAAGAGGGTAAATGTCCCCAGAGCTGTACCGGGGTGGGAGAGAGAAAGGGAGGGAGGTGCAGGTGGCACTTCCTGGGGGTTCATCCAAATCCCAGAGATGCTGGAGAACAATGGGGAAACTGAGGCACGGGTGGGAAAGGCTCCAGATGTGCTTCTCCTGTTGGGACCATCACAAGAACCTCCAAAAATCACTCATTCTGGTTTCTGCTGCTCCAAAGCCCTCAGCCAGCCCCTGCGGGATGCCACAGCCCCGGGACGCCACAGCCGCCGCGGCCACCGCTCGGCCTCCGCCGGTGCCTCGCTCATCTCAGTGTCGCTGGGGAGCTGTGACCTTGCCCCATGCTGAGCCTTCCCCCTCCGCAGTGGGAACGTTGGCCGGGACTGATGAAGCGCAGGGTGGGGGCTGCTCCTCAAAACCCTCACCGTGCCCCAGGCACCTCTGGCAGCGCTGCCGGTGCAGCCGCCGCTGGCTGTAACCAGTTGGGGTCCCCTTTAGGCCATTTTTCAGCTGGCAGAGACTTCCTTCAGCAGTGGAAAAGCACCGCGGCCACGCTCCCAGCCGCCAGTTTCGGGGGTGATCAATCCCTTCTGCCGCGGGGCGTCAGCTCCCGGGGCAGGATCCATCCCTCGGGCTGTCATGGCTCCGGGGGTGTAAAGGGGTCGGGGGGTGTCGTGTTTCTTCCAGCTCCATCTTTCACTGTAGCTTGGGATAGTATTGGACACGTGGACACACGACCCATGGGGACCCTCCGGTGCCTAATCCTGTGGCTGAGCCCCCAGCACAGCCCTGAGCACGATGATGATGAAGGTGATAAAGGATTTGGGGGAGGGGGAGAAACAAGTCCCCCCAAAAAAGGCAAAGCAGCCTCATTGGAAACCTCCTCCTCGTTCCTCAGTGGATCAATTAGCTCTTCCATGTTAACGAAGCTGCCCTCCCAATTAATTCTCCACTTGCCTACGGAGCCCCGGGCTGGAAGCTCATTAATTTCTTACGCCCAAGCCCCGGCAGGGATAACTCGGCAGATTCCCGAGCTGTTCCTCGCCAATCCCCGCAGGAGTAGTCCACGCTCCAGATTCCTGGAGCATCCAGAGCTTCCTTCCCCGGGGATGGGGAAGCAGCCAGTCCCTCTCGGCTCCCGCTGCTCATCCCGCGGGACAGGGGCGTGAGCGGGGGCGGCCCCGGGGGAAAAGGAGAATTAGACAGAGGCTTAATTGCCTTTGAAGTCATGAGTGGGGTTTTGCTCACGAGGGATCAACAGCAGAGTGGTCTTGGGTGTTTTCCCTGAGCCGCGATGGAGATCCGCATCCTGCCTGGCCACACCACCCTCTTCCCTATGGGATGAAGGCTGGGACCTGCGCTGTCCCTCACCGCTCTGCCCTCAGCCCCTTCCCCTCCATTTCCTCACTTCTTTTGCGGCGAGCAGCTCGGAACTGGACCCCTCCGACCTTGCTCCTGCCATGATGGGGTGGAGGCAAGGAATGAGGTGTCCCCAGACCCCAGCGTCTTGGGCTCCCACTCCCAACTCCAGCCGGGTGGCTCACACCTTCCCCCCTTCCCTATTCCCCCCCCCCCCCGGGGCAGTGCCGATGTTCCTCTGCAGAATCTCTCCTTTGTTTCAGGAGCTGCTCCTCTTCACAGCCTTCCTTCATTGCACCCGGGGCTGAGGCTGGCAGGTCAGTGCCACCTCTCTCCCCATCCCTTCGTCCCTCCTCGTGACGGCAGCACCTTCCCGGCACTGTATCCTAATTAGCTGCTCCCACTAACGAGGTGGGAGAAGCGGGATCCAGGTCTGGCATTCTGCATCTGATTTGCAGCTCTGTGAGGCTCTCCAGAGCTCCCGGATTCACATCCCAGCATCGTCTTAATTCCTCTCAGGAAGGTTTGGGGATGAACTGAAGAGGGAGGAAGCTGTGCTGGGACTGGGATGGGGCTGATGTGTCTTTAATTTAATCTTCTCCTCCTCATTTCCCCCGGAGCCTGCTCCCATCCCCCTCGCTCCCCACCACCCCCCTGGACTTAGCAGATTCTGTGCTGGGTTCTCCCCTGCCCTGGGCCATGGATCCTGAGGTCGGCAGCTCTGGGCTCTGCTACACCTCCAGTTGGGATTCTTGCAGAGGAGACAGGGAATCTAGGATGGCAGGAGGGTGTATGAGGATGAAGATGGGGATGAGGATGGCATGAGGTGGAATAGGGATGAGGAGAAGGGCTGGGATAGGGATGAGGATGAAGCCTGAAATGGAAGTGAGGACGGGATAGAATGGGGATGAAGGGGAGGATGCAGATGGCATGGGGATGAGGATGAAGGTAGGATGGGCCTAGGGGTGGAGATGGGATGAGGATGAGACAGGGATGATGGTGAGGTTGAGGATGGGATGGAGATCCCTCACAGGTGGGGACAGGAAAGGATGGAGATGGTGGGATGGGATCAGAGGGGGGATGGGAAGGGGGGGTGGGATGAAATGGGATGGGGGTGGTGGGATGAGATGTGGATGAAGATAGGAATCCCTCACAGGGGTGAGGATTGGAAGGGTGGGGGTGGAGATAGGATGGGGATGGCATGAGGATGGGGCTGGGAATGACATGGGGGTGGGCTGGGAATGGGCTGAGGATCCCTCACAGGGCTGGGGTAGTTCACAGGGCTGGGGACACCTGGCAGGGATGGGGACAGTGCAAACCTCAGCCGGGTTGCCCTCATCCCCCAGGACAAACTCACCCCAGGCCAGAGTGAGGATGCTGGGGTGGGAGGTGGCACCACAGCGTCCTCTGGGCTGTACCACCACTCAGGCTGAGCACGGGGAGGGGACACAAGAGGCCCGGGGTGGCCACTGTGTCATTCCACAGTCACCGGCTGGCACTGAGTCCCCGGAGGCGCCGGCGGTGCCATCAATCCCCTGGGGCCATGGCTGCCAGCTGGGCATTAAGTCAAACGTTTCCTAAACCAAGGCCTGGTGGAAGAAGAGGGATGGCTCCCAGGAGGCATGGCTCCATGTACCCAGCAGCAAGGTTAACCCTGTGCCAGCTGCCAACTGCCAGTGCCCGCTGGCACGCCCGGGCAGGGCAGCTGTGGTGACCCCCACTGGGGAGGTTCACTTCACGGTGTGGCTGTGGCCATCCCCACACTGGGATGTACTGGGGAGCTCATCACATCCCTAGTGGGCAGAGCTGCAGGCAGCTGGTGCAGGTGGGGAGTGCAGGGAGAAGGCTTTGGGGACCTCATTTGATTTGGGTTCTCAGGGTCAGGTGGTGCCTGATGCCACCATACCAGAAATTGGTGGTCCCCAGCACCACCATGTCCAAGCCAGAAGCATCCTGGCAGGAGTGTGGCAGTGCCCCACGTCCCTACAGCAGATGGAGCTGTGTCCTGATGGGAGGAAGTGATGGCAACAACATTCCAGGGGTCCAACCCAGGTGCAGCCCCCACCAAGCAGTGGTGTCAGCAGATGCCAGGGACACCAAGAGGGATAATGATGCCCAAAGGGATTAACAGGGGAGGGAAAATTAACGGTGAGGGTGGAGGGTTGGGATCCTGGTTGGTGGGATCCTGGACAAGGTGGCATCTCCTTCTCCAGGGCTGTGTCCTGCCAGGGTTGGCCATATCCTGGTTGGCAGCAGCAGCTTGCTCTCGGCCATGCTCAGCCCTTGTGCTCCCAGGGCAGCAGCTCCTGAGCTCTCCTGGACACCAGCTGGTCCTGAGTGTGCTGTGTGTTCCTACACCAAGCTATGAGGTCTTGCCCTCCATTGCACGGCCCTGAACCACACCACAGCATCCTGCACCCCCTGTGTGCTCCTGCAGCCCATCATGGGGTCCTGCAGCCCGTGGTGTGGTCTTGCACCCTAATCCCACCTTGTCCAGCATCCCCTCCTTCAGCCTGAGTAGCCTCTAGTGCTTCACCCTCAGCATAGACCAGGGGCTGGAGCAGCTCCATGAGCTCCTGATGTCACCCCCGTGGTGATCCACAGGTTACTCCCTCCCTGGTGCTCTGCCTGGGGCCGAGTGGGCACCTCTGGAACCAGCCAGAAGTTCTGGGGGTCCAGAGCTGTGGTTTTCCCCCACAGGCCTCCCTCTTGGCCCAGGAAGCCTTCAATTCATCCAACAAGACACTTGTTGAGCCTTTAATTACAGCTTTATGGCTGCCCAGGGAGGTGCCAGGGCAGGGGGAGATGCACTGAGCTGGCCAGGTCTTTGCTGGGAGCCCTGGTGCCAAGCCCCTAGCCAGGCTGCCTGTCCCCACTCCTCTCCCTCCTCATCTCATTTCCTTTCCCCTTTGCCCCCCTGGAAGACCAAAGGCTGGGAAGGGCAGAAGGCGGAGTGGCACAGAGGGCAGTGCTGTGCCAGCCACCAGCTGATGCCAGCAGTGTTGGATGGGGACGGTGGGGGACAGCATGGGGCTGGCAGCCACCAGCCACAGAAGGAGTAAGGTGCCCATGGTGCTGCCCCTGAGGAGCAGTAATATTTCACATTGTCATCCTGCAGCTGGGACCCAAACCACACACGTGGGAGTGGAGCACCCCTGGGTGCCCCAGGACCAGGGATCTGGGGGTCCCATGGCTGCTCAGCAGAGCAGAGGGGCAGGATCCCCTCTCTCCATCTCTGGCCATACTGCTTTGGATGCAGCCCAGGCTGCCCCTGGCCTTCTGTGCCGCCAGTGCCCACTGCTGGTTCCTATCCAGCTTCTCCCCCACCAGCACCCCCAAGTCCTTCTCTGCAGGGTTGCTCTCACCCCCAGCCTGGCCCGGTGTCAAGGATGGCCCTGGCCCATGTGCACACCCCTCGTACAAACTCTGTGCCTTGTGCAAACCCTTCCCTGGTGTCACCACACACACTCACACAGAGGCTTCCACACACACAGGCTCACACTCCCCAGAGGAGACCACACCTGCATGGGCACCCAGGCAGCACCCCAGGGGGCAGCTGGGGGTGTGGAGTGGGCACAGGAGTGGCAACCTGCATGGAATGAGGCCAGCAGCCCCATCAGCACCCCTGCCTCAGTTTCCCCATCGGTCCCCGCTGGCCTCCAAAAGGCCTTCACCTGCCCAGCACATTTTAGGTGGGCACCAAACCAGCTCCCTGATCCCCCCTGCTCTCAGGGTTGCTGGTCGCCCAGCAGACCCCCTGTGTCCCCTCGCAGCAGGGCAAGGCAGGACATCCATCACTGAGCCCAGTGAGTCACTGGGGGCCAGGGGGAGCCCTGAGCAGCCTCCCTCCCCACCTCCCCCAGGCTGGATCTTGCCAGAGCTTGGTGCTGCTCGGCACGGGCAGTGGTTCGGTGGAGCCCGCCGGCGGCTGTGGCTCGGTGCCGGCGGCTGTGGCTCGGTGGCCGCGGCTGTGGCTCGGTGCCGGCGGCGCAGCCCGGCCGTACCCCGAGCTGCCCAGCAGGGCTTTAGCCGTAATTAAGGAGGAAATGGAGGTCAGCGCCGCCGGGACGCGCTGCAGGCAGGCTGATGGCAGGCAGAGCCCGGGGAGAGGCAAACACGGGGTCCACCCCCAACCCCCGCCCCCTCCCAAGAGGGAGAGAAGCAGCCTGCTGCAGGCAGGGCTAGCAGAGCCCTGAGGGTTCCCCCCTGGAGCAGCAGGGAAGGGGGAACGGATCCCCACCCCCATGGGAGCTGCCCTGAGCACTCCATTGCCCCAGCTCTGGCAGCCAAGGGCTCGGGGAGGTTTGCCCCAGAGGAAGAAAGACCCAAGAGGGCCAAGCTCCCTCGTAGTGCTTTGAACGTTTATTAAACCAGAGGAACTGGAGCTCCTCCTGGGCCAGGGGAAGGGGCCCGTGGCTGTGCCAGGCCATGGCCAGCTGCCCCCAGCCCCACACGGTGAGGAGTGCATCAGCGTGGGTTTAAATAAAAGAGGGTGGGGATGGGCTGTGCTGTGGGCTGACCCCCCCGGGAGGTGGCTGGGGGGAGTCAGGGGAGGTGTGAGGGAGGAGTTGGGGGTCCTGAGGGCATGCCCTGGGGCAGCACTGTCTCCTGCAAGGAGTGAATTGCACCTGGAAGGGAGGCTTCACCCCGAGCCAAGGGCAGAGTTTGGGATGGAGACAGGAAGGAGAGGTCAGGGCATCCCCACTGCCCCCTGGCCGCTGCTGGGGGGGTGATGAAGGAGAGGTCAGGGCATCCCCACTGCCCCCTGGCCGCTGCTGGGGGGTGATGAAGGAGAGGTCAGGGCATCCCCACTGCCCCCTGGCCGCTGCTGGGGGGGTGATGAAGGAGAGGTCAGGGCATCCCCACTGCCCCCTGCTGCTGCTGCTGCTGGGGGGGTGGAGCTGTGAGTGAAGGCACCTGCACAGGGACAGACAGCGCCCAGTGGGGGCTCAGAGGAGCTGCAGGGGAGCCCATGCTGCACTTAACGGGTGCAGGAACCCGGGTGCCCAGTAAAAGCCCAGCCCTGACCCCCCCGCCCCGCAGCTGCCCGGGTTTGTCACAGCCTGCAGGAAAGAAGGCATCCTTCGGTTGGCACCGGCTGCTGCCTGCCCCTCAGCCTCTGCAGAGGGCTGGAGGAGAACTTCCTCCCCACCTCCTGCCCTGCCTGCTCCCCTGGGGGGCTGCAGCAACCCTTGCCCCTACAGCCCGAGGTGCCCACAGCCACTGTCCCCCCACTCTCCGCTGCGTGGGCAGGCGCTGGGCGAGCTGGCGCCAGGGGCCCTGATTTACAGCACTCCACTGGCACATGCTCTGGGTTCTAATGGAGAGCCAGGCACCACGGGGCTCCAGGCTGTGCCCACAGCAGAAGGCAGCCCAGAGGGGATGGCATGGCAGCCCTGCCAGGGGGAGCTTTGGGCACAGTCCTCAGTGGGCTGCCAGGCCGTGGGGGAGCACAGCTGCAGCCCTGACCCCAGCACCTCGACACTAAGCTAGGAGAAGAGAAAGGCTGGGAAGGAAGAGGGGCAGGGAGGAAGGAGGGGCACTAAGCCAGAGAACATCACACAGTCCGTGGGCAGCCAGGGCACGGGTCCGTTGGCATGCAGAGGCTGGCAGCACCCGGGGGGTGATGCCCAGCTGCCCAGCCCTGCCAGCAGTGCCCGGGGCAGAGGCTGCAGCTGGCAGCAGCGGTGCGGAGCGGCTCCTAGAGCTCCTCGAAGAAGGCCACGCGGGACTTGGTGCTCTGGAGGGTCAGCTGCAAGAGAGCAGAGGGGGGGGCTGAAGGGGGACAGGGCTGACCCCCTCCTCCTCACCCAGCCCCAGCTGCACCCCCAGCTGAGCGGGGGGGGGCTGCTGCCCCTGCCCCTCCGTCCCGACCGCTCCAGGGGGAGGCACAAGCAGGGATGCGGCACCCGAGCCCCCAGCCCACAGGAGGGTGGGGGGAGGCAGGGTGGGCTGCAGGACCTCTCTGTGGCCACCACCACCTCCCATCCCAGCAAAGGCTGCCGAGGGGGCACAACTGTCCTGGAGTCCTGGAATGCCTGGGGCTGGAAGGGAGCTGTAAAGGCCACCGAGCCCAACCCTCCTGCACTCAGGGGGGTTGCCCACAGCAGCGGGAGATGCTCCACCCCTAGAAGCATTCCCGGTCAGGTTGTTTGGGGCTCTGGTTGCAGCTGTCCCTGCTGGCTGCAGGGGGGTTGGACTGTATGACCTCTAAAGGATCCTTCCCACCCAAAGCAGCCTGTGAGCTCAGGGTGCCGTGGAAGCTGTGCCCCCTGAGCGAGTGCCGGGGCAGTGCCAGGGAAAGCACAGGGAGGCAGAGCTCTGAGGGCATCCCACACAGGCACAAGGAGGAAGAAGAGATGCCACCAGGAGCTTTCATCCACAACTTCTCGAGGCTCCCTGAGATGTTTCACGTTGATTTTTTCTACCTGTCCAGGGAAACTGAGGTGCCAGAGGCTGTGGCAGCAGAGATGGAGCTGGATGAGCTCCCTCAGGAAGGAGCAAGTCCTGCCTTGCCAAGAGGACCATGCCCCATGGCTTGGTGGCACTCAGCACCAGCCACCTTTCACCATCTGAGAGCCCAGAGAGATGTTGATGGCAACAGAGCAGGCACCCGTGGTGTCCACCTTGTACCCCACTTCTCATCACCCCCGTGGGGAGCTCTGGCTGGGCCTCAGACAGCCCAGAGGCTCAGGCTGGGCTGCTGTCTGGGCACAGAAGCCTCTGGCTGCTTTTCTCCTCAGTAACCCAGAGGGCACTGGAAAAGCATCACAGCAGCAGGGCATGGGCACAGCTGGCACGCTTGGCACCGGCAGGAGCTGGGCTACGGCTAAGGGCTCAGTGGGAGCTTGGGCAGAGGAAGGGGCCAGCACCTTCAGGCTGCTCTGCCTCCACCATCCCTGGAGCAAAGGCTCCTCCGGCAGCCGCCGCGGTGGGAATTGGGATGGGAGCTGCCTGGCAGCACTCCAGCAGCTGCCTGCTCACAGACAATTACACACAGGGAGGAAATGAGGGCTGCTCCTGACTGCACAGTGACCCCCCCAGTGCCCATGATCCTGCAGGGAACCCCCACACACTCCTTTTGCTTTCTCCTAGCCTTGCATTTGTCGCCGTTGAGCAGCGGCAGGCAGGGCGAGCCCAGCCCCCAGCGCTCAGGTGAGGGCTGCTGGTGCTGTGGCTGTGCCACCACGAAACCCGAGGGGCCCGCTGGAGGAGGGAGGGCAGAGCCACGGGAAGCTCCTCAGGGCAGTGAGCCCCATGGCAGCGCGACTGAGCCCACCTAGCACTGCAGGGGTCCAGGGAGGTGCCCTGTGGCCCAGCTTGCTCTCCGTCTCCTGCAGTGAGGGCTCTGCAGGGAAATCCCAGCCCCTCACACAGAGGGTAACTGGTTTGGCTCTTTTCAGCATCAATAAAGCAAGGAGGAGAGAATGGCCCTGTGCCAGCCTCTTCATCTGCCAGGGAAAAGCCCTGAGGTTGCCTGCAGGCCCTCTGCACGCTCCCTGCACCCTCTGTGTCCCCTCTGCATGCTCCCTCCACCCTCTGTGTCCCCTCTACACGCTCCCTGCACCCTCTGTGTCCCCTCTGCACGCTCCCTGCACCCTCTGTGTCCCCTCTGCACGCTCCCTGCACCCTCTGCGTCCCCTCTGCACGCTCCCTGCACCCTCTGTGTCCCCTCTGCACGCTCCCTGCACCCTTTGTGTCCCCTCTGCACGCTCCCTGCACCCTCTGCGTCCCCTCTGCACGCTCCCTGCACCCTCTGCGTCCCCTCTGCACGCTCCCTGCACCCTCTGCGTCCCCTCTGCACGCTCCCTGCACCCTCTGCGTCCCCTCTGCACGCTCCCTGCACCCTCTGCGTCCCCTCTGCACGCTCCCTGCACCCTCTGCGTCCCCTCTGCACGCTCCCTGCACCCTTTGTGTCCCCTCTGCACGCTCCCTGCACCCTTTGTGTCCCCTCTGCACGCTCCCTGCACCCTCTGCGTCCCCCTGCACCCTCTGTGTCCCCTCTGCACGCTCCCGCACCCTTTGTGTCCCCCTGCACCCTCTGTGTCCCCTCTGCACGCTCCCTGCACCCTCTGCGTCCCCTCTGCACGCTCCCTGCACCCTCTGTGTCCCCTCTGCACGCGTCCCCCTGCACCCTTTGTGTCCCCTCTGCACGCTCCCTGCACCCTTTGTGTCCCCTCTGCACGCTCCCTGCACCCTCTGTGTCCCCTCTGCACGCTCCCTGCACCCTCTGCGTCCCCTCTGCACGCTCCCTGCACCCTCTGCGTCCCCTCTGCACGCTCCCTGCACCCTCTGCGTCCCCTCTGCCCAGCCAGGCAAGGAGCAGTAAATCTCCGTGCCTGCACCCCAGGCTGTGCAGGAGAGGCAGAGTGATTAAGAGCAAGTTACATTCTCGTCAGTGCAGAGAAGGGTGGGGGGAGGGGGGGGAGAGAAAAAACTTGATTTACAAGCAGTATTATGATAATCTCCTTCCTGCAGGAGGGAGGGTGGGCTCCAAGTGCACTCCCAGAGCCATCAAAGAAAATTTAGAGGGAGAGGGAGGGAGTGCAATTAAGCAGCCAGAGCTGGAATGAATCAGGATAGGAGAAAGGGAAGAGTCCCACTCCCTGCATTCCTGCACTGGGGTTCCTCTGAGCTCCGCTCCTACCCAGGGCTGCTGGACTGATTTGATTTGAGGAACAACAAAGAGAAGCAAGGCAATAAGGCCCTGAACAGCCAAATGTGGTTTGGAGTGGCTAACCCAATCATCAGAGTGCTGAACCGGTGCCAGCCCTGCAAACCCAATAGAGAGAACCCACCCAGGGTACCCAGTGAGCCCCCAGCCCCCAGCCTCTGGGAGTGGGGCACAGAGCAGGAGAAAGGCCTGGCAAAATCCCATCAGCCTATCCCCCTCGTCCCAAGGAGCAGGGAGAGGTTTAGACTGCCTCATCTCCTGGCGAGGCTGGAGGAGAAGGTGACTTGTGGCAGTGATGCTGGGGGCACCTCGCTGCTGCTGGGAGGGAGATCTGCTGCCCCTGCCCAGCGCTGCCCGCACGAAATCCTCTTTCATTGCCCCCCTGCTCATCTTCCTCCATCCCAACCTGTTCTCCCAAGCCCTGCCAGCCAGCTGGACCTTCCCCTTGCCCTGTTCTGAAACCAAACCCAGCCCTCCCCCCTTTGGCAGCCGTTGCTCCCTTCCTCCCACGCTGCCGTTTATTCTCTCCCCAGCACAACTTCTCCCCGGCCCCCGACGCTTTGATGAGGCTGTTTGAAGGGGAGAAGATGATGCTCCAGTTGAAGGAAACACTTTTCAAAGGCTGCCACAAAAATAGCTGATAGGCCTGACGTTGCCTTGTTTCCTCTCCCTCCTTTGTAAACAAGGGAAGGAGGCTGCTGTGTGTCCCACTTTAGCTGCCAGGGAGTTGCCCTTCCCAGCTCCGAGAAGAAGCAGGGCGGAAGGCAGTGGAGTAGGTCGTAAGGGACCTCGCAGATCATTTAGTTCCAACCCCCTGCCACGGGCAGGGACACCTCCCACTAGACCGGTTGCTCAAGGTCTCATCCAGCCTGGCCTTGAACACCTCCAGGCTTGGAGGCTCCACAGCTTCTCTGGGCAACCTGCTCCAGTGCCTCACCACCCTCATGGGGAAGAATTGCCTCCTAATGCCTCATCTAAACTGAGCTCCTTCCAGCCTGAAGCCACTGCTCCTCATCCTGCCACTGCATGCCTTTCTACGAAGTCCCTCCCCAGCTCCCCTGTAGCCCACTTCAAACACTGGAAGGCTGCTCTGAGGTCTCCCTGGAGCCTTCTCTTCTCCAGGCTGACCAAGCCCAAGTCTCTCAGCCTGGCCTCACAGCAGAGGGCTTCCAGCCCTGCCAGCACTGCTGTGGCCTCCTCTGGCCCTGCTCCGACAGGTCCCTGTCTGTGCTGAGGACTCCAGAGCTGGCCCCAGCACTGCAGGGGAGGGTCTCAGCAGAGTGGACACAGGTACATGTGGGTGAGATCCATGTGGGAGATTCCCCCATCTCCTCCTGTGCTTGGAAAATGTGTGCCCAGAGGTGTCCAGAGCTGCTCTGCTCACTGGGAATCTCCCAGCTCTTGCCTGTGTCCAATCTGGGTGCCAGGCAGGGCAAGAAGTCCTTGTCCTTCCTCCCTGCCCTGGCAGCTCCCAAGGGGATGGGAAATGCTTCTGCTGCTTCTCCAGGAAGCCCCTGGCTGGTGGTGTGCCTGCTCTGCAGCACACAGCCTTCCCCTCTCCAGCAAGGCTGCAGATCCAGAGGGAAGCTCATCCCTGTCTGGGCTGCCTCAGGGAAAAGGGTGACCTGAGGCATGCAGCTCAGCCTGCTCCATGCCACCCAGGCTCCCTCCTTCTGCCCTGCCCACCTCAGGAGAGTTTCTTGTGCTGAGGTGAAGCTCCAGAGGCACAATCATGTGCTGCATCTCCCCTGCACACCACTGCAGCAGAGGAGTCTGCAGGGCCCAGAAGGGGAGAGGTGAGGAAAGGAGTCTCCAGGAGATGACAAAGAGCCCCCAGAGGATCAGTTGAAGCCCCTGAGGGACACCTTCCAGTGATCTCTAGCAGGCTGGAAAAAGGCAGAGGAAAGCTGTCTGCCCCAGCAGCTGTCTCCCACAGAACCCCAGCATGGTGGAGGTCAGAAGGGACCTCTGGGCTTCATCCAGTCCAACCCCCCTGCTAAAGCAGGGCACCCACAGCAGCTTGCCCAGGATCACAATGGCCAGGGGGGGCTGGAATCTCTCCAGGGAAGGAGACTCCACAGCCTCTCTCTCCTGCAACCCTTCTGCCTGCCCAGCTGATCCAGCAGCCTCATTTGGGTGGTGGCACAGCAGCATCACGGGAGACTGGGATGGCAGTGCCCACCACTAACTCACCAGTGGCCTGCTGTAGAGGACAATGTATCCTGAAGGTGAGAGGAGTGAAGACAAACCTGCAGAGGGCCACTTTGCTCTGCCCTTGTGCAGCTGCTCATCACCTACACCCAAAGGGGACACTGCTGTGTCTGTGGGAGTGGGGTGGAACTCAACTGCTTGTGGTCTGCTGCTGAAGGGAGCCCAGGCTGGGCTGCTGGTGAGAGATAAACAGATCTGAGGTAGCTCATCCACACCTCGAGTGGCTCAACAGCTGGAAAACATCTCCTGTTACACAAGAAAGCTGGGGAGGGACTTTGGACAAAGGGCTTGCAGTGGCAGGACCAGGGGCAATGGACTGAAGCTTGAGGAGGGCAGATTGAGACAGGAGAGTAGGAAGAAATTCTTTGCAGGGAGGGTGGTGAGACACTGGCACAGGCTGCCCAGGGAGGCTGTGGCTGCCCCCTGCCTGGAGGTGTTTCAAGGCCAGGCTGGATGAGGCCTGGAGCAAGCTGGGCTGGTGGAAGGTGACCCTGCCCATGGCAAGGGGGGCTGGGGCTAAATGATCTATCTTTAAGGTCCCTTCCAGCCCAAGCCATCCCGTGAGTCCATGAAGTTGAGGGCAATGCTGCACCACAACCAGGACCACCCACGAGAGGAGCCGGCGGGAGCACGAGCGGCAGCTCAGCACCACGGCCTGCACGAGCCCCACGGGCAACAAGGGCTGAGCTGAAGCCCCAGAGAGATGCTGTGGTGGAGGGGAAGCCTGGCAGGGAGAGGCCCGTGGAAGGCCCAAAGCCCTGCTCAAGGACAAAGCTGCTTGGCTGGGCACAGGCGTGGAGATTTCCTCCTTGCCTGGGTACTTCAAAGGGCTTAAATCGCAGTAAATAAGCATGACTGTGCACGAAGAAAGGCACTGCAACGAAGGAGCTGGCTGTGAGGGAGAGCAGCAGCCCGTCCTGGGAGCCTTCCTGTGCTGGAGGATCCGAGGAAGGAGTGGAGCTTCTCATCTCCTACCGCAGCCTAAGCGGCAGAGCCCTGCCGGAGCCGCGGCAGCCGGAGCCGGGGCAGCCGGAGCCGGCAGCGCCAGCCCAGGGCGCAGGGAAATCAGCTTGCAGATGAGGTGCTTGTGCTGTGCCCACAGAGCTCATAAAAAGGGATTAGCATGTTAACCACGTCATTAAGCATGAAACACTTAGCAGGCATCTTCAAAGGCAGGCAACAAGCCCCAGAGGTCACACAGCAGCAGCTCGCCCTGCAGCTGCCTTCACCGCGGGGTGGGAGGGGAGGGGAAGGGGCTCCTCCCAGGCACTGAAGCTGAAGTTCTTCACCGTGAGGGTGGTGAGACACTGGCACAGGTTGCCCAGGGAGGTGGTAGAAGCCCCAGCCCTGGAGGCTGGATGGGGTTCTGGGCAACAGACTCACACAGAATCAACCAGGTTGGAAGAGACCTCCAAGATCATCAGGTCCAACCTATCACCCGACCCTGACTGACCAACCAGACCATGGCACCAAGTGCCTCATCCAGGGTTGTTGACCCCACCACCTCCCTGGGCAGCACATTCCAATCTCTCTTGCCAGGAAGAAATTCTTCCTAAGATCAAGCCTAAACTTCCCCCTGGCACAGCTTGAGACTGTGTCCTCTTGTTCTGGTGCTGCTTGCCTGGGAGAAGAGACCAACCCCCAGCTAGATGCAACCTCCCTTCAGGTAGCTGTAGAGAGCAATAAGGTCTCCCTTGCTCTAGTGTGAGGTGTCCCTGCCCAGGGGGGTTGGAACTGGCTGATTTGAGGTTCCTTCCAGCCCTGACAGTTCCAGGATTCCATGAATCTCTCCCAGCTGCTGGCTCAGTCTTGGCACATCCTGCCAGGGGCTTCATTTCACCTCCACAAGTGACATGTTGCCCAAATCTCACCTGCCATGGACAGACAGGGTGGGACAGCAAATTTGCAGATGATACCAAGCTGAGTGGTGCAGCTGACCAGACTGGAGGACAGGATGGGGCCATCCAGAGGGGCCTGGGCAGGCTGGAGAGGTGGGCTCAGGAGAACCTCATGGGGTTCCATCAGGCAAAGTGCAGGGTCCTGCACCTGGGTTGGGGCAATCCTAGATATCAGATCCAGGCTGGGGGCTGATGAGATTGAGAACAGCCCTGCAGGAAAGGACTTGGGGGTGCTGGTGGGGAGAAGCTGGGCAGGAGCCAGCAATGGGCACTGGCAGCCCAGAAGGCAAATGGCAGCCTGGGCTGCATCCAAAGCAGTGTGGCCAAGGAGAGAGGGGATCCTGCCCCTCTGCTCTGCTCTGCTGAGACCTCACCTGCAGGGCTGTGTCCAGCACTGGGGTCCCCAACACAGAACAGGCAGGGACCTGATGGAGAGGGTGCAGAGGAGACCATGAAGATCATCAGAGGGCTGGAGCACCTCTGCCACAGGGACAGGCTGAGGGAGCTGGGGCTGTTCAGCTTGCAGAAGAGAAGGCTCCAGGGAGGCCTTAGAACTGCATTTCAATATCTGAAGGGGACCTGCAGGCAGGCTGGGGAGGGACTGCTCAGAAGGGGCTGTGGGGATAGCACAAGGGGCAATGGTTTGAAACTGAAGCAAGGCAGATTTAGGTTGGACATCAGGAGGAAGTTGTACACAGGGAGGCTGGGGAGACACTGGAGCAGGCTGCCCAGGGCTGGGGTTGAGGCTCCATCCCTGGACATCTTCAAGCTCAGCCTTGCTGTGTCCCTGTGCAGCCTGCTCTAGCTGGAGCTGTCCCTGCTGCCTGCAGGGGGGTTGGACAAGATGCCCTTGGAGGCTCCCTTCCAACCTGGTGCAATCTGTGAAGCTGGAAAGGTGCTGGGAAACTGCTCCATGGTCACCTGTAGGTCCCCAGCAACAAAAGCCCTTTCCCAAGGTGCTTAGCACTGGGATTGCCACCCACCCTGATGAGCAGCAGCCAAGTCATTGCCTGCCCTAGCCAAAACTCACTGAACTCTGTGGGAGTGCAGAAGCCATGCTCAAGGAAAGAGCAAAAAAGCTTCCTCAAGGTCACCCCCCTGAAGCAGGGAGTGGACACTCTGCAGACAGCCTGCAGATTGAGGGCAAATCCCCAGGGCAAAGCAGCTCTGGAAAGAAGAGACACAGGGTTGGGAGAGCTGGAGTCATGCTGGAGGAGCAGGGGACAGGCAGGCAGGAGGGTGGCTCTGACAGCTGGCATCCCAAAGAGTGATGGTGATCAAGAGCAGCCTCCCCAGACACTCACCCAAGCCTGGCCCCAAGAGCAACCAGCAGACGCTGGCTGTGTCCCCAACCATCTGCTTTAGGCTGCTGTGATGCTGCTCCAGCAGGCAGAGGCTGACAGCACACACTGCATTCAGAGGAGTGTGGCCAGCAGAGCCAGGGAGGTTCTCCTCCCCCTCTGCTCTGGTCTGCTGAGACCTCACCTGGAATATTGCACCCAGCTCTGGGCTCCCAGCTCAGGAGGGACAGGGAGCTGCTGCAGAGAGTCCAGCAGAGGCTACCAGGATGAGTGAGGGACTGCAGCACTGCCCTGGGAGGAGAGGCTGAGAGCCCTGGGGCTGCTTAGTCTGCAGAGGAGAAGCCTGAGAGGGGATCTAAGGAATGCTTCTAAAGCTCTGAGGGCTGGGGGGCAGGAGGGAGGGGACAGGCTCTGCTCAGCTGCACCCTGGCACAGGCCAAGGGGCAATGGATGCAAACTGCAGCTCAGGAGGTTCCAGCTCAGCAGGAGGAGGAACTTTTGCACTGGGAGGCTGCCAGAGGCCTGGAGCAGGCTGCCCAGAGAGGTTGTGGAGTCTCCTGCTCTGGAGCCTCTCCAGCCCCATCTGGGTGTGTTCTGTGTGCCCTGTGCTGGAGTCTCTGCTCCTGCTCTGGCAGGAGGGTTGGACTGGATGACCTTTGGAGGTCCCTTCCAACCCTGACATCCTGTGATGCTGTGAACACCTCCAAGTGCTGCTGCATGGCGACAGAGGAGGCATTTGTGGACGGTTAGGAACAGTTTGGGCAGCAAGGAGCTGCTGTGCTCTGTTTGTTTGGGTTTGCTCTCAAACCCTCCCTTCCTTTCTGCAGCAAACAAGGGGGAAGGTCTTGCTTCACTTCATTAAAGAAATCTTCAAAGGCCACCCTGCACCTCCACTCAATTCCCAGGCACTGGCAGCAGAGCACAACTGGCATGGTTAATTATTCAAGTGTCTGAGCCTGCACTCCCCCACTGATGCTGCCAACTCAACTTCTGCCAAGAAAGGCACTTCCCAGCATGGAGGATCAGGTGGAGGAATGGATGCAGAGAGGCTGAGAAGGCTGCTGAGGGAGGGAGGGCTGGGCAGGGTGACTGCCTGTGACACACACATCCAGGCTGGGCAGAGAATGGATGGAGAGCAGCCCTGAGGAGAAGGATTTGGAGGTGCTGGGGGGAGAAAAGCTGGACAGGAGCCAGCACCCAGCACTGCCAGCCCACAGCCAGCCCTGCCCTGGGCTGATCCCCAGCAGCATGGGCAGCAGGGGCAGGGAGGGGATTCTGCCCCTCTGCTGTGCTCTGCTGAGACACCCCCTGCAGTGCTGGGGCAGCTCTGGAGTCCTCAGCACAGACAGGGACCTGTTGGAGCAGGGCCAGAGGAGGCCACAGCAATGCTGGCAGGGCTGGAAGCCCTCTGCTGTGAGGCCAGGCTGAGAGACTTGGGCTTGGTCAGCCTGGAGAAGAGAAGGCTCCAGGGAGACCTCAGAGCAGCCTTCCAGTATTTGAATGGAGTCACAGGAGGGCTGGAGAGGGCCTTGTGACAGCAGCATGGAGTGACAGGACAGGGGTAATGGCTTCAAACTGGGAGAAACTGGATTGGGATTAGACATGAGGAAGAAATCCTTCCCCATGAGGGTGGTGAGGCCATGCAACAGGTTGCCCAGAGAAGCTGGGGAGGCTGCAAGCCTGGAAGTGCTCAGAGGCAGGTTGGATGGGGCCTTGGGCAGGGTGCTCTAGCAGGAGGTGTCCCTGGCCATGGCAGGGGGGTTGGAACTAGATTATCTTGGAGGCCCCTTCCAGCTGAAAGCATTCTGTGATTCTGTGCTGCACAGGTCCATGGTGGCCATGAGCAGGGTGCTGGGCTGTGGCCAGCCCAGGCTGACCAGCACCAGGGCCTGTGTGAGCAGCGTGGCAGGGGTGGGAGCAGCAGGAGCTGGCTATGCAGGCAAGCTCATGCAGGGGTTAGTATCACAGCCAGTGATCCCATCACCCCACACAGAGTACCTGGCAACAACCTACTTGGAAGTCTCAAATGCAGATAGGTCTTCTGCCCTGGGCTTGAGGCTAAACCAGCAAAACAAAACAAGGAAGAAGAAGAAGAAGAAGAAGAAGAAGAAGAAGAAGAAGAAGAAGAAGAAGAAGAAGAAGAAGAAGAAGAAGAAGAAGAAGAAGAAGAAGAGGAAAATCCTCTGTGAGAGGAGTGGTTGCACGTGGTGCACTCTGCAGCTCGCTCAGAGGGCTGGAGCCATCAGCAGCCTCCAGGTGGGGCAAGGGCTTGGGACTGTTCCAGACTTGCTGAGCCCGGGTTTTGCACTCCCTTCCCATCACAACTGCAAAGCCAAAGCCCTCCTGACCTCCCGGTGGCGCCAACAAAAGCAGTCTGGGATTCTCCTCCTGGTGTGCTCCGCTCACAGCCTGCTTCGGAAGCCTTTGCTCCTCCCGGCTGAGGCGGAGGAGCCCAGCCAGCTCTGGTCCCCTCCCCTGGGAGGAGACAAGGAGACGCTCCAGCTTCAAAGCAGCAGAAGACTGACTGCAGAGAGCCAGCTACAGCCACCGGCCCTGGCAGACACGGAAATGAAGTCCCAGCCACCTCCTCTAAGTGAGACAAATGGCCCATCCCCTGGCCTCTGTCACCAGTGTAGAGCTGAGCATTTCCCCTTCAAACTGAGGACTCTGAGCACGCAGACAGAACCTGCCCAAACCTACTGGGAGCAGAAATGCCTTTGGAGCCTGCCACGACCAAAGGGGCTGTGAAGCTTTTTATATCCTCTGCTCTGGAGAGACAGGAACCTGAATAGCTCAGGGCCATCACGGGGAAACCAGGGAGCAAGATGTGCGAGATCCATTTTCCTGCCCCAATTCAGTGATCACAGGCTCCCAGACATGAAAGCCACCATGAGCTGGTGCTTGCAAATCAGTCCAGACATAACTCTCAGCTGGGAGAAGTAGAGAGAGAAGGATTTGGGTTGAAAGCCTGGGGCTGTTATGGCCCATCCTGGGCTACACTGAAGTCCTTCAGAAGGAGGGCTGCTGGCAGGACACCGGCTGGGGAAAAGCCTCTGCAGGGTGGGGAGTAAAAACAAACAAACCAAAAAGGCTTCTGGAGGGTCAGAAAGGCTTTGGGGGTGAGTGGGGCTGACCACTCCATCCCACTGGACCAACTGTGGATGTGCCCCCAGCCCCTCACTGCCCTGAGCCCAGCTGGGAGAACAGCAGAGCTGCTAAGCAAAAGGAGAAGAATGGGATGAAAGGCAAGGAATGGGCTCTGTGGGCACCTGTCAGGTGTGACTCTGGGCTAGCAGAGCCAGGCACCTCAACTCTCTGCCTAAGCTACTCCTCTAAAGCAGGTGGTTTTGAGGTCCCCAGCACAGGGTGCAGACATCCCCCCCCGGCCAGTGAAAGACTCTGCTGCTAGCATGGGAATCTGCACTACAGGTTTCTTTACAACAGCTTAAAAGAGAGGATGAAGCTTTTGGCTTTTTCTGCTGAGAGCCAGGAAGTCAGGAGTATTTTTGTCCCTATTATTCCCCAGACAAGCTCAGTGTGGCTCCCTGGCAACACTTGCAGGGAATGGCTGCACCGGGCAGGAAGGGTTTTTCCTGTTCCCAGCATCACCAGGGCTGCAAATCCCCTCTAACAGCATCCCTGGGCATTTGTTGCTAAGGTTCAGCAAGGCCTTCAGACCCTGAGAGCCCTTGCAGACCTCCCTCCACACAGCAGTGAAGTTGTCTCCTGGTTGTGCAAACACAAGGCAGCAGCAGCAGCTGCAGCTGCAACCCCCTGGTTCCGAGCTAAGCAGCCAGGGGAGAAAGCCTAACAAAAAACCACTTTTATTATAACAACTTGTGCAAAACAGAAGGGTCCTCTTGGGGGGGCTGGTGCTAAAGGGGTTTCATCAGGTGAGGTACAAACTGGAGCCCTCTGGTACCTTTTTGATGGTGTTGTGCTTGCTGCTGCCTCTGCTGGTGTTCTCATTGTGCAGGATGTCCAGAGCTGTCTCCCTCTCCTTCAGCTTCAGCGCCTCGATTTCGGTCTTCAGCTCGTTCAGCTGCTCCTGCAGGTGCTTGCTCTTCTCCATGTACTCCACCCTAGCAGGCAACCAAAAGAGACCTGGGTTAGTCCTGGCACATGGTGGTGGGAGACTCTGGCAGCTGACAGCAGAATTACAACAGGGAAACTGCAGTGGATAAGGAATTGGTTGGATGATGGCATCCGAAGGGTGGTGTCAACGGCTTGATGTCCAGATGGAGATGGGTGCCAATGGTGTCCCTCAGGGGTCTGCACTGGGGCCACTGCTGCTCAATATCTTCATCAATATATTGGCAAGAGGAAGACATTTTGGATGCTGAGGGTGGTGAGAGCCTGGCCCAGGTTGCCCAGAGAGGTGGGAGATGCCCCATGGCTGGAAGCATTCCAGGTGAGGTTGGTTGTGGCTCTGAGCAACCTGCTCTGGTTGGGGTTGTCCCTGCTGGCTGTAGGGGGCTTGGACTGGGTGAGCTTCAGAGGTCCCTTCCAACTCAAACCAGTCCATGCCTGGGGAGACCCCACCTGGAATATTGCATCCTGGTTTGGGATTCCTAATTCCAGAGAGACAGGAATCTGCTGGAGAGAGTCCAATAGAGGCTGTGAGGATGATGAAGGGCCTGGAACATCTCTGCTATGGAGAAAGATTGAGAGCCCTGGGGCTGGTTTGTAGGGAGAGGAGAAGGCTGAGAGGAGACCTGATCCATGTCTATAAATATCTGAGGGGTGGCTGTCAGGTTGAAGGTGCCAGGCTCTGTTTGGTGGTGCCCTGTGACAGGACAAGGAACAACAGGGCTAAGCTGGAAGCCAGCAAGTTCCACCTCAACATGAGGAGAAACTTGTTTGGTGTGAAGTTGCTGGAGCCCTGGAGCAGGCTGCCCAGAGAGGTTGTGGAGTCTCCTGCTCTGAAGACTTTCAAACACACCTGGATGTGTTCCTGTGTGACCTGCCCTGGGTGATCCTGCTTTGGCAGAGGGGTTGGACTGGGTGATCTCTGGAGGTCCCTTCCAACCCCTACCACTCTATGATTCTATGACCATGACCGCACAGTTTCAGTCTCCATGGTGGTGGTTTCAGCTCTATTCCACCACACCCTCGCTCAAGCCCAGCTCACAAACTCAACAGCACAAATCCTGGCAGTAAGGAAGGTCCCTCCTGTACTGACTTCCCCTGGTTCAGAAGCACTGAGCTTGTAGAATTGTGTGGGAGCAAGCACTGCCCCCAAGACACCAGGTATTTTTGAGACACACAGTATGCCTGGGAGAGAGAAAAGGCTCCCAAAAAAGGAAAGACAAAAACACCCCAAAGCACCAAACCCAGCCCTCGTCAGGACTCAGCCCTTGCATGGTGAAGCGTGGACTGGAGAGAAATCACACCACACCAGCTTTGTACGTGTGATGAAACACTGAGAGCCAGGTCCAAAGCAGCAGCAGACTAACAAGAACCTTCCCAGAGTGCCAAAACCTGCAGCAGGGTTTAGCTCAGCACCTGAGGAAGCAGAACAGTCCCGGAGCAGCCAGCAGAAGCAGGCTACAGCTTCCAGCTTGCAGCAGAGCCAAGCTCTTCCTGCTTAGGAGAGTGGGATGACCTAGTTAGCAACCTGGGTACAGAACCAGGAATTATCCTGTTATTGTCAGCTTCTCTCTTTTTCTTTCTGGCTTCAGGGAAAGTCCTTAGCCTCTGTCTCTAGCCCATTGTCTGGGGGAGGCAGAGAGGGGACTGAGCAGATGCACAACCAACCACCCTCTGGGGTCCCAGGGTGTTTCATTCCAGCCCCTAGGAAGCTGTGGCCAGAGAACTATGGCAGAGCCCTTCTAGCTTTGATCTACCCCCAAGTCAAGGAACAAAGCACATTATTCCTGCAGAGATTAAAATCTGCTCTGCTTTGATTTCAGCTCAGTGGGTAAGTTTGCAGGCTGCCCTCCCCCTCAGGAGAGCACCAGATCGAAGCTGCTCACCACAGCCAAACTTGCCGGCGCTCAGCTCTCCTGTCGAAACGTGACGCAGATTCCAGGAGGAAGGGATGAGAGCCCCAGGGTGGGACCTCAGCACACATCCCAGCTGCCTCCAGCACCTCTGGACACTCTGCTAACAGCTCAGTGCCCCAGCAGCCAGGCTGCTGCTGCTGGCTCTGTCTGCAACACAGACACTTCCAGCCCCAGTGAGAGCTGGCTTGCTCCTGTGGCAACTGAGGCACAAACCTCAGCGTCCCGGCGTGGTGAGGCTTGGAAGGGACCTCTGGAGATCATCCACTCCAAGCCCCTTGCTAAAGCAGGGCACCCACAGCAGCTTGCCCAGCAGCCAAGTGGCCAGGGGGCTTGGAAGCTCTCCACACAAGGAGACTCCACAACCTCTCTGGGCAGCCTGCTCCAGGCCTCCAGCACCCTCACACCAAACAAGTTTCTCCTCCTGTTCAGATGGAACCTCCTGGGTTCCAGTTTGTGCTTGCTGCCCCTTGTCCTCTCCTGGGCACCACTGTCAAGAGTCTGGCCCCAGCCTCTTGGCCCCCACAGCTCCTTTAGCTCTTGCTGAGCATTAATCAGATCCCCTCTGGGGCTGCTCTTCTCCAGGCTCAACAGCCCCAGGGCTCTCAGCCTTTCCTCCTCACAGAGATGCTCCTCAGCAGCTTTGGAGCCTCCCCTGGGCTCTCTCCAGCAGTTCCCTGTCTCTGGGGAGGCCAGGACTGGATGCAATATTCCAGGCGTGGCCTCACCAGGGCAGAGCAGAGCAGGAGGAGAACCTCCCTTGTCCTGCTGGCTGCACTCTTCTTCATGTCCCCCTGACATCCCAGCCCTGGCCTAGCCTGGGTGCATGCCACATACTTCTCCTTCTCGATTTCCATGGACAGCCTCTTCATGTCTGTGTCCTTGAAGTCGAAGGAGAGGCTCTCGTTGATGAGGTTGAAGCTGGGCAGGTCTGTCGGCAGCGGCGTCGTACTCGAGTTCATGGCCTGCTGGAGAGACACAACACTGATGAATCACTGTGGAGGAATCCTGCAGCAAAACTTCTGCAGCATCAAGGGAGGATCAAAGCACCACCTCAGCAGCCAGCACAGGGTGCTGTAGCAACATCCTGAGCTGCTGCTCACACAGGTGGCACCGCGCTGGTGGCGGGGGTGGGGGCGTGCCGGCCGCGTCGCGCGGGGAGGGATCTCACCGCTGGCACGGGAAGGGGAAGGGGCAGAGGTGGTCCTGAGGAACCACCACCTGGTTTGTCTGACCCAGCCTCAAGCCTTCTGGAGAGGAGATCATGAGGTGTTAGGTAGTAGGTTGGACTTGATGATCTCTGAGGTCTTTTCCAACCTGGCTGATTCTCTGATCAGCTGCTGATCTCAGCACAGAGGATGCTGAGTACTCCAAGGTGCTGCGGAAGCCCGGTGCTCCAAGCACTAGCCCAGCCTGAAAGCCCCCTCCTGCCCCACTCCCTCTTCAGTTCAGAGCTATTGCTCCTCTCTCTGCTCCTTGCAGTGATAAAGAGCACACAAACCAACCCCTGCCTTCAAAATCTGTTGACACACCTCAGCATAATCTCAGTTTCACAACAACGTTGGGCAGAAAGTGCCCCTTCAGAGCTATCTGACAGCTGTCTAACATTAAATATCTGAAGGGGACCTACAGGAAGGCTGCAGAGGGATTGATTAGAAGGGCTTGCAGTGATAGGATAAGGGTCAATGGCTTGACACTGGAGCAGGGCAGATTTAGGCTGGACATCAGGAGGAAGTTCTGCACAGCAAGGCTGGGGAGACACTGGGACAGGCTGCCCAGGGACGTGGTTGTGAGGCCCTGTCCCTGGAAACTTTCAAGATCAGAGCTGATGTATCCCTGGGCAGCCTGCTCTAGTTGGAGGTGTTCCTGCTGACGGCAGGGGTGGACAAGATGCCCTTGGAGGGTCCCTTCCAACCTGGCGCCACCTGTGCCTCTGTGCAAATCACACTGTTAAAGCACAAGGTTTGAAGAGCGGCAAGGCAAGGATCCATGTGACAGCAGGGACCTGCACCTCACTGCCCCCCAGGCATGAGCCAAGAGCAACCTAACCCCAAGGGTTAACTCGGGGTGCAGCTGAGGGTCCACAAGGCAGGCTGATACATTTTTATCTTGGCAGCAGTTTGCAGTTGCAAGCACCCAGGAGGCACTGCTGGGCACGGCGGAGGTAAGGCAGGGAACGACTCGTATCGCAGCCGAGCAGGAGCCTGGGACGTTCTTCCTCCTGTAAACGCTGTGACATCCCCCCCCAGACACACACTCAGATTTTTATCTTCCCCTAAATAAATGTCCCTTCTCCCAGTCCAAAACCCTGTCACAGCTCTAACAAATGACCTCATTACCAGCAGAGGATAAGTGGCCTGGCTCAAGCCATCGCTCTGCTCTCACAATACGCTACATGAGGTCGCAGGCAGTGGCACACGTCAAGGGTGGCACGGTGGCTTCAGACAGCAGAATGTGTGCCTGCAGCTGAGTCAGAGCCTCTGCCAGTGTGCTGAGCCCTCATTCTGGACAGGAGAAATCCAGCCCAGCACCTAAAAGGCACCCACCTTGCTGCCAGCTGCTCCTGCTTGCTTTAAGGGATTCCTGTAATGAAAACAACACACCCAGAGCAGCCTGGACTAGGGGGATGGCAGGAGATGGTTTTAAGCTACCAGCTCCAACGAACCAGATCTTCAGCTCCAGCTTCTTTCCCTCATTTCTCCTGTCTGGGCTGCTCCAGGGATGGTTTGCAGCGAGGTCTGCCTCCCCAGGACCTGTGGTGACAGATTTACTCTGCACAGTAAGCTGCCTCTTCCCTCGCTGCCAGCCCGGAATGCACAAACGGCCAGGGCCGGTCCCCAGCTCGCCCTCTGGCGGCACGGACCCGGCAGGGGGGACACTCCTCCCCCGCAAGAGCCAAAGCAGGGACGCAACCACCTAGGACAAGCCTAAACAGGGCAGCACCCAAAAGTTAGACTCGCAGAAGAAGGAAAGAGGGTTTCTTACTCCCCTGTGCAATGGCTTCCAGGGCAGGATACAGCCACATTAATTCAGGAGCAGGCACTGGAAGCAGAGTGCTTGAATTCCAGTCCCCACGGCAAGGGGACAGCTCTGCCACGGCCCTGCCCTGATTTCAGCACTACATGGATCATAGAATGGCTTAGGCTGGAAGAGACCTCAGAGATCATCTACTCCAACCTCCCTGCCATGGGCAGGGACACCTCTCAACCAGACTTGGCTGCTCGAGGCCTCATCCAACCTGGCCCTGAACACCTCCAGGGAGGGGACATCCACAGCCCCCCTGGACAACCCCTTCCACCACTCTCACACTGCAGAACGTCTTCCTAAGCTCCAGGCTAACCCTGCTCTGCCTCAGCTTCAAACCATTCCCCCTTGGCCTGTCTCAGACACCCTTAGGAACAGTCCCTCTGCAGCTTTCCTGCAGGATCCCTTCAGGTACTGGAAGGCAGCTCTAAGGTCCCCCCATAGTCTTCTCTTCTCCAGGCTGATAACCCCCAGCTCCCTCAGCCTATCCTCATGGCAGAGGTGCTCCAGCTAGGAGGATATTCAATTCTCTTCCCATTTAAGGCACAGAGCTGTTTGCAAAGCCCTTCCCATGTGAGCTTCTCCCAGCTCTGCCAGGCAGGGCAGCCAGGAGCATCAGAGGCAGCCTGCTGGCCTTCAAATAACCTTTAGGATTCTATCCAGCACAAGCTCAGTGAGTTGTGCTTTAAAAACAAGCCCAAGCAAGAGCAGTAACAGGAATTTCAGTTGCTGCAACCATTAAGTGCAGACACCAATTTGTCAGGGTTACCACAGCCACTTCTTGGCTGTCCTCAGCAAGGGAAATCTGGGAGAAATCAGAGAGCAGCAGCAGTGAGGAAGAGTAAGGGAAGAGCAAAGAAAGCTGAGGACAATCTTTTGAGCAGAGCCTGTTGTGCCAGGACAAGAGGTGATGGCTTGAAACTAAAAGAGGGAGATTCAGAGGGGAGAAATGTTTGACACTGAGGGTGGGGAGAGCCTGGCCCAGGTTGCCCAGAGAGGTGAGAGATGCTCCATGCCTGGAAGCATTCCAGGTGAGGTTGTGTGGGGCTCTGAGCAACCTGCTGTGGTTGCAGCTGTCCCTGCTGGCTGCAGGGGTTGGACTGGATGACCTTTAGAGATCCCTTCCCACCTAAACCAGTCCATGATCCTGCAGTCACACTGCTGCATGTGTGTTTGAGGACAGAGGAGTGGAAGGTGCTGGGATCTGGCTCCTGTGCAGCACTTCATAGAGGGGCGTTGGGTGAGCCTTCCTCCCCTGCCTGCTCACTGAAGATAACCTTTAAAGGTCCCTTCCAACCCCAAACACTCCATGCTTCCATGGGTAAAGAGCACACTGAGGTGCAGCACTGAGAGCCAAGCACTGCCCTGCCACCTGCAGTAATGCAGGGCAAGCCCTACAGGAGGGGTGGAGATTTGCAACCCAGGGGACAGGAGTGTCACTGCCACACAGGCATCTGATAAAGGGCACACAGCCCTACTCCCATCTGTGTTTCCTCACCTGAAACAAACTGTTTAACCCTGGTACTGCATTAGAGCAATTGCCTGCAGTTAAGCAGGCAGGCATGGCACTGACAGAGGTCATCCCTCCGGGGCACAGAGCCAGGCAGGGGGAGCACAGAGCAAGTGGTGTCAGGAGGCTTCCTCTGCAGGCAGAGCTCCTCCTGTTGCTGCTGCTGCCTTTCCTTCACTCCTCAAGCTCTTGGGCAAGCCTAAGACAGCTGCTTACTGCTTCAAGAGGATCCAAGAAGCTGTAACTGCCTTTCATCTTGCCATGAGTGGTACCTGAAGGGCAGTGAAGGAGGGAAAGAGCTGTCAGCAAGGCAGTAAAGAATGAATTGTTCTGCCAGTCCTGATGGCCTGAGAGTCAGCTTCACATCTTCTTTCTCATGCATCACCTACCAGTCCCACCACAAAGGCAGCCTGGGCTTCAAGGACTAAAAAGACACTGAAACAAGCTTGAAAGAACCAGGGTGGGCAACTGGAAAAGGGAAAAAAACCCTGAAGATTTAACTGTTGCTTGCCTTTCCTGCAACAACACCCAGCCAGTCCCCCTCCTCTCCTGCTCTTCATCCCCTGAGGGAAGTCCTGTCTAGGTCTCAGAGCCAGGGGACATCACAGCACAAGCCCTAAGAGCACAGAAGGGAACAAGTTGAGCATGAAACCCTCATTAAGGAAGAGAGGAGCTGAAAGTGTGCACTGTTTGTCAGAGCTGCCATCCACCTGAGGGAGATGAGCCTCCCAACAGCAGCTCTCAGAGCTGCTTCATGCCCCAGGCCAGCCTGGGCTTGTTCCCTCCCTGAGCTGCCTGCTGGGCCCTTCAGTGAGCAGGCAGGGGAGGAAGGCTCACCCAAAGCTCCTCTTTGAAGTGCTGCACAGGAACCAGATCCCAGCACCTCCCACTCCTCTGCCCTCAAACGCACACGCAGCAGCAGCAGCACAGAACCAGAGAGTGGCTTGGGTTGGATGGGACCAGTCCACCCCCTGCAGCCAGCAGGGACAGCTGCATCCAGAGCAGGTTGCTCACAGCCCCAGACAACCTCTCCTGAAATGCTTCCAGCCATGGAGCATCTCTCACCTCTCTGGGCAACCTGGGCCAGGCTCTCCCCACCCTCAGTGTCAAACACTTCTCCCTTCTCTCCAGGCTGAATCTCTCTCTTTCAGTTTCAAGCCATCACCTCTTGTCCTGGCACAGCAGGCCCTGCTCAAAAGCCTGTCCCCAGCAATTGCCAGTGGCCACAGAGGACAGGAGAAGTGAGGCAGGCATGACAGGATGGAAGGCTCAGCAAGGTGTCACCTGCACAGGGACACAACAGTGACACTTGTGTCCTGCTGACCTGGAGGAGCAGCAGCTGTGGAGCCTGTGTGACAGAGCACTCCTCCCGGGGATAGGAGAGGGGCAGGAGGAGGGGGACCTGCAGGGGGAGGCCTGGCATCCATCTGGGGAGGAGAAAGCATGGCCCCTTCTGCCCCAGCACCAGCAGCCCTGTGGGGAAGGCCCTGGCTCCTTAGGGAAGGGAGGGAGGGGACGAAGTGCTGTGTGCCTGGGGAGGCAGTGCTGCCTGGATGGCCTCCAGGTGGAAGCAGCTGGTGGGGTGGAGCTGAGCTCCACAAAACCCTGCCACACTCCCAGTAATGAGAATTTAACTCTACAGGCAGAGCACAGCTGTGCTGCTGGCACCAGCACTGGCACTGGGTGTAGGGGGAACTAGGCAGAAGGGACCTGGGAGGGATATGGGTGCAAGAGGGAACAGGGATGTGTCTGAGCTGCCCACATGTTGACGCTGGGCTGGTGCAGCCACACAGCAGAGTTTCAGTGAGGACATTCACCCTGGACACCAGTTAAACCTGACCTAAGGAACTTGTGGAGTCCTTGAAGTGTGTCACATAAGGAGCTCTCCAAAGCTGAGCTCTATCAAGCTGGACTGAGGGTCCCACAGCCAGCAGCTTCTGACCACTTCCATCACTGTCATTTTGAAAAGCTTCTGAACATTTCTGCAGGGAACTTCACAGAACAAAGAGGAAAAGTTACTTCATCTCAAGTCCTCCTTAATCTGATCCTCAGAAGTTTCCAGAGGAGGGGGAAAAAGTCAGACCGCATCTGCAGTGCTGGGGCCAGCTCTGAGTCCTCAGCACAGGCAGGGACCTGTTGGAGGCCACAGCAATGCTGGAAGCCCTCTGCTGGGAGGCCAGGCTGAGAGAGTTGGGCTTGCTCAGCCTGGAGAAGAGAAGGCTCCAGGGAGACCTTCTGGTGGCCTTGCAGTGCTGAAAGAGGGCAATCAGAAAGCTGGGGACAGACTTTGGAGCAGGGGCTGTAGTGCCAGGACAAGAGGTGATGGTTTGAAACTAAAAGAGGGAGATTCAGAGGGGAGAGAAGGGAGAAATGTTTGACACTGAGGGTGGGGAGAGCCTGGCCCAGGTTGCCCAGAGAGGTGGGAGATGCCCCATGGCTGGAAGCATTCCAGGTGAGGTTGTTTGTGGCTCTGAGCAACCTGCTCTGGTTGCAGCTGTCCCTGCTGGCTGCAGGGGGGTTGGTCTGGATGGCCTTTAGAGGTCCTTTCCAACTCAAACCAGCCTGTGACTGCAGGAAGGAGGCTGCAGGCACAACTGAAAGCCTCAGCCCAGCTCAGCTGCCAACTCCACGTCCATCTGCAGGGCTCGCTCCGGATGCTGCCGAGCTCTCACCCCTCAGCAGTCAGGCAGCCAACCTGGGGGTGGTGACAGGTGGGAGCTGGGTGGAGGGAAGCTCTTGATGGGTTTTTGCAGGCCCTGCAGCACCGCCAGAGGAGTTGAGGACAGAAGTGCCAGACAGGTCTGAGCAGTGGCCGTGCAGTCTGGAATGTCAGTCCCCAGCAGCAAGCAGGAGCAGCTGCTTCAGAGGAAGGTGTGAAACCCTCTTAATGGGCAATTATGGAATAATCTCCTCTCAAGGAAGGTGTGTTTTTTTCCCCCAGCACACAGATAAATTGCAGTTTATGCCCAAAGAATGAATGCACAGGTTCTGAACAACGTTTAGCCTGCCAAGCCAGGCCAAGGACCTCCTCTCTCCTCAAGCTTTTTTAACCCTATTTTAAGGGCTAGTGCTGAGCTGGAGCAGGCCCCACCTGTGCCACCAAAGTGCAGCTCTGACCTGTTGGATGAATTCATTTTCCTTCTCACAGAAGCCCAGCAGGGTGGGGTTGGAAGGGACCTCTGGAGATCATCCACTCCAACCCCCCTGCTAAAGCACCCACAGCAGCTTGCCCAGCAGCACAATGGCCAGTGGGGGCTGGAAGCGCTCCACACAAGGAGACTCCACAACCTCTCTGGGCAGCCTGCTCCAGGCCTCCAGCACCCTCACACCAAACATGTTTCTCCTCCTCTTCAGATGGAACCTCCTGGGTTCCAGTTTGTGCTTGCTGCCCCTTGTCCTCTCCCTGGGCACCACTGTCAAGAGTCTGGCCCCAGCCTCTTGCCCCCCACAGCTCCTTTATCTCTTGCTGAGCATTGCTCAGATCCCCTCTGGGGCTGCTCTTCTCCAGGCTCCACAGCCCCAGGGCTCTCAGCCTTTCCTTCTCAGTGATGCTCCAGGTCCCTCAGCATCTTTGGAGCCTCCACTGGGCTCTCTCCAGCAGTTCCCTGTCTCTCCAGAACTGGGGAGGCCAAAACTGGATGCAATATTCCAGGCATGGTCATCTTGTCCAACCCCCCTGTGGTCAGCAGGGACACTTCCAACCAAGGTCAGGCTGCCCATGGCCACATCAAGACTGACCTTGAATCTCTCCAGGCAAAGGCCTTCAACCACATCCCTGGGACACCTGTTCCAGTATCTTGCCCCTCTCATTGTGAAGATCTTCCTCCTGATGTCCAACCTACATCTATCCTGCTCTGATTTCAAACCAGTGCCCCCTGGCCAGAGACCCTTCCCAGTCCCTCCCCAGCCTTTCTGCAGGCCACCTTCAGATACTGAAATGCAGCTCTAGGGTCTCTCTGAAGCCTTCTGTCTACCTCTGTGCCAAGAGGAGGGGGCAGGAGGCTGCTGCAGCCTGCAGAGCAGGGCTGAGGGCTGGGGGTGTGCCACAGGTCACTGTCTCACCGTGTAGGACGACTTGCTGGTGATCTCCAGGAGCTTCTGCTTGGCTCTCCGCTCCGACTCGCGAGCCTCCTGCAGGTCCTGCTTCAGCTGCTCAGCCTCCTTCGCCCTGCAGAGCACCACAGCAAGCAGCACATGTCAGAGCCCAGCTGGGAGCAATGAGAAGAGGGAGAAGCAGGACTGCAGGGCTGGATGTGAAGCTGGACAGGAGCAGGCAGCGTGAGCTTGCAGCCCAGAAGGCAAATCACAGCCTGGGCTGCACCCAAAGCAGCGTTGCCAGCAGAGCCAGAGAGGTGATTCTGCCTCTGCTCTGCTCTGCTCTAGGGAGACCTCACCTGGAGCCCTGTGTGCAGGTCTGGAGCCCTCAACACAGGGAGGACCTGGACCTGATGGAGAGGGTCCAGCTAAGGACCACGAACAGGGTCAGGGGGTTGGAGCAGCTCTGCTGCAAGGACAGGCTGAGGGAGCTGGGGGTGTTCAGCCTGGAGAGGAGGAGGCTCTGGGCAGACCTAATGGCAGCCTGCCAGTACCTGGAGGAGGCTACAGGAAGGCTGCAGAGAGACTGTTCACAAAAGCCTGCAGGGACAGGACCAGGGGCAATGGTTCCAGACTAGAGCAGGGCAGATTGAGATTGGGTATCAGGAAGAAGTTCTTCCCTGTGAGGCTGCTGGAACACTGGCACAGGTTGCCCAGGGAGGTGGCTGAGGCTCCTTCCCCGAAGATATTCAAGGTAAGGCTTGAGGAGGCCCTGGGCAGCTTCATCTAGTTGGGGATGTCCCTGCTGAGTGTGGGGAGGTTGGACTGGGGGAGCTTTGGAGGTCCCTTCCAGGCTGGCCCATTCTGTGGTTCCATGGACAGGTTGAGATTTGCCCCACAACAAGCTGTAAAGTAGGAAATCATCAGAGCAGGAAAAGAGCAGAACCACTGGCTCGTGGGATGTTCTCAGCAGCACAGAAAGCCAAGCCATGGGAAACAGCTCTGGCAGGGGCTGTGCATCAGTGAGCAAGGCTAAGGCTGGAGAACCATGGCAAGGTGCCAGAGCTGGAAGAGCAGCTCCAGAGTCTTGGCTTGGCAGCAGGAGGGGCAGACTTTTTGACAACTAAACCTGTACTAATGATATTTACTACACTGAAAAGGAAGAAGCACCCAGGACTGCAAAGCTTTGCCTGCTTGCAGGGCCTGATGATTCTAGGAGTGTTTACCCTTGAGGCTCAAGCAGCTCTCAACAAGGAGAAGCCAGAGGAGGGAAGGCTGCCTTCTCTGCCAGGTTGAGATCTGAAGGGAGACTTCACAAGACAGGAAGAGAAGGACAAGGGCTGACACAGAGCAAACTCTCATGTGGAAAGGTGTAATCAGCTGGAAGGGAACAAGAATGATTTTTTACTTGCTTGCTACCAGGTGCACCCTGGGACCTGGGCTCTGGTACCAGGAGGATGGCAACACCAATTTTAACAAGGAAGGACTCCAGGAGCAAGGGAGAGCTCAAAGCTAACCTGAACCAGAGGCCTTGTAAAGGAAAACTAAACAACTGAGGGGGAAACAGAGGAATAAAGAGAGACTCTGGAAGGCAGATCTACCACCCAGGAGGGAAAAGCAACCCAAGTGTTGTCAAACACTTTGGGGAATGCAGTGGGTGTTTGCAGAAAGAACTCAAAAGTAGAGCTGGCTTCTGCTGCTGCTGCTGTCAGGGTATGAGTGGGGTGGAAGGCAGAGTGCCAAGGACCTTAGAATCATAGGATCACAGAACTGCTTTGGTTGGGAGAGACCTTTAAGATCATGAAGTCCAACCTCCTCCCACACCAGCTGATCTCCCCTTCCCCTGCTGCTTTCAGCAGGGGCACTCTCCCAAAGAAGGCTTCAGAGAAGGGTCTCCAGCTCCAACCCAGGGAAAGACCAGGGCCACCAGTGCTCTACCAGCACCATGTCCCACCCAGGGACGAGCCTGCTGGTGGCCAACAGCGGAGATGGAGATTGCAACCAGCTGAGCCCTGCGGCCATCTGCCGCCGTGCACGGCCAGAGGCCAGGGGCTCACGTCACAGCCGTTGGCTGGACTGGCTCAAGGCAGGAGCCACCACTTCAGCTAAGCCAGGAGGGGGTTGGAAAGCAAAGCAGAGGCAGCTGCAAGGTGGTACCCTCTGACCTCCTCTCCGACTCCTCGGCCATTTTCAGTGCCAACATCTCTGCCTCTAGCACCTTCTGCTCCATCAGCCGCTTCTCCTCCTCGGTCCGGATGGCCGTGGCTTTGATCCGCTGCATCTCCTGCTCAGCCTCAGCTGCCTTCTGCGCCAGCAGCTTGGCCTCCTCCTCTGTGATCTGAGCCTTCTCAGCCAGCAGGTCTGCTGTCTCTTCAGACCTCATCTGAGAATTAAGGCAGGGTTAAGACACGGGGCACACCCAGCGTCTCCCCAGAGCTGCTCACAAGCCCCACGGCGAGAGCCTGGAGCTGCACTCCACAGCCCAGAGTCCCTCCCTCCCACCAAAGCCTGCAGCCTTCTGCCACCAAGACCTGGATGCACCCAGGCTCCAGCCAAATCCTCCTCCTTTGTGCTGCTCCCACAGCAGGCCAGCAGGATGAGATCAACTCCATCCAGCCTCCCGATCACCATCCACCAACAGCCTGAGGACAGAGGGCAGCCGCAGCGTGCCTCCGGAAACGCCTGAGGAGTGCAGGGGGTGAGGAGCAGCTGCAGTGCCTCGGGAAGCAGCCCCCAGGGACCTACCAGAGCCTCGTTAGCCATCGTTGCCTCTTCCTTCAACTGCATCAACCTCCTCTCCAGCTCATCCCTTGTCCTCTCAGCCTCTTCTCTCATCTGCTTCTCCCGGGCCAGACGCTGCCGTTCCATCTGGGAATAAGGGATGGGGGAGAGCGAGGAGAAGTGACACACTTCAGAAAGGTCTCTCCTCCCCCTCTGCTCTGCCCTGGTGAGACCACATCTGGAGTATTGTGTCCAGTTGTGGGCTCCCCAGTTCAAGAGGGACAGGGATAGGCTGGAGAGTGTCCAACGGAGGCTACCAGCACTGCCCTGTGAGGAGAGGCTGAGAGCCCTGGGGCTGCTTAGTCTGCAGAGAAGCCTGAGAGGGGATCTGATCAACATCTATAAATATCTGAGGGATGGGCACCAAGATGAAGGTTCCAGGCTCTTCTCAATGGTGTCCTGTGATAGGACAACTGGGAAACAGATACACACTGGAACTCCTCCTCAACATGAGGAGAAACTTCTTTACTGTCAGGGTGTCGGAGCCCTGGAGCAGGCTGCCCAGAGGGGTTGTGGAGTCTCTTTCTCTGCATACTTTCAAGACCCATCTGGATGTGTGTTCTTGTGTGACTTGCCCTGGGTGACCCTGCTTTGGCAGGGGGATTGGACTGGATGATCTCCAGAAGTGCCTTCCAACCCCTACCCTTCAATGATTCTCTCCACAGGGTGGGGGCTGGAGCACAGGGCTGCCCTGCAAGACAGGGAACTTCACCAGGAGGGGTGCTCCATGGAGAAGTGCCATTCCTGAGACAATCCCCTGTCCTCCCATCAAGCTGTTACCCACAGCACTGTCACATAAGCTGCCTGGAAGTGATGATGTCCCCAGACAGCTCCCTCCTGTGCTGACTCACAGGGCACTCAGACAAGGAGGGTCCCAAGAGCTGCAGCTACACCTACAGCTCCTTACAGCAAGTTGAAGAGACGGCAAGGCTGGGCTGAAGGGCAGTCTGAGGGCGTCCTCAAAGCATCAGAGACAGACACACCACAAGACAGCAGTTTGAAGGATGCAGATAGCTGCTACTTTTGATCAGACATCTCACCTGCCACGCTGGAAGCTTCACTTCCACTCATTTATATTGCTGGGAGATGATGGGATGGAGAGCAGCCCTGTGGAGAAGGACCTGCTGGTGCTGGGGGTGAAAAGCTGGACGTGAGCTGGCACCGAGCGCTGCCAGCCCACAGCCAGCCCTGTCCTGGGCTGATCCCCAGCAGCAGGGGCAGGGAGGGGATTCTGCCCCTCTGCTCTCCTCTGCTGAGACCCCCCTGCAGTGCTGGGGCAGCTCTGGAGTCCTCAGCACAGACAGGGACCTGTCAGAGCAGGGCCAGAGGAGACCACAGCAATGCTGGGAGGGCTGGAAGCCCTCTGCTGGGAGGCCAGGCTGAGACAGAGCCTGGCCCAGGTTGCCCAGAGAGGTGGGAAATGCCTCATGCCTGGAAGCATTCCAGGTGAGGTTTGGGACTCCGAGTAAGCTGCTCTGGTTGCAGTTGTCCCTGCTGACTGCAGGGGGGTTGGACTGGATGATCTTGGAAGGTTCCATCCAACCCAACCCAGTCTGTGCTTCTCAGGGGAGGTGATAAAGAGTGCCACCACCTCTCTCAGACACTAGACACAATAAATCTCTGCCTCTAGTTCAGCCTGGAGAAAAGAGCAACACTTCTCCTGGAGGGGAACATGAAAGCTACACTCAAGACCACCCACCAGAACTTGCCAATTCTTCCAAGAACACACTCAGAGTGTTGTGCAGACCAAGCATGCCCCACAGCTGCCTCCCCACCAGCCAAGCACCTGAAGGGAGCCAGGACAATGAACAGTTTCACAGATTGTGTCAGGTTGGAAGGGAGCCTCCAAGGGCATCCTGTCCAACTCCCCTGCAGGCAGCAGGGACAGCTCCAACTAGAGCAGGCTGCACAGGGACACAGCAAGGCTGAGCTTGAAGATGTCCAGGGATGGATCCTCCAGCACAGCCCTGGGCAACCTGTTCCAGTGTCTCCCCAGCCTCACTGTGCAGAACTTCCTCCTGATGTCCAACCTAAATCTGCCTTGCTCCAGTTCCAAACCATTGCTCCTTGTCCTATCCCCACAGCCCCTTCTGAACAGTCCCTCCCCAGCCTGCCTGTAGCCTCCTTCAGGTATTGAAATGCAGCTCTAAGGTCTCCCTGCAGCCTTCTCTTCTGCAAGCTGAACAGCCCCAGCTCTCCCAGCCTGTCCCCATAGCAGAGGTTCTCCAGCTCTCTGATCATCTTTGCGGCCTCCTCTGGACCCTCTCCATCAGGTCCATGTCTGTTGGGGGCCCCACAGCTGGGCACAGCCCTGCAGGTGAGGTCTCAGCAGAGCAGAGGGGCAGGATCCCTCTCTCCATCTCTGGCCACACTGCTTTGGCTGCAGCCCAGGCTGCCATTTGCCTTCTGGGCTGCCAGTGCCCATTGCTGGCTCCTGTCCACCAGCAGCCCCAAGTCCTTTCCTGCAGGGCTGCTCTCAGCAGCCCGAGCTGCAGCGTGGCAGGGAAGGGAGAGTTACAAATCAGAGCTGGGCAGCTGGAGCGCGGCGGCGGCGGCAGTGGTGGCAGTGGTGGTGGCCACCTGCTGGGTTTAATAAGGGAAATGAGTGGCACAAGGCAGACTGCTGTGGGGCCTGGCCACCAGCTGTGCCCGAGAGCAGCACACCCACTGCTACAACTGCTCCGCTCCCGGCCGCTAAAGGTTCTCCTCATCTATCATCGCCAGGAGCTGCAGCCCACTCGGCAGCAGCAGCAAGAAGAACTCCTGACACAACAAGGATAGGAAGGAGAGAGGGAGAGAGAGAAAAAGGAGCTGGGGTTGTCCTGCTGGAAAGCAGCTCCATGGAGAAAGGCCTTGGAATCCTGATGGACAGGAAGCGTTGGAGGAGTCAGGGGAGGGCCACAAGGATGAACCAAGGCCTGGAGCATCTCTGCCATGAGGATGGGCTGAGGGAGCTGGGCTTGCTCAGCCTGGAGAAGAGAAGACTCTGGGAGGGACTTAGAGTTGCCTTCCAATACCTGCAGGAAGGCTGCAGAGAGACTTATCATGAGTGTGTCTGGAGACAGGACAAGGGGGAATGGTTGGAAGCTGAGGGAGAGCAGGGTTAGACTGCAGCTGAGGAAGAAGTTCCTCAGTACAAGGGTGGTGAGAGTCTGGAATGGGCTGCCCAGAGAGATTGCGGATGCCTCCTCCCTGGAGGTCTTCAAGGCATTGTTGGATGAGGCCTTGAGCACTCAAATCTAACTGAGGTGTCCTTGCCCCTGGCAGGGAGGTTGCAGCAGATGCTCTCTAGGGTCCTTCCAATCTGAGCCACTCTGATTCATGTTCTGTCCCCTCCTGTCGCTCTGTGAGCCACAGGAAGGTGAACTGCCCCAGGAGGGGCCTGCGAGCCAAGCCACATCACCTCTCCAGTTCAGCTGAGCACCTCCCCACCCAGTGGCCATGCTCAAAACCCAGCAGCCCCCCGAGCACACAACTCTCCTGGGTACCAGCGCCTGCTCCGCTCTCCGCTGCTGCTGCCTGGCAGCTCTCCGGCACCAGGGGCATTGATATTCTGAGCAGCAGCAGCAGCAGCGCCGGGCTTAGCTGTGCAGGTTTCACCGAGTAGAGAGCAGGTCCACGAGCAGCAAACAATGATTCATGCAATCCAATTTGCTGATAGCTGCTGAGGGGCCGCACGCCGCTGCCTCCACGGCGCCGCTCGGGCAGGCCGGGGCTGACCCGCGGCGGCGGCAGGGGGCCGGCAGCCATCAGCATGCAGGCTGCACACCCCTCCAACACCCCTGCTTACGGGAGGAGGAGGAGCACAGCAGCTCCAGCAAAGCCCAGCCCCTGCTTTAATTGCAAGCCTCACAGATGGGGTCGGAAGGGGCTCTCAAAGGTCATTTTGCTCATCTCCCCCCGCGGTCTGCAGCGACACCTCCCAGCTAGAGCAGGCTGCCCAGGGCTACACCGAGTCAATACAATAATACAATACAATACAATACACCAGGTTGGAAGAGACCTTCAAGATCATCGCGTCCAACCCATCAAACAATCCAACCCACCCAACAACTAGACCATACAGCCAAGCACCCCATCAAGTCTTCTCCTGAGTCTGATCTTGAGTGTCTGCAGGGGTGGAGACCCACATCCCCGTGCATGGGGCACAGCTCCTCCAGAATCTGGATCAGAACTCCTCCAGATCCTAAATCCAGCACAGTGGCCAAAGCTGGGCTCTAAGAGCTGGAGAGTAAAAGCAGGTTTCTAAGCTCAGATTCTTTTCTGAAGGACTGGCTCATGCGGCCTCCCTCCATTCCACAAGACATAAATGACTTCCCAGAGTCAGAAGAGCTTCAGGACTATGAACCTGACAAGTGCTCCACTTCCCCATGGCATGTGAAGCACAGGACACCAGCAAAGGTCCTCTCCCTCTCTGGTAAGGATAGTAAAAAACATCTTCCTCTCCCTTGTGCAGCACAGAACAGTGCACAGCTCCTCCAGAAGCTGCATCAGAACTCCTCCAGATCCCAAGTCCAGCACACTGGCCAAAGCTGGGCTCTAGCAGCTCAAAACAGCCCCCTCCAGCCTTGTCCAAGGAGTGTCCTCAGAGGGGACCAGCCCAGGAGAAGCCAGGGCTGTGAGCCTGATAGTGCTGCATCCCAAACCAGGGAGAGCTGTGTCACAGGGCAGGAGGGGAAAGATCCACAGGAGAAGGGGACCTGGAGCAAAGATGAGGGTGAGGAGAAAGTTTTACTTACTAAGTGCTTCCACCACACAGCTGCAACCAGGAGAGCTCAGAAAGGGAGCACAAACCCAGGAGAGGGGGAGAGCTGCTGCCCAGGAGCTTAACTCGAGCTTCCCCCTTCCTCTTCCAGAGGAAAAATCCAGGGCTGTGAGCCCAGGAGTGCTGCATCCAAAACCAGGGAGATCTGCACATCCCTGGGCAACCTGTTCCAGTATTTCACCACTCTCATTGCAAAGAACTTCTTCCTCATGTCCAACCTAAACCCAGCTCCAAAGCATCATTTCTCCCTCAGCTGGATGGTGGAGTGGGAGGGCAGGGCAGAGGGGTGGCATCACCTGGCGGAGCATGTCCATGCTCACTGCAGGGGAATTGGACTAGATGGCCCTTGGAGGGCCCTTCCAACCCAGACCATTCTATGAAAATGGCTTTTGGGTGGTGTGAAGCTTGCCTTGAGCTGCACCACACCTTGTGAAACATGAAAGGAGGTTGCAGTGAGGTTGGGGTTGGTCTCATCTCTGAAGGAACAAGTGATGGGAGAAGGGAAATGACCTCAGGCTGCACCAGGGGAGATTTAGGTTGGGCACTAGAAGAAACTTTGTCCTTGAATGGGTTCTCCAAATGTGAAACAGGCTCCCCAGGGAGGTGCTGGGATCCTCATCCCTGGAGGTGTTTATGAGACACAGAGATGTGGTGCTGAGGGATATGTGGTGCTGAGAATGGTTGGACTCAATGACCTTAAAGGTCTTCTCCAGCCCAAAGGACTCTGTGATTCTGTGGTCTCTCCAGCCTGGGACCCCAGCCCCTTTCCAAGGCAGGGGAGATGCATGCACACATTTGTAGGGTGCCCAGCTCAGCTTCTCCCTTCCCTCCATCCTCCTAGTTTTGTTCCTGAGTGTAGGGGCTGGACTTGGGCTGCCAGCAATCCACAGAGCCAAGCTGAGGGTCACTGGTGCTAAAGAGAGTTGTTCAGCTGGACCATGTGCTCCATGTCCCTCTGGGGGCTGCTCCTTCCCAAGCTCATTTGCACTCCTGATGTTGGCTCACAGTTTAGAGGTATAGGAGATGTCTCTCACCTGCTTCCTGGCTTTCTCCTCCCTGGCCTGTGCCTTCATCTGCTGGACCTCCAATGAGTCTGCTTTCCTCCTCCTCATGAACAGGTCGTGGTTTCCAATACACAGCTGGAGAATCTATTCCAGGCAAGGGCGAAGAGTGGAGAGAAGGAGCTGGAGATGTGATGCCAGTGAGGTGGTTTGTATTCTCGACACAGAAACACTAGAGCTGCTTTGGGTTGGTGCTTCTAAGCACTTCCACCCCCTCATCTCAAACCCTACACCAGCTCTCCTACCCACATGAGGGGCAGGAGCCAAGTCCCAGCCCAAACACCAGCAGCTCTTTGCAGAAAGCCATTTTCAGTTCTCTGTGCAGGCAGCACAGCACGACTCTGGCAAGCCTCCTACCAGCCCTAAAAAGGCAGCAGGCTAAACATTCCAACCAGGACTTCTGCAGCTCTAAGTGCTTCCCTGGTTCTCAGTGTCCCCTTTCTTTAGGTTCAAGGTGAACTTGCACCTTCTCCCCACTGCATGCTTCAAGTTCTGAGACTGAAAACAACAGATAAGGAAACCCACTCCCACTGATCAAAAACCTCCCTGCACATCTTCAGAAACCTTGGCTGGAGGGTTCTGAGCACCAGGGTGGTTTCCTGTGGTAGTCAAGAAGGGCAAGGAAGGAGGCAACACTAGAGGAGGGTTAGCCTCTGTGGGCACACAGAGGACTAAAGGATCTCTTCAGCAGGAAAAACAGGTTTCTAAGCTCAGTCTCTTCTCTGAAGGACTGGCTCAGGTGTCCACAAGTTCCCTGGAGTCAGAGGAGCTTCAGGACTATGAACCTGACAAGTGCTCCACTTCCCCATGGCATGTGAAGCACAGGACACCAGCAAAGGTCCTCTGCCCCTGTGGCAAGGATGGTAAAAATCCTCCTCCTCTGCCTTCTGCAGGTGCCTTGTGCAACACAGCACAGTGCACAGCTCCTCCAGAAGCTGCATCAGATCTCCTCCAGATCCCAAGTCCAAAGGTGGGCTCTAACAGCTCAGGACAGCCCCCTCCAGCCTTGTCCAAGGAGTGTCCTCAGAGGGGACCAGCCCAGGAGAAGCCAGGGCTGTGAGCCTGATAGTGCTGTGAGCCCAACAGTGCTGCATCCCAAACCAGGGAGAGCTGTGTCACAGGGCAGGAGGGGAAAGATCCACAGGAGAAGAGGAGCAAAGATAAGGGTGAGGAGAAAGTTTTACTTACTAAGTGCTTCCACCACACAGCTGCAACCAGGAGAGCTCAGAAAGGGAGCACAAACCCAGGAGAGGGGGAGAGCTGCTGCCCAGGAGCTTAACTCGAGCTTCCCCCTTCCTCTTCCGGAGGAAAAATCCAGGGCTGTGAGCCCAGGAGTGCTGCATCCAAAACCAGGGAGATCTGCACATCCCTGGGCAACCTGTTCCAGTATTTCACCACTCTCATTGCAAAGAACTTCTTCCTCATGTCCAACCTAAACCCAGTTCCACACCATCAGGAGCCAGGGAGAGCTGCTGCCCAGGAGCTTAACTCGAGCTTCCCCCTTCCTCTTCTAGAGGCTGTGAGCGAGCACAGTGTCTGCTCTACCAAACCACATCTCCAGCCCAGCTGGGCCAGCATGCTCCCTCCAAAAGCTGGGAGGGCAAGCTGCAGGCAATAAAGCTGCCTGTGCCTGCAGACTCACCAGCTTGTTCACACGCAGCTTGGAGGAGTTGAATTTGAACACATCGATCTTCTTGTCCAGAGGCTTAATCGTGAACTGGGGAGGCAAGGAGAGAGAAAAACAATGAAGAGGGAGAGAGAGCTACCAGAGAGCAACACATTAATAAAAACACAGCTATAAAAGCCTCGCTGAAAGCTCTGCTCAGAGGAGGGTCAGACAAACAAGGCTGGGAGCTGTCCCCCGGGCTCTTAGGCAAGGGAGGGAGCGGCTATCAAAAGCAACCGAGGAGAGACTGCTCTGCCAGACGGAGCCAGCAGAGTGCTGTCCACCTGCAGACAGCTGCTGTCCCCTGCAGAGCAGCTGGCAGAGGGGACAGCTCAGCACCTCCCCGAGGAAAGGCAAGATGCTGCTCTCCTGGCAGTCACAGAGGACCTCCTGATGCTTCTGAAGGGAGGAGGAACCAACTCAGCTGCCCGATGCATGGGCGGGAGGCTTGCCCTAGGGACACAGCACCAGGAGCTGCCGCTCTGCCTGTTGACATCTCCACTCACAAAGGCTGCCCCAAAAGGGATTTTCCTTGTGTTTGCACAGAATCACAGAGTGTTGGGGGCTGGAAGGGATCCTGAGAGATCATCCAGTCCAACCCCCCTGCCAGAGCAGGATCACCTAGGCCAGGTCACACAGGAACACCTCCAGATGGGTCTTGAATATCTCCGGAGAGGGAGACTCCGCACCCCCGGGCAGCCTGCTCCTGTCCTCTGCCTCCCTCACGGTGAAGTGATTCTTCCTCCTGTTTCCATGGAACTTCCTATGCCTCAGCTTCTGCCCATTGCCCCTTGTTCTGCTCTCCAGAAGTCAGCTGTGTCACTAGACTGCTCCACAATTCCAACTGTTGCTCCCTCTCTCTTGTCCTCACACTCCATGTGCCAACCCAACAGCTCTAACCACGCCCTGGGCCCATCTGCTCCAAAGGGCTTCCCCATAGCAGGTCTCTCAGGAGGACAGGGGTGGCATGGCCAGACCCAGGAGGAATCTCTCAGGAGGACAGGGGTGGCATGGCCAGACCCAGGAGGAGTCTCTCAGGAGGACAGGGGTGGCATGGCCAGGCTCAGGAGGAGCCTCTTAGGAGGACAGGGGTGGCATGGCCAGACTCAAGACCCGTGTGATGCATAGAAAGCAGACTCTGAACTACCAAAAGGATGCCTGAGGAGCTGGAGTGCTCCTCCCCCCACGTTTGCAGAAGGCACACAGCTCTCCCATCCCTCCCCCAGGCCACAGGAGGCAGGCTGAGGAGGCAGCTCAGGAGCAGGCATTAGGGCAGGTCCATTTGTCATTGTGCTGCACTGCCAGGAAAGGGCTCAGCACCACATGCCCTGGCAGTGCTTCCTCTTGGCAGTTTAAGAGCCCATCTTTAAGAGCAGGCAGCCAGGTGTGAGCATCCCTGGGGGCTCCAGCAGAACCCCCAGCAGTCACTGAAAGCAACAGCAGAAATCCTGCTGGAGATGGACTCCAGGTCCTCCTGAGCAGTCCATCTTTGTCAGGGCAGATTAAAGCCCCCTCTGGTGCCAATGGGGCTGTCCTACCCAGCTACCAAGCTGGTCACTACCATGTCAGGGCTGCTTGTGGCCACTCATCACACTGATGCTTGACTGATGGAAGCTGGCAGTCTGCTCCCCCAGGAGAAAGCTCTCTCAGAGTCTCATGTCAAGGCCTGGGGCTTCAATCTCCTCACTTCTGCCTAAGCCAAAACCTTCCTGGGGTTGTTCAGCCTGGAGAAGAGAAGACTCCAGGGCGACCTTAAAGCAGCCTTCCAGTAGCTGAAGGGATCCTGCAGGAAGGCTGCAGAGGGACTGTTCCTAAGGGTGTCCAGAGCCAGGCCAAGGGGGAATGGTTTGAAGCTGAGGGAGAGCAGGGTTAGACTGGAGCTGGGGAAGAAGTTCCTCAGTACAAGGGTAGTGAGACTCCGGAAGCGGTTGCCCAGAGAGGCTGTGGACACCTCCTCCCTGGGGGTGTTCAAGGCCAGGCTGGTTGAAGTCTGGAGCACCCAAGTCTAGTTGAGAGGTGTCCCTGGCCACGGCAGGGAGGTTGGAGTGGATGAGCTCTGAGGTCCCTTCCAACCTGAGCCATCCTGTGATTCTGTGACCTCTCCCCACTGCTCTGCCACAGGCAGGAGAGCTTCTGACAGTCAGCACCCAGTGCTGGGCTGCTCTGCAAGCTCTGTGAAGCTCTTTTGCTTTTAAGCACCAAAGCAAGGGAAGAGAATTCCAGCAGAGCTTTGCTGCTTATAAAACTCACCAGCTGAGGAGGAACCTTGAGCTCTTCCCTTGATCAATATCTTCTTTAAACAGGGGAACAATTTTTAATTAACAAGCTCATTTTCTTCCTTATCATGAAGGCAGTGTTGAGCTGCTCTCAAGTGAGAACTGAGCAACTCAGCTTCCCCTCACAGCCCATCTCACCACTGCTGCCAGCTAGGTTTGGTGTCTGACCACTGAGAGGATTCCAATCTTCTGAAGAGATATGGGAGAGGCAGGGAACTGCTGGAGGGAGGCCAGAGGAGGCTCCAAAGATGCTGAGAGGCCTGGAGCATCACTGAGAAGGAAAGGCTGAGAGCCCTGGGGCTGTGGAGCCTGGAGAAGAGCAGCCCCAGAGGGGATCTGAGCAATGCTCAGCAAGGGATAAAGGGTGGGGGGCAAGAGGCTGGGGGCAGACTCTTGTCAGTGGTGCCCAGGGACAGGACAAGGGGCAGCAGGCACAAACTGGAACCCAGATGGTTCCATCTGAGCATGAGGAGAAGATTCTCTAGTGTGCAGGTGCTGGAGGCCTGGAGCAGGCTGCCCAGAGAGGTTGTGGAGTCTCCTTGTGTGGAGAGCTTCCAGCCCCCCTGGCCATTGTGCTGCTGGGCAAGCTGCTGTGGGTGCTCTGCTTTAGCAGGGGGCTGGACTGGATGATCTCCAGAGGCCCCTTCCAACCCTCACCATGCTGGAATACTCTGGCATTTACATTCTGCATTTCCACAGAATGCTTCAATTGCTCAGCTTCCTAAAAGGATTCCAGCACTGGTCCAAGCCTGGCAGCCTGAGGATGAAGCAACGATATGGCAAGAGGCCTTCTGGCCAGGAATAACCTCACTGTGGTCCATAATATACCAAATAAAGCAGAGACCTCAGCTTCTGGACTCTGATCTTACATGGACAGCAATTTTGGTTCACTGAAAACCTTCCACAGAGGGTTTGAAGAGTCTCTGGAAGCCAGGGGAGCAGCTCCCAGCTGACCGCTCGCACACCTGGTGATGCTCAGAAGGTTTTGACTGGAGAAGCTGGGCTGCCCTTAGCTGAGCTGGTGACAGCAGCACAGCTAAGAGAAGCCACTGGAAGGCAGAGTGGTGTCCTCCTTGCTCTCAGGAGAGGAGGGAGATGTCTCCATACCTCTTTGTCGCTGTATGAGATGTTCCGGATCTCGTTCCACGGGAAGGAGATTTTTGGGGTCAGCCTATTGTCTGGGTCGTAGATGTGGAGCCCCAAGGCATCAACTCCAAGCAGCAGCTCAGTGCCTTTCTTGTTCTAAAAAAGGAAAGAAAGAAAGAAAGAAAGAAAGAAAGAAAGAAAGAAAGAAAGAAAGAAAGAAAGAAAAAGAAAGAGCAGAAATCCCTTCAGAAGGTCTGACCACTGCTAGCATCATCCACCAGCCCTGGGCAGTGATCCCTCACTGGGGTGCGCATGAAAAGAGCTTCTGCCAGCTCTGCTGCCCCCTCCCAGGCCAGGCCTGCTGCCCCCTCCCAGGCCAGGCCTGCTGCCCCCTCCCAGGCCAGGCCTGCTGCCCCCTCCCAGGCCAGCTCTGCTGCCCCCTCCCAGGTCAGGTGTGCTTGCTCCTTCAAAGCCAGGCCTGCTGCCCCCTCCCAGGCCAGCTCTGCTGCCCCCTCCCAGGTCAGGTGTGCTTGCTCCTTCAAAGCCAGGTCTGCTGGCCCCTCCAAGGCCAGCTCTGCTGTCCCCTCCAAGCCAGGTGTGATGGCTCCTCAAGGCCAGCTCTGCTGGCTCCTCCAAGCCAGGTGTGATGGCTCCTCAAGACCAGGTCTGCTGGCCCCTCCAAGGCCAGCTCTGCTGGCTCCTCCAAAGCCAGGTCTGCTGGCCCCTCCAAGGCCAGCTCTGCTGCCTCCTCCAAAGCCAGGTCTGCTGGCCCCTCCAAGGCCAGCTCTGCTGCCTCCTCCAAAGCCAGGTCTGCTGGCCCCTCCAAGGCCAGCTCTGCTGCCTCCTCCAAAGCCAGGTCTGCTGGCCCCTCCAAGGCCAGCTCTGCTGCCTCCTCCAAAGCCAGGTCTGCTGGCCCCTCCAAGGCCAGCTCTGCTGCCTCCTCCAAAGCCAGGTCTGCTGGCCCCTCCAAGGCCAGCTCTGCTGCCTCCTCCAAAGCCAGGTCTGCTGGCCCCTCCAAGGCCAGCTCTGCTGCCCCTCCAAGGCCAGGTGTGCTGGCCTTCTGATATTCCACTCATCCCATCTCACAGCCACACAAAGGGTGGAGACTAAGCCACGAGCCACACCAGCAGGGGAAGGTGACCACAGCCTGCACTCACCCTGATTGCAAAATAGTTGACTCCATACATCTCCAGGTCCTGAGCTATCTTCAAATACTCCATCTCAGCTTCATCTCTGTCAAAGAACAGCCTGGGTTACAACACTTGGTGGGATCAGAGAGAGACACACAGCTGCTCCTGCTGATCCTCAGCACTCAGGAGGGTTTAAAGCCTGGGCTGCTGCTGTCACACAGGTCAAGCCTGTCTTTGCTGGCAGGATCAATAAAGCCCAACAGCAAATCCCACTCTGCAGCTCACCAGCATCTTAATGGCTGCTGCTGCCTGTCTGGAGAGATGCTGTGCTCTCTCCACTCCATCCCCCAGGCCCTCCAGCACAAACAGGAGATCCCTTGCTGGGGGCCCCCCATTGTAGATCTATGGCTTCAGGCTCATCCACCCCTAAGGAGAGTTTCACCACCTGAGGATACAAGACCTCATCAGTCTGAATCTTCCTTTCTCTCCCTGGCCCAAAGAGCAGGCTGAAGCCCTCCCTTCTCCTCTGTGGGTGTTTCCTTAGTGAGCATCTCTCCTGAACTCTCTCAAGCACCCCTTGGTCTCCAAAGGTCATGCAGAGCAATCAAAGAGCTTTTGCCCTTCAGAAGCCTGCTGCAGAGGTGTGCTGGCTCAACCCTGCCACCAGCAGAGCTCATCCATTGCCTGCCCAGGCTCCCCAGGCCCTGCTGACTCCTCAGGGGAAGGGACTGAGCCCAAGCCACCGGCACAGCTCACACTCACCTGGCTCTGCCCCGGTGCTCAGCATACCAGGCTGTGATCCTCTCCTCCCACATCTCTGGAGTCATCTGGTACAGGTTTATCACCTGAGGAACATGGAAAGACAGAGCAGGTCACACTGCTGCTCTTGCCACTGTCTCCTCAGCCAGCAACCCCTGCCCAGCACCATGTCCCACCTGGAGATGGGCAACATTCCACTCAGCCCTGTGCCCTGCTTTGCCCAGAGCTACCTCAAGCCTCCCAAGCAGACAGCACAGGCCAGCTCTCCACAGGCCACCACGATGGAACCAGGGAGGATGAAGCCATGAAGAGAGGAAACATTTGGTTCTGGTTTTACTGAAATATAGAACCACAGGCAGTCCAAGCCCCCTGCAGCCAGCAGGGACAGCTGCAACCAGAGCAGATTGCTCACAGCCCCACACAACCTCACCTGGAATGCCTCTAAGGATGGAGCATCTCCCACCTCTCTGGGCAACCTGGGGCAGGCTCTCAGCATCCTCAGGGTCAAGCATTTCTCCCTCCACTCTCAATCTCCCTCCTTTAGTTTCAAACCATCCCCCTTGTCCTGGCACAACAGGCCCTGCTCAAGCCTGTCCCCAGCTTTCTGAGCAGCCCTTTCAGCACTGCAAGGCCACCAGAAGGTCTCCCTGGAGCCTTCTCTTCTCCAGGCTGAACAAGCCCAAGTCTCTCAGCCTGGCCTCCCAGCAGAGGGCTTCCAGCCCTGCCAGCATTGCTGTGGTCTGCTCTGGCCCTGCAGGGGGGGGGTGTCTCAGCAGAGCACAGCAGAGGAACAGAATCCCCTCCCTGCCCCTGCTGCCCACACTGCTGGGGATCAGCCCAGGACAGGGCTGGCTGTGGGCTGGCAGTGCTTGGTGCCAGCTCACATCCAGCTTTTCAGCCCCCAGCACCCCCAAGTCCTTCTCCTCAGAGCTGCTCTCCAGCCCTTCAGCCTGGATTGATACCAGGGGTTGCCCTGAAAGAGGCTGAACTCTCCTCCCTTAATACATCTTTTTGGCTTGTTAAGGAAGCCCAAGGGAAGGGAAGCAGGGGCAGCCTGCAGACAGTGCCACAAAGACCCCTGCAAAGGCTCTGTCACACCAAGCACCACCAAGGCTTCTGGGCACCAACTCCTCCACCCAGCCAAGCTTCTTACCCTCTTTGGAAGCAGCTCCTCCTGTGCCAGGAAGCCTCTTTTGTGGACGTTGGGATCGTAATCACCGTACTGGAAGGAAGCACAGACATTGTGCCCAGCCCATGTTAACAGCAGCAGGCAGGGAGACCCTTCTGCACCTTTAGACACCCACCCCTGGAGCAGGCAGCAGAGGCAGCCTCCTTCCACCCTTCCCAGAGCAGAGAACATTCACTGCTTGGCAAGCTTCACAACCACATTTCCTTTGTCATTTGATTGCTGATGGAAACTAAGAGCCTCCTCCTGCCCAGGCAGCAGAGCAGGGAGCAGAAGGGAGCTTCCCACCATCAGCTGATGTCCACTGTGAGCTGGATGTCCACCACAAGCTGATGTTCACCACCATTTGATGTCTACCCTTAGTTGATGTCCACTGTCAGTTCACAGCCACCATCAGCTGATGTCCACCAGCTGGGGCAGGTGATCACTGTAGGTCCCTTTCAGCCCAACAATTCTATTCTCCTCTAATTCCCATGCCCTGAAAATGCTTCCTCCAGTGCAGGCTAAGACTCTACAGCTGAGAGGTCACAGAGTCATAGAATGTTAGGCTTTGCAAGGGACCTCCAGAGATCATTGAGACCAACCACAGTGCCAAAGCAGGATCTCCTAGGGCCGGTCACACAGGAACACATCCAGCTGGGGATGGAAAGTCTCCAGAGCAGGAGACTCCACAACCTCCCTGGGCAGCCTGCTCCAGGCCTCCAGCCCCCTCACACCAAACAAGTTTCTCCTCATGCTGAGGTGGAACTTGATGGCTTCCAGGTTGTGCCCATTGCTCCGTGTCCTATCACAGGGCACCTCCAAAGAGAGCCTGGCTCCTTCATCCTGAGAGCCACCCCTCAGATATTTATAGATATTGATCAGGTCCCCTCTCAGCCTTCTCCTCTGCAGACTAACCAGCCCCAGGGCTCTCAGCCTTTCTCCACAGCAGAGATGTTCAAATCCCTTCATCATCCTCATAGCCTCCTTTGGACTCTCTCCAGCAGATCCCTGTCTCTCTGGAACTGGGGACCCCAAAAGTGGATACAGGACTCCAAAATGCCAGCTTGGGAGGGACCCTAAGGATCATCTGGTCCAACCTTCCCAGGTAACAGCACAGCTGCAATGAGCTGGCCCAGCACCTCTCAGCCTTCTCAAGAGGTCCTTGCCCTCCAGCTGGACAGGGAGCCAAGACAAAGCCCTGTCCCCAGAGACTGCTCCATCCCAGTAGCAGGGTGAGGCTGATGGAGGCTCCTCTGCTCACCACCCTAACAAGGAAACCTGAAAACCACCAGAGTTTGGCAGCCTCCTGGCAGGCTTCACTGCCCCAGGGAAGCTCTGCTCCCTGGCTTCACTGTGTGCTGAAATCCAATTCAGGTTTGTTAAGTGCTGCAGTAATTAAGTGGTGTTTGTTTGGATTGGCAGCAGAGGAAGTGAAGGAGAAACAAAACCTCTTGTGAAGAGGCTGGAGGGCTTCGTGGCCCCGTGGCGCCGCCGGGGACGCAGGCCGCGCGGGCAGGAGCCTGCCAGGAGCAGCGGCTCAGGAGAGGACAAGGGACGGGAGGCAGCAAGGCAAAATCCTGCCATGCTCATTCACCTGCTGCTGCAGCAAGGCTGCCTCAGCACACCAGACACACTGACCTTTGCTCAACTTGCTCCTCCTGCCAGGGAGACAGCCCTCTCCTCCCTGCTCTCCTGAGCAGCCCCAGCTCAGGAGGCACAAGGCAGAGGGGGACAGTTTTTAAAGCCAAGCCCAAGACACATGGGGTGAAACAAGAGGAGACCCCACCTGCAGCTCTGTGTCCAGTTCTGGAGCCCCTAACACAGGAAGGATCTGGAGGTGCTGGAAGGTGTCCAGAGAAGGGCCATGAGGCGGAGCAGAGGGCTGGAGCTGCTCTGCTCTGGGGACAGACTGAGGGAGTTGGGGTTGTGCAGGCTGGAGAGGAGAAGGCTCCCAGGAGACCTCATTGTGGCCTTCCAGGATGTGAAGGGGGCAACAAGAAAGCTGGGGAGGGACTTTTGAGCGTGTCAGGGAGGGATAGGACTGGGGGGATGGAGCAAAACTAGAAATGGGGAGATTCAGATTGGATGTGAGGAAGAAGTTGTTCCCCTTGAGGCTGGTGAGAGCCTGGCACAGGTTGCCCAGGGAGGTGGTGGAAGCCTCCTGCCTGGAGGTGTTTGCAGCCAGGCTGGAGGTGGCTGTGAGCAACCTGCTGTGGTGTGAGATGTCCCTGCCCATGGCAGGGGGTTGGAACTGGCTGATCCTTGATGTCCCTTCCAACCCTGACAGTTCTGTGATCCTATGAAATGGCTCCAAGAAGCCTGGTTTCACAGAGTCACAGAATCAACCAGGTTGGAAAAGACCTCAGAGATCATCAAGTCCAACCTATCACCCAACACCTCCTGACAACCATGGCTCCAAGTGCCACATCCAAGCCTTTTCTGAACACCTCCAGGGATGGGGACTCCACCACCTCCCTGGGCAGCACATCCCAAGGGCCAATCTCTCTTGCTGGGAAGAACTTTCTCCTCACCTCCAGCCTAAACTTCCCCTGGCACAGCTTGAGACTGTGTCCTCTTGTTCTGGTGCTGGGTGCCTGGGAGAAGAGACCAACCCTCACCTGGCTGCAACCTCCCTTCAGGTAGCTGTAGAGAGCAATAAGGTCTCCCCTGAGCCTCCTCTGTTTGGAGAGCAGGAGGAGGCTGCTGCAGACTGGAAGCAGAGCTCAGCATCACCCCGCTGCACACAGAGCCCCGCGGGCAGGGATTAACCACGCAAATATTGATTCGGAGACGAGGAGGGAAGGAAAGAACAATCAGCAGCAACCCAGACTTCCAATTAATTTAACCTAACCACCCCAGATTTCCTACAGGAGGGTGCTGAGCAGCAGGAAGCTGCCTGCCTTCCAAGGTCTGCAGACGCTCAGAGCTCGTCGGAGCGCAGCGCATTGCAGGTACGGAGCCCTTGAACCCACAGCGAAGGGGAGCGGCGCCGGCAGAGGACACTCACAGGGCACCACAGCAGCCTGCCCAGCAGCACGGTGCCCAGGGCGGGTTGGAAGCTCTCCACACAAGGAGACTCCACAACCTCCGTGGGCAGCCAGATCCAAGGCTCTAGCAACCTCACAACAAACAAGTTTCTCCTCCTCTTCCGATAGAACCTCCTGGGCTCCAGTTTGTGCCCATTGCCCCTTGGCCTGTCCCTGGGCACCACTGACAAAAGTCTGGCCCCAGCCTCTTGCCCCCCAGGGTCCTTTCTCTCTTGCTGAGCTCTGATCAGATCCCCTCTGGGGCTGCTCTTCTCCAGGCTCCACAGCCCCAGGGCTCTCAGCCTTTGCTCCTCACAGAGAGGCTCCAGGCCCCTCAGCATCTTTGGAGCCTCCCCTGGGCTCTCTCCAGTAGTTCCCTGTCTCTCAGACAGACTTTTAAAGACCTTTTCAATCAAACCATTCCTTCGGAACATTCAGGGGACCTCAGCTCCTGTAGCTGACCTGCACCACCACCACTCATGGTTACAGGTGGAGGCTGCTTTTCCCTCACTCACACAGGATAAACCCAGGCAGGCTCTGCTTCTGTGAGCACCAAATGGTGTTTGTTCGAGGGGAAACCCCAAAAATAGAAGAGTCCTTTGCTAAGGCTGCAAGATGTGAGGTGCTGAGAGGGCTGCAGCATGGCAGTGATCTGCATTTAGGGGGCAAGAGCCCCCTGGCTGATAGCATTTTCTGCCAGGACATTCTGTTCAGCAGATCCCACGTCCCTCCCAGCTATTTAAAACCTGAACTCCATCCTCTGGAGGCAGCGTGGGTGGCTTGCAGGCAGGGCTGGAGGGGGAGAGCAGAGTGATTTTCCCCAATGAACGACAGCACAGAAATAAAGAAGCTTTTATTTCTGTGACCCAGGAGCTTCCTCTCCTACTGCAGTGTGCAGCAACAGGAGGGCCCAGCCTGGCTGTCCATCACACGGCTGCAAGCACACCGCTGTGCCAGGCTATGGTGCCCCTAATCATGCAAATCACCTCGTTATTAGGGAAATCACTCCGCTCAGTGGCCACTTTCTTGTCCAGACAGGACATCATTATCCCATTTAACTAGAAGAAGATGACCTGAAACATCTTTCTTCCCAGCCCAGTATCCAAGAGGTGCTTTCAGCCTTCTCCTCTGCTGAGACAAAAAGGGAAAGGAGAAGCTGCCCAGAGGGGCAGCAGGAGAAGTGATGCCTGATACAGGCAGGGGAGCAGCACACCAAGGAGCACAAGGGCAGCAAAGCTGGACCAGGGGCTGGAGAACAAGTCCAGTGAGGAGTGGCTAAGGAAAGAGCAGTTGTTCAGCCTGGAGAAAGGAGGCTGAGGGGAGACCTCCTGGCTCTCCACAACTCCCTGAAAGGAGCCTGGAGCCAGGGGGGTCAGACAAGAGGCAATGGCTTCACGTTGCAGCAGGGAAGATTTAGGTTGCACATGAAGAATAACTTCTTCCCCCAAAAGGCTGTGAAGGCCTGGGCCAGGGCAGTGCTGGAGTCCCCATCCCTGGAGGGGCTTCAGAGCCCTGCAGATGTGGTGCTGAGGGCCATGCTTCGGCGGTGCCCTGGCAGCGCTGGGCCAGCGCTCGGACTCAGTCACCAGGGAGCCCTATTCCAGGCTTTCTGACTCTGTGATTCTACCATTCCTCCACCTTCCCACAACCTCTGTGCAGAATCAAGACATTCAAGGTCAGACCTGCTCTGAGAGCGAGAGGACAGCACCAGAGTCCTGTACCAAGCCACAGCCTGCTCCTGATGGCACAGGCAGGAGCTGCCAGGGCCAAGAACTAATCACACTCAATATTTACCTAACAGTTGATTCCTTTTGGCAACAGGGAAAGCCATCCCTGAGGCCCCCTCAGCTCAGCAGGTCAAGGCAGAAACAAAGCCAGCTGAGTGTTTGCTCAGGCAGGAGAGGGAGAGAGAGGAACCTTTCCCACAGGCACCACCAGCAGCCTGGCTTTGCCTGCCTGATGAGGCTCTCCCACCACACCACACAGAATCACAGAATCATAGAATCAGAATCATAGAATCAATCATAGAATCAACCAGGTTGGAAGAGACCTCAGAGATCATCCAGTCCAACCTATCACTCAGCCCTATCCAATCAACCAGACCATGGCACTGAGTGCCTCAGCCAGGCTTTTCTGGAAGATCTCCAGGGGTGGTGGAGTCACCCTAGGAGATCCTATTTTGGCAGGAGGGGTTGGACTGGATGATCTCTGGAGGTCCCTTGCAAAGCCTAACATTCCATGACTCTGTGTGATGGTGGAAAGCTGAGTTCTGGTCTCTGTTTCCTACCAGCCTGGTTGGAAAACCATGAACACTAGGATGGAAAGCCTCTCAGCAGAGTCAAACCTGCTTCCCTGCCCTGTCAGCTAAGTTATCTCAGATCAGAGCCACCCTCCTTCTCCTAACTGCTCCTCAAGGCCAGGCAGGTGGACTGGACCCAGGGCATGGCCACCAGCCTGTGGTCCTGTGAGCCACAACAGCTCCCTAAAGCTCACTCCCAGAGAGTCAGCCCCAGCTACAAGCAGGAGCTGTGGTGGCACTGGGGCTCCAGTCACTCCTTTCTCAAAGACATCCTCTCCACACACACAGGAGCTGGGGATGAGCTAAACAGCTCCTTAACTGAGCAGCAGCACATGCTGGGCATACCCAGGGATAAATCACTTCAGCTCCTGCCAGAACATTCCTGCTGCCAAAGCTCAGGCTGCAATCTCTGCCCCAGGAGTCCCTCTGCTGCAGGCTGCTCCAAGCTGTCCAAGGCTGTGTGCTCCAGAATGGAAAACAGTCCCTCAGCTGAACACTGATTCTGAGCAGCATTCAAAGAATGAGGGGAACTTCACCACCACTGAGTTTTCCCCTCTGTCTAGCAAGGCCAACCAACCAGGATCAAACCCAGGATCAAGGGAGGAACAACCAGGCAGAGCCTTTAAGCACTGCAGCCACATTTAGGTGCCAAGCTGGAGAGCTCAGAACGAAGCAGCAGCCACGCTGACAAAGTGTCCTGGGGAAGCAGCAGAGCTGGGAGTCCCATGGCTGGCTTGCCTCTGGCTATAATGGCAAGAGCAGGGAGAAGATCCACAAAAGCCAGGGGCTGGGGAACTCCCCTGCTCCAGCAGCCAAGGCACCCCTGAGCAGGCGCCGCAGCCCCGGAGCTCAGCGCTCGCTAAGGAGTCCTGGAAGGAGAAAGCAAAAGCCTGTCCAAGGAGCCAGCAGCACGAAGAAGGAACAGTGCTGGTGTGGTCCTCCTCCCTTCCCAAGCCTGAACTCCCCTGGGCAGTGGGCACATCACCAAGCACCTCTCTTCCCAGGGACGATGCCAACCCAGCGCTGTCACCCGCGGGCCCCGCAGAACCTCCTCTGCCCCTACCTTGGCCTGCACAGCGTAGGAGGCCAGCAGAACAGAGGCTTCAGGGGGACAGTAGATCTTCTCATCCAAAATCTGCTTCTTCACCTGCAGGGATGAGCACAAGACACACAACACTCCTATGGTGGAGCAGTGCAGAGTGTGGCTGTCCCAGCAAACAGCTGCAGTTTGCTTTCCCTCCAGCTGTCAGCCACACAGTTAGCCTTTCCCCCACCACCAACCACACTGCAGACCCAGGAAGTCTGTGGGTGGCTTGGAAAGGAAGGGGCTCAGGCTTTCACAGGCCACCTTTTGCAGACAGGTTGGTGAGGAAAAGCTAAATTAAGCAGTGAAAAATGACTGAACTGACACCCCCTGCTAAAGGCAAGGTGTGGCGGGGGAAAGTCTTGGATGTAAAGATGGGGAGAGAACCTCTGCAGGCCCAAGCTGTGGACTGACAGGACACCTCTACAAGCCACTGAATGAAAGAGCAGCTTGCAGAAGAGCCTCTGAGCACACAAAGGCTTTGCTCTGCCATACCCAGGCCTCCTTTTGAGTCAGGGCTCACCTCTTGTGCTGGAGGTGAATCCCCCACCAGCAGCCAAGAGAGCTGCAGGTCACCTCCTTGGCAGGGCTGTCAGCAGCAGGCAAGGCCCTGCACAGGCTCCCAGGAGAGTCAAGGAGCTGCTCAGGGTGTTGCACTGCCTGGCTCCTGTGCATCAAAACATTAAACCTCTCATGCTTGGTGTTCTTGGGCTCTGCACACTCCATTTTCCTGAGTAAAGATGGACAAAACCAACCCCATGCTATTTCCTGGGAGACTGAAGTGGATTGTCACAGAGATGCAGCAGCATCGATTTGAACTCCTAACACGCTCTGAGGCCTCAGACTTGGTTACTGCATAGTCCCAGGAGAGATTCTCCTGCATTAAGATAAAGCCAGGAGAGTTTCCCAGCCTGGGGGGGCCTGCTGTTCCCTGGACATGCTACAGGGGCCTGGGCTCCTCTCAGCATCACAAATCCTGGCAGGAAAGTCCCACTCTGCATTTACAAAGCAGAGCTCTGCCTGCTTTTCCTCTCTGATTTCCCTCTTCCAAGATGCCAACAGCATTCCTCCTCATCAAGGATAAAAGCCCAAGGCAAATGGGACACTTAAAAATAGCTCTGTGGAGAGCCCAGTGCCTGAGACAGGCCTTGGAAACAAACAGCAACACTTTGCATTTGCAAACCTTTTAGCAACAGAGAACAAAGACAACTTGCAAGAGAGAGGAGTGCCAGGAAGCAGGTGAGCAGGGCAGCTGAAGCCTCCAGTGACAATTCCAAGAGCATCCAAAGCCAGGGTGCCTCTACTCTGATGTAAACAACATCAGTGCCTCTTTTGTTTTGAGAACTTCTTTTGCAGAATGACAGAATCCCAGCAGGGTGGGGGCTGGAAGGACCTCACCCAGTCCAGCCCCCTGCTGAAGCACCCACAGCAGCTTGCCCAGCAGCACAATGGCCAGGGGGGCTGGAAGCTCTCCACACAAGGAGACTCCACAACCTCTCTGGGCAGCCTGCTCCAGGCCTCCAGCACCCTCACACCAAACAAGTTTCTCCTCCTCTTCAGATGGAACCTCCTGGGCTCCAGTTTGTGCCTGCTGCCCCTTGTCCTGTCCCTGGGCACCACTGACAAGAGTCTGCCCCCAGCCTCTTGCCCCCCACCCTTTATCCCTTGCTGAGCATTGCTCAGCTCCCCTCTGGGGCTGCTCTTCTCCAGGCTCAACAGCCCCAGGGCTCTCAGCCTTTGCTCCTCACAGAGATGCTCCAGGCCCCTCAACAGCTTTGGAACCTCCACTGGGCTCTCTCAAGCTAAGGAACCCAAAACTGGACCCAGGATTCGAGATGCAGTCTTGCTAGGGAAGAGTAGAGGGGAGGGAGGAAACCCCTCTTGATCTGCTGGCCACACTCCATGCACCCCAGGAGACCTTTGGCCTTCTTGGCCACGAGGGCACGTTGCAGGCTCACTGATGAACTTGCTGTCCCCCAGCTCTCCCAGGTCCTTCTCCATGGAGCAGCTCCCCAGCAGGTCCCTCTTCCCCTGTGCTGCTGCAGGGGGTTGTTCCTCCCCAGGGGCAGGACCCTAGGCTTGCCCTCGTTGAACCTCAGGAGGCTCTCCTCTGCCCAGCTCTCCAGCCTGGCCAGGCCTCACAGAATGGCAGCACAGGATTTAGGTTAGAAACTTCACAAGAACAGGCAGAGAGGAGCTGAAACATCCCAACAAGGACCCAGGGGCCTGGCAGGGACTGCTCTGCTCCCTGTAACTGCAACCCTTCACAGAACACAGACTCAGCGCTTTGATCCTGTCTGAAAGAGAGCTCCTGCAGCAGAAGCTCCTTGCTACCAGGCAGGCAGCACTGCTGCCACACCCTCAGCTGAGCTGCTTCCTTTCCAAGGTACTTTAAATTGAAGAGCCTGAGGATGGGTCCCCGCCCATGGCAGCGCGGTTGGAACTCGATCATCCTGAAGGTCCCTTCCAACCCCAACCACTCTACCAATCTGTGTTCACCAGTTTCCAAAGGCTAAGCATCAGGGCACAAAGTCACTGGGGCAGGTGGCACTGCTGGGTTTCTCCTCCTCCTCCTCTGCTTCTGCACTCTCTGCTGGAGCTGTGCACCTGGGCTTTCCTTCTGCTCCAGTTATCCAGAGGCTGCTTTGCAAAGAGGTCAACCTCACTGCCCAGCCTGAGCAGCTAACAGGCCAGCTGCATTCTGCCCTGGAGCATGCAACTGCCCTGTCTCACCTAACAGCAGCAGCCCTCAGCACAGCTGGCACCTGTGCCCTGCAGAGGTGGGCCCCAGGTAGCTCCTGAGCTACCAGACAGCACCGTTACAAATCACCTAATCCCTCCTGACAGCCACTTGATGAGCTCTGCAAGTCTGGGCATCTGTGGCTGCTTCACCCAGACAGATCATCCCTGACCTATTTTAAGGTTTCCCTTGGAGGTGTGAAGGCAGCAGTGAGGATCCACATTTCACTGAGGAGCTTGCTGACCCTGGAGCCTTCCTGCACCCCTGCTCCTCCTGGTTCCTGCTCCCTGGGGCTGGTTCCCAGGGCTTGGAGAAGGCTCCTACCTGCAGGAAGAACAAGTGCTGTGTGATCTCCTGGACCAGCTCCTCCTCTGCATTCTCAGGATAAAATTTGGCCAGGAAGTGGAAGGTGACAGGCTCCTCTGTTGGAACATCATGATCCAGAACCTGTGGGATACAGGAAGCCATCAGCTCCTCTTTTCCACCTTCTTCAGCACTCTTGGATCAAAACACAGCTTCCCTTCTGCTCAGATCAGCACAACTTTTTGTCAAGCACTTCAGACAGCTAGAGCAGACAGACCAACCTAAGCAGTTCAGAAAGCACAGTTAAAAAATACCCACACCAAAAAAAGCCACTTCTGACAACTCCTAAAGAAAGAGGGAAACAAACACAGACAAACAGCATGAGAAATGAGGCAGCAAAGGCTGAGCCTGAGCTGCTGTCAGCTCTCCTCAGCCTTGCAGAGCAATGCTGCATCCTGCCACGCCACCACCCGGCCTGCTCCCCTGCCTCTGCCCAGTGCTCTTCCTCACCACCTTCCTGTTGTGCCGGCAGCCAGCACAGATTCCTGCGAGTTTAAAGCCCTGGTGTGCCATGGGGGACTCCCAGCCCTCCCTCCCAGTCTCCAGATCTTCAAATCACAGAATGGGTTGGGTTGGAAGGGACCTCCAAAGCTCATCCAGTCCAACCCCCTCTGCAGCCAGCAGGGACATTCTCCACTAGGTCAGGTTGCTCAGAGCCCTGTTGAGCCTCACCTTGAGTATCTCCAGGGATGGGACCTCAACCACCTCCCTGGGCAACCTCTTCCACCCTCATGGTGCAAAACTTGCTCCTAATATCCAACCTCAATCTGCTCTTCTCTCATTTCAAACCACTGCCCCTCATCCTTTGGGAACAGACCCTCTGCAGCCTTCTTGTAGGCTCCTTTCAGGTACTGAAAGGCAGCTCTGAGTCTCCCTGGAGTCTTCTCTTCTCCAGGCTGAACAGCCCCAGCTCCCTCAGCCTGTCCTTGTAGCAGAGGTGTTGTCATCTGGTCTCAGGGTAACATCCCTTGGATGCAAACAGAACCACCTCTATCTCTTCTCCAGCCCACTCCTCAGCATGCCTGGGGAGCATTCCCTCCCTTCCCTCCAGCTCCTGTTCACTCCTCCCCTTTTCCTTCCCCCCAGCCGTTGGTAGATCTCAACAACAGAAGAAGCCAAGGTGCAGCTTCACTCTCACCATAGAACCATGGAATTGTTCTGGCTGGAGGAGAGCTCTAAGACCCAACCACTAAAGCCTCTGTCATTCAGGGGCACAGAAGAGACTTTAAGCTCTCCCTGACGGCAGTCCAGCATCCCTGCATGGCTGTCTCCAAACTGCCCCAGGGGGCTCATTGTGCAGGGTCTGAGGCTTCACAGCTCAGGAGGAGCTGGGGTGGGGTTCCTCTGCCAGCTCTTCCCTGTCTGACTGACAGATGTCATGGGGCTGAGATTCAAACTGGCTTCACCCCACTCAACACCACACAGAACACAACCTCAGGCAATCAAAGAAGGGGAGGAAAGTCCCTTCTCCTCTGCCACCCCCCAAGACCCCTCAGGAGGCATTTGGGTCCAACCTTCTTGTCCATTTTGAGCCAGGCCACTGTATCCTTGATGGTGTACTGAAGCCCAAAGAACCAGGTTTCTCTGAGTCCCAGTGTCCTGCAGACCAGGTCAAAGAGGTCCTTCCCTTTCCACTTCACCTGTGGGAAAGCAGACAGGAAGCAGAGTTATGAGCAAGGATTTCAGCACTTCAGCTCCATCCAAGCAAATCCACTCGGTTTCCACCCTGTGATGCCTGTGAGAGCATAGCTGGGACACAAAAGGGAACAACCTAATGAAGTGTACTTTATGTCCTTCCATCTGATCTCAACAGCCCAGCACCAACTCCTCCTTCCCTAGCAATCACACAATCACTTGGGCTGGAAGAGACCTTTTAAGACAGTCCAGCTGCTAACCCAGCACTGCCAGGGCACCACCAAGCCCTGTCCCTCAGCAGCACATCTCCACAGCTTTGAAACCCCTCCAGAGATGGGGTCTCCACCACTGCCCTGGGTAGCCTGGGCCAGGCTCTCAAAACCCTCAAAGAGCAGAAATTGTTCCTCATGTCCAACCTAAACCTCCCCTGGTGTAACTTGAGGCTGTTTCCACTCATCCTATTACTTGTTCCCTGGGAGAAGAGGCCAACCCCCACCTGGCTCCAGGCTCCTTTCAGGCAGTTGTAGAGAGTCAGAAGTCAAACTGCCTTTTCTGCTGAAAAAAGGGGGCTGGTCAGTCTGGAGAAGAGACCTAAGTGTGGCCTTCCAGGATGTGAAGGGGGCTACAGGAAAGCTGGGGAGGGACTTTTGAGGCTGTCAGGGAGGGATAGGACTGGGGGGGGATGCAGCAAAACTAGAAATGGGGAGATTCAGGTTGGATGTGAGGAAGAAGTTGTTCCCCATGAGGGTGGTGAGAGCCTGGCACAGGCTGCCCAGGGAGGTGGTGGAAGCCTCCTGCCTGGAGGTGTTTGCAGCCAGGCTGGATGTGGCTGTGAGCAACCTGCTGTGGTGTGAGGTGTCCCTGCCCATGGCAGGGGGTTGGAACTGGCTGATCCTGGAGGTCCCAACTGGATGAGTTCCTGTGTGACCTGGTCTAGGTGATCCTGTTCTGGCAGGGGGTGTGAGTGGATGATCTCTTGAGGTCCCCTCCAGCCCCTGGCATTCTGTGATTCCAGCCCTGGCAATCCTATGACTCTGTGTTGGTGAGAGGAGCAGCTCTGGTCCTGCTCACAGGCTGTGTCCTTCCAGCAATCTTTGCAGCTGCCTCTGAGCTGCTACTCAAGTATGCTCATCAAGACAGAAGGCACTGAGAGGCAGGAAGGTGAAGAGGGACATAAACCAGACGAATCTAATATGCCAAAGCCACTTTGCTCTTCCATCTGCAGGGTGGAAACAATTGCTGGAGCGAGACATATGGCCATTACTCCAAGCCCTGGGGGCAAAAGGCTCTGGGCACATCTTCTTGTCGCTACAACTCAATCCTGGTGCCACCTGGACAGCATCAATATTAATGCTCAGGCAGGGCTGGGAGCGCTGAGGCCTCTCTGCTGTCACCCAGTGCCGCCTGCTGGGCAAAGCCTTCAGGACAAGCTCAGCGCCGGGCTGCTGGAGGAGAGGAGATGAAGATCTCACTGCTTTTCTCCCTCTCACCGGCTTCTCCCCCCTCCCAGAGCACACACACACACCTGCTGCCAGGCCTGGAGTAGAACACAGCCTAACATTTCTGTGGTGGGTTGAAAATTCCCCCTCCCAACATGAAATTGCCAGCCCAGCCCAGCTGGAAGCAAATGAAGCTGTCTGTACAGGCAAACACTCCAGCCTGCAACGGAATGCAAGGAAGCTGCACAGAACACCCAGGCTTCACAACAGTGACAGGTATGGACAACTCATCAACAGCACAAGAAGTGTGAGTTCCAGGTGAGGAGAAAGCTCTTCCCTCACAGAAAGAGCAATTGGCCCTTGGGATGTGCTGCCCAGGGAGGTGGTGGAGTCCCCATCCCTGGAGGTGTTCAAGAGGGGATTGGATGTGGCACTTGGAGCCATGGGTTAGTTGTCAGGAGGTGTTGGGTGATAGGTTGGACTTGGTGATCTCTGAGGTCTTTTCCAGCCTGGTTGATTCTATGATTCTAAGAACCCCCCTGGCCAAAAACCAGGGGAGCTAACAGCTTCCCCTTCCCTGCTCCCCACCTTGCCCCCTGGACACAAATGGACATGAGAAAGAGCAGAGAATTGTTTTGTTAGGGTACTCAGCCACAACAAAAGAACACAGCCAAGGTCAGCAAAGCCAAGCAGAAGCAAGTCAGTGTCTCCCAGAGCCAGGAAGCCAAAAAGAGAAGAAATAGCTTCCAGAACTAAGTTTTATTATAGACTCATAGAACTGTCAGGGTTGGAAGGGACCTCATGGATCATCTAGTCCCAACCCCCCTGCCATGGGCAGGGACACCTCACACTACAGCAGGTTGCTCACAGCCACATCCAGCCTGGCCTTGAACACCTCCAGGGATGAGGATGAGGCTTCCACCACCTCCCTGGGCAGCCTGTGCCAGTCTCTCACCACCCTCATGGGGAAGAGTTTCCCTTCCAAAACCAAGAAGATCTTCAGTATGAGCTCATGGCAGGGGGCTTGGAACTAGAGGATCCTTGAGGCCCCTTCCAACCCTAACGATTCAGTGAGAACTGGCTGCCCAGAGAGGCTGTGGATGCCCCCGCCCCTGGAGGTACTGAAGGCCAGGTTGGATGCAGCCCTGAGCACCCAAGCCCAGTCGAGAGGCGGCGCCGCCTGTGCCGGGAGGTTGCAGTAGATGCTCTCTAAGGTCCCTGAGCCATTCTAGGCTTCATTTCGAAGCCCAGCAGTGAGCATTAAAGCAAATTTGTGTGCTGGCTTGGGTTTTTTCCCCCTCTCCCCCACCCCCTGCAGTTCTCATTTGGCGAGAGGAGCATCTGAAGCGCCGGCTGCTGCCGCCGGCTTTTACAGGGCCCCTCCGTCACGGCGACGTTACGGCACAGATAGATCTTTAAGGCTCCTGCTGAAGGCTCCAACCGTAACACCAGGCTGCCATCCTCCCCCACCATGCTCAATTACCACCATCAAATACATCAATGGAAGAGCAGCCACCTTTATTTCCACACCCCGGACTGCCTTCCCACACCTCGGTACTTAAAATAACCATCTGCATGCGAGCGGCGTCCTCGGACAGCTGAGCGCCGGCGGCTGCACAGCCAGCCAGGACCTCAGCCCTCCTCACCCTGCCTCCTGTCGTTAACCACCGCATTTCCTGCTCGTAGAACACAAACCCAACCCCTCCAAGGCCTGGGCAGGTGGAATAGTCGCCGTCCAAGGCTGGGCTGGCAGCTCCCATCCCATCCTTTGCCGCGGCGCCGTTCCCCCAGCTCTGCGCTCCGATGCCAGCTGAAGCACACAGACGATTTTTACAAGCCACTACCAGCTCCTGATAACAAAACAAAGAGCTTGGAGCAGAACAAAAAGCCCACAAAAACCTCTCAGCCATATGCCAGAGCAGCCAGCAGGATGCTGTGGTAAAGCTCAGCCTCGTGACACGAAGGTACAGCAGGACAACCTCACCCCAAGCCAAGGACGCAGCTCCAGCGCCTCGCTCCTCACGCTGCAGCCCGGCGTCCTCCTGCCAGCACAGCTGGGGCCAAGGTATCACAGGGGCCCAGAACCCCAGCGTGGTGGGGCTTGGAAGGGACCTCTGGAGATCATCCACTCCAACCTCCCCCTGCTAAAGCAGGGCACCCCCAGCAGCTTGCCCAGCAGCACAGTGCCCAGGGGGGTTGGAAGCTCTCCACACAAGGAGACTCCACAACCTCCCTGGGCAGCCAGATCCAGCCCTCCAGCACCCTCACAACAAACAAGATTTTCCTCCTGTTCAGATGGAACCTCCTGGGCTCCAGTTTGTGCCCATTGCCCCTTGGCCTGTCCCTGGGCACCACTGACAAAAGTCTGGCCCCAGCCTCTTGCCCCCCAGGCCCTTTCTCTCTTGCTGAGCTCTGATCAGATCCCCTCTGGGGCTGCTCTTCTCAGGCTCCACAGCCCCAGGGCTCTCAGCCTTTGCTCCTCACAGAGATGCTCCAGGCCCCTCAGACCTCCTTCAGCCTGCTGGCCACACTCTTCCTCAAGCACCCCAGGTGACCATTGGCCTTCTTGGCCACGAGGGCACATTGCTGGCTCATGGGCAGCTTGTCTCCAGGCACTCCCAGGTCCTTCTCCATGGAGCAGCTCCCCAGCAGGTCCCCCCTCACCTGTACTGCTGCAGGGGGGTGTCTCTCCCAGGGGCAGGACCCTAGGCTTGCCCTGGTTGAACTCAGGAGGTTGTCCCCTGCCAGCTGTTTGAGTGGCTGCAGGAGCACATGGCTGAGCTGCTTTACAACCAGGATGAGGCTGCAAGGCTGCTGCTGCACTGAGCTGGAATTTATGCTCTTTACTAAGTAGGGAGCACTCACAATTTATCAGCCAAGCCTTTTAAGCAAACAGCACTAAACACTTAAAACTCAGCAGCCAGTGGCTAGAGCAGAGTGCTTCCAGGAGGGCTTATTGGCATCATCTTTTTCTCCAGCAGGGCCCTGGTGTTTGGCAGCTCTTAACAGGCTTTGCATTATTTATGGACCTGCACCAAGACCCATGCTCAGCTCGCAGGCAAGTGGACAATTTATTTCGGTGCAGAACCTCCCTGTCAGGTTTCACTGTGCCCAGACACAAGGAGAAACCTGCTGCAAAACCAGCACAAGCCTTGGGAGAGCCCCTTGCCATGAGGGGAGGACAGGGAGGGAGGACAAGGGCTACAGAACATGGGGGCCAGGGCATGAGGGGGTGCAAGCATCCTGCATAGAGAGGGTTGAGAAAGGGTCCTGCCAAGCAAAGCAATTCCCAAACCCACCTGCACAGGCTGATGCTCTTAGAGTCATAGAATCATTAAGGGTGGAAAAGATCTTTAAGGTCACCATGAGGACAAGGAACTGATGGAGTGGGCCCAGAGGAGGCCATGAAGAAGAGCAGAGAGATGGAGAACCTCCCCTATGGGCACAGGCTGAGGGAGTGGGGACGTTCAGCCTGGAGAAGAGAAGGCTCCAGAGCAGTCTCCCAGTACCTGAAGGGGGCTACAGGAGAGCTGGGGAAGGACTTTTGACAAGGGCTGAGAGTGAGAGGATGAGGAGCAATGGATTGAAGCTTGAGGAGGGCAGATTGAGACTGGAGCTGAGGAAGAAATTCTTTGCAGGGAGGGTGGTGAGACACTGGCACAGGTTGCCCAGGCAGGCTGTGGCACCTCCCTGGAGGTTCGGTTGACAGAGTGACAGAAAGGCTCAGGTTGGAAGGGACCTCAGAGAGCATCTCCTCCAACCTCCCTGCCATGGCCAGGGACACCGCTCAACCAGACTTGGCTGTTCAAGACCTTATCCAAGCTGGCCTTGAACACCTCCAGGGAGGAGGCAGCCACAACCTCTCTGGACAACCCACTCCAGAGTCTCACCACCCTCAGACTGAAGAACTTCTTCCTCAGCTCCAGGCTAGCCCTGCTCTCCCTCAGCTTCAAACCATTCCCCCTTGGCCTGGCTCTTGACACCCTTAGGAACAGTCCCTCTGCAGCCTTCCTGCAGGATCCCTTCAAGTACTGGAAGGCAGCTCTGAGGGTCCCCCAGAGCCTTCTCTTCTCCAGGCTGAACACCCCCAGCTCCCTCAGCCTGTCCCTGTGGCAGAGGTGCTGCAGCCCTTTGTTGTTTAACATCCACATTAAACATCTTCCTCCGGAGCTGCTCACCAAGCACAGGCACCAGAGGGGCTATCTGAGGCTGCTCTTGGAATTGCTTGAACAGGAGGATGTTCAGAGCTGTGCAAACATCTCTCCTTCCTCCAGATGTTATCAATTAATTAGGTAGCAAGCCTCAAACAGCCTGCATGGGAGCAACAAAAGCCAGAGACTCACTTTGTGCCGTCCAGATCTCCCCAAACAAATTAGAAGCCCGGGAAGTGAAGCCCTCACCTGTGATTATTGAGCATCATTGTCATGTTAGAAAGATTAAAATTTCATTTGGGTGAATTATTTCAAGATTTAGGCTCAATTTAGTGAAGCCATTTGCAGAGCAAACAGATGCAAAGCAGGTTTAATCTCCTTCAAATAGGCTGCTGGGAATTTCTCTGGGCTAGGCTGACAAAAATGAGCCACAGAAAAGCATCCACAGCAGGGCCTGGAGGGGTCAGGAGAAGGGGGAGTGCTGGGGCACGAGCTGGGGCTCTCTGGTTTGCACTGAGGGAGCTCCAGCTCAGCCCTCAGGGCCAGGCAGCAGGGCAGGGTGGGTCACACTCACAGACTGGTTTGGATTGGAAGGGACCTTCCAAGGCCATCCCGTCCAACCCCTGCAGCCAGCAGGGACAACCCCAACCACAGCAGGTTGCTCACAGCCCCACACCACCTCACCTGCAATGCTTCCAGCCATGGGGCATCTCCCACCTCTCTGAGCAACCTGGCACAGGCTCTCCCCACCCTCAGTGTCAAACATTTCTCCTTTCTCTCCACTCTCAATCTCCCTCTTTTAGTTTCAAACCATCACCTCTTGTCCTGGCACAACAGGCCCTGCTCCAAAGTCTGTCCCCAGCTTTCTGAGCAGCCCCTTCAGCACTGTGAGGCCACCAGGAGGTCTCCCTGGAGCCTTCTCTTCTCCAGGCTGCACAACCCCAGCTGTCTCAGCCTGCCCTCACAGCAGAGGGCTTCCAGCCCTGCCAGCATTCCCACTGGAAGAAGCTGTGGTCAGGATCAAGCCAAGTCCTTCTCTGGGCCACCATCCTGCTCCCTCCTTCACATCAGCCCCAGCTGCTGGAGGCCACAGGGTGTGTCTGATCCATCTGCAAGCTTGGGTTCAAGGCTCTTCTGAAGAGTCAGCAGGTTGAAGAGCTTGCCCCAGGGCTGGACAACTATGACACAGAGACAGTGACAGGGACCTGGCCAGGGAGCTGAGCTGCTAGGGTAAAGCTTGGGTAAAAGTAACAGCACCCAGCACAGGAGGAATGACTAAGAATGGCCAAAGGCCTAAAGATGGGAAGTATGAGCAACAAAATAGATTGATAGATTCACAGAATGGCTTGGCCTGGAAGGGACCTCCAAGATCACCCAGTTCCAAGCCCACTGCCATGGGCAGGGACACCTCCCACCAGCCCAGGTTGCTCAAAGCCTCATCCAGCCTGGCCCTGAACACTTCCAGAGCGGGGGCAGCCACAGCCTCCCTGGGCAAGCTGTGCCAGAGGCTCCCCACCCTCACTGCAAAGAATTTCTTCCCACTCTCCAGTCCCAATCTGCCCTCCTCAAGCTTCAATCCATTGCCTCTCATCCTGGCACCACAAACCTTTGTCAAAAGTCCCTCCTCAGCTCTGCTGTAGCTCCCTTCAGGTACTGGGAGGCTGCTCTAAGGACTTCCTGGAGCTCTTCTCCAGGCTCAACATCCCCAACTGTCTCAGCCTGTCCCCACAGGGAAGGTTCTCCAGCCCTCTGAGCATCTCTGTGGCCTCCTTTGGACCCTCTCCATCAGCTCCAGGTCCTTCTTGTGCTGGGGACCCCAGAGCTGGAGGCAGTGCCGCAGGTGGGGTCTGAGCAGAGCAGAGCAGAGGGGCAGAATCCCCTCCCTGTGCTGCTGCTCTCCCTGCTCTGGCTGCAGCTCAGCACTCAGCAGGCTCTGGGCTGCCAGGGACCATTGCTGGCTCCTGGGGAGTTTGTCACTACCTGACAGCCCCAAGTCCTTCTCCTCCAGGCTGCTCTTGAGCCACTCCTCACCCAGCCTGGATCTGTGCCAGGGACCAAATCCCACCCAAGAGTGTTGCCTGCCTGCTGCACAGACACCCTGATCCCAACATGAAATGACAAGTGGCTGCACCACCAAACCCAAGAGCCATTTCCTTCTCCTCACACGTTATTACTGGCAGCCTTGGGAGAACATGCAAGAACAGAGCCAGGACACTCAAACTCTCCTGGCAGAGTGAAGGTGGGAAGCTTGCAGCACCTCCTGCCTGAAAGAAATCCTTAATCCCTGGGAAGGGCAGAAAGTGCTTCAGAGATGACAAGAGATTTCAAGAGCCAGAAAATTTATGATGAAAGACACCCTTTGGCTTCCAGGCACTGGAATTCCATCAAGGTTTGGCTGCAATGAAAGGCAAAATGAATTGGGGAGCAGTGGTTTTCTATGTCTGCATGTCCAGTTCCTCCAGATCAGCTCAAAACAGCACCCCAGGACCTGGGGCTTGACAGCAGCTGGGCAAGGGGGAGGATGATTAAGAATGACCACAAGACCAAAAAAGAGAAAGGATGAGGGCAAAAAATGAGACACATCAGGAGTGAGCACCAGGACGAATCCCCCTGGAACACCCCCTCACCCACGAGGCTGAGCTAACAACTCCTGGCAGCTGCATCCAAGTGGGGCACATCTGAGCTGGACCCCAGGGCACTCAAGGCACGGAACCTGGGATACCACCAGCTCCGGCCTCCTCTCGACAGCGGCGGTGCAGTGAGGGTAAAACACTCAATTCCTCCAGCTTGGTGGGGTTGGAAAGGATCTCTGGGGATCATCTAGTCAAACACCCTGCTAAAAAGCAGGGCACCCACAGCAGCTTGCCCAGCAGCACAATGGCCAAGGGGGGATTGGAAGCTCTCCACAGAAAGGTCTCCAACAACCTCTCTGGGCAGCCTGCTCCAGGCCTCCAGCACCCTCACACCAAACAAATTTCTCCTCCTCTTCAGATGGAACCTCCTGGGTTGCAGTTTGTGCCTGCTGCCCCTTGGCCTGTCCCTGGGCACCGTTGACAAGAGTCTGGCCCCAGCCTCTTGCTCCTCATCCTTTTATCTGTTGCTGAGCTCTGATCAGATCCCCTCTGGGGCTGCTCAGCCCCAGGGCTCTCAGCCTTTGCTCCTCACAGAGATGCTCCGGGCCCTTCAGCACTTTTGCAGCATTCACTGGACTCTCTCCGGTAGTTCCTTGAGTCTCTTGAAGGGGAGCCCTGAACTGGACCAGGACTACAGATGTGGGGAACAGAGGGGCTCCTGCTCCACCACTCTCCTGAATGCCCCCAGTAACGAAAAGAGAATAAACCCGGACTACAGGCAGCATAAAGTGGCATTACAACGAGGATCAAGCCCTATCATAAGCAGGACGAAGGTGAATTACAAGCAGGCCGGAGGGCACAGGCTCCGCTGTCCCTCTCCTACATCCCTGCCCCGGTGAGCCCGGGATCCCGGGGACCCCGCCGGGCCAGGCCCCAGCCCCGCTCACACTTCCCCGCCGGGAACCGGGCCGCAGCCTCCCACCGGCGGCCCGACCCAGGAGAACTTCTCTAGCGGAAGCCATCAGGGGTGCGGGGGCTGCGGCCCGCCTCGGCGGGACCCCGGGTCACCCCGGCCATCGCCGTCACCTCGCAGCTGAACTCCATCTCGGCGTCCATGGTGACGATCCGCACGGTGAAGGTCTTGGGCTGCTTTCTCTTCAGGGAGCTGAAGCTCATGCGGGACGCGATGGCCCCGGCCATGGCGGGGCTGGCGGGGGGTGGAAGCGGCTCAGCGCGGCGGCAGCGCCACGGCAGCGGAGAGGGCCCGGGCCCCGCCGCTCCGGGCCGCGCCGCGCTGGGTCCGCCCCTCCGGCCTGCCATTGGTTCCGGCCAGGCTTGTTCCCGCCCGGTCGGGCGGAACGCGCGGCGCGACCGCCAATAGAAAAAGAGTGGGGTGGAAGAAAGGGAGCGGACGAGGCTATGATTGGGAAAATGGGATGCCGCTCAAGGGGGGCGGGGCGGGGCGAAACTAAGACAACACCCAGTGCCGGGAGGAGGAAGGCGTGCGGCAGGCCATTGGCGTCCCCTAGCGGCTGGCGGAGTGGATTTACTGCCGGCGGAAGAGGGAGTGTCAAGCGCATGAGTGGGAAGGGCACTAGGACCCGGCAGCGGTCGAACGTCCAGGGACCTTCCCCGCAACGGTGCCACGGGGATCCGTGACCGGGATGTGGGGTGGTCTGTGAACGGTGGGATCCGTGATCGTGGGGTGTCCGTAACCGAGTGGTGCCCCTGACCGAAGGTGTCCCTAATCGTGCTTGTCCGTGACCTGTGGGATGTCCTCGGTGCCGTGGGGTGTCCCCGCCCCACCGGGGGCAGACACGGGGACCGACGGGCGGGGCCACGGGGCAGGACCAGCACTATGATAACGGCGCGGGACTGGGACCAGTACCGCGATAACGGCACCGGGACCAGCACTGGGATAACGGGACGGGACTGGGACCAGTACCGCGATAACGGCACCGGGACCAGCACTGGGTTAACGGGACGGGACTGGGACCAGTACTGCAATAACGGGACAGGAAGTAGCGAGCCAGGATCAAGACCGGGATACAGGCACGGGACTGGGGCTGGGACTGGGGCTGGGGCTGGGTAATGGGACGGGGCTGGGAGCGGAACCAGCGCAGCGCTAAGGGAACCAGGAGCAGGGGATGGAGGCTGGCACTGGGATGATGGGATGGAAACTGGGACCAGCACCAGGGTAAGAAAATGGGACTGGAACCAGCTCAAGGGATAATAGGAACTGGGACCAGCACCGGGATACCAGGATGAGAACTGGGAGCAGTGTGGAGTAAGAGAACGGGAACTGGGACCAGGACTAGTAACATAGGACGGGAACTGGGGCCAGCTCGGGGGGGGACCCAGGCTGCACCCCGCCCCCGCAGCGGGAAGAACGAGGCCTCTGTCCCCGCGGGGACAATGGGAACATTGATCCCCCCGCGCTGCCCCCGCAGGACCCCCCCACACACGCACCATGGCAGACAGTGAAGAGTCCCCGCGCCGGGCCCCCACCCAGGCCGGCACCCAAGGCCCGGGCACTCAGGTGGGCACGGGGCAGGAGGACACATGGAGTGGGATGGGGGCTGGGAGAGAGGAGGGGGGGCGGTGGTGGTGTATGGGGGAGGGAGTATGGGGGCCCGATGGAGCCCTGAGGTGCTGGAGGGAGGGGGCAGAGGGATCTATGGGTGGGGTATGGGGGCTGGAGGGGCTCTGATGGGGTGCTGTGTGGGGGTCATGAAGAACTGGATGGGGGCATGGGGGTGGGACGGGCATGGGGAGCTGGGGGAGCATGGGGGTGTTGTAGTGTGCTATAGACAGGGTTTTGGGGAGCTGGAGAGGGGTCATGGAATCTGGTCGGGGGTCATAGGGTGCCAGAAGGAGGCCATGGGGGACTGAGTGGGGTCATGAGGTGCGGGGAAGGGGGACTTGGGGGATGGAGAAGTTAATGGGGAGCCATGGGGGGGCCGGGGGTGCCCAGGTGTCCATGGGGACCTATGAGGCACAAGGGAAGAGCATATGGGGTCTGCAGGTGAATTAGGGTAAGGGGCTGGTAGGGACTTCAGCAACCCGAGGGGATGCGGGGCGGGGGGGCCTCAGGGGTCTCTCCTCGGTGCCCCCGCCCCTGGTGACCCCTCCCCATGCAGCCGTGCCGGGCCGTGCCGCGGGTTCACGCCTTTGGTAAGGGGGAGCAGGCGCTGCGCAGGGACCCCCAGGACCCCCCCATACTGAAGGGCTGGCTGCTCAAGCAGGTGTGGGGGGAGCGTTTCTGGGGAGGGGTGGGGTTTGGGGGTGTCTGGGGTAGGGGAGAGTGGGTTATGAGGTTTGGGGGATCAGAGTAGGGAGAGTTCCTGGGAGAGGAGGGGGTTCCTGGGGGAGTTATGTGGTCTGGGGTCATGGTGGGTGCTAGGGGGTTATGCAGTTTGGGGGAGGTGTGGGAGGTGGTTATGGGATTTGGGCTGGCCTGGGGGGTGCTGGGGGTGGATGGGTTTGGAGGGAGTCTGAGGTGGTGGGTGCTGGGTGGGGATGATGGGGCTTGGGGGGTTGAAGTATGAGGCTTTGGAATGTGAGGAACTAGATAGAGGGTTTGGGGGATCTTGGGGGGGGGGTGCCTGGGTTTTAGAGGGGTCTGAGGTGGATTTATGAGCTGGGGGGTGAGGGGTGCTGGGGGGGGGGGCCTCGGGAGGGTTGGCGGTGGTGTGGCAGCAGGGGGTCCCAGGGAGATGATGGGGTTCGGGGGGAGGGGCTTTAGTCCCGTCCCTCTCCCCCAGGACAGCTCAGGGCTGCGGCTCTGGAAGCGACGCTGGTTTGTACTGGTCGATCTCTGCCTCTACTACTACCTGGGTGAGGGGGGGACCGGGGAGCCTGGGGAGGTGGGGAGCAGAGCACCCTGGGGGCTTGGGTCACCTACGATTGCTGGAAGAGACAGAGATCCCTGGAGTAGTTGAGGGTCTTGGGGGGAGGAGGGGGTTAGGGGTTCCCATGGTGGGTTGGGGATCCCTGGGGCATTTGGAGTCCCCAGGGCTTTGGGCATACCAGGGAAGATCCAGGGGGATTGTGGGCCCCTGGGACACTGGGGGTCCCTGGTGATGTTCAGGGGTTCCTGGGGAATTGAGGGTCCCTGATACAGCTGGGGGTCTCTCGAGAGGTCAGGGACCCCTAGAGGATTGCGGGGACAGGGTTCCCTTTGGGGGGCGGAATTCGAAGGTCAGTGGGACATCAGAGGTCCTAGGGGGGGAGGGTTCCTTGGCGGGTGTCTGAAGGTCCCTGAGAGGTTTGGGGACAGCCAGTGCGACTCAGAGCAGACCCCTGGCATCCCTCCCCGGTGGTGCTGGGCGTGCCGGGGTGCCGATGGGGAGGTTCCTGAGGGTTGTCCGCTCCGACATTCTTCTGCCGCGCTCCTCCCTCTTCCCCCCCCAGACAGCAGCGAGCAGCGGGTGCGGGGTGGCCTCCCCTGCCCGGCTACGAGATCCGCATCCTGCCCCGCACCGCCCGTGCCCCCCGGTTCCTCTTCACGGTGAGTCCCGGCAGGGCGGGACACAGGGTCCCGAATCCTGGGTCGTTCCCCCACCATGGGTCGTGTCCCCTCCATGTTTTCAGGCTGAGCACCCCGGGATGCGAACGTACTGCCTGGGGGCTGAGACCCCCAAGGAGCGGAGCGAGTGGGTCAGAGCCCTGCGGCAGGGGGCGGCGGCGCTGCCCCGGTGAGAGGGCGTGGGTGGGGGCTGAGTCATTGGAGGGCTAGGAGGGGCGCTGGGGGACATGGGGGTCATGGCAGGGGTCTGGAGGGTACGGCATGGTTGGGGGGATCTGGGGTTCAGAGAGGATTTAAAGATGTCTGGGGAGGTCACAGAGGGTTTGGGGAATCTGAGGGGCAGGAGGTGGCTGGAGGTTTTGGGGGTCACAGGGAGGGTTTGGTGGGGTGTATGAGGGTCACAGAAGACTTGAGAGCGTCTGGGGGTAGGAGGCAGTTGAAGGCTGAGGTTGGGAGCAGTGTCACAGAGAAGCTTTGGGAGCTTTGGGGGGGTCAGAGAAGATGTAGGAGTGTCTCAGGGGGTCACAGAAGGTTTGGGGGAAGTCAGGGGCCAAGAAGTGGTTGAGGGTTCAAGAGGGACCAGGAGGGGCAGAAAGGGGGTTGAGGGCTTTTGGGGGTCAGAGTGGATTTGGGAGGGTCTGGGGGCAAAACCTTTAATCCCTACTTTCTCTTCCCCCTAGCTCCCCACCCTCCCTGCAGACACCTGAGGAACCCGAGACTACAGGTTCCCCCATGCCCCCGTTGCCCAATCCTCCCCTGGGAGAGGAGCTGGGGCTCCCCCCCACACCTCGTCCTCCTCATGTTCCAGTCCCTCCACTGCCCTCCAGCAAGGTGATTTCAGTGAGGGGCGCCGGGGGGTATGGGGCAGGAGGGGCGCTGGGGCAGGCTGAAGGACCTGTAGAACAGGAGGGGCTATAGGGCAGGAGGAGTTTTTGGGACGGGAGGAAGAGCTATGGTGCAGGCTGGGGCTATGGGGCAGGAGGAGACTGTAGGGCAGGCTGGGGCAGACTATAGAGGAAAGCCCCGGCACAGACCGGAGCAGCGGTTGGCCCGTGCCCTCAGCGCGAGTTCCTGTACCACAGGAGGTGGCCCCGGCCCAGATGAGGTCCGGCGGACCGGAGCAGAGCCGGGGGACGGCACGGAGACCCCCGTCCCCGCCGCAACAGCCGCAGGTAGATCCCAATCCCCGCCCCGCTGCCCGCCCGGGGGAATGCCCCGCAGGCTCCGCCCCATACTGGCCCCGCCCCCCGTAGGGAGGAGTCACCTGAAGCCCCGCCTCCCCGGAGCAGCCACCACCCAGCGGCGGGCCGGCAGCGGGCCGGATGCGGCTGAGCGAGACGTTACAGCCAATCAGACAATGCGCTCTCCACCTGGGTCTCCTGATTGGCTGCTGGCACCAGAAGCCTCGGATCGGGACGCGCCCTCGCGGGGCACCACTTCCACACTGTCAGCCAATGAGACTTCGCCGTTGCGGCGGGCGGGGGAGGTTGGGCGTGGCTGGGAGCGAGAAGGTGCGGCCGGGCGGGGGGCGCGGCGGCCAATCAGAATCACCCTCCTCCAAGCCAGCTTCTGACAGATAGGGGGCGCCACGCTCCGGGGGGCGCCCCCGGGGGCGGGGCCGGACGGAGGGGGCGGGGAAATTCGTTAGCCGCGCCCCTTCTCGCCAAGCCCCGCCCCGCTGCGGGGGAAAGATGGCGGCGGCGCGAGCCAGCGTGGTGCTGCGGCGGGGAGCGCGGTGAGCGGAGCCGGGGGTGGCCGGGCCGGGGAGGGGATCACCCCAGTGCCTCCCGCTGTCCCTCAGCATCTCTGTACTGCCTCCCAGTATCACCCCACATCGCCCTGCTGCCCCCGGCATTCCCCAGTGCATCCCGGTATCGCCTCTGTAAGACCCCAGTGCCTACCAGTGTCCCCCAGCATCCCCCTACTAGCTCCCAGTATCACTGCAGTACCTCCCACTATCACCCCACATGCCCCTACTGCTCCCTAGTGTCCCGCCGTGCCAGCCCCACAGCTCCCCAGTGTCCCTGCAGTATCACCCCAGTCTCCCGTTATCGACTGGGTGCCTCCCAGTATTCCCTAGCATCATCCCAGCATCCTCCAGTGCCTCTCAGTATCTCCCTCCATCACCCAGTACCCCGTCAGTGCCTCCCAATATCCCCGTAGTGCTTCCCAGCATCCCACTACTGCCTCCCAGCATCACCCAGTGCCTCCCACTAGCCCCCTGCACCACCCCCTGAGCTCCGAGTACCTCCTAGCATCCCCCCAGAATCTCCCAGTGCCTTCCCAGTGCCCCCCAGCGCGGTGGGTGTGCCAGGGGGCGTGCCCCGGCGGCGTGCAGACCCCCACCCCCGTCAGCCTGGCTCGTTTCAGCTGAGCTCCCCCCGGACCAGCCTCCGGCTCCGATTCCTTTCCCCGGAGCCCTGATTTCCATCCCCACCCCCTCTTCGGTTCCCCTCGGGGTCAGGTCTTGGCACGCCGCCCCGGGTCTGTTAATGCTTCACCAGGTGGGCAAAGGTCTGGCCGTGCTGCCCCGCCGCGGAGGGTGCCCCGGCGCTGGGGGGTGGGGGGGGGTCCTTGGAGGACTCGGGGGCTGGTTGGGGGCTGTGCACCTCAGCCCATACCCGGCCTGGAGCCCTGGCTCAGTGTGGGCTCGAACCCATCGCGGTCTGAGGGGGTCCAGCTCTGGAGTCCTCAGCACAGACAGGGACCTGTCGGAGCAGGGCCAGAGGAGGCCACAGCAGTGCTGGCAGGGCTGCAAGCCCTCTGCTGGGAGGCCAGGCTGAGAGACTTGGCCTTGAGCAGCCTGGAGAGGAGAAGGCTCCAGGGAGACCTCCTGGTGGCCTTTTGCTGCTGAAAGGACTGATGAGAAGGGTGGGGACAGACTTTGGAGCAGGGCCTGTTGTACCAGGACAAAGGGTGATGGTTTGAAACTAAAAGAGGGAGATTCAGCCTGGAGAGGAGAGAGAAATGTTTGACACTGAAGGTGCTGGGAGCCTGGCCCAGGTTGCCCAGAGAGGTGGGAGATGCCCCGTGCCTGGAAGCATTCCAGGTGAGGTTGTTTGTGGGTTGTCTGCTCTGGTTGCAGATGATTGCGGGGGGGTGGACTGGATGACCTTCCAACACCAACCAGCAGACAGTTCTGTGGAGTCTGGTGTGGTGTCAGGAGCCAAACCAAACCTGGCAGACCTCTAAAAGCAAAATCCACGTGACTGGTCACAATTTATTTGTACCAGGGCAAACACCAGTGGCCCTGCAGCCCAGAGTCTCTCCTCCTGCCTTGGCACAGACCTTTTTTGTCAGTTGATGGACAATAGACCACCTGCCATCACACAGCTCAGGCTTTCAGAGGTTCAGAACACGCACTTCAGAGGTCAGCATCAGCCTGCTAAAGATGCCTGAGGGGAAGAGGTGAGCCCCTGGTCAAAGCCAAGTGTAAGGAGGCAGTGAGAGGCCACAGGAACATGCTCCACGTCTGGGAAACTTCTGGAAAACGTTTGCCATCATTTCACCACACCTTGAATCTCGAGTTCAGTCCTGGGCCTCTCACTCCAAGGATGTTGAAGTGCTGCAGAGGGTTCAGAGAAGGGCAGCAAAGATGGGGAAGGGTCTGGAGAACAGGTGAGGAGCAGCTGAGGGAGATGGGGGTGTTTAGTCTGGAGAAGAGAAGAGAACCTTCTGACTCTCTACAACTGCCTGAAAGGAGCCTGGAGCCAGGTGGGGGTTGGCCTCTTCTCCCAAGAAACAAGCCATAGGAGAAGAGGAAACAGCCTCCAGTTGCCCCAGGGGAGGTTTAGGTTGGACATGAGGAACAACTTCCTGAGAAGGGTTGTCAAGGTCTGGCCCAGGCTGCCCAGAGCAGTGCTGGAGTCCCCATCCCTGGAGGGGCTTCAAAGCCGTGGAGCTGTGGTGCTGGGGCCCCCAGCAGTGCTGGGTGAGCAGCTGGGCTCCCTGCTCTGGAAGCTCTTCCAGCACGAGAGGCGGGCAGTGCTCCCCGGCAGCCGGACGGTGCAGGCAGCTCCTGTGGAGCCAGGACCAGCAGCGTGGCCTTCAGTTCCCCTGCTGCCCTCCAGCTGGTGCTTCCCCAGTGCCCCTGCAGCCAGGGGGTGCTGTTGGGGGTGTCCCCCTGTCCTGACCTGCTGTCTCGCAGGGGGTACTCGCAGGACACCGAGGGCAGCTGGTTCCGCTCCCTCTTTGTGCACAAGGTGGACCCCCGCAAGGACGCCCACTCCAACCTCCTCTCCAAGAAGGAGACCAGCAGCCTCTACAAGATCCAGTGTGAGTGGCCCCGCGGGGGTACAGTGATGGGGAAGGCAGCACAGATGGGGGGCACCCTGCTGTGCTGGCTGCTTCTGGGACCCCGCTCCCCCCAGCGCCTTGGCTCCCACCCTGGCAGCCGCCTTCTCCTCCCTGCAGTTCACAACGTGAAGCCGGAGTGCCTGGATGACTACAACAGGCTGACGTGAGCCCCACTGCTTGTTGGGAGGGGTCCTGGGGTCCCAGCAGGGTGTTGCCCTGGAGCAAGGGGGGTGGGAAGGCTCATGCAGAGTTGCTTGAGATCCTGGAGGGATCTATGCCCCTGCTCCTCGCCTCGGTTTCCCTCCCTGTGAAGTGGCTGCACCCCAGGGCTGCTCCAGGTCCCATTAGGACAGACCCTTTGTGCCCAGACCCCTCATGCTGGGCTGGGAGGGCGAAAGGGGGTACTGGGAGCATTTTGGGGCATCTGCAAGCCCCCAGGCTGACCCCAGTGTGTCCCTGCAGAGAGGAGGTGCTGCCCAAGCTCCACGTGGATGCCGACTACCCCTGTGATCTGGTGGGCAACTGGAATACGTGGTATGGAGAACAGGACCAGGCAGGTGAGGGGCTGAGAGCGAAGGCAGAGAGCTCAGCTCACCCTGGGGGCTGCCTGTTATGTGGCAGGAGAAGGGTATGAGCTCCTGGGGAGGGGGTGTGTGGGGGTGGTGGTTTGGGGTGCTCCCCCCTCCCCCCAGCCTCCTGCTCTCCTTCCAGTGCACCTCTGGCGCTTCTCGGGCGGGTACCCAGCGCTCATGGACTGCATGAACAAGCTCAAGCAGAACAAGGTACTGCTGGGGTCGGGACACACAGCCTGAGCTCTGCCCCTCACCACCCCCTGCCCCATCTCATGCCCACCCCACAACCCCTGCCTGGGGCTGTCCTCAGGAGTACCTGGACTTCCGTAAGGAGAGGAGCCGGATGCTGCTGTCCCGCAGGAACCAGCTGCTCCTGGAGTTCAGCTTCTGGAACGAGCCCCTGCCCCGCCAGGGACCCAACATCTACGAGCTCAGGACCTACAAGCTGAAGGTGATGGGGGGCCAGAGTAGGGCTCCTGCCTGGGGCTTGGGGAGGGCAGGTACTGGGCTGAGTGGGGGACAGGTCTGCGGGGTGGGAGGGGACTATGGGGCAGGACAGGCTGTGAGGTGAGCAGCTTGGACAGGTCCCTGAGCATCCTGATCTAGGTGAAGATGTCCCTGGAACTGGATAATCTTTAGGCTCCCTTCCAACCCAAACCATTCCGTGGCTCCAGGAGAGCCTATGGGGCAAGCTGGGGGGCTATGGGGTGGGAGGAAGCTATAGGGCGGGCTGGGGGGCTATGGGGCAGAAGTGGGTGCTGTGGGGACAGAGTGGCTGTGGCGGGGGCAGGCACTTCTCACTGTTTTTCCCTCCTCCATTCCCAGCCAGGGACCATGATTGAATGGGGCAACAACTGGTAAGTGTCTGTTACCCATTATGGGGGGACCAAGGTGGGAGAAGGTCCCTTTGGAGCAGGGGGAGGCCCTTGACACCTACCTCCTGTCCCCCTCCCATGTGTCCTGCTGCCTGCAGGGCTCGGGCCATTAAGTACCGGCAGGAGAACCAGGAGGCAGTGGGAGGCTTCTTCTCCCAGATCGGGAGCTGTACGTCGTGCACCACCTCTGGGGTGAGCCCCCCGACACCCACCTCACCCTGGGACACCCCCACCGTGGGGCTGGGGGCGTGGTGGGTCTTGGGTACCAGCACTGTCCCCTCCCTGCAGCCTACAAGGACCTGCAGTCCCGGGAGGAGACCAGGAATGCAGCCTGGAGGAAGAGGGGCTGGGATGAGAATGTCTACTACACTGGTGAGCAAGACCCCTGCCCATGCTGGGGACCCCTGCTCATGCTGGGGGGCCCTGCCTATGCTGGGAACCTCTGCCTGCCCCAGCGACCCCTGTGCAGGGTGGGGACCCCTTGCCTGCACTGCAGAGCCTGTGGCCCCGCTGGGGACCTCTGCCCATGTTGGGAACCTCTGCCTGCACCAGGGACCCTTGCTCATGCTGGGGACTCCTTGCCAGCGCTGGGGGACCCCTTTCCTGCACCAGAGACCCCCTGCCTTCACTGGGGGACCCCTTGCCTGCACCAGAGACCCTCTGCCCTCCCTGGGGACCCCCCCCACCCTCACCTGTCTCTCATTCCCTTTTGCAGTGCCGCTGATCCGGACCATGGAGTCGCGGATCATGATTCCCCTGAAGATCTCCCCCCTGCAGTGAGCAGGGGTCTGCACCAGGGGGTCTGCACCAGGGGGTCTCTCTGCACCTGGGGGGGGATGGGACTTGCTCCCTGCCTGCACCCCAGCTCCCTGCTGGAGAGGGGCACTGACCCCCTCAGCACCCAGGTCTCTCCATTTTGGAGTGCTCTGTGGAGGATGAGAGCAGGGAGGGGTCTGAAGGTGGGAGCCCCCCAACCTGCAGTGGGTCCCCAAGTGTGGCAGGGGAGGGCACTGTCTGGGGTGGGGCTGTAAAGATTTGGTGGGGGTCTTAATTATCCCTGATGGGTCCAGTGGGTGCCTTTCCTGCCAGGAGCCTGCCCCTCAGTGGGACGTTGCCCATTAAATATTTAATGTGCCATGCCTGGCCCTCTCTGGGGTACTTCCCCCCGACCCCCCCTGCTGAGGGTAGCAGATCCCTCCCAAGCTGGTCTTGCCTGGGGAGACACCCTGCCCCATGCCATGGGTGCTTCCACCACCACCGAGGGGGACATCCTGCACCAAAAGACCCCCACCCACGATTGTCCTGATACCCTGACTTCCCCTCACCTATCCTCTGAGTGTTCCCAGTGCCACCTCGTACCACCCTGCCCCCTGCTCTAAACCCAGGGACAATTTCAGTACCCCTGGGGACCCCACACCCCTTAATGCCACTGGGACTCCATACTATGTCCCCCCCAGTGCCCTGCAGACCCCATAATGTGACCCCCCCAAGCCCCTGAGTGTCCCCAGTGCCATTGGGGACCCCATACCGTGCCCCCCACAAGCAGCAGTGTGCCCTCAGTACCATGGGAGTCCCCATACCGAGTCTTCCCAAGCTCGTGGACACCCCCGTGTTACTGGGGACCCCTCTGAGGCCATCTAGAGCCCCATATTATGTCTCCCTACTCCAAACCGATGGACATCCCCAGAACCCGGGGCCCCAGGATGCCACGCGTGTCCCACCGCGGGGGGACCTCAGGGCTTCATCCCCCTCCTCAGCCGGGCGGGTGGCGCCCGCTGTCCTCCGGGCCGAGCGGCCGCCAGGGCACGCAGTGTACCGTCGCGGCCGCCAGGGGGTGCAATTCTCTAGCGCAGCCGTTAGGAGACGCCGTTATCTGTCGCGCTCGCTAGGGGGAGTAGCTCTCTGGCTGGGCCGCCAGGGGGCGCAATTCTCTAGCGCAGCCGTCAGGAGACGCCGTTATCTGTCGCGGTCGCTAGGAGGGCGTAGCTCTCTGGCGCGGCCACGAGGGGGCGCAATTCTCTGGCGCGGCCTCTGATCCGCGGCCCGCCGGCGTCACTTCCGGCGGCGCGGAGGCGACCGGCGCCGTGAGTGGAGGGGCCAGGAGGGACTCGGGGCCGAGTTGAGTGGGGGAGAGCCTTGCGCTCCTTGTGCAGGGCTGGGGAGGGCTCTGGAGGAGCTCAGGCCCCCGAGCTTTGCGTTCGGGGAGTCTGGAGGGCTGCAGGCCCCTGGGCCCTCGGGGGGCCGGTGTGCTCTGGAGGAGGGGGGCTCTGGAGGAGCTCAGGCCCCTGGGCCCGTGTGTGCTCTGGGGGGGCTCTGGAGGAGCTCAGGCCCCTGGGCCCGGTGTGCTCGGTGTGGGGGGCTCTGGAGGAGCTCAGGCCCCTGGGCCCGGTGTGCTCGGTGTGGGGGGCTCTGGAGGAGCTCAGGCCCCTGGGCCCGGTGTGCTCGGGGGGGGCTCTGGAGGAGCTTAGGCCCCTGGGCCCGGTGTGCTCGGGGGGCTCTGGGGGGGCTCTGGGGGGGGCTGCAGGCCCCTGGGCGGGGGGCTCTGGAGGGTGTGCTCGGTGTGCTCGGGGGGCTCTGGAGGAGCTCAGGCCCCTGGGCCTCTGGAGGAGCTCAGGCCCCTGGGCCCGGTGTGCTGCTCTGGAGGGCTGGGGGGCTCTGGAGGAGCTCAGGCCCCTGGGCCCGGTGTGCTCTGGAGGGAGTCTCGGAGGGGGGGTGGCTCTTGAAGGCATGCAGGAGAAGTGTGCTGCGGGTCTGGGGGGGCTCTGGAGGAGGGCAGACTCCTGGGCTGCTTGTGCTGGGGAGCTCTGGAGAAGGAGAGACCCTTTGGCTTGGTGGGCTGGGGATCTGGAGGGGCTCTGGAGAGGCTCTGGAGGAGTGGAAGTCCCTGGGGGCCGTGTGTGCTGGGAGCCTTGGAGGAGGCTCTGGAGGAGCAGAAGCCCCCGAGCCGTGCTGTGTGTCCATGGCCAGAGTGGGAGCTGGAATGAGAGAAGCCGATGGGGGTGCAGGCTCGCAGCTGGGTGAGCAGGGAGGGGGCACCAGGGCCTCACTGGGCTGGGAGACTGCAGAGTCCAGGCAGGCAGAAGAGCGCCTGGCACAGCCCCAGGCCCGCTGGCTTTAGCCCAGCACGGCCAGCTTTGCCTCCTGTCCCTCAGCTGGCAGCACCATGTCATCAGACTCCAGCAAGAAGAGGAAGCCCAAAGTGATCCGGACGGATGGGGGCCCCCAGGAGGGCAAGCGAGGCAAGGCTGATGCCGAGCAGGTAAGGCCCCTCCGTGCCCCCCAGGCACAGGCAGAGCCCACCTGTGCTCAAAGGACTCTCAGGATTCACACCCTGTCTTTGCTGGCTTTATCCTCCCCTTTGGGGATCACAGAATCACAGTGGCAGGGGTTGGGAGGGCTGTCTGAAGGCCATGGAGTCCAACCCCCTGTCAGAGCAGGATCACCTAAAGCAGATCACACAGGAGCATGTCCAGGTGGGCTTTGAAAGTCTGCAGAGATGGAGGCTCCCCTGTCTCTGTGGGCAGCCTGTTCCAGTGCTCTGCCATGCCCAGAGCAGAGAAGTTCCTTCTCATGTTTAGATGGATCCTCTTATGTTCAACTTTATGCTCATTACCTCTTGTCCTGTCACTGGGGACCACTGAGAAGAGTCTGGCCTCACCCTCCTGACAGCCACCCCTGAGGTATTTGTAAGCATTGAGAGGATCCCCCCTCAGCCTCCTCGAAGCTGACCAGCCCCAGCTCTCAACCTCTCTCATATGAGAGGTGTTCCAGTCCCCTCAGCATCTTAGTGGCCCTGTGCTGGACTCTCTCCAGGAGTTCTTTGTCTTTGAGCTGTGAGAAGTTGTGAAACTCTCCTCTGAGAGCTGAGCCAACTCCCAATGCCTCTGAGACTCCCACTCTGAATTTCTGAGCCCACCCCTGTCTTCTTCAGAAGAGCTCAAGGAGTCAAATGCCCCTCTGGAGACATGGGGAGGGTGAACAGAAGGCCAAGGTGGTCCCTGCAGGTTGCCTTGAAAAACTCAGAGATTAAGCAGGAGATTAAGCTGGGTTCAGCCAAAGCTGAGGCTGAAGCAATCACCTTCCTGCTTTATCCTCTCTAATACTTTGGGTAGACCTGGTGCAGGACAAACCCCAGAGTCAGTGTACAGTAGCTGTGTAAGAAGCAGCCTGTGACTCAGCACTGATGAGGCCATGCCTCAAATGCTGGCATCAGTTTTGGGGCCCTCACTCCAAGAAGGACATTGAGGGGCTGGAGCAGGTCCAGAGAAAGGCAACAGAGCTGGGGAAGGGTCTGGAGAACAGGGCTGGGGAGAAGCAGCTGAGGGAACTGGGGGCGTTCAGCCTGGAGGCAAGGAGGCTGAGGGAGACCTCATTGCCCTCTGAAAGGAGGTCGGAGCCTGGTGGGGTTTGGTCTCTTCTCCCTAGGAACAAGTGACAGGACAGGAGGAAGTGGCCTCAAGTTGCTCCAGGGGAGGTTTGGGTTGGACATGAGGAACAATTTCATCCTCTAGAGGGTTGTCAAAGCCTGGCCCAGGCTGCCCGGGGCAGTGGTGGAGTCCCCATCCCTGGAGGGACTGAAAGGCTGTGCCCGTGTGGTGCCATGGTTTGGTGGTGCCTGGCAGGGCTGGGCTAATGCTTGGGCTGGGTGAGCCTGGAGGTCTCTTCCAACCAAAAAGTTCTGTGCCTCTGTGACCTTCCCAGGTGTTCCAGTGGTGGTGGTGTGTGTGCCCCGGGCTGTTAACCCAGTCCTCCCCCATCTGCTAAGTTTCCTTGGGTGTGGGATGAAGAGAGGCAGCAGTCTGAGTGGGAGGAGTGAGCTGCAGGAGGTGCTTTCTGCCCTTGCAGGACATCAGGTACTACAGTGAGGAGTGTGAGGTGGATCTCCGTGACCCCATCAAAGACTACGAACTCTACAGGGAGACCTGCCAGGAGCTGCAGAGGCTGATGGCAGAGATCCAGGAGCTGAAGAGCAGAGGCATCAAGGACAATGTAAGGAGAAGCCTTCAGTCCTTGATTTAATGCCTTCTGTTCTGTGATGAATCTTGAGAGGAATGGGAGTAGAAGCTGCCCTGTCTGCTGTGGAGAGACAGAAAATGGAACAGGCTCCCTGAAATCGAGTGAAACAGGATTGAGCTGAGGGCTTGGGCTTGGCTGAGCAGGTGTTACGCAGAGCAAGGTGTTCTGAAGCAGGACTGGGCTCCTGACAGGCCATGCTGATGGATTAAGGACTCCTAGGGGAGATGTTGAGCCCCTCCAGGGCAGGGTGGGTGCTCCAGGCTCAAACACCTCTGTTCCTACCACCAAGAAGCATTACTGGAGTGAGCCTGAGCCCCTGGAGTGGCCTGGGATTCCCTGGGTGTTAGGAACGAGCTCTTCCCCATGGGGGTAGTGGAACACTGGAACAGGTTGCCCAGGGAGGTGCTTGGGGCCCCATGTCTGGAGCTATTCAAGGCGAGGCTGGGGGCAGCCTGTGGGCTCTGGACAACCTGATCCAGGGGAGGATGTCCCAGCTGAGTGCAGAGGGGCTTGGGCTGGATGAGCTCTGCAGGTCCCGTCCCACCCACACCATGCTCTGGCTCCGTGCGCTGCGTGTCTGGCAGCGGAAAGCCCCCAGAGAGGCCCTGGAGACGCTCGTGGTGACTTCTTAGTGAGGCACAGAGCCCTGACTGTGAGAGGAGTCCCTGCAGCAGGGGGCTGTGTGGTGCTGGGGTCTCCCTGCTGCCAACAGCCCTCTGCTGCCGCTCAGGCTGCCGAGATCGACGAGCGGCGCATCCAGAGCTGCGTCCACTTCATGACCCTGAAGAAGCTGAACCGCCTGGCTCACATTCGCCTCAAGAAGGGCAGAGACCAAACCCACGAGGTGCAGCAGGGCTGGGGGTGGCCAGTGTTGGGCCAGGGATGGTGCTCTGGCTGCCTGGACTCTGTGTGTGTGGATGTGGGAGGGGAATGAGACGCCAGCCAGGGCGTGCGGTTTGAACCGGAGCTTTGTGGGGAGGCTGCTGTGGTGAAGTGGAAGCTGTGATGAGGAGGAGTGGTGCAGGGGTGGTGTTGGCTTCTGTCCTGGGGAGTGGGAAAGCTCTGTCTCCAGAGTCTGCAGTGCTGCAAGCCTGAGAAATGTGTGCACAGTTGGCCTGGAAGCTCCTTGCCCAGGCATCTCTGAGAGCTGAGCACTCGCTGTGCCACTGAAGCTCTGGGGACAGGAGGGGACTTGGCCTGGGTGCCCCAGCAGCTATGCTTCTTCCATGCCTTGTCCCTGCAATGAGCTGGGAGAGAGCACAATCAGATTAATTTCCTGAGGGTTGGGTTTCTAACCCTTGAAAACATCTTTTTACTCCAGAAAACATTGCTGCCCACCCTAGCTCCATCATCTCTAGCTGGTCTCTTGGGGAGTGTGTGCTGGGGACTCCGTGGGGTGGTTTTTTGCTGGGAGGGAGGGGTCAAAGCTTCATCCTCTGCCATTTTGGTGTTCCAGGCAAAGCAGAAGGTGGATGCCTATCACCTACAGCTCCAAAACTTGCTCTATGAGGTGATGCACCTGCAGAAAGAGATCACCAAGTGCCTGGAGTTCAAGTGAGTCTGACCAAGGAGCAGGTGGAGCAACAGCAGTGTGAGACTGGGTGGAGGCCTCCAGCATTTGGCATGTCCTGCCACATTGCCTGAGCCTGCTGTTGGGTGCTCCAGATGCCACCATGCAGGAGGCTGGGCTTGGGAAGAGACTGCTGCAGGGAGGAGAGGAGAAGATACTTGTTGGGACAGAGGGACAGTGGAGGAGAAAACAGGCACATGTCAGAAGTTGTGGCCCTGCTGGTCCCTCCAGGGACTCTCTGTCCTCTGCTCTCTCCTAGAAGCCAAGCCTGCTGTAGGACACCACTCTGAGCTGCTGCCAGGAGGGCTGTGCTCTGACTGGTGCTTGTGGTCAGTGGTGTGGAAGGGGTCTCCATGTGTCCTAGCTCAGAGCAGGACAGATTGCTCTGTTGCCCCAAAAGAGGCAAAAGGACAAGGCTCACACAGATGGATTGGACAGTCATGGAAAGCTGGGGGTGTTTAGCCTGGAGAAGAGGAGGCTCAGGGGAGACCTTATTGCCATCTACAGCTACCAGAAGGGAGGTTGTAGCCAGGAGGGGGTTGGTCTCTTCTCCCAGGCAACCAGCACCAGAACAAGAGGCCACAGTCTCAAGCTGTGCCAGGGGAGGTTGAGTCTGGAGGTGAGGAGAAAGTTCTTCCCAGAAAGAGTAATTGGCCATTGGAATGTGCTGCCCAGGGAGGTGGTGGAGTCCCCATCCCTGGAGGTGTTTAAGAAGAGCCTGGCTGAGGCACTTGGTGCCAGGGTTTAGTTGATCAGATGGTGCTGGGTGGTAGCTCAGAGGTCTTTTCCAGCCTGGTTAATTCTGTGCTCTGAGCTGGGCCCTGCTGCAGCACCTCCCACCCTTCCCTGCTCTGATCCCTCTGTCCTCGCAGGTCCAAGCACGAGGAGATTGAGCTGGTGAGCCTGGAGGAGTTCTACAAGGAGGCCCCCGAGATCAGCCGCCCTGCCATCACCCTGGCCGAGCCCCACCAGCAGACCCTGGCCCGCCTGGACTGGGAGCTGGAGCAGCGCAAGAGGTGGGCCGGTGCTTGGGGGTCTCCCCCCAGGGCTGCCAGCTGGGATGAGGGGTGGTGCAAACACGGCTGGGAAAAGGTTTTTAACTCCTGCTGACCCAACACAAATCTACTTCTGCTTGGAAACTGAAGCCTCTCGGTGGCTCCCCCTCGGAGGGACTTCCTCTGCACTTTGCCTGCTCGCAGTGGTGGGGAGCGAGGTCCTGAGTGGAGAGTGCCTTGTCTTGGACAGCAAGCTCCACACCCACCTTCTCCTGGGCTTGCTGTGCAAGAGGTTGGCAAGCAGGAGCCTGAACATGCTGCCCTTAAAGGTGATGTACCCAGGGCTTGGAGGGTCCTGGGGAGCTTGCACAATCCGGGGCTCTGTGCCCAGTCACAGAGGAGCTCCTGCTGGTGTACTAAACCTTCACTCTCATGAGATTCAGTGAGGAGCTGACATGATGTGAAGTGGCTCTGGTGAGACAAAGTGTAGAAGCCTCTTCAGGAGCTTGTTGGGGTCAGTAGGGCTCTGTTGTTGCTGCTGCTGGCAGCAGGGCCTGGCATGGAAGCACGTGCTGAGGACAGGCCTGGTTGATGTCCCTTCCTGGAGCATAACGTGAGGCTGAGCTTCCACTTTCTCTCCCTGTTGGCTTTCCAGCTCTGATTTCTTTTTGCCTCCACTTGACCTTGGTGTGAGGAGCTCTCTTCTGCCACCATGTCTGAGCTCTCCTGGTTCCTGCAGTGACTTTTGCCAGGTCAGGAGAGCTGAGCTCCCAGCTGTGGCCATAGCCAAATTCCTCCCCCTAGGCTGGCAGAGAAGTACAAGGAGTGCCTGACCAGCAAGGAGAAGATCCTGAAGGAGATTGAGGTGAAGAAGGAGTATCTGAGCAGCCTCCAGCCTCGCCTCAACAGCATCATGCAGGTATGGAGCCCTGCAGGGGCAGGAGGAGGCCTCTGGGAGACGCTTGGCTCCCGGTCAGGCTGGTCTGAGGGGCAGAGCTGCTTCCAGCCTCCTTGTTTATGCGGCAGAGTGCAGATGGAGAAGTCCTTAAATGGGCCTGTCCCTGGAGAGCCACGCATGGCCTCAGCCCCTTGTGATTGCCTTGGGAGGGAGGAACAGGAGGAGGAACTGGGTTATCTTCAGATCCTAAAGTTTTCCAGTGAAGGAGAGCTGCCAGCCCTTCCCTGGGGGCGCACCGGGCCCGTGGCTGCCGCTAGCCCTGCCGCAGGCCTGCCCTGCTGCCTTCCAGCCCTCACCTACCGCCGTGGGGTGAAGGGAGGGAGTGAGGAGGGCCAGCTACTCTGTTTCCAGTGATGAAGCTTCACCCTCTTCCTCCCCCAGGCCTCCCTGCCTGTCCAGGAGTATCTCTTCATGCCATTTGACCAGGCACACAAGCAGTATGAGACGGCTCGGCACCTCCCACCGCCTCTCTACGTTCTCTTCGTCCAAGCCAGCGCCTACGGCCAGGCCTGTGGTGAGCAGCGAGGCAGCACAGTCAGCTGGGGCCAGATGTCACTCAGAGCACAGCTCTGGGGACGCTTTGGGAGGTCCTTGTCCTCCCATCTGCTCTGCAGCCGGATTCTGCTGAGCCCAGGGCAGCAGGGTGGCCTCAGGACAGGCACAGTGAGGCAGCAGCATTTGACACCTTGTTTGCTCAGCTCCCTTGCTGGAAGAACTGCTTGGGAAGCTCGCTCCCCTCTCCACAGCTCCCCCTTCTCAAGGTCACCAGGGATGTCCCTGCAGCCCCTGAGCTGTCACCTCATGTGGGTGCTGTGTTGTGCTACTCATGGTGCCTCCAGAGCAGGAGATGCCTCTGCCTGCCCTCACAGGCCCTGCTCCCTGCAGCTCCCCTGGAAGCCTTTGTCTCCTTGGGCAGCTCTGGGTTTCCAGGGGCTTTCTGAAGCCTTCCTGAGTGGGGAGGGGTTTCCTAACAGGGCTAAGGATCTCTCTGGGCTGTCCACATCTCCTGTGTGGAGGGGGCTGTCTTGTGAGAGCTGCAATCCCACCTGCTCTCACACCACTTGAAGTGAGGCAGGCAGTGGAGGAATGTGGAAGGACCACACCAAGTCCCTACTAATGAGCCCCTGCAACCCTGGTGCCACAGCTCCTCACTCTCTGCTTGTGCCAGCCAGACCCAACCCCCTTGGACTCCTCATAAAGATTTGGCCTTCATGGTTTCCAGGGGCAGTCCCTCAAAACCCAGCACCTTCCCTTCTCTAAGCTCATCCCACCCAGGAGCTGTGGTGGCCCCACAGAGCTCCCTGGAGAGCTGCCTCTTCCCACCAACCCTTCCTCAGAGCTTCCTCTGACCTCATGCAGCTGTGAAGCAGGAGCCTTCTGGAGCTAGCTTGCTTCTCCCTGCCTCCCCCAGGCAGAAGTGGGGTTCTCAACTTGCTGTCCATGTCTCCTCTGTAGACAAGAAGCTCGTGGTGGCCATTGAAGGCAGCGTAGAGGAAGCCAAAGCCCTGTACAAGCCACCTGAGGACTCACAGGGTGAGTTGGGGTGGTGTGGCCACAGGCAGGCTGCAGGCAGAGGGCTTGGGTGCTGCTGCAGCAGATGGGTGCTGAAGCAGTGCAGGTAGCTGCACTGCTGGCCAAGTCCCTTGCAGCTGGTCCCTTCTGTCCTCAGCTGCTCCTTCTGAGAGGTGTCCCCCTGGTCCTGGGGACATGTTCCTGTGTGCCCACGCGCTGCTTTTGTGGGGCTGGTGACCTCTGAGGGAACTGTGGCCTTGCAGAAAAGGGGTGGTGGTCTGGGTGGTGGTGGGAAAGGCACCAAGCCCCAGGAGGGTCCTTGCTTACACCTCTCTCTTTGCACAGACGATGAAAGCGATTCCGACGTGGAGGAGGAGCAGACCACGGTAAGGGACAGCACTGGCCCCTTCCTGGTCCTTCCCTGGATCATGGGCAGACCACTCTGTACCTCCTCACTGGGAGGTGCTGGGAGAGCTGAGCCTCAGTGGGTCTGGGAGCTGGTGCCTGTGCTCTGTGAGGGGTACTGACCTCAAATCCAGCTGCCCCTCCCAGCTGCTGGCCCCAGCGCAGGAGAACCTGGGTACAGAGCTGCCCAGCTCACATCCCACCCTGCTCACATCCACCTGGCAGCTCCAGCTGGAGCTGTTCCACTTTGTATAAATAGCCTGGGGCACAGGAGGCTGGCTGCAGGCCGGTGTCCGTCTGTCAGGCAGGGCTGTGTGTCCATCCCCAGGACAGTATTTGGGGCTTCCAGGTTGTACCTCCTGGCTGGAGGGGAGAGGGTATAGGCGCTGGCTGCCTCCAGAATGGAAGCCAAGGGGAGGCCTGTGCCTGGTGTATGGGGCTAGGAAGATCCTCAGCTTCTGCCTTTCGTGGTGGGGAAGCCTTTGGGCCCTTGACCTCATCTCACAGGGGCAGGGACACTTGTGGGAGCTGGAGGACACTAGGAACTTGAGCTGCTTGGTCCTCACCCTGCGGCAGGGCCGGGGTTCCCACTGCCCTCCCAGCCTGGGGCTGCTCTGTGGCCACTGGGCAGCTAGGTTGGAAGGAAGGAGCAGGGGGAGGGGAGGGGGGGAAGGGTTGCTGAGGAGCAGGAGGAGGCTCTGACAGCTCGGTTCGCCCCGCCCAGAAGCGGCGCAGGCCCACGCTGGGCGTGCAGCTGGACGACAAGCGCAAGGAGATGCTGAAGCGGCACCCCCTGTCCGTCACCATCGACCTGAAGTGCAAGGGTGAGCAGGGGCTGGAGGCCCCTGGGGTGTGACAGCAGCTTGGGAAACAGCCTGGGCAAGCTGGGGAGAGCTTGGGGTGCAGAAAGGCTTTTGTACCAGCCCTTTCCAGGAGAGGAGCAAGGTGGTTTATGAGCTCCTCTCACCCGTGCTGGTGGAGTGACCTTGCTCTGAAGCTTCCTCTCTCCAGGTGAGAGCTTTTCTCCTGTGTGCTGGGGCCTCAGGCCCGACACAGGCAGCTTGGCAAACGCTGGTGGGATGGTGTGGGAGGTTACAGTGCCTTAGTTGCTGGTTACTGCCCAGGCTGTTGTCCCAGCAGGGGAGGGCGTGTATCCCCCTCTGCAGGGCGTTCCAAGCTAGAGCAGGCAGCAACCTTGGCCCTTCTGTGTTGGTGCAGATGAGAATGTGCTTCACCTGACCTTCTACTACCTGATGAACCTCAATGTCATGACAGTGAAAGCCAAGGTGACCACTGCCATGGAGCTGTCAGCAGCCGTCAGTGCCGGGTAAGGAGAGCCCCAGGGCGCCGAGCCCGCAGGCAGTGACCGCTCCGCTCGCCACCAGCATCCTGCCTCAGCGTCCTGCTGTCTTCTGCTGAGAGTTACCCCTTGGATAAGTGGTGCAGAGCCAAGAGCAGCATGTGGTGGCAGTGTCCCTCTCTCTGCTGAGCCATGCCTCCTGCACTCAGTGGGCCACAGAAACTGCCTGCTCAGTTGCCTGCTCCTGACCGGGAGGTTTTAACCTCGGTTCCTCACCTGGGGAACCTTCAGGGATCTTTGTGCAGAGCTGTGGTTTCCAAGTGCTCTCCTGGCCTGTACTTTGATGGACAGAGGAGACCCCAAAGAGCATCTCTGCCTCTGGGGAGGGTTTTCAAGGTAATCCTCTCAAGTCCATCCTCTGCCCTGCAGCATCCTTCCTGTTAGCTCCAGGGCCTTGTCCAGAGCCCTGCCATGCTGCCACATCTCAGCCATCCTCTTCCTCTGCCACAAGAAGCCAAGACAGGGAGATGGGAACCTCTGAGGGAAGCAGTACCAGCCCCAGCAGGAGCTGGAGAAGAACCTCCCTTTCTTGTCACATTCCCTCACTCTCTGGCAGCTGCTTTTCTCCCTCCCACAGCCTGTGCCTGGCAGCTCCCTTTGCCTGTCTGCTCTGTGGGTCACCCTGTGCTGAGTACCAGGGCTGGAGCTGCCCCTCCCTGGGCTCCCCTGACACCACCAGAGCCCAGTTTGTGGCAGGAGTAGCCGAGACGGCAGCTGTGGGAACCTGCTCAGCAAGCTCCTATCAGTTGCTGGCTCTCTGGTGGCTCTCCCTGGGTCAGGAGGAGAGGAGGTGCCTGAGGAAGAGGGAGATGAGAAAGACTGGTCTGGGCTACCTAGAAGCAAGTTATGCCTCCCAGCCTGTCCCATGTGAGGCCTCTCAGTCCCCCTGGTGTTCACTTTTCCCTGCAGCTACCCAAACCCCTCCATGTCAGCAGCCAGAGTCTCTCTACAGGGTTCCTGTGCAGGCTGCTCCCTTCCTCCCAGCTGGCCCCAAACCAGTGAGGCTCTGCCTTGAGCCAGACCCCAAATCCTGCAGCCCTTTCTGCTTGGTAGGGCTTGTGAGCAAGGTCAGACTGAAGAATTTTGTTTCTTTAGGCAGAGTTCCCCTGCTTCAGCTCACTGGGTGACAAAAAGCTGTGCCCTGCTTGTGCTGGTGGTTCCTCCATGCACGTCAGCAGGGTTTGGAGTTACTGTGCTGGAGTGAGCAGTTTCCCGGGCAGCAGGTTCTGCTGTGCTGTGATTTCTGTCTTCTTCACAGCCAGGGAGGAGACAGATCTGCCTTTGGAGCAGAACTAGGGGCAATTTAGGTCTTGAAACCAGACTCCTAGAGTTTGTAATCCCTCTCCTTGGGCTTGGAGCTTGTCAGTGGCTGCCCCAGAGAGGCACAGAGCCCAGGCTGTTGCTGATTAATCTCTCCCCTTCTCCTGCCAGGGACCTGCTCTCCCAGACTCCATCCTCAACTGCCTCTATCCAGGAGACCATGGGAGGAAAACCCCCAACCCAGCCAACCAGTTCCAGTTTGATAAAGTGGGGTGAGTGAGGCAGCCTGGCCGGGCCAGCTGGTGCCAGCGTGGCTGGGGAGCCAGCGTCCTGCTGATCGGCATCGCGTGGGCTCTGGGCACTGCTCCCTCTAGCTGGCTCCCAGGACCAGCAGTGATGGGACAGGGAATGCTGTGGGGTGGTGTAACCCTTCTTCCTTGTCCCCACAGCATCCTGACCTTGAGTGACTACGTGACAGAGCTGGGACACCCTTATGTGTGGGTGCAGAAGCTGGGTGGCCTGCATTTCCCCAAGGATCAGCCTCAGGCACGTGACACCTCCTTCCCTCTCCTCCACAGGGTTGAGCTGGGCTTAGGGGAGGTTTGGGGGCCAGTTGTATCCTGTCCCATTCACCCTGACCCTGCTGTCACCAGCTGCTCTCAAACCACCCTTGGCTGGGACAAGTCTCAGGAGTTGGGGCCACTCCAGCCTGTTTTCTGTCCCATGTGTGATAGTCGAGCCCTATCCTGGGCACTGAGTGGCTACTGGAGCTTGTGCCTGTCCCCAGGGCTGGGTGGAGTGGCTCCTGGACTGTGGGGGCCCACAAGCTGGCATGACAGTGATGTCCCCTCTTGCCCACAGCACACAGTCACTGCAGACAACTCTCTGAGCGCCAGCCACATGGAGCTGACAGTGAAGCTGCTGCGCTCGAGGCTGCAGTCCCGCCTGGCTCTGCACAAGCAGTTTGCATCCCTTGGTGAGTGCCTGGCTCCCCAGTCTGTGCTTGGGGACAGAGGGTGCAGTGGCAGGGTGACTGATGCCACCTGTGACGGTGCTACTGATCTGCAGTGCCACCCTCAGCCTTCCCAGTCAGTCCCTCTGTCCTCGGTGGTGGCAGGGCTGTGAGGGCTGCTGTGTTTTGAGAGGGAGGGAAAGGCTGTGCCCCCTTCCCAGTGCCCTGCACCCCTTTGGGAATGGCTGTCCCTGCACTGGGAATTGATTCAAGAGTCCCTACAGGGTGGAGGTTGGAAGAGCCCTCTGGAGATCATCCAGTCCAGCCTTCCTGCTAAAGCAGGGCACCCACAGCAGCTTGCCCAGCAGCACAATGCCCAGGGTGGGTTGGAAGCTCTCCACACAAGGAGACTCCACAACCTCTCTGGGCAGCCTGCTCCGGGCCTCCAGCACCTTCACACCAAACAAGTTTCTCCTCCTGTTCAGATGGAACCTCCTGGGTTGCAGTTTGTGCCCCTTGCCCCTTGTCCTGTCCCTGGGCACCACTGACAGGAGCCCAGCCCCAGCTTCTTACCCCCCTCCACAGGTCCTTTCTCTTGCTCTGAGCACTGATCAGATCCCCTCTGGGGCTGCTCTTCTCCTGGCTCAACAGCCCCAGGGCTCTCAGGCTTCTCTCCTCACAGAGATGCTCCAGGCCCCTCAGCACCCTTGTAGCCCTAACCCCCCCCTCATGTGCTGTGCACCTCCTGAGCAGGCTGGGCATGAGCTGCCAAGGCTGTGAGCTCCATCGAGGTGCCAGCCCAGGCCTGCACTACTCTGCTCTGGCCGCCCGGTGAGGGTGGCACAGGGATAACTTTGTCCTTTTGGAGCAGGCAGGGCAGTGGTAGCTCTGTCCCCAGGCCTCCCCTGCTGAGGTGGCTCTGTCCTTGCTTTCAGAGCATGGTGTTGTGCCAGTCTCCAGCGAGTGCCAGCACCTCTTCCCTACCAAGATCGTCTCGCGCCTGGTGAAGTGGGCAGCCATTCCCTACCAGGATTACGCAGTAGGTGCCAAGCATGAGGCTGCTGCTGCTCCAGCTCCCACCTGCAGCCAGCAGCCTCGGGTCTCCCCCTCCCCGCCTCGGGTCTCCCCCTCCCCCGCCTCGGGTCTCCCCTCCCCGCCTCGGGTCTCCCCCTCCCCGCCTCGGGTCTCCCCCTCCCCGCCTCGGGTCTCCCCTCCCCGCCTCGGGTCCCCCTCCGGGTCTCCCCTCCCCGCCTCGGGTCTCCCTCCCCGCCTCGGGTCTCCCCCTCCCCGCCTCTGGTCTCTCCTCATAGGAGCTGCCCTACACCAAGGATGTGATAGAGGCTGGCTTGGCTGAAGACACTCACCTCTACTACATGGCCTTGATAGAAAGAGGTACAGGTAGGTGCCTTGCTTTCCCCTGGCAGCTCCTAATTCCCACCCCAGACACCCCCAGGGCAGCTTCTGGGGGTCCTCATGGGACAGTCCTGTGATTGGAAGCTCCATGGGCTGCGAGTGGTGTGAGCTTTAAGTTGGATATTTAGGGGTCTGGAGCACAGCCCTGTGAGGAGAGGCTGAGGGAGCTGGGGTTGCTTAGCCTGCAGTAGAGGAGGCTCAGGGGAGACCTTCTTGCTCTCTACAACTCCCTGAAGGGAGGTTGTAGCCAGGTGGGGGTTGGTCTCTTCTCCCAGGCACCCACCACCAGAGCAAGAGGACACAGTCTCAAGCTGTGCCAGGGGAGGTTTCGGCTTGATCTTAGGAAGAAGTTCTTCACAGCAAGAGGGATTGGAGTGTGCTGCCCAGGGAGGTGGTGGGGTCAGCACCCCTGGAGGTGTTTAGGAAGAGCCTGGATGAGGCACTTAGTGCCATGGTCTAGTTGATAGGGTTGGGTGATCAGTTGCACCTGATGATCTTGGAGGTCTCTTCCAGCCTGGTTGATTCTGTGTGTGAAAAATCTCTTCCCTGAAAGAGTTGTCAGGGCCTGGTCCAGGCTGCCCAGGGCAGGGGTGGAGTCCCTCCCCCCATCCCCAGAGGGGTTTCAGAGCTGTGTAGATGTGGTGCTGAGGGATATGGTTTAGTGGTGCCCTGGCAGTGCTGAGTTAAGGCTTGGAGCTGATGATCCTGGAGGCCTTCTCCAGCCCCAAGGGCTCTGTGGTTGCTCTCTGCCCAGCCAAGCTGCAGGCCGCCGTGGTGGTGAACCCTGGTTACTCCACGCTGCCGCCCGTCTTCAGCCTCTGCCTCAACTGGAAGGGAGAGCGAACCAGCAGCAACGACGACAACATTCGGGTAGCCCTGGGGGCCCGAGGGGGAGGCTGCAGAGCCACTGGTGTTCGGGGAGTGTCCCCCAGCAGTTCTGGGTCCAGCATGTTGGACGCAGGCCCCTGGGGTCCAGCAGCCTGCAGCGTGTTGGTTCCTCTGCCAGGCCATGGAGAGCGAGGTCAACGTGGACTACAAGGAGCTGTGGGGTCCCAAGCCAGGCTACCAGCTGCTCACCAACCAGCTCCAGCGTCTCTGCATGGTGCTGGATGTCTACCTGGAGACAGAGCCCCATGACCCCAGCGTGGAGGGGCCCAAGGAGTTTCCCCAGGAGAAGATGTGTCTGCGCCTGGTCAGGTGAGAGCCCTGGGGCGGCCAGAAGCCAGGAGGGAGCCAGGGGTGCTGGCAGGGACCCTGGTGGCACTGATGTCCCCTGATGCCAGCCTTGTAGTCTCTCCTTTGACTGCCTCCAGGGGTTTCAGGCCCTTCCTCTGGGTGCTGTGGGCTTCCTGACCCTTGCAGGTCAACCTCTCCCTTTTCTCTTCCAGGGGTCCCATGCGCCTTAAGCCCTTCAAGTTCAACTACCCCCAGGGCTTCTTCAGCCATCGCTGAGCACCGCTGGGCCTCATCCTGCCCGTGGGGGGCATCATCCCCATCCCACCATTTGGGTTTTGTGTGAAGGTTTTGTAGCCAGAGGGATTAAAGGCTGAATTTCAAGGAAAAACCTGACGAGGGTGTCCCATCTGCGTGGAAGAATGGGGTGGGGAGAAGCCCTGGGGGCTGCAGCAGCCCTGGCTTTGGGTCCTGGCAGGCAGTTTGCAGCTGGTGCATCCCTCTGCCTGCTTCCTCCCCTCCCTCCCTCCCTCCACCACAGAGCCTCGAGAGCACAGAGCAAACGGAGGTGGCTATAAACTGCGCTGCCTATAAATAGTCCCTTCCGGAGCCCGCACTGCAGCCTCAGCCTGTCCTTGCCTCCCTGGCTGCCAGCCAGCTGACTCTGCACAATCCCTGCAGCAAGGGGGAGCTTTGCTGCGTCCCTGGCCTTGGTGGGGGGAGACAGCAGAGCAAGGTCCTGTGAGAGGAATCCCAGCAGCTTGAGTGGCCCCTTCCCCAAACGCTTGGAGCTCCCCACTGTGGGGCCTGTCCTGCTGGCCGAGCTGGGGTCCCTCCCGCCAAGGTCAGCATCCCCTGGGGGTCGTTTCTCTCCTGAGGGTGATGCCTTCCCCAGGGAAAGCTGACAGACCCTCTCCCCACCCTGTGCAGTGCTGTGGCATGTGGGTTACAGCAGGCCCTACCCCATCTTGGGAATTGCTTTAAAAAGAGGAGGAAGATGGGGGAAAAAACAGAACCAACCAGTAAAATCCTTTGCAGAGCAGTTGGTGGGGGCTGGCCCTGTTTGCAGGCCCACAGGGTGGTCTCCTTTCTGCCTGCTGTGGGGTGAGCTCACCCCCAGCAGCAACTGAGCTTTCCTTCAGGAGGAAGTGGAAGTGATGGAAAGCCCCAGGTCCTCCCCCCAGCCCTGGTTGACCCCATCCCCAGGCTCTCCTGCCTTCCTTAGTCATCCCCTCCTCCCCCCACCCCAGACGAGAGCCAGCAGAGCCAGAAGGTCTCTCTGAAGCACTTTATTTGGTTATTGCAGAGTAAGCAAACAAGAGTGGGCAGAGGTTCCTAGTGCACTGTGTGTGAGCATCCCTGCAGCATCCCTGCAGCATCCAGCCTGCCTGCCCGCCCCCCTACCCCAACGCCTGGGGCACCTCTGGGAGGGACAATCATCACCTCCAGATCCCCCAGCACCCACCCCCACCCCAAGCATTAGCACTCTGCCATCGATTGCACATACATAAATAATGCACTTGGTGGAGAAGCTGCCCCCAGGCTCTTCTCCGGGTTATAATTCAAGTGTAAATGTGGCTCTGGGGGAAGGAAGCTGCCGGCCAGACCACACCAGGGCTGGGCCCCCACCAGCCGCATCTCGCTCAGGGACCTACTGCTGTGGGGGAGCTTGGCCCACCCAGGGGAGTGGAGCAGCTCCCGGGGGGCTCCGTGGCACCCTGCCTTCCCCTCACTTCTTCCCCACCGCGGGCACCGGCTCCGGGGCTTTGGCCTCCTTGCTGGAAGGAGCCTCGGCCTTGGGGGCTCTTTACTGGCTTTGGGCTCCTCTTTGGGTTTGGCTTTAGCTTTGGGCTCCTCTGCCTTCTCCTTCTTGGGCTCCTCTGCCTTCTCCTTCTTGGGCTCCTCTGCCTTCTCCTTCTTGGGCTCCTCTGCCTTCTCCTTCTTGGGCTCCTCTGCCTTCTCCTTCTTGGGCTCCTCTGCCTTCTCCTTCTTGGGCTCCTCTGCCTTCTCCTTCTTGGGCTCCTCTGCCTTCTCCTTCTTGGGCTCCTCTGCCTTCTCCTTCTTGGGCTCCTCTGCCTTCTCCTTCTTGGGCTCCTCTGCCTTCTCCTTCTTGGGCTCCTCTGCCTTCTCCTTCTTGGGCTCCTCTGCCTTCTCCTTCTTGGGCTCCTCTGCCTTCTTCACAGCTGCTTTGCTGTCCTCCTGCTGAGGCTTTGGCACCTTCTCAGCCTTGCTTTCTTCTGCTGCCTTGGGGCTGGGCTTGGTGGTCTCTTTGACTGGGGCTGGAGGCTCAGGCACAGCAGCCGCCTTTTCCTCCTTGAGCTTCTCGTCCACCTTGGCTGGGACATCCTTCTTGGGAGCTTCCTCTTTCTTGCTCTCTTCAGGCTTGGAGGGAGCCTTCACCTCCTTGGGTGGCTCTTCCTTTGCTGGGGCTTTTGGCTCCTTTGGAGGGGAGGGGGTTGGCTCCTTGGCTGGGGCCACTTCCTGCTGGGGAGACTTGGCCTCCTCCTTCACAGATTTGACTTTCTCAGGGGACTTCACAGTTGGGGTCTTGGCCTCCTCTTTAGAGGGGGTTGGGGGCTTCTCAGGGGATTTGATAGATGGAAGTTTGGGTTCCTCTTTTGAGGGGGGTGCAGGTTTCTCTGGGGACTTCACAGTTGGGGTCTTGGCCTCTTCTTTTGAGGGGGTGCAGGTTTCTCTGGAGACTTCACAGCTGGGCTCTTGGCCTCCTCCTTTGAGGGGGTTGGGGGTTTCTCTGGGGACTTCACAGCTGGGCTCTTGGCCTTCTCCTTTGAGGGGGGTGCAGGTTTCTCTGGGGACTTCACAGCTGGGCTCTTGGCCTCCTCCTTTGAGGGGGGTGCAGGTTTCTCTGGGGACTTCACAGCTGGGCTCTTGGCCTCCTCCTTTGAGGGGTGCAGGTTTCTCTGGGGACTTCACAGCTGGGCTCTTGGCCTCCTCCTCCTTTGAGGGGGGTGCAGGTTTCTCTGGGGACTTCACAGCTGGGCTCTTGGCCTCCTCTTTTGAGGGGGTTGGAGGTTTCTCTGGGGACTTCACAGCTGGGCTCTTGGCCTCCTCTTTAGAAGGGGTTGGGGGTTTCTCTGGGGACATCACAGCTGGGCTCTTGGCCTCCTCTTTTGAGGGTGGTGCAGGTTTCTCTGGGGACTTGACTGCTGGGGTCTTGGGCTCCTCCTTTGAAGGGGATTCAGGTTTCTCTGGGGACTTGGCCTCTTCTTTTGCAGGAGATTTGGCCTCTTCTTCACCCTCTGCTTCAGCTTTCTCCTCTTCTTCCTCCCCCTCCTCTTTCTCCTCTTCAGCCTCTTTCTCAGCCTCCTCCTCCTCTGTGACCTCCTCGGTCACCTGGATTTCCTCTGTCTGCTCCTCCACAATCACTGTCTCCTCCTCAGATTTTTCCACCACCTTGATCAGCTCCTCACTCTTCACCTTGATGTTGGTGGTGATGCTGGGAGCCTTGGGGACCACCTCAGGGAAGGAGAGCATCCCAATGCCAGCCTCCATCCGATATTCCTCCCCTTCCAGGAGCTTTCTGCCAGGAAGAGACCAGAGCAGGGTAGTTAGCGATTGCTCCTCATCCAGCTCTCACCTCTCATGACCAGGAGGTGCCAGCCATGCACTGCAACTCCATCTCCCTCCTTGCCCTGCTCTCAAAGGTTGACCAAACTCCTCCTACACCCTGGGCAGTGCAGGTGTTCCCACCCTCCAGTAAGCCATGCTCAGGGCTGAGGCACCCAGTCAGATGTTGCCTACCATGGTCTTGGAGCAGGGCTAGTTTCCTCCTCACCAAGAAGGGCCCTCATGAGTGTTCCTAGAAGCCAGCACTAGGAAGTGGGACCAGCACTGAGGTCCTCCCATCTTTCCCTTGCCCACCTCATACCTGTAGGCAGCAATTTCAATGTCCAAGGCCATTTTGACGTTGAGCAGATCCTGGTACTCCCGGAGCTGAGCTGCCATCTCCCACTTGGTGTTCCTCAGCTCACTGTCAAGCTGCTGGATGGTTTCCTGTGGGCAGAGCAAGCAGCTGGTGACATGGAGAGGGGCATGTGGGCAATCTCCAGGAGAAAGGGGCACAGAGCTCCCCTAAACCGTCCTGTGCGGCTCCAGGGCGGGGCTGCTCACCCAGCACCAGTGCCCTTCACGGAGGGGGCTGCAGACACAGAGGGAAGGGGACTCATCCAGGGGAGGTTTCATCATGCGCCACCTCAGCTGAGACCCAAGCCCCTGGCCCCCTCCAGAGCTCCCTCTGGCAAGGACCAGCTGTGAGGACTTTCTAGGATTGAGGCTGGTGGCCACCAAACCCTAGTCTGAGGCTGCTGGGGATGAGACCAATGTTTTCAGTTCATGGCCACCACCAGCCAAGTGCAGCCCTCTCTGCTGCCACTGCCAGCTCTGGGGCACACATTTGGTGGCAGCTGTGACCAACATAGGTAGCACAACTCCATCATGAGTGAGGGACACAAGAGACCGGATGCACCCTCCGGCTGTGGGTACCTGATCAGGGGGAGCTGGGGAAGCTCTAGACACAACCCAGCAGCCAAACAGCCCCTACCAGAGGCTGCCCACTGCACCCCTTTACCTGGTAGGACAGGACATCTGCCTGATGACGCTCCTCTGAGTCCTGTCTCTGTCTCTCCAGTGACTCCTGGGTCCCTTTGAGGGCCTCGAGCTCGGTGGTCTTGGCCTGGAGCTGGCGGCGGTACTCGAGGATCTCCTCCTGGGCCAGGCGCATGGCGTCCGTGTTCACCTTGGCCGCCTCTGAGAGCTTGTCCAGCCTCACTGCACAGGGTAGGGAAGAGGAACTCAAACTCTATCACGGCCTGTCCCCTGGGCTTTGTCCTCTGCAGAGGCTCCCTGGCTGTGCTGGTGTCGCCAGCTTGTGCCTGCAGCACGGCAGCGAGCTGAAGGTGCCCGGGCCGGGGAGGCTGGACGGGTGCTGGCTTCTTCCTGGCCATGTTTCCCTGCAGATACTTCCCGAGAGCCTCCCCATCCCCTCCCGCTCCTGACACAGTCTCCGGGGACCTCTGGAGCTGCCCTCTCGCCTTGCGGCCACACCCTGCCACGGCCGGCCTGGGGCCAAGTGCGGGAGGATTGCCGCAGCTCTCCGCAGCCACCCCGGGGTACAGGGAGGGACGGGGGGCGGGGAGCGGGGACACAGCGCCCACCGCTGTCCAAGGTGCTGCAGGGCGCTGTCCGTGGTGCTGAACCGTCCCCCCAGTACCGTATTGCCCCCACCCCAGCGCAGAGGGACACGCCCTGCTGTTCTCCCCCTCCCGTCCCAAGGATGCGACACCCACCCCTCTCAGTGTCCCCCCTGCCATACTACCTGCCGCAAACTCCTTGGCCCTGCTCCAGGCGGGTGGGGACAACGGGTGCGTACCCTGTGGTACTGGGGGAGGGCGGCACCCCGAAAATATGGGGGTGACCGGGGCAGTGACCGTGCCACCCTCCCCGAAGCGCAGTGCAACGAGTCGGGAGATATCAGGGAGCTGATGGCAGAGGTACCCTAACACACCCTCAAAGCACAGTATATACAGGGGGGGGCGCTAATGCCCTCCGGGGGCACAGATATGTGGCAGACGAGGGTGTACCTGGACTCCCCAGGGAGAGGTTACACTCTGCATAGATGGGGGGGTGGGGATGTCTCTGCTCTCCCCCAGGCAGAGTTTACCCCAACGCCCTCTCGGAGCACAACACGTAAGGGGAGTCCTTGTTCTCCTGGGTACGGGGAGGGTGCGGGGATGGGACAGGTGCTACCGGCTGACCCCTCCGCGGGATGCGGCGCAGGACAATACACAAACTCACCACGGAACCACTCCTCAGCCTGGAGGGTGCTGCGAGCCGCCGTCCCCTCCAGCTGAGCCCGCAGGTCACGGAGGGCGGCGGTCACCCCGGGGCGGAGAGCAGAGGGAGGCTCGGCAGGGAGTTCGGGTCGGGCTCCCCGTAACAACGCTCCTACCTCCGCCCGGTGCTGCCGCCGCAGCAGATCCGCTTCTTCCCGCAGGGCCCGGGCTCGCTCCTCCAGCGGGCCCCGAGCCCGTTCCGCCTGCGCGGAGCTCTGGGCCAGCCCACGGGCAGTCGCTTCTAGCTCTGCTCGCTGCCGGGCCTCTTCCTCCAGCCTCCCCGGAGGGCGGCCACGTCCTCCGCCAGGCGGGCCCGCTCCACCCGCAGCTGCCCCTTCTCCGCTGCCAGCCGCAGCACCGTGCCCCGCATGTCGCGCAGCTCCCGGGCATACAGCTCGCCCATGGCCGAGCGGCCCGCCTGCTGCTGCCGCAGTGCCGCTGCCTCCGCCGCCAGCGCCCGGTTCTGCTGCTCCAGAGCCCGTACCCGTTCGATGTAACCGGCGAACCGATCGTTCAGCACCTGGAGCAGCTCCTTCTCATTCCGCGCCCGCGGTTCGCCATTCAGCGAGTCCAGGCTCTCGGTGGAGGAAGCGGGTCCACTGCCGCCTCCAACTACCGTCGCCCCCGAGCCCGACCCACCACCGGGCCCGGCCACGAGTAGAAGCCGCTGGAGGAAGCGGCGGAGCGCGGGGGAAGCCGGCCCGGGTCCTTGCGGAGCCCCCTGGGGGGCCCAGCAGCGTCTCCAGCATCAGACTCATGCTTGACCCCCGCCCTCGCTGCGGCACCGTCGCCGCCTCCCCGTTTTATAGGGTTCGGGTCAGCCGCTCCGCCCCGCCACCGGCAACGGGGATGGGCACCAACACCGGCACCGCCCTGCGCCGCAGCCCCGCGGGGGTGACACACGGCCACGACCGGGTGGGGTGCAGGCACCCGTGACTAGGAGCGAGGACCACCTCGGCAGTAGAACGGGAGGCACTCGGGCGGAGCGGGACCTCCGGGGAGAGAGAGCGAGAAAATGGGACCGCCGGGGCGGGAGCCTGGACGCCCAGCCAAAGAGTGAGGACCCGCAGGAACAAACCAGCGGAATCACCAGAAATAGAAAGTGGGAGTCCGGGAATGGAGCTGAGATCCTCGGGAAGAGAGCGGGACCCCCGGAAACGGAGCAGAGACCACCCAGGACAGAGCAGGGCCCCGCCGCGGGGTGAAGGAGAGTGGAGGGACCCCCGGCAGGAACACAGGCAATGCCCTCTCACGAGCAGGGTGCCAGGGCAGGGACCCTGAGCGGGAGTATGTGTGATTCAGTGCCAGCACCCCACAACTCCCTGGACCCCTGGGCCCTGCTGGGGGTCAGGGTCGGGGGCTACTACTAGCTGGGGCGGGGCCACTCGGTTGCCAAAGCGGGCCACCAGGACCCCACGCCTCACCCGGGCTTGGGGGCACTCCAACAAGGACGGGGGCGGCCAGGGCTGTAGAGGGCAGCGGGGTGACTCCCACTGCAGCCCCACCCCAAACCTGCCCTGGAAGTGAGCTGGGAGAGCCCAGGGCGTCCGCAGGTACGGACCGCCCGGCCAACAGCCAATCAGCGCTAGCGAAGCACTTTGCCAGTCAGCACTCGCAACCAATCAGCACTCTAAGGCAGCCTGGCCAATCAGCACTCGCGAAGCACCTGGCCAGTCAGCAGGCCAAGCCAATCAGCTCTCCGGGGCCGGACACGGGGCTGGGACTGGCGTGGATGGGGCTGGGACCGCAGAGGCAGGGGCTGGCTCTACAACTGCGGCGATGCTGGATATGGGGCTGCGATGAGCAGGGCAGAAGCTGGACAGAAGAGCCCTGAAAATTGTGGGTCCCGCCACTTCTGAGCCCTTCTGCTTCACAGGCTGCTCTACCAGGGACCAGGACGAGCTGAGCTTCAAAACTGAACGTGTCCAGCTCCTGCTCCGCCAGGGAAAGCGCCAGCACTGACTGCTGCTGTCCATCCTTACAGACCCTTGGCAACTATTTCATAGTCCCCCCCGAAATGTGGGGGTGCCACCTTTACCCCTTATCTCATGGTGCTTCACTTTGTGCTCTGTTTTTTGCACCGTGAAAGAGCTGTTTCAAACCCGAGATTCTCGTCCTGTGGAATTGCCAGCACTGAGTGCTGCTGCCCATCCTTGAAAGCTCTTGGCAACCATTTCATAGCCTCAGGAAATGTGAGCTTCTGCCTTTACCTTAGCTTCTAACCCACGACGATTCACAAAGATCTTTAATCAGGCTTGGCAAAGAGCTCGGGTTCAAAGCTGACAGCGTCCTGCTTCGTCTCCGGCAGGGGACGGTTTCAGCACTGAACGCTGCTGTCTGTCCTCACCGTCCCTCGGTCACCATTTCATAGCCCCAAGAAATCTGAGGGGACAAACTTCGCTTATCTTCTAACCCCCAAATCTTCACTTTGTGCTCTGCTCAGCTTCTGGAAACACCTGGCTCAAAACTTGAGAACGTGCAGCTCCAGCACGGGAAGTGCCACCTGGGGGTATCTCCATTCCTTGAGCTTCCAACTGCCGTGCTTCACTCTCCGCTCTCTTCGGGCTCAGTGAAAGCTCGGGTCCAAACTGACCACCTCCAGCACCGCTGGCCCAGCTGACCAATCAGCACAGCCAATCAACACACACAAAACTCAACAAATCAGCAGGCACCTAAGGCCCAGTTTGCCCACTGGTAAGCAGAGCCCAGCCAATCAGCACTCAAGTACATCCAACCCGGCCAATCAGCATCCAGGTACCATCGGTGCAGCTAATCGGCACTCTTGCAGACTCTAGCTGGGGTCCCTGGTGCAGGGGCTGGAAGGGTGACAGCCATAGCCCCCAGTGTGCTGCAGAGCCTGCTGGCATGGCAGGGGATCCCTGTCCCCAGGGCCATGCTGCCGCCACCGTCCTCTGCAGCCACCCTGCTCTGTGGGGAAGAACAGCTGCTGACTGTGGCCTGCTCCAGGTCATCACCATCGGGTTGTGTGTCCCCCTACTCCTGTAGTCCCCCACGAGTGGGGGAGCGGCTGTGAAACCTGTAGGGGATGCAGCTGGTAGGGCGTGACAAGGTGTGACCCTGTCCCTACATCATTCTGCTCCACCTCCCCTGTCCCCATGCCCTATTCCCTGTCCCATCCCTTGTTCTACCTTCTGTGCTGTCCCCGCTGCCCACATCTCTCTGCTTCCACCTGCTCTGTCCCTCTCCCCTATCCCTATGCCCTATCCCTGTACTCCATTTCCCTCTCCTGTCCTCTTCCTCTGTCCCTATGGCCTGGCCCCCTCCCCCTATCTCCCTCTCCTGTCCCTGTGCTCTATCTCTGCTCCCTGTCCCCATCCTCTGTCCCCGCTCCTCGTCTCCCGGCCCGCCCCCGCCCCCGCCCTGGCCCCGCCCCCACCTGTCCTGGCCCCGCCCCGGAAGCTCTGTGCCGCGCGGCTCTCACTTCCGCTGTGCCGGTGGCAGCGGGTGGCGGCTGTGGCAGGTACGGGCCGGGGCCGGGGGTGGTGGGGCCCAGCTGGCAGCCGCGGCGCCGCCGCGTGGCCGTTCGCGGTGTAGGAGCTGCTGCGGGCAGCGGCCATGGGCCGGGCCGGGCCGGGCCGGGCCCCTCTGCCGCCTCGGAGTGGGCCGTACCCCCCGGGCCTGTCCCGCTCCCCTGCTCTGGAGCCGTGTTTCCCTTCCTGCCCCGGGGCCCCTGTCCCTCCTCCCTGCCCCGGACCTCTGTCTCCTGTCCCTCCCCCTGCTCAGGGGCCGCTGTCCGGCTTCCCGCTCGCCTGCCCTGGGCCGCATCGCGGGCTGTGGGCCCTGGAGCTGTACCTCTGCCCATGCCCTCAGTAGCTCCGTGGCCTGGAATTGCTCTTCAGGGCCGCCTCGGCGCCTGCTCCTCTCCCCACAGCCGTGCTCCCCAACGCTGCGGCAGCCAGAGGAGCCTGTTGCAGCCGGAGCCCCTCGTAGACACCACGGCTGGTGGGCAGCGTGGGTTGCCCTGCCTGTGGCACCTGCTGGGCTGCGAGGCCCTAGATGGTCGCTTTGCCTCCTCTCGACTGCAGCAGGCAGGGCCGGAGCAGCCCTGGGCCCTGACTGGGAGCACAGAGCCTGGAGCCCTCTGCTTTGGGGCAGGAGGTGAAAGGATTTGAGAGCTGATGGTCACACGGAGCCTGTGGGCACCCCGGGCTTGTCCTGGGGGCTGTGGGGTGCTGCCTGCTTTTGGTGGAGGAGGAGATGCACGTTGGGGTGCTGTGTGGTGGGGCAGAGGGGGCTGGGGTGGCTTTAGGGCCTGACAGCCCTTGTGTACTTGGTGATCACTTCTCAGGGCCACTGATGGAGAGTATGGAGAGGCACTGTGAAGATCTGTGGGGAGAGGCTGACACTGGGTTCTGCTGGGCAAGGAACGTGCTGGGAGCTGGGCATGGATTGAGGGAAGGCACCCAGTCTCATATCCTGTGCTCACTGGAGGCTTTAGGGGAGGACCCCCTAAACTTGATTGAAAGGAGTACTAAAGCTCAAAGGAAGTGTTTCATAGGTGTTCTCCTTCTCCACAGGTACTTTTTGTGTTACAGAGCTGCAAACCTTGTCAGGGATGCCCTCCCTGAGCAGCAGTGGGGCTCAGCTGGGGTTTTCCCACTTGCTCTGGCCCAGGGTGTGGGATTCCAGTGGGGGCCTTGGAGAGCTGTTGGATTGTCACGTTCCAGACTTGGCTGTGGAGCCATGGGCTGCTTCCCCTGTGGCTCAAGCCACTGCAGTAAATTAAATTGGCACTGTGGGATGCCCTGAGGGGCTTTCCAGAGGTGTTGGTCCTTATCTGGCTCCAGGCAGGCTGGGTGGTGTCCAGCCCTGGAGCCCTGCAGAGCCTGGCTTTGCAGGAGAATGTGCCCTCTGCTGTGGGAAGCTGTCCCTGGGGCTGCTGCTGTGTCCCAGCACCTCCAGAACAAGATCCTCAGCATCTCTGAGGGTGCTCAGCTGGCATTTTGGGAGGGACATCAGAGGTGTTATCCTCACTCCAGGTGACCTTAGGGCTTGTGCTGCTGCAGTTCCCCCTGGCCCTCCAGAGCAGCATGCTTTAGGCCCTGCAGCAGTGGGATCCCTGCAGGGAACACCTCAGGACTTCCCTTTGCTGCTGGATTTTGTTCCCCAGTTATCATTTGGTGGGATGGATCACATGGGGCTCATGTTTCTGCTGCCTGTGGCCCTGCTACCATCTGGGTTCATCAAGGGCCAGCTGCTGGTGCTTCGGGATCACTCAGCAACTGATCTGCCCCAAGTCTGGACACCTCACTAGCACCATGGGGAGCAAGTTAAGGCTTGACCCCTCAGTTGTTCAAGGGGACACCTCAGCCTCATGGCTGATGGGAGATGAGATGGAAGTGCCTGGGTTGGTGACAGGTTTGCAAGAGGACTCTGCAGGTTTGGTGGCACAGTGCAAGGCTCCCCTGCCATGCTCTGCCAGGGCAGGTGGCTGGGCACAGCTTGGTGGGTGGGGTGGTCCCAGTCCCTTTGGAGCTGAGCTCAGAATGCAGCAGCAGCTGCCAGCCCCACTTTGCTGCATGCCTCGTTGAATCTGAGCCATGGCTGGCTCAAGTAAGGCCACTCCTGAGGGCACATCTTCCTAGGGAGCATGTGTGGGGCTGGCTGGAGCCCCTTGGGCTCTGCTGTCTGTGGGGTTGAGCACAGGGACGGGAGCTGTGCCTGACCCTGTCTGCAGGGTGAGATACTCCATGCAGCTTCCCTGCTGTGAGCTATCTGCAGCCAAGTGCAAGATCCTGCTCATGGACTGGGGCAGTCCCAAGCACAAACAGGTTGAGGGAAGAAGGGCTGGAGAGCAGCTCTGCAGGGAGCTCTGCTCTGGTTGCAGCTGTCCCTGCTGGCTGCAGGGGGTTGGACTGGGTGAGCTTTACAGGTTCCCTGGAACCCAACCCCAGTCTGTGGTTCTGGGAATAAGGAGAAGCCTCTTGGGTCTTTCTCTTCCCCACTGCTCTGCAGGGTTTGCTCCCCAAGGCTTGGGACACACAGTGCTGCTGGGAGGTGTGGGGAGCCCTCACCACCTGAGCCTGCTTGGCCTTCTGCATTGACTCAAGGTTGCTTCAGATCTGCAGGGGATGGTTGTGTCAAGGCCCCACAGCTTGATGTTCAGGGTGGTTTTTGTCTACCTCAGTTGTCTTTAGCTGTGCCAGCTTGCTGGGCTTCACCTCAGGCTCGTGGTTTGCAGCTGCAGGAGGATGTCTTCCTTGCTTGTGGGGGTTTTCTTCCCCTGCTCACCTTCAGCTGACCCTATTTTCAAGGCAAGCTGTTTCCCAGAAGCTCACCCTTGGACTTCCTGCTCCTCTTGGCATGTAAAGTGAAAGGGAAGGGAATCACAGCCCCCTGAGGTGTGTTTGCAGGGGGCTGGAGTGGGTGCATCTCCCTCCCTTTGCTTCCTTCCTTCCCGTCTGTCTCATCAGACCCTCCTCAAGGCTTGATCAGAACTTACTGTTGGCTCATGAGCTCCTGCTCTGGGCTGTCACAGAGTCTGTAGAAGGATCAGTGAGGCTGTAGTTTGCCCTTTCCTGTGACAAGCAGAGGTCTGGGGTCTTGCTGGGTGGGGTCTAAATGCTGGTGAGATGCTTTGGTGGCTCATTGGGTTGTGGAGTCTCCCTCTCTGGAGATATTCAAAACCTGCCTGGAGGCATTCCAGTGATCTGCTCTGGGTGACCCTGCTCTGGCAGGGGGTTGGTCTGGATGAGCTTTCCAGGTCCCTTCCAGCCCCTAACATTCTGTGATTCATTCTTCAGGAAGAGCAGTGGCAGCCTCCCCACATCTCTTCCTAGGCAACCAGGTTCTGTTGCTGGGAGCTGAAGGGCTCCTGTCAGCAGCATCTTGGCCCTCAAGGATGGAGGAATTGGTCTGAAGCAGGGTGGTAAAAGTAGCTGGAGACTGCCAACAAGTTCTCCTCTTCCACTCAAAGAGGAAACCAGTGGCACCAGTGATGGTTTGTTGTCCCTACTGCCTCTGTGAGAAGCTTCATGCCGTGGTTGCTGCTGTTATCCCAGGTGTAGGATAACACCTTCTTCTTCACCCAGGACAGATGGATTTGGGAGCCTGCTGGCCTGGCAGCTGGGAGGAAGGGGATGGCTGAGCTCTGCCACATCCCAGCTGGGCCACAGGCTCTGTGTGCTGCCTCACTGGAGCAGAACCACCTTGTTAGAGCAGCGTCCCTCGAGGAAGGGCCCCTCTGCTGTGTGAACGGGGAGGATGTTTTCCACCCTGGGGCAGGTGGAAGGGATGTGTGGGAGGTAGAGTGATGTGGCCTCCTCCCTAGGGGTGTTCAAGGCCAGGTTGGATGAGGCTTTAGCAGCCAAGTCTAGTTGAGAGGTGTTCCTGCCCATGGTGGGGAGGTTGGAGCAGATGATCTCTCAGGTCCCTTCCAGCCTAAGCCATGGTACCTGTCAGGAGGGCTTGCTGATGCCATGAGCTCTGCTTTCACCCTTAGCATGGGCTTTGGAGAGGAGGTTTCCTACCACCTCTTGGCTGTGGGGACCTCCCAAGAGCAGAGGAGGGAGTAGAACAGCTGAGATGCTGCGAGGTCCCTCGTGCCCAGAGGGGTGAGGCTTTGTGCCGCTTGTCCTCAAAAGGAGCCTGAACTAGGTGTGGTTGAGCTCTGAGTGCTCCCCACCGGCACCCAGCTGCTGCTTTGCCACCAAGTCCCTACAGACACTTTCAGCTCCTTGAATCCTGTTGGGAAGATCAGCTTGGCAAGAGGGCAGGGTAAAATCTGAGCCAGCACAAGGCCAGGGACTGCGTTCTGTGGCCGCACATCTTGAATCCCGCTTTTCCCGCGTGCTGCTGCTGCCCTGCTCAGCTCCTCGGGAGATCAGGGAGTCCTGGGATGCTTTTCCCAGCCTGGAAGGGAGCTGGGTGGGAATGGCTGGAGCTGGGGGAGCAAATGCCTGCTCCTGGCTCTGCACCTTGCTGTCTGCAGAGGAGCTCCTGGTGCCCATTTTGGCTCACTGAGTGGAGGGTGTTTAGCAAGGGCAGAGTATTTGCAGCTTGCTGTGATGACTCTAAACGATCAGATCTGTCCAGACAAGATCAGGGCTGTTGGCCCTGGATCTGACACCCCCTCTGCTGCAGTGTGCTGGAAATCTGCTTGATTTACTGTTGGGCTCCAGCTTGGGGCACTGGATCCTGCCCTGTCTGTCCCTTTGCCTGATTCAAGCTGGACACAGATGAGCAGGGATAAAGCTGGGGCAGTGCAGGAGCTGCTCTGCAGTCCCTGAACCACTTCCTTTGCCCTCCTGAAAGCTGCAGCCAGGCAGCAGCATTGGAGCCTGCCCAAGGGCTGAGCTCTGGGGAATTCACCTTCAGCAGGGCTGTGCCAGTGATGGTTGCATCCTTCAGCTGGTTATTACCTTTATCTACCTGTGGAGGGGCTGCAGGGTGCTGAGCACCCAGCTTTGGTGGTGTTTGGAGCCTCACATCTCCCTGCTCCAGGCACCGGCTTGTGCCACCGGGGAGGCTGTGGGGAGCGAGCGAGGGCTGTGCCTTAATTCTGGAGCTCAGGCGGGAGGAAGAGGCTGTGGTTTGAGTTTTGGAGGCTGCTTTTGGCAGTGCAGGGGTGAAAGGAGCAGGGGAGGTGGGTGGCCCTGCCTGTCTCAGAAATGAGTGGGGCTTGGGGACGGCTCGAACGTGCTGCAGGAGCCAGCGGCTCCGGGAAGCCGCAGGAAGGCAGCGGGCTTGATTCAGCTGGCTGCAGAAATGCCCTGGTAGGCTTCAAGTTTGCTTTCCAGGCACTTCTGCAGAGCAGGGGCTGACTGTGAGCCAGGCTGGAGAGGCTGCAGTAAATCCTCCTTTCCTTTCCTCCCTCCCTCTCTCGCAGGACAGGATCCGCAGGGAGGTGCAGAGAGCTGCTGCAGCGCAGCCCCGGAGCTCCCGCTGCTGGCTGGAGAGCCCTCGACCTAGGGGGCAAAAGCAAAGCTCTCCAGAAATCCCAGGTAACTGAAGCAGGGAGGAGTGTTTGGCTTCGTGCCCAGGAAGCTGCTGGCTCTCAGGGCAGCCTTGCAGGGCTGGGCTAGCTGGGTGGCACCTTTCCCCCCTACCAACAGCACCACAGAATTGTTTGCTTAGAAAAGCCCTTTAGGATCTCTGAGTTCAACCATTCTTTAGCCCTGCCAAGTCTGGTGCTAGACCATGGCCCTCAGCACCACATCCCTGCAGCTTTTAAACACCAAGGCTGTGCTGCCAGCACTGAAGGCAAGCCCTGAACCCGTGCAAACTCTTCCTCTCTCACTGCCTGCCCAGCTGGCTCTGCTCTGTGTGCTCCTCCCGGCAGCTTCATCCCCCAAATATTCTCCAGCTTCTCTTTTTATCCCTGCTGGGGATCCCTCCCCAGCTTGGACTGGGAACAGAGGAGGCAGTTCCCCTGGTGTGCTCGCAGGGCATTGCTGCATTTGGCTCTCAGGAGGCTCATTTGCATTTTAAAAACGTTTGCAAGCTTGCTTTTTCTCCCTCTCCTCTCCCCTTTTCCTCTGCTCCTGCCCCTCCCAAGCTGCAAGGCCACTGCAGGCTTTCAAGGACAATCCTGCCTGGTGCAGGCAAGATGCTGAAACAGCCCTAAAAGAAGTCTCCCTGACCTTTAAGAAGGGGCTGTCTGCTGCCTGCACTTCAGGCTGCCTCAGCCTGCCAAGCCACAGATCTGCCCTAAACTGCCTGAATTGTATAATGCAGCCCCAAGTGCAGGGTGGGAGCCTGCTGCTTTTAAAGCAACACTGCTGGAGAAGGGCTGGATTTGGGAAGAGGCTCCTTTTGATCCTGCTGGGTGCTGGCAGACCTTCAGCTGTGCTTTGCCCTCATTCTGGCACTGGGCTGAGCCTCAGGCTTTGCTCAGTTCCTCTTTTCAGGCAGGTGTGAGTAAGGGCTTGGGAGGAATTCTCCCTAGAGAAGGGATTCTTGGATGGGAAGACAGAAACTCAGGGGAGATCACTGAGTGGGTACAAGAGCTGTCCAGCCCTTGTCACTGTTCAGTTCAGCTCAGATATCTCCCCTAAAGGAAGGGGGAAAGGGAGAGCTTGGGGTTGAGGGATAGGGGCACTCAGCCCTCTGCAGGCTGCCCCTCTGGATGGGACAAGATAAGCAGCTGGTGGTGAGAGAAGCAAGCTGGGGCTGGAGCCTGAGCAGGGGTAAATGCTGGTGTTTTCAGCAACTGTTTTCCTCCTCCTCATCCTCCTCCTTGTTAGTGAACAGCTCCTCAGCAGAGCCTGTGATGTGCCAGCTTGGCTGCAAGGAGCTTGCTCTCCCCAAGAGAATAGGAGCTGAGGGCTTCTCTGGGTGCTTCATCTTAGTGTGGCTCTTCCTGTGAGGTCCCAAACTCCTTCCCTCCCCTGGCTTTTCCTTCTCAGAGCTCTGGGTAGTGACTCCAGCAAGGAAACTCAGAAAACTCCCAACCCTTAACCTCTCTGCTCTGCCTTTCCTTCAGGGACCTGCTGCCAGCTGGAGACCACCATGACAGACTCGAAGTACTTCACCACCACGAAGAAAGGTAAGAGAGGGAGCAGGAGGCTCACACAGTCTTTCCCACATAACCAGGCTCTTCTTGCACCCTTAAAGGCCAGCTGGGGAGGGCTGATCCCTGCAGAGAGGTGCCAGCTCTCCTGGGAATGCTCTGAGCCCATTCAGGATGCTGTGGCTGACAGCTTGCCCTGATGCAGCCAGGTTGGCTCCTGCATTGCCATGGGGTCAGAGCATCTTGTCACCAGCCCCCCCAGACCCAGACAAGGCTGTTGGTACCTGAGCTACTGGATTCAGCAGCCCAGGAGCAGCTGTGGGAATTGATCCCCACCCAGAGCTCCTCTGGGCTGGGAGTGTTCACCTTAAGCACTTGCCAGACAGAGGAATTAACTGGGAGGAAAGCCACGTGGCATCTTCCCCTTCAGCCTGCTTGCCCAGGAGTGAATAAAGAGCTCAGCATGGCTTCACTGAGCAGCAGGCAGTGCCCTTGGGCTGGGGCAGGAGCCACTGGTGGCCCCAGCAAGAGGCTGGGCTGGGGGGTTGCTGCCATGCACGTGCAGAACAGGATTTAGGAGCTACCACCTCTTGGGTGGGCTTCCCAAAATCCACCTCTGTTGGCTCCACTGGTGCCTGCTGGGGTTGTGGTGGGCTCCCCAGGTAGGGGAGGGCTCACAGCAGCCATGTGGGGGGCTGTGGCTTTGCTCTGTGCTGTGATAAGCCCCACACAGCCCAAAAGAGCCACCAGAGAAACCCTGTGTCCCGTGCTGGGGGCATGGGGTGCTGGTGGTTGTCACTCCTGTGGCACATCCCATCCCTACAGCCCTCCAGGGCTCTCTCAGGGGCTGGAGGAGGTGCAAGGATGTGCAGCTTGTCTCTGTTTCCATGGACAAGAGCTGAGCCCTCATAGCAGCCCCAGCCCTCAGCGAGATATTTGGGAAGTTAAATTCCCCTTTTTCCAGCTCCTGGCGCCCTGGAGGACCCAGGCTGGCAAAGGAACCACAGCAGGCAACGAGTGGGAGCTAAGCTGACCCTGGGCTCAGCAGCCAGCAGAGGGGGTGGGTGCCCCATCCCCTAACCCTGAGCTCTCCCTTTCCCCCTTCCTTCAGGGGAGATATTTGAGCTGAAAGCTGAGCTGAACAGTGACAAGAAGGAGAAGAAGAAGGAGGCAGTGAAGAAGGTGATCGCCTCCATGACCGTCGGTAAAGATGTCAGGTGTGTGCCAGGGCTGCCAAGCCATGCCAGGAGGCTGCCTGGGTGCCACCGGGGGCTCCCATTTGCTGGTGCCTCAAGGCAGGGTTTTGTGCTGGTTTTCATCTCGGGCAAGGACTGGGTGAGCTCCTGGCCACAGCTTTACCACCTGCCAGGGGAGGAAAACGTTTGTGGGAGCGTGGCCGTCTGGCAGGCAGGGGCTTGCCTGGCTTTGGGGTAAGCTGGCTGAAAGAGGATTGCTCTGGCTGCCAGAGCAGTTGGTGGGATTATTGCTGCTTCCTTCAAGTGTTGCTAACCAGCAGCAGAACCTCCCTCTGAGCCTTTACAGCAGAGGGGCAGAGGCTGCTGCGGTGTCCGTCAGCCTTTCGCAGCCACTCCAGTCCCAGAGGTCGGGCAGCTGCTTCTCCCCCTTCCCCTGTGTCCATCTGGAGGAGCAGCAGGTGGCCTCTGTGTCCCCTGCTCCCCACACTGACCTGGCCCTGCACACCCTTGGTGCTTACATGTGCTGTCAGCACTGTGCTTTTCACAGTCCATTGGAGAGGAGGTGGAGGGAACAATGCAGCCTGGGCCCAGTGTTTGGTGAACTGCTGTGGCCCCAGCTCCCAGAGCCCTCTCGGCAGTTGGCCACCAGGCGTGGCAGGGACTTGCCTGAGGGCTCAGCAGAAGCTGCATGGGTTGGAAAAGAAATGTGCCAGCCTGGGTTTGGGAGGGTTGTGTGGGTTTTAGGCTGTGAGGAAGCAGTTTGCTAAGCTCACCCCTCCCTGGAAGGCTGGCTCAGCCTGGGCTGAGGGCAGCAGACGTGGGTGGCAGCTCTGCTGCAAGAGGACCAGCAAAGGGCAGTGCCCCAGGCTTAGGGTGCCCTGGGTTTGATCCTGTAAGCAATGGTTGCTGGGCTTGCAGCGGCTGAGAAGCCTCCAGGAGCCACAGGACATCTGTCAGGGAGGGAGAACTCCTCCTGGGACCTTGATTGCCTCTCCTCAGGTGGTTTAATTGGGCTGTCTGTGTCTTTAACAGTCTGGATGGTCTGTGGTGAGCCAGCGTCTCTGGCAGCTCCAGGGTGTTTGATTCTTAGCAGGAGCAGGTTTGGGAAGGGGAAGCTCCCAGCTCCTTGCAGGCAGCTCCAGAGCAGGAGACTCCACAACCTCCCTGGGCAGCCTGCTCCAGGGCTCGGGCAGCCTGCTCCAGGGCTCGGGCAGCCTGCTCCAGGGCTCGGGCAGCCTGCTCCAGGGCTCGGGCAGCCTGCTCCAGGGCTCGGGCAGCCTGCTCCAGGGCTCGGGCAGCCTGCTCCAGGGCTCGGGCGCCTCCCAGTGCAGAAGTTCCTCTTCGTGTTGAGGTGGAACCTCCTGTGCTGCAGTTTCCATCCATTGCCCCTTGTCCTGTCCCAGGGTGCAGCTGAACAGAGCCTGTCCCCAGCCCTGAGATATTTAGAAACATTTATCAAATCCCCTCTCAGGCTTCTCCTCTGCAGACTAAGCAGCCCCAGGGCTCAGCCTCTCCTCACAGGGCAATGCTGCAGTCCCTTCAGCATCCTGGTAGCCCGTGTTGGACTCTCTCCAGCAGATCCCTGTTCCTCTTTAACCAGATCTGCTGCAGGGTGGGCTCAGCTTCTGTGAGAGCCTGGGGTCTGCTGCCTTCAGGAGTAGCTTGAGCCACGGGAAGGGGATGGCCACATGCCTGGGGAGCTGTGGGGTCTCCTTCCCCCAGCTCCTCAGTGTGGCTGCGCCTTGCGTTTCAGTGCTCTCTTCCCGGACGTGGTGAACTGCATGCAGACAGACAACCTGGAGCTGAAGAAGCTGGTCTACCTCTATCTGATGAACTATGCCAAGAGCCAGCCAGACATGGCCATCATGGCAGTCAACACCTTTGTGAAGGTGAGAGGAGAGGGCTGCGTGCCCCAGAGGCGCACGCCGCAACGGGGTGCTTCATCCCGCCGCCGCTCGCGCTGGAGGCCACCACAGCAAACTGCTCTGCAGCCCGGTCCAAAGGGTGGCGAAGCCCTGGAGCAGGCTGCCCAGAGGGGTTGTGGAGTCTCCTCCTCTGCAGAGAATCCAAACCTGCCTGGCCATTGTGATGCTGGGCAAGCTGCTGTGGGTGCCCCTGCTCAATCTCCAGAGGTTCCTTCCAGCTCTCCCCGTGCTGGGGTTCTGTGAAAGGAGAGGGTGTGGGCAGGTTTCCAGAGCCTCTCCCTGCAGGAGCGGTGGCTCCCCCAGCTCCAGATAACGAAGCAAATCTGGCCACTAATGCAGAAGAAAAACATTTTCTTGGCAGCTGTCCTTGTGCCACTTGCTGTCAGTGGGAGCCTGGGCTGTGGGCAGCTCCTGTGGTGGAACTACCATCATGTGAGCTCATGTGCTGAAGTCTCTACAGCTCAGAAAGCCCTTGTGATCTGCTCGTTGGAGCTGGGAACTGCAGAGCATGCTTGTGAGGAACCAGGGAAGTGTGAAAGCACGTTGTGCAAAGGCTTGGTGGGCGTTAGAGGGAGGTTTGGCTCTTTGGGAAGTAAAAATCCCATAATAAACCTGAGAGATGCCTTTCCCAGGTCAAGTGGCTGCTCTGCAGGGTGGCTGCAGGCACTTGGTGAAAGTGATGCCTGAAGCAGGTTGCTTGGAGGTGTGCTTGGAGGGAGAAGTGATGATGTTAAAGCTCTGGGTGCCAGGCTGCAGAATGAGATCAAAGCCCTCTCTTGGGTGACCTCTTGTGGGGAGCTGAGCCTTGAAACCTCCTGACTTCAGGTACCCAAGTGAGAGCCACCACTGATGCCTGTGAGTCAGAGAGCTGGGGCTCTTCAGCTTGGAGGAGACTGAGGGGTGCCCTCATGAATGTTTATAAGTATGTGCAGGGTGAGTGCCAGGGGGATGGAGCCAGGCTCTGCCCAGCCATGCCCGGCGGCAGGACAAGGGGCAATGGTGGAAGCTGAGGCAGAGGAAGTTCCATGGAAACAGGAGGAAGAATTATTTCCCTGTGAGGGTGACAGAGCCCTGGAACAGGCTGCCCAGGAGGCTTGTGGAGATATTCAAGACCCACCTGGATGAGTTCCTGTGTGACCTGCTCTAGGTGACCCTGCTCTGACTGGGGTGGGACTGGATGATCTCTGGAGGTCCCTTCTAGCCCCTGACATTCTGTGCAAGAGAGTATTGAGTCCTGTGTCCACTTCTGGGCCTCTCAACTTAAGAAGGATATTGATACACTTGAAGGTGTCCAGAGAAGGGGAGTGAGGCTGGGGAGGGGTCTGGAGCACAGCCCTGTGAGGAGAGGCTGAGGGAGCTGGGGTTGCTTAGCCTGGAGAAGAGGAGGCTCAGGGGAGACCTTACTGCTCTATACAACTATCTGAAGGGAGGTTGTAGCCAGGTGGGGGTTGGTCTCTTCTCCCAGGCACCCAGCACCAGAACAAGAGGACACAGTCTCAAGCTGTACAGGGGGAAGTTTAGGCTTGATCTTAGGAAGAAGCTCTTCCCAGCAAGAGAGATTGGGATGTGCTGCCTAGGGAGATGCTGGAGTTCCCATCCCTGGAGGTGTTCAGGAAAGGTTTGGATGTGGCACTTGGAGCCACTTGGAGTGGTTTAGTTGTCAGGAGGTATCAGAGATTAGGTAATAGGTTGGACTTGATGGTCTCTGAGGTCTTTTCCAACCTTATTGGTCCTATGAAAGGAGCAGAGGAGTTAGACTTAGCCAAGGCCAGCCAAGAGCAGGTTCTCTCTCCCGAGCAGAGCAAAACCAGCAGAGATGGGAAGAGGGAAAGGGAGGAGCTGTTGTGGTACAGCTCCTCTCATCGCAGGCACTTCCCCAATGACTCTGTGCAGAACCATCTCTTCTCCTCCTTTTCACACCCAGCAGGGATTCATTTCTGGTTCTCCACTTCCCTGCTGAAAATCTGTAGCTAAAGTTCCAAGGCCCAGCCTGAAAACCACCCCCGAGGTCGGCCGCTCCGCGCGCGGCGCCGCAGCGTCCCTCCCCCTCTCCTCCCCGCAGGACTGCGAGGACCCCAACCCCCTGATCCGGGCGCTGGCCGTGCGCACCATGGGCTGCATCCGCGTGGACAAGATCACGGAGTACCTGTGCGAGCCCCTGCGCAAGTGCCTGAAGGACGAGGACCCCTACGTGCGCAAGACCGCCGCCGTCTGCGTGGCCAAGCTGCACGACATCAACGCCCAGCTGGTGGAGGACCAGGGCTTCCTGGACACCCTCAAAGACCTCATCTCCGACTCCAACCCCATGGTGATTGGTTCCTTGAGTCCTCAGGTTGGGAGAGACCTGAGAGAGGTCTCCTGACGCCTCTCGGCTGGGCCTTGGGTGCTCAAGGCCTCATCCAGCCTGGCCTGGAATGACTTGGAGCCCTGTGAGGAGAGGCTGAGGTAGCTGGGGGTGTTTAGCCTGGAGAGCAGGAGGCTCAGGGAGACCTTGTTGCTCTCTACAACTCCCTGAAGGGAGGTTGCAGCCAGCTGGGTGTAGACCTTGTTTCTGCCTACAGCTACCTGAAGGGAGGTTGCAGCCAGCTGGTGTAGACCTCATTGCTCTCTACAACTATCTGAAGGGAGGTTGTAGCCAGGTGGGGGTTGGTCTCTTCTCCCAGGCACCCAGCACCAGAACAAGAGGACACAGTCTCAAGCTGTGCCAGGGGAGGTTCAGGCTGGAGGTGAGGAGAAAGTTCTTCCCAGAAAGAGTAATTGGCCATTGGGATGTGCTGCCCAGGGAGGTGGTGGAGTCACCATTTACTGCTACTCAGGTGAAGGGAGGCCAGAGCTGCCTTCTGGTACCTGCAGGAAGGCTGCAGAGGCAATTTTGTTAAGGGTGTCTAGAGGCAGGCCACGGGGGGATGGTTTGAAGCTGAGCCAGAGCAGGGTTAGACTGGAGCTGAGGAAGAAGTTTTGCAGTGCAAGGGTGGTGAGACTCTGGGACCCGAAGGGCTGTGGATGCCTCCTCCCTGGAGGTCACAGAATCAACCAGGTTGGAAAAGACCTCAGAGATCATCCAGTCCAACCTATCACCCAACACCTCCTGACAACTAAACCATGGCTCCAAGTGCCACATCCAAGCCTCTTTTGAACACCTCCAGGGATGGTGACTCTACCACCTCCCTGGGCAGCACATTCCAGTGGCCAATTACTCTTTCTATGAAGTGCTTCAAAGCTGCTTTCCCCAGGGGTGCTTTACCCTCTGCCTTTGTTGCTCTCCAGATGTTGCCACAGGCAGGGCAGCAAGCCCAGGAGCTGTTGCAGAAAGCCTTGGAGGCTCCTCAGAGCTGCCTGGGGAAGGAGAGGGAAGCAGGCTGCTCCCTGCTGGGCTTGGGGCCAAGGCTGGCTCCTGCTGAACATGTGTGGAGCGTGGGTGGTGGGGCTGTGCTGCTGGTGATTGCTCATCTCCTGAGCACCAGCTGCTGGGGAGGAGAAGCTGGTGCCCAGATGTTGCTGGGATGTGAGGCCTTGATACAGATTCATAGAATGGCTTGGGTTGGAAAGGACCTTTAAAGGTCATCTAGTTCCAACCTCCTGCCATGGGCAGAGACACTTCCTACCAGTCCAGATTGCTCAAGGCCTCATCCAGCCTGACCTTGAACACCTCCATGGAGGGGGCAGCCACAGCCTCCCTGGGCAACCTGTGCCAGTGTCTCCCCACCCTCACTGCAAAGAATTTCCTACTCTCCAGTCTCAATCTGCCCTCCTCAACCTTCAATCCATTGTCCCTCATCCTGTCACTCCCAGCCCTTGTCAGAAGTCCCTCCTCAGCTCTCCTGTAGCTCCCTTCAGGCACTGGCAGTCTGCTCTGAGGTCTCCCTGGAGCCTTCTCTTCTCCAGGCTGAAGAACCCCAACTCTCTCAGCCTTTCATTATAGTGGAGGAGGCCATCTGCTGACACCTGCTTTCCCCAGGGCTGTTGAACCCCAGTTTGGTGTCCCCTAACCTGTCCTTGTCCCCTCCGGCAGGTAGTGGCCAACGCGGTCGCAGCACTCTCGGAAATAGCAGAGTCTCACCCCAGCAGTAACCTCCTGGACCTCAACCCTCAGTCCATCAACAAGCTGCTCACAGCCTTGAATGAGTGCACTGAGTGGGGCCAGATCTTCATCCTGGACTGCCTGGCAAACTATGTGCCCAAGGATGACCGGGAGGCCCAGAGGTGAGGGAGCTGCTGGCTGCTGCTGGGGCAGTGCTGCCCTCAGGGCACCACAGAGCTGGGCTGGGAAGGGAGGGTGGACAGGCAGGTATGGACTGAAGGGCGTGACACTGCTCCTCCTCTAAGCAGCATCTTTATCTTCCTGACCCTTGGAGTCCTGCTGCAGGAGGTGGGACAGTGGGCATCTGCTGGCCATTGTGCCTTGGGCACAGCCATCTGGAGATGGCCATGGTCCCATAATGAGTCCTGTCCCTGCGTTGGCACAGGGATTGTGCTTCTCCTGCTGCTTCAAAATGTGGCCTTGCCATGCAGCAAGAGACAGCAGGGACTCAGGAGCTTGGAAAAGGGGTCACTGCAATAGGGTTTTGCAGGGGCTGGGACTCATGGAATGGCAGGAGCTGGAAGGGACCTCGAGTTCACCCAGGCCAGCCCCCTGCTAAAGCAGGGCACCCACAGCAGCTTGCCCAGCACCACAATGGCCAGGGAGGGTTGGAATCTCTGCAGAGGAGACTCCTCAACCTCTCTGGGCAGCCTGCTCCAGGCCTCCAGCACCCTCACACCAAAGAATTTTCTCCTGCTGTTCAGATGGAACCTCCTGGGTCCCAGTTTGTGCCCATTGCCCCTTGTCCTCTTGCTGGACATCACTGACAAGAGTCCCCCATCCTCTTGCCCCCTACCCTTTTAGCTCTTGTTGAACATTAAATAACCTTCCCCAGGGTGTTTAAGAAGCAGTTCACCTCTTGGGAGGGTCTTGAGCTGCTGAGCCATCTTGCTGCAGACGCTGCAGTGCCTGGGAGCTGAGCTGTGATCATTTCCTTTCCCCTTCCCCTCGCCCGGGACGCCTCCAGCATCTGCGAGCGGGTGACGCCCAGGCTGTCCCACGCCAACTCAGCAGTGGTGCTGTCTGCAGTCAAGGTGCTGATGAAGTTCATGGAGATGCTGTCAAAGGACCTGGATTATTATGGGACGCTGCTGAAGAAGCTGGCCCCACCCCTGGTCACCCTGCTCTCCGCAGAGCCCGAGCTGCAGTACGTGGCCCTCCGCAACATCAACCTCATCGTGCAGAAGAGGTGAGTGCCTCGGTGCCTTAGGCTGGCTGTTAGGAAGAAGTTCTTCCCAGCAAGAGAGATTGGCCATTGGGATGTGCTGCCCAGGGAGGTGGTGGAGTCCCCATCCCTGGAGGTGTTTAGGAAGAGCCTGGATGAGGCACTTGGTGCCATGGTTTAGTTAATCAGATGGTGTTGGGTGATAGGTTGGACTGGATGATCTCAAAGGCCTTTTCCAACATGGTTAATTCTATTCTGTTCTAGTGTGGTTGGAGGGACAGCTTGGCTCCACCATTCCCTCTTGCCTTTCAGTCCCTTTGGTTGTGGTGGTGGGGCTTTATCTGCTGAGTTTCTTGTTTGGTTTGGTGTGGTTTTGTTCCTCTTGCTGTTTAAAACCCAGAGTCTGGGCGCAGAGAACGAAGTGGGGCAACGAGCAGGGAGCTGAGCTGGGATCCTCAGGAAGGGTTTCTTTACTGTTTGTTTGGGTGAGCAAAGAGTGGTAAAGCTAAAAATTGAGACTTTGGCTTAGTCATGGAACATGTGGTGAGGGATTTAGGTGAGGTCAGCTCATTTCTCTGCAGCTATCCTCTCGGAGCGAGTGCTGAGAGTCCTTTTGTCCCTTTCCTGGTCTAAAGTCGCCGGTGGGCAGGAGGCGTCCAAAGCCCCTCACGTGTACCCTGAGCAGAACTGGCCAGCTGGGGAGCTGTGCTCCATGGTGACAGCCCTGGTCAGATGATTTGTTGCCCTACCAGTTAGCTCTGGGGTTGTCTTTTAAAAATAGCAGAAATTGCTGGGAGAAGTGGAAAGCAATTAGTGTCCCTGCGAGCGGGGACGTGGCAGACAGCTTGGCTCCTTGGAGCTGTTCCTGGCCTCTCTCTTTCCCAGCTTAGAGAGAGGTGGGAAAGGTCCAGCCTAGCCCTGGGGTGTGGGTTTGCATCCCTGCTTTCCACAAGACATCCCTGCCAGCCTTGGCAAGACAGCTGGCTGCTCTTGTTTGCAGCAAGGTTGCGCTGTCCCCCTGAGCGCTGGCACAGAGGAGCCAAAGGACAGAGTCCTGAGTTCTGTGGCATTGACTGGGCCCCCAGAGCCTTGCCCTTGTGGCCTCCTGGCCCACAGTTGTTCACTCTCCAGCTCTGGGTTTCCCCAGCTTGTGTCCTTGAGCCTTCAGCTCCAGGCTCAGCTGAGGAGTGCTGAGTCATGCTTGGAACTGGCTCAGGGAGGGGTGGATTTGCACAGGCTTGGGGCTTCAGCTGGCTGCAGGCTCAGGAGAATAAATCCCCATCCATCCCCTGGCCAGTGTGCATCTTGCTGAAGAGGACAGCTGCCTTTCTGCCTGCTAGACACTGCCTGGGGCAGAACCTGAAGGTGGGAGCAGAGCTCAGACTGGTCTGGGTTGGAAGGGACATCTAAAGGTCATCTAGGGCAATCCCCCTGCAGCCAGCAAGGACAGCTGCAACTAGAGCAGGTTGATCACAGCCCCAAAAAACCTCACCTGGAATGCTTCCAGCCATGGAGCATCTCCCACCTCTCTGGGCAACCTGGGCCAGGCTCTCTCCACCCTCAGTGTCAAACATTTTTCTCTTCTCTGCACTCTGAATCTCCCTCTTCTAGTTTCAAACCATCACCTCTTGTCCTGGCACAGCAGCCCCTACTCCAAAGTCTGTCCCCGGCTTTCTGAGCAGCCCTTTCAGCACTGCAAGGCCACCAGAAGGTCTCCCTGGAGCCTTCTCTTCTCCAGGCTGACCAAGGCCAACTCTCCCAGCCTGGCCTCATAGCAGAGGGCTTCCAGCCCTGCCAGCACTGCTGTGGCCTCCTCTGGCCCTGCTCCAACAGTCCCTGTCTGTGCTGAGGACTCCAGAGCTGCCCCAGCACTGCAGGTGGGGTCTCAGCAGAGCACAGCAGAGGGGCAGAATCCCCTCCCTGCCCCTGCTGCCCACACTGCTGGGGACCAGCCCGGGGCAGGGCTGGGGCTGGGCTGGCAGCGCTCGGTGCTGGCTCACGTTGCTTCTGCCAGTGAAGAAACCTTTCAACAGCAGTGTTTGGTGTCCAGAAAGCTCTGGAGGAAGCCATGGTGTCTGGCAGGTGTTTGGTGTCTCTGTGGTGCCAGGTGAAGGGCAGTGCCTTAGTCCCTGGCTCTTGTGCTGCAGGCCAGAGATCCTGAAGCACGAGATGAAGGTCTTCTTCGTCAAGTACAACGACCCCATCTACGTCAAGCTGGAGAAGCTGGACATCATGATCCGCCTGGCTTCCCAGGCCAACATTGCTCAGGTCAGGCTCTGGGCACCAAGGTGGGGGGCAGCAGGGGCTTACAGCCCCACCAGGAGGGGATTCACCTGGGTAACCCCAGACCCGGCCTTGCGGGGTGCAGACGGGAGCAGCTGCCCCTCCCTGTTGGCTTCTGCTGGGTCGCTGCCTGCTGGCTGCCTGCTGGCTGCTCTCTGGTGGCTTTCCTTGTGCCAGGCCAGGCTCTCATTGCCTTCTCTTCTCTTCTCTGGCAGGTTCTGGCAGAGCTGAAGGAATATGCCACCGAGGTGGATGTGGACTTTGTGAGGAAGGCAGTGAGGGCCATCGGCCGCTGTGCCATCAAGGTGGAGGTGAGGGCTGCACCACTGCTCCTGGTGCTGGCTGGGGCTGGCTTCTCCAGCATGTACCAGAGAGAGCTCAGCCCAGGAGCTGGAGTCCTAGATTCATGGAATGGTCTGGGTTGGAAGAGGCCTCAAAGATAATCCAGTTCCAACCCCCCTGCCAGGGGCAGGGACACCTCCCACCAGCCCAGGTTGCTCCAGGTCTCATCTAAGCTGGCCTTGAACACCTCCAGAGAGGGGGCAGCCACAACCTCCCTGGGCTTAGCATTGTCTGTGAGTTGGAGTCAGCCTGGGCCTAGAGATGAGCCACAGTGGTCCCATGAGCAACAGCTTAGGGTGTGAGGAGGATTTTTCACCCTGTTACCATTTGCCACCGAGGAGGTTTTAGGATTGCAGTCACCCCATGCTCTGTGTTCTGAGGAGCAGTTGAGGGACCTGGGATTGTTCAAGCTGGAGAAAAGGAGGCTGAGGAGACCACCTGACTCTCTACAACTCCCTGAAAGGAGGCTGGAGCCATGTGGGGATTGCTCCCTTCACCTAAGGAAAGAGGAAATGGCCTCAAGTTGCCCCAGGGAGGTTTGGGTTGGACTTGAGGAACAATTTCATCCCCAGAAGCGCTGTTAAGGCCTAGCTTGGACTGCCCAGGGCGGTGGTGGAGTTGCCATCCCTGGAAGGGTTTCAAAGCCATGGAGATGTGGTGCTGAGGGGCATGGTTTGGTGATGCCCCAGTGCTGAGTTAGTGGTTGGACTGGATGATCTTAAAGGTCTTTTCCAGCCACACCAGTCCCTGGTGCTGTTGATAATGCAGCAGATGGCACAAGTGGCTTGTTCAGGGACTGTAGGGAGGGGGCTGCCCCCTTCCTGAGGGCCTGGGAGGCTTTGCTTCTCTTCAGGGGTGATCTGAGGAAGGAGGTCATTGAACACCTTGCTCAAACAGTGGCTCTGCATGGCCCAGGCCAACTCCCAGACAAGGTTGTGTAGCTTTGAGCTGGCTGATCCTGCACTGGGTTCACTGCAAAGCATCCTCTGTCACGTGGGGCAAAGCCCTCAGCACCAGCGAGGGCACTGGAGGAGACGCAGTGGAGCTGGCTCAGGTTTGCCTCCTACCAAGAGCTGAGCCTGGGTCCCCTCCCCTGGCACTGAAGCCAGCATCTCCAGTGGGGTTTGTCACACAGAATCACACAGTGTTGGGGGTTGGAAGGGACCTCTAGAGATCACCCAGTCCACCTCCCCTGCCAAAGCAGGACCACCCAGGGCAGGCCATACAGGAATACATCCAGAAGGGTCTTGAAAGCCCATGACCTGAGCTCTTTGTTCCTTGATGTCCATTCTGCACCCTGTGGCTGTGCAGAGCCGAGCTCAAGCCAGTCAAGGTCTGGGCTCTGCTTCATTCCTGCAATACATCCTGTGGGATGAGGGAGCAAAAGCTGTGGTGGGAGAGGAGGCTCTGGGAGCATGCAGCAGGGGGTGAGCAGGAGCCAGACCTGGCTGGGAAGGGGAAACCACATCGGTGTGGGCTGGGTCTGGGGGAGATGCAGAGGGGATAAGGCAGCGAGGAGGGGAGGGGGAGCGGGAAGGGCAGTGAGGCTTTGGTGGGGGGAGCTAAGGTCAGAGGCTGCTGAGTGACCAAGCCCTCCCCACAGCAATCGGCTGAGCGCTGTGTCAGCACCCTGCTGGACCTCATCCAGACCAAGGTCAACTACGTGGTGCAGGAGGCCATCGTGGTCATCAAGGACATCTTCCGCAAGTACCCCAACAAGTGCGTGGCTGCAGGGCCCTGGGGGCGGCTCCTGCCTCGAAGGGCTTCCTCTCCTCCTCCTCTCTGCTCTGGTGGGGACACCTTACAAAGAGCCAGGTGCTGGGGGCCTCCTGCTGAGATGGTTGGGGCGAATCTGCCCGAGCGAAGGTGGCCTTGGGTTTGATGCTGGTTTGGGGCTGTGATCCCCAGGAGGTGCTGCTGTCCCAGGAGCTCAGCTGGCAGCAGGAAAGCTGTCCCCAGCCCCAGGAACATCCTCAGCCCCCTGATGATGGCAGTCCCAGCTTGGTAGATTCACAGAACGGTTTGGATTGGAAGAGACCTCAAAGGCTATTCAGTTCCAACCCCCTGCCATGGGCAGGGACACCTCACACCAGCCCAGGTTGCTCCAGGCCTCATCCAGCCTGGCCCTGAACAGCTCCAGGGAAGGGGCAGCCACAACCTCTCTGGGCAGCCTGTGCCAGTGTCTCACCACCCCCACTGGAAAGAATTTCTTCCTGATCTCCAGTCTCAATCTGCCCTCCTCAAGCTTCAATCCAGAGATCCAAACAGATAGGAGCTGTCAGAGACCTTGAGGTTCCTCAAGTCAGCATAAACCATCTCTGGCTCTTAATTCAAGCCTCCTGATGCTGGGGTGAGGGCAGCAGGAGGAGGGGGGAGTCTTCCAGCTTCTCTGGGTGAATCCTGCTCACTGCCTGGTCAGGAAATCCTGTGCTGGTGATGGAGTTAGTGACCAACAGGAGCTCAGCAGAGCTGCTGCTGACTCTGGGCTGCTGCAGAGAGGAGGGACATCAGCTGAGCAGGGCTGAGAAGTTCATTCAGCAGCAAGGCTGAAGAGCAGGCAACATGCTGTGGGGCTGAAGAGGGCTTGGCCTGGGCAGTGTCACACCATGCTGCAGCCCTGGGCAGAGGGCACAGCCCCAGGCAGCTGGGAGAAGCTCTCAGCGGTGTCCTCAGCACCGGCCTGGTTCTCGCCGAGGGCGATGGGACCTGGTTTGGAGTTAGGGCAGAGCTGGGATTTGGGTTTCTTGCCTTCACTGAAGGTGTGTCCTCTTCCTTGAAGGTATGAGAGTGTCATTGCCACCCTGTGTGAGAACCTGGACTCCCTGGACGAGCCCGAGGCGCGGGCAGCCATGATCTGGATCGTGGGCGAGTACGCGGAGCGCATCGACAACGCCGACGAGCTGCTGGAGAGCTTCCTGGAGGGCTTCCACGATGAGAGCACCCAGGTGCAGTGGGGTGGCCTGCTCTGGCCACCAGCAGGACCAGCTGGCTGAAGGTTGACACTGGGAGAAAGCTTTTGCTGATGGAAGTGCAGTGTAAATTTGCTCTAGCAGGGTCCCTGGTACTCAGCTCTGGTGAGGCCACAGCTCGAGTGCTGGGTCCAGTTCTGGGCACCACAACACAGGAGAGCTGTGGAGGTGCTGGAGCCAGGGCAGAGCAGGGCAAGGAAGCTGGGAAGGGCCTGCAGAAGGAAGCTGATGAAGAGTGACTGAAGGAGCTGGGGAGGGTTGGTTTGGAAAAGAGGAGGCTGAGGGAGACCTCACTGCTGTCTGCAGCTCCCTGCAAGGAGGTGGTGGAGAGGCTGCTGCTGGTCTCTGCTCACGGGTCATTAGTGATGGAACAAGAGGCAATGGCCTCAAGCTGAGCTGGGCAGCTTTAGATTAGGCATTAAGAAACATTTTTTCCCAGCAGGAGTGGTCAGGGCTTGGAATGTGCTGCCCAGGGAGGTGGTTGGGTCACCAAGCCTGGGTGAAAAGGTGGTTTGGATGTGGGGCTTGGGGCTATGGTTTAGGGGTGACCCTTGCAGAGTTAATGGTTGGACTTGGTGATCCTGAGGCTCTGTTCCAACCTGAATGTTTCTGTGATTCCTGAAGGTGTTTGCTTTGCAGGCACTCAGGGCAATGCTGTCCCACAGCAGCTTTGGGTGTGGACTGTGGCCCATGAAATGCCACCATGGTGATGTCTCAAGCACCTTTCTCCTTCAGTAGTTGGGAGGGGCCTGCTCTTTCCTCTGTGCCAGGACAGGATCAGCCCTTTGGAGCTGGAAAACGAAGTCAGACAGCTGGAATGAGCAGAGGGATGTACCTGCCCCTTGTTTGGGCTTGTTCAGCCTGGAGAAGAGAAGGCTCCAGGGAGACCTCCTGGGGGCCTTTCAGTAATGGAGCATGCTGCAGGCACCACCCTTGTGGGATGGTGTAAGCCAGTGCCAGGGCCTTGCCCAGTGACCTCCATATGGCTCTGGAGGGCTGAGGGTGCAGTAAGCAGCTTGCAAGGGCTGCAGACCTGGCTGGGAGCCATGCAGAGTGTCCTGACACTTGTCCCCACGGCTCCAGCTGTCCCCATGTGCTTGCTGCCTTGAATGGCTGCTGGGGGCTGGGTCCTGGCAGCACCTGTGGGCAAAAATCACCTGTTCTTGCCCAGCAGTGGTGTCATCTGTCTGCCCACAGGTTCAGCTGCAGCTGCTGACAGCCATTGTGAAGCTGTTCCTGAAGAAGCCCACTGAGACCCAGGAGCTGGTGCAGCAGGTGCTGAGCCTGGCCACACAGGTGAGTAACAGCTCCAGTGTGAGCAAAGAGCTTCCCCTGGCCTTCACCACCCCCCCGAGGCAGTGGCAGTGGCTGGCTGATGCAGAACCCGTAGCAGGAGGCAGATAATTGGAGCTTAACTCTGGAAGAGCTGAGAGGTTTAAGTCCTGGGGAGTGAGGCCACCATCACCTGTGGCACAGGAAGCATCTTGGGCTCCTTCCCTGCTAAGCTTGGGTTGGCCTCTGTGCAGCAGGGGTGGGCAGAAATAGACTGGTGGAATTGGTTGGTTAGAAGAGATCCAACTGATCACCCAGCCCCGTCTAATGAACCAGACCATGGCACCAAGTGCCTCATCCAGGCTTTCCTTAAACACCCCCAGGGATGCTGACCCCAGCACTTCCTGGGCAGCCCATTCCAATCTCTCTTGCTGTGAGGAACTTCTTCCTAAGATCAAGTCTAAACTTCCCCAGCTTGAGACTGGGTCCTCTTGTTCTGGTGCTGGGTGCCTGGGAGAAGAGACCAACCCCCACCTGGCTGCAACCTCCCTTCAGATAGTTGTAGAGAGCAAGAAGGTCTACACCCAGCTGGCTACAACCTCCCTTCAGGTAGCTGTAGACAGCAGTAAGGTCTCCCCTGAGCCTCCTCTTCTCCAGGCTGAACACCCTCAGCCGGTTGCAGCAGATCCCTCTGTAGATCCTCCCTGGCCTCAGCGACGCCTCTCGGGCCACAGGAAGCCTTTAGCCGTGGCCAGGGCGCTCCCAGCCGCTCCGGAGGGCGCCTGCAGCTTGCCCTTGGCAGTGGTTCCATCCCTGCTCCCCCTGCTGCTTCCCCAAGGACTCTGACAACCCCGACCTGCGGGACCGCGGCTACATCTACTGGCGCCTGCTCTCCACTGACCCGGTGGCCGCCAAGGAGGTGGTGCTGGCCGAGAAGCCTCTGATCTCGGAGGAGACAGACCTGATCGAGCCCACCCTGCTGGACGAGCTCATCTGCTACATCGGCACGCTCGCCTCCGTCTACCACAAGCCCCCCAGCGCCTTCGTGGAGGGCAGCAGGGGGGTGGTGCACAAGAGCCTGCCCCCGCACCGGCTCGTGAGTGTCCCCGCCCGGCCCCGGTGGGAGGCTTGGACGGCGTGGGGGGGCCTCTGCTCCTCGGAGTGGGAGCCATGGAGTGGCTTGGAGGGACGGTGGTGTGATGGGATGGGGCTGGGCTTCCCAGGGCAGAGGTTCCCTGTGCAAAGCCAGGGCTGGATCCGTGCAGTGGGCAGGTTGGGTGCATGGAGTTCCAGGGGCAGGGAATTCCAGGGCTGGATCCATGCAGTGGGCAGGTTGGGTGCATGGAGTTCCAGGGGCAGGGAATTCCAGGGCTGGATCCATGCAGTGGGCAGGTTGGGTGCTGAGCCAAGCAGCCGTGGTGGCCACGCATGGCACCGTGCAGAGCTGACTGTGTCCACTGTGCTTGGAGCTGATCCCAGGTCCTCATCCCAAGTGGAATCACTGAAGGGTAGGGCCTGGAAGGGACCTCCAGAGATCATTCAGTCCAACCCCCCTGCCAGAGCAGGGTCACCCAGGGCAGGTCACACAGGAGCACATCCAGGTGGGTCTTGAAAGTCTCCAGAGGAGACTCCACAACCTCTCTGGGCAGCCTGCTCCAGGCCTCCAGCAGCCTCACAGCAGAGAGGTTTCTACTCATGTGGAGGTGGAACTTGCTGGGTTCCAGCTTATCCCTGTTGTTCATTGTCCTGATCACTGGGCAGCTCCTCCCCTCCTTTCCCCTGGCCTCAGTGGCTGGCATGGTTGTGTTTCTCTTGTCCCACTTCTCTCCATGACAAAAGAACTTCCACGACAAAAGAACTTGCTCAGCAAGTTTTCTCCTCTGAGGTCTGATTGGCTCAGCCTGGCTCCAGCTTGGAGCTGGGGGAGCTTCCCAAAGGTGTTTACAGGAGCCCACACCAGGAGCTCCCTGCCCACTAGCAAAATTCCCTAGGCACAAACCCAGAGAATCACAGAATTGTTTGGGCTGGGAAGGCCTTCTGAGAGTCCAAACCAGCAACCCAGCCCCACCGTGGCCACTGCACCACGTCCCCATGGCCACACATTTGCTGAGCAGCTCCAGGCATGGGGACTCCACCACCTCCCTGTGCAGCCTCTGCCAATCCCTGACCACTCTTGCAGCAAAGACACTTTTCCTCATGTCCAACCTAACCCTCCCCTGGCACAATTCCAGGCCACTTCCTCTCCTTGTATCCCCTGATCCTAGGGAGACCAAACCCCCACCTCACTGCAGCCTCCTTTCAGGGAGCTGTAGAAAGCTGGAGGGTCTCCTCTCAGCCTCCTCCAGTCTAAACACCCCCAGTTCCTCCCTGCCCTGTTCTCCAGACCCCTCACCAGCCTCCTTGCCCTTCTCTGGACCTGCTCCGGCTCCTCAGTGTCCTTCTTGGAGTGAGGGGCCCAGAGCTGACCCCAGCGTTGAAGGTGCAGCCTCCCCGGTGCCGGTGCAGGGGCACCACCGCTGCTCTGGCACAGCTCGGCGCCGAGGGATGGACCTCGGACTCGGGGGAGGGTGGTGCCGATGGGGAGCTGCGTTGGGATGAGGCAGTCTGCAGCCTGCCTGTGCGGGAGCCCCGTGGGCCCTGGCCGCTCAGCCGGAGCTCCCCAGCAGCTCTCCTCTGCCTTGCCGCCCCCTGCAGGATCGAGAGCGCCGAGAGCCCCGAGGCTGCCCCCTCGGGGGCGCAGGCAGCCGAGCAGCCAGCTGTCATCCCCAGCCAGGGCGACCTGCTGGGGGACCTGCTCAACCTGGACCTGGGCCCCCGGCCAGCGGCCCTCCCGTCGCCACCTCCCCCGTCCAGATGGGGGCCGTGGACCTCCTCGGGGGTGGCCTGGAGAGCCTGGTATGTCACAGCCACTCCTGCTCCTGCTGGCTGCCCTGCTGCTGGCTTTGATGCTTGCCTGCAGCTCCTGGGCTTGGGCTTGTCTGCCCAGAGGATGGCCAGGCTGGTGCCTGCCTTCTTCAGATGGTGAAGGCAGAGGGGTGATGCACCCTTGTTCATCCTGTCCTCCTCAGAGAGATGGAGCAGGGCAGGGGTTAGTGCCCCCAGGCAGCTTTTCTCTGGGGACCTGAGGTCTGTGTAGATGCTCCTGCTGTCCATGCTGTGCTGCAGGGGTGGCTCCTCTTCCTTGTAACCCTGCTGAGCCCCACACCTGCATGAAACAAGGGCCAGCCCCCAGGCTGCTGCAGGGCTGAGGTGTGCCACTCCCAGCCCATGGGGTGCTTTGACAGCAGGAGACCTGGAGGTGTTGGTTTGTCCTCCTGGGAATGCAAGCCAAGAAATGAGGGATGGAAACCTCTGGCTGGGACCTCCTGCCCCACAGGTGCTGGGCTGGGCTTCTCTAAGGAGAAGAGCTTGGTGTTTTCTCTATCCCCAAGGAGAGGCAGCCTCATGGTCTCTCTTGGTCCATCAGTGCCCCTGGTGCTGCCCTGGCTCTTTGTGGGCTCACAGGGTCTGGTAGCAGGCAGGTGCTGGATGTGTGGGGGGAACAAGACCCTGCTCATGCTCTGTCCCCTGGCTCTGGGGCAGCCATGGACAGACAGCTGGCTGCATTGGCAGCATGGAGGGACTAACCTCTCTTCCCTCCTGCTCTTCTCTTCCCTCTCTGGTGTGGCTCTGTCCTCTCTCCTGGCTTGTCTCTGCATGTGGCTGCCTCTTCTCTCCACCTTGCCTGCTTCTGCTTGGAGATGGGCGACGAGTCTGAAGGGGTAATGGATCAGCCCTTTGCCTTGCCTTAGCCCTCTCCACCATGCCCACCCCCTCCCCCCACCTCATGCAGCCTGGGGCCTCCACCTCGGTGCCCCAGTGACACTTTGCTCCCCTCTGGGAACAGCCAGGCCCCCAGGCAGCTTCTGGTTGGGGTCTCATGCCAGGCTTGGGGGGCTGCAGCTGGAGCCCTGCTGGCTCTGGGCACATGCTGGCTCTCACTGCTGCTTTTGGAGTGCCCTTCAGGGGTCTCTTCTGGGTTTTCCTGGAGTGCCCTTTTCTTGGGACCCCCGTGCCCTGGTGTGGCAGCCCCTGCCCCTGCTGATGCCCCTTTCTTCTCTTGCAGCTGCGAAGCGATGTGGGAGGCAGCCCTTCTGTGAGTGTGCCCTTGCTCCTCCGCCCCTCTCTGCAGCCTCCTCCTCTTCCTCCTCCTTCACCCTGCCCCGTGGTGCCCCCTCATAACTCACTTCTTTGTCTCCCACAGATAGGTGGAGGCAGTGGTGGCACCTTTGCACCAGCACCCATCACCTCCATGCCTGCCAACCTCGGGGCACCCCTTGGCAGTGGCCTGGGAGACCTCTTCGACCTCACTGGTGGGGTGGGGACCCTCTCAGGATCCTATGTGGCCCCCAAAACGGTGAGTGGGACACCCCAGGGCTGGCTGCTGCCAAAGCTTAGGCTGCTCAGTGTGCTCGCCAGGGTGGCACAGAGACCTCAGCAGAGCGTGTCTGTCAAGTCTCTGGTCTTGGGGCTGGTGTCAGGGGGACGTGTGGAGGACTCGGCAGCAACAGCCTGCAGCTCCGGCTGGGCTGACAGCAGCTGTGCCTGTGCCATGTGTTGGTAGCTGTGACATAGTCTTGGTTTAAACTCCCTCTGTGGCTCTGCCAGGCTGGAAAGCACCGAATCCCAGCATGGTGGGGGTGGAAGAGACCTCTGGAGCTCCTGTCCACCCCCTCTGCTCCAGCAGGGCACCCACAGCAGCTTGCCCAGCATCACAATGGCCAGGGGGGTTGGAAGCTCTGCAGAGAAGGAGATTCCACAACCTCTCTGGGCAGCCTGCTCCAGGCCTCCAGCACCCTCATACCAAACAACTTTCTCCTCCTGTTCAGATGGAACCTCCTGAGTTCCAGTTTGTGGCTGCTGCCCCTTGTCCTGTCCCTGGGCACCACTGAGACAGTGGTGGAAGCCCTGGAAAGGGTTCATTTTGGGTACATCCCCAGGGGTTTGTTGTCTCCTTCACCCAGGTCTGGCTCCCTGCCATGAAAGCCAAGGGGCTGGAGATCTCTGGCACCTTCAGCAGGCAGGTGGGCTCCATCTCCATGGACCTGGTGCTTACAAACAAGGCCCTGCAGGTCATGTCTGACTTTGCCATCCAGTTCAATCGCAACAGGTGAGGTCCCTCCTGGCCTAAGTGGTACCTCTGGGGTCAGCTGTGGAGCAAGGGGCTGTGAAATGGGTTGGAAGCAGCCTCACATGATGATCCTTCTCTCTCTGATGGCTGTGGTGGTGATGAACCTCAAACCAAAGCCTCTAAGAAGTTGACTGAAGAGGCTGCTCCTCTGGGGCCTGACCAGCCTTCATTTGTCCTCCTGAACTGATGCTCCCTGTGTGAGGGACACAAGAGGGATGGTCCTGAGGGGATGCTGTAGGAATGCTGGGAATGGGTGTGAGTCTGCCTGGGAGGAAAGGGGGAACCATGGAGCTGCCTGAGCTTGCCCCACGGTGGGCAAAGCAGCAGCCAGCCTGGTCCTGGACTGGGCAGAGGCAGCAAGATGGGAGGGGATGTTCCTGAGGTGGGGATGGAGGATGATCCTGATGGAGATTGAGCCTCCCTTGACCTCCCTGGGTGTCTCTCCAGCTTTGGCCTAGCTCCAGCAGCTCCTCTTCAGGTCCACGCACCCCTCGCCCCCAACCAGTCTGTGGAGATCTCCCTCCCACTGAACACTGTTGGCTCTGTCATGAAGATGGATCCTCTGAACAACCTCCAGGTGGGGAATGGCCTGGGGGTGTCCCAGCAGGGAGCAGGAGGTGCCCCAGGGTGGCTTTAGTCCCTTGAGGGAGCTGGAGGGAGGTGTGATGGCAGGAACCAGGCGAGAAGTGCTCAGCTCCTCGCCTCTGCTGTTGGAGCTCAGTCTGCCACCCAGCTCCACACAGTGTTCCTCTGTGGACCCTGGAAGGTCCTCCCTGACAGCAGCAGAGCTGAGCTTTGGCCAAGCATCTGCTCCCAGTGTCCCAGCATGGGGAGAGGTGGTGGAGCTGCAGCTCCAGCAGGGAGCTGGGAGAGAAGGCTGAGGGGGTAGAGTCCTGGCAGCTGCCCCTTTTCCCCTGTATGCTGCAGGTAGCTGCCAGTTCCCTGCCTCTGGTGCTTGTGGGATGGCACCCAGCTCAAGTGGGGTGGGATAGGGTGGGGTGGGGTGGGATGGGTTGCTTATTTTGGGAACCACTCACCTGCTGTAGATCAGAGGAGATGCTGACTTTTCCCATGTCCTTTCCATCCCAGGTTGCAGTGAAGAACAACATTGATGTCTTCTACTTCAGCACCCTGTACCCCCTGCACATCCTCTTCGTGGAGGATGGGAAGATGGGTGAGCTGGGGGGTGCTGGTGGCTGTGGCTTCTGCCCCTGGGCTGTGTGGTGCCATCCTACCCCCTAAAATCCTTCTGACCACATTCCAGTCCTGGGGATGGAGTTGGGAGCCAGGTGCCCCTGGCAGTCTGGTGCAGACAGGGATAGAGTCATGACCAAGCTGTGGCTACCTGAGGCGGCCTGAGCTACCTTCCGACTCCTCCCTGCCAGGGAGAGCTTCACCTGCTGCTTCTTTTGCCTTACCTGAGGCACTCCCCAGCCTCTCCTCCATGCCACCATAGCTTCCTAACCCCCCAAAGCAGCGGGCTTTCCTGCTGCTGGCCTCGAGGGGTGGCAGCGGGGCAGGGTGCCCAGCGGGGGCAGGGTGCCCAGCGGGGCGGGGTGCCCAGCGGGGCGGGGTGGCAGCGGGGCGGGGTGCCCAGCGGGGCGGGGTGGCAGCGGGGCGGGGGCCCAGCGGGGCGGGGTGGCAGCGGGGCGGGGTGCCCAGCGGGGCGGGGTGCCCAGCGGGGCGGGGGTGGCAGCGGGGCGGGGTGCCCAGCGGGGCGGGGTGGCAGCGGGGCGGGGTGGCAGCGGGGCGGGGTGCCCAGCGGGCGGGGTGGCAGCGGGGCGGGGTGCCCAGCGGGGCGGGGTGGCAGCGGGGCGGGGTGGCAGCGGGGCGGGGTGGCAGCGGGGCGGGGTGCCCAGCGGGGCGGGGTGGCAGCGGGGCGGGGTGCCCAGCGGGGCGGGGTGGCAGCGGGGCGGGGGTGGCAGCGGGGCGGGGTGGCAGCGGGGCGGGGTGCCCAGCGGGGCGGGGTGGCAGCGGGGCGGGGTGCCCAGCAGGGGCGGGGTGCCCAGCAGGGGCGGGGTGCCCAGCAGGGGCGGGGTGCCCAGCAGGGGCAGAGTGGCAGCAGGGGCAGAGTGGCAGCAGGGGCAGAGTGGCAGCAGGGGCAGAGTGGCAGCAGGGGCAGGGCGCCGTGGCGCTGCGCCGTCCCGCCGCAGGGGCTGCTGATGCTGCCACCCGGGTTCCTCGCTGCAGAGCGGCAGATGTTCCTGGCCACTTGGAAGGACATCCCCAACGAGAACGAGGCCCAGTTCCAGATCAAAGACTCTGCTCTCAATGCAGGTGGGTCCAAGCCCCTCAGGAGGACCCAGCTCAGCTCCGGACTGGGGACCAGCTCGGCCCGGTTACCCCAGCCCAGGCTGCACGGAGACGGAGCTCTCTGTGCTCGTCTGCAGGGCGGAGCTGCTGCCTTGCTTGCCCTTGTAGACACTTGGCGGCCTGTTGGGGACATCCCTGTTGCTGGGCACAGGTCCTCTGCCCACCCTGGCATCAGTCTTGCTGCAGAGAAGCTGAACTGAGTCATGCAGCCCTGATGCTGCTCAGCCTGTCTTGGCCAGCCCACAGACAGAATGAGCAGGAGCCAGGACCAGGCTCCTTGGCACCTGCTCGCCTTCCAGCTCCTTCTCCAGGAGATCTGGTGCCAAGTGGGATGTGCAAGCCCCAAGCAGGAACAGCCAAGTCCTTTCAGTCCTGCTGGCAGCAGTGAGCAGACCTTTGTGGAGCCAAGAGCCCCTGGGGAGGACCTGGGAGCCAGGATGAATAGAGCTCTTCTCCTCCCTGCGTGGGGATGGAGGGTTTGGATGTCCTGGGAAGCATGAGGGGAGGAGAAGCTGGAGCAGGAGGTCAGCCCAGTGCCCTGCACTGAGCAGCAGCTCTCCCCTCCCCCTGCAGATGCTGTCAGCAGCAAGCTCCAGGGCAGCAACATCTTCACCATCGCCAAGAGGAACGTGGAGGGCCAGGACATGCTCTACCAGTCCCTGAAGCTCACCAACGGCATCTGGGTGCTGGCAGAGCTGAGGATCCAGCCCAGCAATCCCAGTTTCACGGTACAGCCCTGCTCCTGCCTGCCCTGCTGCCCACAGTGCCTTCCCCACTCTCTGCTCAGAGCTCGGGGTGGGCTGGGTGGTCCTGTAGCGCATCTGTGGTGGTGGAACCTCTCGCCCCTCACCATCCCAGGGTGCTGTCTGTGCCAGTCCTGGTGTCCCTCTCCCATGGGGAGGGTGAGATGCGGTCTGTGCTGCCCAGCTGGGCTCTGCAGCAACGCGTGTTCTCTGCTGGTGGCCCTGTGGTGGCAGTGACAGAAGCAGGGAGGTGCCAGCTCACCCATTCCAGCCCTGGCCCCTTCGTGGGGCATCCCCAGCTCTGTGCGCTGGGCAGCTGCACACCCCAGGCCCCGCGCTGGGCATGAGCCATCCCCCAAACCCTGCTTGGCCCAGCCCCTTGCCACCCCCCTTCCCGGCAGTGGGTCTCTTTGGGTTGCCATGAGCTGTGCCCCCTGACTCACCTCTCTGTGTCTCCGTGCCCGCTGCCCGCGCCGACCTGCCCGCCCGTGCAGGACCTGGAGGTTAGCAGAATGCTTTTCACCCTGGCTGCGGGCTGCTGCCTGGTCCTTGCCCCTCCTCCCTGGTGTCTTGACCTGCCAGCTCTGTGTGTGTGTCTCTTGGTGCCTCTCCCTCCCAGCAGTGCTGGCATGAGGCTGGTGCCAGAGCTTTGCCAGAGGTGAATGCTTTGGAGGGTCAGGGCGTTCCCACCACCCTCCTTGGCTTGTTTGGGATGAGGGGAGCTGCAAACCCTGATCCCAAGGGAATGCTTTGGAGGGCTGAGGTGTTGCCACCACCGTGTTGGCTTCACTTGGGATGAGGAGAGCTGCAAACCCTGATCCTGGAGGATTCCTCCCTTTGGGCTGTGAAGCTAATTGAGTTCAGAGGCATTTAATTGTCGAGCAAATAACCGTTTGGGCCTCATGCTGCCTGGGAGAGGAAGATGCCTTGGGGGGAACCCTTCACCCTCAACTACAGGCCCCAGAGCAACCCCCAGGAGATGCTTCCTGTGCTTCTGCCTGCCCTGCTGCCCTCTCTGCCTGTGCTGCATGTGGCTGTCTCTGCCTGGGGGGAGCTCCAGCAGCCCAGGGAAGGGTGTTCAGGGGCCTCAGTGCCTTGAATGCTTTCTTTTATCCAGCCTCAATCCTCCCCGGGGGCTGCTGCAGCATGCAGGGCTCTGCACTCTGAGGCTGCTGGCTCGCTGGTGGGGGTTGAGGTGCCCTGACCACCCCGCCCCCCGCCTCCTCCTCTCTCCCCACAGCTGTCCCTGAAATGCCGAGCACCAGAGGTGTCCCAGTACGTCTACCAAGCCTATGAAACCATCCTGAAGAACTGAGGTGCAGCTGCAGCCCATCCTGCTCCTCCTCCTCTCCCGTTCCTGCCCGCGGGGGTGGGGCAGGGCCCGTGTGCATGTCTCCCTTTTCCTCCCTGCCGATTCCAAACCAACCCCGGGGCCCCCAAAATGGAGCTCCAGCTCCCGTCTCCGGTGCTGCCCCCTCCTCCAGCGGGGTTGGGACGAGCAGAGGAGGGCCGGGGGGGTGTCCCAGCCAGTCCCTGCATCCCTGTAGCAATCGTGTGTGTGGTGCAGTGCCCTCCTTGCTGGTGTTGCCCTGCTCCAAGAGTCCTGTCCCACCCTCTGCATCCCTCCCACTGCTGGTGTTTTACCGAGCTGCTGGGGTGGGAGGGCTGCTCCCCTCCTCCCCTGCGAAATTCCCCCCTCCCCGCTGCCCAGGGAGGGTTCAGCACCCCTCGGCCCTGAGCCCATGAGCCTCTTTGGGAACCTAAAGTGCTGTGGGAGGGGGTGGCTCTGGCTGCAGCTCCCCCTGGATTTGGGGTCTGCTGCACCCAGAGCAGGTGGGACACAGATTTGGCTTCTTCCTTCCCCAGTATTTTTGCTTCTCCCTGCGTTTTCCCCCTGGTTCAGGAGCACTGGGGGTGAGCCCCCAGCCCTCTGGAGAAGGTCTCTTACCCATGGGAGCTGCTTCCAAGGGGCCCAGAAGGGCTTCAGGATCTCAAATTTGAGGCTGTACTTCAAAGTGCAGGGGAGGGGAAGGATTTTCCAGCCCCAGCCAGGGCCTGGGAGGGCTCCCAGCATCACCTCCCAGCCCCACAGCTCCCTCTGCTCCCTGCTGTCACACATGGGTGCCAGAGAGGAGGTGCCACCTTCCCTGGGGGTGACACTGCTCCTTTTCCCCCCAGCCCCCCAGAATAAAGCCATGGGTCCCCCCACCTAGAAGCATTTGGTGCAGGAAATCTCTAATATATAAAGTCTCAATCTCTTGCTGCTGCCTTGTGTTCAATCTGCCCAGGGCAGAGCCCAGGGCTGTGGCCTGGTGCTCCCTTAGGAAGCAGGATGCTGTGAGCTTCCTCCCGGCAGTGCCCTGCCCTCCCAGCCAGCAGATAAGGTCCTCTCCAGGTCTTGGTGGCCCTGGCCTCTGGCTCAGCAAGGCCTGAGGCAGCAGCTTGCCCAGCACTGGGCCAAGGGCCAAGGGAAACTGTGACAGGATGGTCCCTGAGGAGGGTGAGGAGCAGCCCTGTGCTCAGCTCCCCCAGCCTCATGGCTCCACCAAGCCCCACAGCAGCCCCACTGGGGTGTGGGGTCCAGGGGTGAGGGAAGACAGGGACCCCTCCCAGCTTCTGAGCCCCTTTGGGGGACAGGTGCAGGGGTCACAGCTGCTCCCTGCAGGGGGACAGTGCTGGCCTTGGTGCTCAGTTGGGATGGGCACCAGCACCCCTGCCAGGCACCCTGCTGGATACAGTCACTCTTACTGGGCACCTGCATGCCTCTGGGGCAGCCTGTGGGGTACGGGCAGCACTCTGGGATATCACCCTGGGGCACCAGCGCTGCTCCAGGATGCTCCCCAGAGCCTTGGCACTGCTGTAGGACAGCCCATGAGGTACTGGCACCACTTTGGGAGCACACAAGAAGGCAGCAGCCCTGCTGCAGCACACCCCATGGGTTGCCGGTGCTGCTTTGGAGCCTCCCATGGGGCACTGGCACTGTTCTGGGACACCCTGCAGGGTACTGGCACTGATCCCAGGGGAGAGGCAGGGCAGGCAACTGCTAACTATGGTAGCCACACTGCTTTGGGACCCCTGTGGTGAGCCCACAACCTGCCACGTCTTCCCCCAGTCATGTTCCCCCTGGGGCAAACAGCTCTCAGAAGGCCCTTGGCCACCGGCACTTTTGGCTCCAGGCAGCTGCAAGAGCTGTGGGGAGCTGGGGGCTCCTAGATGCAGCTGAGGTGTCCCTATGGCTGCAGCGGGGTGCAGAACCTACCCTCCCCTGGCTCTTCTCTCTGTTCCCAACCCTGCCAGCTGCCCCACAGCCTTCCTCCCTTGGCAGGTCCCATCTCCTCTCAGAGGGTCTTGCACCCTCAGGACAGATGACTGGAGGCAGGGGGCTCAGCTCTGTTGGTCTTTACTGGCTTGGGGAGACATGCAGGGCCAGCAGGGTAGGGGGGCACAGGGGCCTGGGTGGGGACCTCCAGGCCCAGCCCTGTCCCATGTCAGGGACACAAACATGCTGTGAACACTGCAGCCAGCCAGCTGCTGAGGGGGCTGGAGAGGAAGAGCTGACCCCACCCCCTGCCCTGAAATACAGGTTGTGGCAGCAAGCTGCATGTCCCCAAGTTATGGAGAGGAGAAAGAGGAGGGAGAGAAGAAGGAAAAGGCGACCAAAATAAGTCATGAGAAGGACAGGAAGGCCAAGATGAGATGATGCTGACAGGAAAAGGACAGGAAGGCAGTCAAGGAGAAGATGACAAGGAAAACAAGGGAAGAAGACTGAGGAGGGGTGAAGAGACACTGATCAGAGGGGAAGCTCACTGCTCTCCAGCTCTGCTCCCAGACACCCAAGACACAGCACAGCTGTCTGCTCCAGCCGCCATCCCCCTGGCCACCCAACCTGGGGCTGCTCCCCATGGGCCTGGGGCACAGCCAGAGCTCTTTCTGCCTGACTGCGACTGGGGGCTCCCTGCAGGGCCCAACCCCAAGTGACAGCAGTCCCCAGGTGCCAGAGCCCCGGCTCCAGAGCCGGCCCAGCTCGGCGCCCATCACCCGCTCCAGGCCTCTCCACGCAGGTGCCATCCCCAGCAGCAGCTCTCCGACGTCCCCAGGGGCTGCTGGGGGCTTCTCCCCATCCTGCTTGCCACCCACGGCCACCAAGCTGGGCACCTCACGGCCAGGCGTCTTCATCCAGCCCCTCACGCTCCCGCGGGGGCCCAGCTGGGCTCCAGGAAAGAGGAGAGGACGCTCTGCAGAGCCCCCCAGGGCTTGGCGCTGCTGCTGGGGGGCCGAGGGGCTGCCCCGTAGCCCCGCGGCGTGGGGATCCTGGACGGCTTCTTGTGGGGCTGCGTGTCCTGCCGGGGCTTGGCGCAGGGCCGCGGCGAGGCCGCGGGGGCGGAAGGCACCGGCTCGGGGGCGCCCGGGGGGCCGTGGGCCACGGCAGGGGGCTCCTCCGCCAGCTCGTCCTCCCCCGGCGCCCAGTCGGTGTCGGACTCGGGGCCTCCCCGCGGCTCCCAGGAGGCCGGGAAGCAGCTGCTCTCATCCGAGGAGCTGGAGAGGGCCGGCCGGCGCCCCGCGTCCCCCGCCTCGGGGGCGGCCGGCGGGGGGCCGGCGCCGTTCCCGCTCCGCCGCCCGTCCTTGGCGAAGACGTTGAGGGAGGACGAGGAGGACGAGGAGGAGCAGTAGGCCGAGTCGGCGGTGCCGGGGGCCGGCGGGGGCGCGGGGGTTCTCCCGGTCCTCCATCTCCTCCATCATGCGCGTGTTGGCCAGGAACTCCTCCTCCAGCCGGCGGAAGAGCTGCTGCTCCTGGCCGGGCTCCAGCCGCAGCGGGGCCCGCAGCCGCCGGCCCAGCTCCTCCAGCTCCCGCTCCCAGGCCTCGCCGCCGCCGCCACGCTGCCTCTCCGCCCGCCCCCCTTGACGCCTTCCTCCAGCGAGGCGCGGCGCGGCGCGGGCGCGCGCCCGCGGGCGGGGCTGGCGGCGCGGCTGGCGGCCTCGGCGCGCGTCCACGAGTGCTGCCCGTCCCGGCGGCGGCTGATCAGCAGCAGCGGCTGCGGGCCCGCGCGGCCCTGGCTGCGGGCACGCGGCGCGGCGCGGGCGGGGCCGTTGGGCACGCGCGAGCGGCCGCGCTCCTCCGGGCGCGAGGGCGCGGCCTCGCGGGCAGCCTGCGGCGGTGCCCCCGCGGCTGGGGTCGCGGCGGCGGGGGCGGCCCCGTCCCGGGAGGGGGCCGCGGGGCCGCTCTGCGCCGAGGAGGCGGAGGAGTCGCTGTCGCCGGAGCAGCGGCGGGCGCGGGTCTGCTCGCGGGGCCTGGGGAGAGGGGGAGGAAGAAGGGGAGCGGGATCGGGGGTGGGAAGGAGCGGCAGTGCACCCCCCACGGCACTGCACGCACCCCCCGGCACTGCGCAGCCAATTACCTTCTTCTTTCCTGCACCTTTCACCCCCACACTGCTGCTCCCCTCCTCCCTCCCCTTGCACCCCCTCTGCCCCTCCATTTCACCTCCCCCCTGCCCCCTCTGCCTCCCCCACTGCACCCCCTTCACCCTATCGTACCCCTGTGGCCCTTCCACTGCATCCCCCCTTCCCTCCCCCCCTCCCAGGGCCCCAGCTCACTCTCCTTGGCTACACCAACACCCTCCAACCCCCCCGTGCAAACTGCCTGCACACTGACAAAGGCAGGAAGACAGCGAGGCCTCAGCCCCCACAGGAGGGCTGAGGCATTGTCCCACCCCTCCGCAGCGGCAGCCACGGGTGACCTACCTGAGGGTGCCACCTGAAAGGGGGCCGGTGGCACGGGGCCGGCGAGGGGTGCTGGGGCTGGGGGCGTGGGGCGGCGTGGAGAAGGTGCCGGGAGCTGGTTTTGAGGGGAGAAGCCTGAGGCACGGGGCTGAGGCAGGCGGTGAGCTGCACAGAGAGGTGATGAGAGGTCGGGGGGGATCCCTCCCCACTCAGCCCACCCTCACGGGGTGCTGGCACCCACCACTCCCAGCCAAGCTTTCCCAGGCTGTGCACTAATCACCTCAGGAATTAATTTGGCCCCAAACTCGCCTTTCCTCACTCCCCTTGGTTTTCCCTTTATCCTTTCAGCCAGCCCAGCCCCGCAGAGAGGAGCCCCAGGTCAAGCTGGGAGCGGTTCAGCACCCAGTGGGTGTCCCTGGGAGCACTCACCCAGGGAGGCACAGCGACAGGGGTCGTGCTTGTCCAGGTAATGTTCCAGTGTGTCCCAGCCACCACCAACACGCACCATCACGTGGCTCCTGAGCACCTGTGGGACAAGCCACTGCCTGTCACCCTGTGAGAAGGGCCAAAGAGCCACCCCCACCCCCTCCCCTGCACCTGACAGCCCCAGTGTGGGGTGTCTTGTGGGGAGTAAAAGCAGCTTGGGGCCCACCCCTCTGTGGTGTCCTTCAGGTTGGGTCCCCTGCAGGGGAAGGAAGAGGGTGAGGGGGTTCTGGTGGGGTTGGGGGTGGGACAGGGGGTGGGGGACGCGGCGGTGGCTCTTACTCGGACGAAGATGAGGGTGTTGGAGTCGCCCACTTTGTATTTACCCTCGGAGACCTTGACCATGGGGAACTGGGAGGGGCAGGAGCAGCAGCCCAGGATCTCCCGCACCTGCCAGCAGAGAAGCAAGGGGTTGGTGGGGTGCAGACCCCCCTGCTGTAGGGCTGGCCCCTGTACGTAGGTGAGTGTGGTGTGGGCTATACACAGATTGGGCCACCCCACCACGTTCCCCCCCCCCAGTCTGGCAGCTGCTCTCCTGCCTGTACCTGCCAGGATGAAGCCAGGTGGGTTTGGGTGGGAGCCCCAAACACTGGGGAGCACCCACATGCTGTAGGAGAGGGGCCTGGGGGGGGGGGCTTCCCATTGCTGGCCCCTCCCTGAGCAGGCTGAGAACAGACACAGCCCTGTTCTGGCACCACACATGGAGCCCACCCACCCTGTGAACCCAGAATGTAGGGGGCTCAGAGCAGCCCCAAAATGGGGAAGGAGGAGAAAACACCTCCCCAAGCCCAGCCCCACTAATCCCCAAACCAGAGGGGATTTGTCCCCCTCCCAGGCACCCTGATAAGGGGCAAGGCCCTCCAGTGCCCCACTGCACTCAACAGCTCCCAACAGCAAAGACAGGAAATGGTTAAAACCTCCCTTTTTGGTTGCCCCCCCCCCAACTTCAACATCTGACACAAAGGCTAAAGGGCAGATGGGGGGGGGGCTTGCCAGGTGACACCCTCCCACCCCCATGGCTGTGCTGCCTGCCCCATTCCTGCTCCAATCCTACTCCATTCTTGCCCCATGGCCTGCCCCACTCCTGCCCTGCTCCAACCCTATTCCTGTCCTGCTCTTGCCCTGCTTCTGCCTCATGCCTGCTCTACCCCTTCCCCATTCCTGCTCCATTTCTGCCCCACTCCTCCTCCACTTCTGCCCCGCTCCTGCCTGGCTCCTGCCCCACTCCTACTCCATTCCTGCCCTGCTCCTGCCTGCCAGCTGCCTGCTGGATCCGGGACGGCTGCCCTGCCCAGGCTGACGTCAGGGATTAGGCTGGGAGCCACGAGGGGACGTGGGGACGCGGCCGCATCCTGCCCTGCTCCGAGCTGGACACACATACACCCCCCCGCCCCACCCCTACCTTTTGGGGCTATTTGATAACTTTTTGGAGGTTTTGTACAGCTCTGCCCATCACAGTGTCCAGCTGAGGCAGGATCTGGCTGCTGTGATTCCCATTCAGGGTGCAAAGGTCAGCCCCAACCGGGGTGAGGGTGGGGGAAACTGGGGCACGGGGAGAGGGGGGGTCCTGACCCTGCTGCCATCCCGTTGGGGTGGAGTGACATAGGGACAAGCTGGGCAGGATGTGGCCCCTCAGGCTCCTCCTCAGCTCCAGCGCTGCCCATAAAAGCCAATGGTGAGGAATTACGCAGCTGGGAAAAATGCAGCCGGGGTTGGCAGTGCTGGGCCCGGGGGGGGATCTGTAGGGGGGCACTCTGCAGAGTGGGGGGGTGCAGGATGTTCCCTATACACCCTCCCAACCCTGAGCATGGTGGCTGCAGAATGTAATGAGGAATTGGGGTTTCAATTAAAAAGCAGCTTTGAGCTTAGGGAGTCAGGGGAGGGCAGCCCCCCCAGCCCAGCCCTGTGTCCCCCCCGGCCCTGCATTAATCCCTGCCTCGCACGCGGGACACGGCCTGCACCCAGCCCGGCTCTAATCCCTCCTGAGCCTCCTGGCCCCGGGCTGGGGGGTCCCTGCACCCCACCTTGTGGAGGAGACACCCCCAACAACCCTTCCTGGCACCCCGAATCATGGAGTGTCCCCACGGCCGACTGTCTGTCCCTGGGGACACCAGTGCCAAGGGGCTGGGAGGAGGAGGACAGGAGCAGGTTCCTGGGGTGAGGACCACTCTGTTCCCCCCCTGCCACCCAGGGGAGGAAGTGGCAAGGGTGACACCCATAACCCTCACTATGATTATAGCCATGGCCACCAAAATAACCCTGCTCCTGATGTCAGGAGGCTCTGCTGAGCTTGGTTGAGTGGGTGGAGAGGAACTCCCATGGGCCACGGAGAGCCTGGGTGGGTGGATGAAGAGGATGGGCCATGGAGAGCCTGAGTGGGTGGGTGGAGAGAGGATGGGCCATGGAGAGCCTGGGTGGGTGGATGAAGAGAGGATGGGCCATGGAGAGCCTGAGTGGGTGGGTGGAGAGAGGATAGGCCATGGAGAGCCTGGGTGGGTGGGTGGAGAGAGGATAGGCCATGGAGAGCCTGGGTGGGTGGATGGAGAGGATGAACCATGGACAGCCTGGGTGGGTGGATGGACAGTGAGGACTTCCCATGGGTCATGTAGAGTCTGGTTAGATGGATGGAGAGAGAGGATCTTCCCCAGGCCATGGAGAGCCTGGGTGGGTGAATGGAGGGGACCTCTCATGGTCCTTTGAGGACCTGGGTGTGTTAGTGCAGAGAACCTCCTGCAGGCCATGGAGACACAGGTAAGGTGGATGGAGAAGTACATCCCACAGGCCACGGAGGGCCTGGGTGGGTGGAGGGAGGATGGGCCATGGAGAGCCTGGGTGGGTGGAGAGAGGAGCTCCCACAGGTGGAGAGGGAGGACCTCCCCCAGGCCATAAGGCATCCTGATGGGTGGACAGAGATCCCCTGCCCCCTGCCCCCTCCCCCAGCAGTGTGTCTCACCAGCTCGTCCAGGTTCTTGAGGTCACAGAGCGAGATGGGCCGTGCCCTGCCGGGGCGGGTGCCCGCCGGGGGTGCCCGCCGGGGCTCTCCTGGCGCGTGCCCGGCGCGCCATAGGCCATCTGGTCTCTCATCTCCTCCTCGATCTCCTCCTCCATCTGGATCAGCATGGGGGCCAGCATGCCGAACTTGGAGCCCCTCCTGGCCACCTCCAGCAAGCAGAGGACGAAGTTCTTCTCGTTCTTCCTCAGCACCAGGTCGTTGGTCTCGAACATGAGGACGTCCTGGATGCCCAGGTCCTGGCGGCACCACCGGATGAAGTTGGAGACGTTGTCGCGGGCGACGAAGGAGCCTGGCGCCACGTTCCTGGCCTGGAACACCACCTCCTGCCGCGGCACCTGCATGCGGGCGGCCGCCTCAGGGTGCCGCCGCTGGAAGTCCAGGGCGGTGCGGTTGACGTTGTTGGCGTGGCGGCAGAGGTGGCAGCCGGTCTCCAGGCTCTCCAGGAAGGTGTCCACCTGCAGGTCCAGGTCGTAGAGGGTGTTGAACCACTCGGCTAGGTCCTCCTTCATGGCCTCCAGGTACTCCTCGCTGGAGCGGAAGGGACGGATGCTCTTGGAGGCGGCTGACTGGATGTGGCTCGGGTCAGCCATGGTGGCTACCGGCTGCATGGGAGTGCGGGGGAGACAGTGAGGACCGCTGCAGCCAGGAAACAACCCTCCTCTTGCCCCCAGCACCCACCTGCCACCAGAAGCTCCTCCAGAAGCAGAGTTTGGCCACCCAGTGTCACACACCCACCCCCTGGTGATTCCTCCATGCCTCAGCTTCCCCACCCATGGGTAAGGCCCTCAGGAGCAGGAGAGGTACCACCACCACCTCCAGAACCTGCCTTGCCTCCACCAGCACCACAGCACTCCCCACTGTCCCCAGTCCATGTTGCCTCTAAGCCCTGTCCCACCACTCCATGTTCTTCCCACCCTCTATGTCCCCCACCTTGTGTCTCCTCCACCTTGGGTCCCCAGTCCTGTGTCCCCCCTGATGCCATGTCCCCTCCACATCGTGTTCCTCCACCCTCTTGTCTCCTCCACCCCAGTTTGCCCCCCACCCCACGGCACTCAACCCTGTCCCCCTCACACTCCTCCACCCTGTGCCCTTCCCCATCTCACGTCACCCCATCCCTTGTCCCCTCCCGCCACATCTTGTCCCCTTTGCCCCTGGGGGTTAATAAATAACTTGTCCCCAGTACTCCCCATTCCCAGGCCCAAAGCTGCCCAGTCATGGTAGCTGTCCCCACCCTGTGAGCAGGTGACACCCCCATGGACCACGATGGCAGGGGCAGGGAGACACCCCCCACACCCCACTACCCTTCCCCAGCCCCACACCCTGGGGGCATGTCCCTTGCCTTGGGGTAGGGCATTGCTGCAGCTAGGAGGAGAACAGTGTGGCTTGGGGGGGTTGTGCTCAAGGGTGGGGGCTCCTCTGCTTAAGGAGGAGGGGAAACGCGGGGGGGGGGTCGTCTTTGCGGGGGGCTATCTGCTGAGAGGGTCTGGATCTGTTGTCTCTTTTGGGGGGGCAGTATCTCTATACCCGAGTGCCCCTCTTCTCTTGGGAGGAAGGGGTTGGGATGCATGTCTTTCTCGTGGGGGTGTCTCTGGGGAGGGTCCCCTTTGTGCCGGGGGTGTCTCCTGCGGTCGGTCTGCCCAGGGAGGGGCTGTGGAGGGTCCGCACCTGCGAGGCAGCTGCCGACTTGTTCGGGAAACATGCGGGGGGAGGGAGCAGCGGCGACAGGGAAGAGGGGCTGGGGGGGGGGACGGGGCTGAGGTGTGGGGGACACAGGGGCAGGGACAACCCCCTCCCCCCAACACCGTACGCCGCCGCCCCCGCCGCCGCCGCACTCACCGCCGGTTCCGCTACCGCCGGGCCGGGCCGCGCCGCCCGCCCCTTCCCCGCCGCGGGCCGGGCCGCGGCTTCCAGCGCCGGGGGCCCCGCCGCTGCCGCTGCCCCCGCGCAGTCCCCCGCCGCCATCCGCCGCCGCCGCCGGGCCCGGGCAGGGGGCCGGAGGGAACCGGGAGCGCGGCCGGGAGCGGAGCGGGATCGCCGCCGCCTGCCCGCAGCCCCGGCCGGGAAGTTGGAGGCGGCCCAGAAGGGGCCGGGACGGGAGCGGCGGCCGGGCCGGGCGGGGACACGGCGGGAGCCGGGGGCGGGGGGCCGACAGCGACGCCGCCGCACACACCCAGCCCGGGCCGGGGGCGGTGTGACCCAGGGACCCCCTGCACACTCCGGACCCCTCCCTGCACCGGGAGCACGGTCACGGCGGGGCGGGGAGCTGCAGCCGTAGGAACTGGGGGGGCTCGGCTCGCCCCCATGGGGATGCGCTGCGGAGCCCTTTGCGGGGGGCAGGGTGAGGATGCGCAGAGAGAGCAGCTGAGGTGCTCTGGCTTGGGGAGGGGGCGATATGGGCTGAGGAGGGGGTTGGGGGTGCTGTGTTTGGGGGGGCGAAGATGCTGGGGGGCGTTGAGGGGGCTGTGGTTCGGGGGGGGTGAAGGTGCTGAGGGGGTGTTGAGGGCGCTGTGGTTCGGGGGGGTGGAGGTGTTGAGGGGGTGTTGAGGGGGCTGTGGTTGGGGGGCAGCGGTTGATAGTGCTGCGGGTGTGCTTGAAGGCCGGTGGGGGGCTGAGGGTGCTGCAGCTGGGGCGGTGTTGAGGACGCCATAGCTGCAGGCTCGGGGCGCCGGGACACTCGGGCGGCGCCATCGTCCCCTCGCTCCCCAGCTGGGTGAGGGTCCCCGCGCCGCGGGGGCGTGCGGGGCGGCGCTGAGGGGCACCGCGGCCGCCCCCGGGCGTGCGGGAGGCTCTGAAGAGAGTCGGGCAGCGGTTGGGTTATAAACACGGGAATTTTATTTCTTAGAAAACCGTCACAACCGTTCACAGGCTCACAGCTGGCCGCCGCCGCGGGGGGGTGCGCAGCATGCTCACGACACGGGGAAGGGGGTGGGGGGCAGGGGTTTAGTTCTCGTTAAACAACCGGTTTCAAAAGGGGGGCGGGAGGGGGGAAATAAAAGATAACTCGGCACGCTACCCTTGAACTCGGTTTTAATGTTTCTCCACAACCGGTGAAAAATACTAAAGTACAGGGAGGGGGAGGGGCTGGGGGGAACCATAATGTTGTGGGGGCCAACATTATAAATATGGAATTATAAATTTAAAACATTTGTCTGGTTTAAAAAATAAATCTGGTAGGAAAGGCAGCTGCGGCGCTGCCGTTAGTAGGGCCGGTCCCGGCGCTCCTGGCGGTGCTCACCCCTGCAGGGCAGAAGAGGCTGGGTCAGGCAGGGCAGCCCAGGCTGCTGCTGGCTGGGAGGACGGTCCTCGCCCCCCAGCATCTGCCGGCCCCACCAACCCTTTGCCCCCTTGCCTGCTTGCCCTACCGCCCCTGCACCGTGAGTCAGCTGCTCACCTTGGCATCCACTCAGCTGTGTGCCCCTCCCCCCATCGTCTGCTTCCTCCGCTACCCACATCCTGGTACTGGTTCACCCACCACTCACTCACTGCAGCATCCAGTCACGCCAGCAGCCGAGCACCCACTCACCCCCCACCCTCTCACTCCAGCACCCACTCGCCACTCAACTCACCCCCCACCCTCTCACTCCAGCACCCACTCCTCTCAGCACCCACTCCTCCCACCAGCTCGCCCCAGCATCCATTCACCCCAGCACCTGCTCCCCCCTAACACCCATTTGCCCCCTCACTCAGGCACCCAAATCCAACTCGGGCAATGGGTGCTGGTGTAGACGCCCGGTGCCACCCCGGTGCCACCCAGTCCCCTTCCCAGGTGGCCGAGGTCAGGGTTTGCCCCCTGCCCAGCCGCCCTCCCCCCACCCCGTACGTACTTGTCCATCTTGCCAGGTCCCCCGCGCCGCCCCCTCTGCCGCCACCTCCCATCTGCTCCATCAGGGGTCCTGGGGCCCCCCAGGTCCTCCTCCTCCTCCTCGCCGGCCGCCTCCTCCATAGCCTCCTCGGTCCATGCCGCGGCCCCCTCTGAATCCCCTCGGTCTCCGCCGCGGCCTCCTCGGAACATGCCGCCGGGTCCCCCGCGGTCCATCAGGCCACCTCCTCGGCCACCTCTCATCCCCCCGGGGCCACCTCGGCTGCGGTCACCGCCTGGGGGAGAGAAGAAGTGGCTCAGGGTGCTCCAAGGGGAGAGCGTGGAAGCTACAGACCCTCCTTCAGCCCATCCCGGTGAACCTGGCACCTCCAGATCCAGCACCAAGCACAGGAGAAGGCCCGGGAGTAGCTGGGAACCCTGAGGGCATCCGAGGAAGCACACACACCTCGCCCAGCTTCTCCTCAGAGCCAGGGCTCTCCAGGAGGCTGCTGCCTAACAAGGTGGAAGTGCTTTGGGGAACCACAGAGAGCCCCAAGGAAGAGGCTGGCTGGCAGCTCCACAGCAGCTGGGAAGCGTGGGCAGAACACTGCCTGCGTCCATTTCACGGCTCAAGGAGGGAAGCAGCAGCAGCTCCCTGGGGCTGGGGTGGGGAACCCAGGTACCTCCAAGCCCTGCTGGGAACCCTGCAACTCACATACCTGGAGGGGGGAAGGGGGTGGGAGAAACCCTTCTGGTTTCGGAGCCTTGCACTGGTTGCACTCCGTTCTCCAGGCGAAGTTCTGGTTTCCACAGCCCCTGGGGGAAAACATCCATTGGCAAAGCCTGGCCAGGTGCTCCAGGAATGCTGGGAAGTGCCAGGAGAAGGGACACCCAAGCTGGCCAGCAGCACCTGGAGCAAGCTGGTGCCAAGGTGGGGAGAAAGGAGCCTCCTCTGGGGGCCCAGCAAGTTATCCTGGGCAGCTCCTGGCACAAAGAGGTCTTCCCCTGGGCTCCAGGGTACGGGACGGCTGTGGTCACCAGGGCAGCGACAGCACAGCTTGGCAGAGCCACCGTGACACGGGGCAGAGGTGGGCACAGGGATGGTACTCACGGGTTGGGACACTGCCAGTCGCCGGCTCGGTGCTGGACGCTCCCCCAGAGGGGTTCCCCCGGGACCCGCGCGGTCCCCGCGAGGAGAAGCCTCCCTCTCTGCGCCTCTGCCTCCCATCCGCCCCATGGGGCCGCTCGGGCCGCCGGGCCCCCGGGCCCCCGGGTCCCCCCGGACCTGCAAGGAAGGCTCTGTCAGTGCCAGGAGGCCTTGGGCACAGCCGGAGAAGGCACAGCTGGTCCCAGGGCCTGGGCATTACCTCCTCGGAGGGGAGGGGGCATCCCCCGCTGCTCCCGGGGGCAGCCCGCCCCTCATGCTGTTCATGGGGCCCTTCTTCCGTGCCAGGGTCACCTTCAGCTTGCTGCCCTGGAAATCCTTCCCTGGGGGGAAACACAAGAGGGTGAGGGCATCGCTCTGGGGCTGTGATCCCACCACACCCCATCAAGGACCACACTGAAAATCCCTCCCGAGGTCTGAATCTGAGAACTTCCTGCCACAGGAGACGGCAGGGGCCAGAGGCCTGGGCAGCTGAGGACAACCACAGCCCCAGCACCGCGCCCATCTCTTCCAGTTAAACCCAGACCTCCCCGGGCAAGGGCCTGACCACCTCGAGCCGGCTCTGAACGACCCCAGCTGTGCAAGAAGTTAGTTCTGACACAAGAACCGAAGTGATTTCACCCCAAAATGCCACCCCAGGGACTCACCATCAAACCACTCCACAGCTGTTTTGGCGGTCGAGGGGTCATCGTAGGACACGGTGGCATCTCCTTTGGGCTTGCCAGTTTCTTTGTCAATGTAGAGGTTTATCATGGGCTGCCCAGTCCTCTTGTTCACCTAGGAGGGCAGCAGCAGGTCACCCCAAGGCGCATCTCCCCATGAGCCAAGGGGGGATCTGCTCTGCTCTCTCCTGCTTTTGGCTCAAGACAACCAAGCCTTGCTGCAGTGGCTTCGTGGCAAGACAAAAGGCCCTCAGCCTGGACGGCCCAAGAGATGAAGGAAGCAGCCCTGAGCAGCTGCCTGGCCCAAAGGGGACCTGGCAGGTCCCCAAGTCCTTCACCCACCACTCTCCAGGTCCCCCTCTGCTCTCCCACCAGCAGCAGACCCACAGAGGCATGTTCCTCCATGACTGATCATGCTGTGGAGGGACAAACACCACAAAGGTTCTTGGGGACAGCCTGAGCTGCAGGTCAACTCCAGGCTGTGGTGATCCTATTGCTCGACCAGCAGAGACCTGCCAGCTCCTGGAGATGGGAGGCCGAAGGGAGAGGAGCCCTGTGAGGGCAGGAGGAGCTGCACAAGGCCATTCACAGATTGCCTCGGATTGGAGGGGACCCTGAAAAGTCATCTTGTCCAAGTGCTCTGCAGAGAGCAGGGACACCTCCAGCCAGATCAGGCTGCCCAGGGCTACATCAAGTCAGGGCCACATCTTTCTCCAAGGCCATGCCAGCTGGAGGGTGACCTGTGTCCCCTCACCTTGACAACACCACACTGCTTGAAGAAGTCTACCAGATCCTCCAGGGTCACATTGTCACCCAGTCCCTGCACGTAAACTGAGCTGTTGTCTGAGTCTTCATCTGGATCCATGGGTGGGCCTGGAGAAGACAATTCGTGGGGTCATTGTGGGAGAGGAAAGGCAGTGGCATGACACAGTGGAGTCATCCTCATGATGTCACCCCCTCAGCCAGCTGTGGCTTCACTCTCAGGGGCCACATGACAGCAAAACCCAGGCGCTGAGGTGACTCTCCGACACCTCTTCCACCCAGGGCTCTGCACCTGGCTGCTGCAGAGGGACAGACTCCCACTGTGAGGAGAACCACATGGCTAAACTGCTTGGTTCCAACAGGAGACACCCGAGGCGAGACCTGGAGAAGACCTTGGTGTCCTGCAGGCCCCCTGCACGTGGCCACGAACCCTGCTGGCTGTGCTGCCCTCCCCCTTCCGCAGCGCTGTGCCGCGGCTGGGAGCTGACACACAGCTTCCAGCCACGCCTGTGAGAGAGGAAGGAAAGAGCTGGGGGCATGGTGGGGGCAAGAGGAGGATGCTATGGGATCAAGCTGAGGCTTTCTCTCAACCCAACAGCCATGAAGCAGCTTCCCCAGAGAGCCAGGGAGAAGGATGAGCAGCTCACAACCACGTGTGGTTTAGCAGTAGCCCAGGTGCTGTGAGGAGCCAGGAATCATGAAATGAATGAATCAAAGAATCATGAAGGTTGCAAAAGATCTCCAAGAGCATCAAGTCCGACTGTCAGCCCAACACCACCATGGCCATTAAGCCACAGAATGCTTTAGGTTGGAAGGCACCTTAGAGGTCATCTACTCCAACCTCCCTGCCATGGCCAGGGACACCTCTCAACTAGACTCAGGTGCTCCAAGTGTTATCCAGCCTGGTCTTGAACACCCCCAGGGTAGGGGCATCCACAAGCTCTCTGGGCAACCCATGCCAGAGTCTCACCACCCTCAGACTGAAGAACTTCTTCCTCAGCTCCAGTCTAACCCTGCTCTCCCTCAGCTTCAAACCATTCCCCGTTGGCCTGGCTCTAGACACCCTTGGGAAAAGTCCCTCTGGAGCCTTCCTGCAGCTTCCCTTCAGGTACTGGAAGGCAGCTGGTGCCATGTCTATGTGTTTTTGAACACCTCCAGGGATGCCGACTGCAACACCCTGGGCAGTCTGTTCCAGTGCTTGAAATGATCAGAAAGAGACTGCAAATGGCTGCATGGAGCCAGGGGACACCACCCAAGGGATGGCGACTCCACCACCCCCTGGGCAGCCTGTTCCAACTCTCGAAAGAGCTCCTTGGAGCCAGCGGCCAGGGTGGGGCCGTCCGGTGGAGCCGCTCAGAGCGCGCGGTCGACGGCGGCAATTACCTAAGTCCAGGTCCGGTCCTTCCTCCATGTGTCCTGCCAGGTGGGAGAGAAGCACAAGAAGCTGTGTTAGCCGGGGGCTGGGAGGGCGGCAGGGCCGACACACACAACTCTAGCTACAGCTCACCACCGTGAATGGCACCGGGGCGGCCCCGCACCAGCAGCAATGCAACCTTCTACCTGTGGTGGCGATCGGTTTGCTCCCTTCGAGCAGCCTCTCAAACCATTAACCACTCTGACACTGGGCTTGGGGGGACGGGGGGCAGGGGGGTGGTGGCGGTGGTGGTTTCTTTTGCAATGCTTTTAACCAGGCCAATCTTTTTTTCTTTTTTTTTTTTTTTTTTTTTTTGGTTAACATTAAGCAAAAGCTGCTTGACCCAAATCATGTGCTTACAGCTGCAGTTACTCTCCCCCACAGGCTTGCTCCACCTTTTGCTGTCGGTACCCTTGTCACCGCACACCCCTGAGGCGTTGCCGGCACCTCGTGGCTGGGGTATGCTAACAACAGTTAACACTGGCTGCATCAGGCAGGCTTTTTTTTTTTTTCTGTTATTTGCATTTTTTTTTAACTTTTTTTTTTTTTTTTTTTTTTTTTTTTTTTTTAAACACTATCCATTGTAATGCTCAAAAACTTACCACCAGGCTTATTGAAGCCACCTCGCTCTCCAGCGCTGCTGGGGATAAACGAAGAAATGAAGGCCTTTCCCTTTTAAAAACCAAGGCAGTGCCGCCCGGAGCCGCTGCGGCTCACGGCGAAGATGGGCACTGGGCTAAACAAACATCTCCAGACAATGCATCTGTCTCTCTCTCTCTCTCAGTCTCTCTCTCTCTCTCACTCTCTCAGCTTGGCAACTATTGCCTTTCTTCAGGGCAGCTCCCTCCAGCCTCCTCTACACATATATAACACAACCTGGCTTGTCTGGCTTGGCTTGTCGGTTCACCCCCTTGTTGCGTGGCTTGGGATGGGTATTAGCAGTGCAATACTTGGCTAAAAAACCATCCTGGTTATGGAGAAGTTGGCCCTTGGGGTGGGGTTTTTGGTTCGGTTGGCTTCTTTTGTTTTGGCTTTGGGGTGGATTTTGGTAGTTTTTTGTTTGTTTGTCTGGTTTTGGTTTGGTTTGAATTGGTTCGGTTTGGTTTGGTTTGAATTGGTTCAGTTCGGTTTGGATTGGTTTGGTATGAATTGGTTCAGTTCAGTCTGGATTGGTTTGGTTTGAATTGGTTCAGTTTGGTTCAGTCTGGATTGGTTTGGTTTGAATTGGTTCAGTTCGGTTTGGATTGGTTTGGTTTGAATTGGTTCAGTTCAGTCTGGATTGGTTTGGTTTGAATTGGTTCAGTTTGGATTGGTTTGGTTTGAATTGGTTCAGTTTGGATTGGTTTGGTTTGAATTGGTTCAGTTCGGTCTGGATTGGTTTGGTTTGAATTGGTTCAGTTTGGATTGGTTTGGTTTGAATTGGTTCAGTTCGGTCTGGATTGGTTTGGTTTGAATTGGTTCAGTTCGGTCTGGATTGGTTTGGTTTGAATTGGTTCAGTTCAGTCTGGATTGGTTTGGTTTGAATTGGTTCAGTTCGGTCTGGATTGGTTTGGTTTGAATTGGTTCAGTTCGGTCTGGATTGGTTTGGTTTGAATTGGTTCAGTTCAGTCTGGATTGGTTTGGTTTGAATTGGTTCAGTTTGATTTGGTTTGGTTCAGTTCGGTTTGGATTGGCTTAGTTTGATTTGGTTTGGATTGATTGGATTTGGATTGGTTCAGTTTGGTTTGGCTTGGTTTGGTTTGGTTCAGTTTGGTGTTTCAAGTCAACTCCCTCCCCTCTGTGTGGACATAAAGGTGCACCCCTCAGCCCGCGGCAGCACCGGAGCGGAAGGAGCCGCTGGGTCCCTGACATCAACAGCATCAAAAGGGAGAGGGGGCACAAGCAGACCGCGAGGCCTAACCGCAACGAGATCCTCAGCTGCTTGGACATTCCTGCTCCCCACCTCGCTCCACCCCCATACATGTGGAACAGGTCTCAGCGGAGGGAGAACCTTACAGAGCAACAGGGAGGGGGCACCCAAGGCCCGGGGTGCAGCTTTGCGGGCACAGCTGGGCGGCGCGCGCCGACGCCGTGGCTGAGGAGGGGTCAGCTCAGCCCTCTTTTGGGGTGCCAGGAGGGGAAAAAGATCACCCCTTGAGGTAAAGAACAGATATCACCTCTTGAGGAGAAAAATATCACTGGAGGAAACAGGTCACTCCTGGAGGAGATAGATCACTCCTGGAGGAAACAGGTCACTCCTGGAGGAGATAGATCACTCCTGGAGGAAACAGGTCACTCCTGGAGGAGATAGATCTGGAGGAAACAGGTCACTCCTGGAGGAGATGACTCTTTGGAAACAGATCGCTCCTGGAGGAGATAGATGATTCCTTGAGGAAAAATACCACCCCGTGAGGAAAATATCTTCCCCCCAAGGCTTTTTTCTCTCCTTGGTTTTGGTGTCTTGGAGGGGGCTGCTCTCTTGCTCTTTCTGGGTGAGCCCAGAGCAGTGTGGCAGGCGGCGAGCAGAGGAGGGAGAGCACTGCTGGCTTGTTTCTAGCAAAGTATTGCACCTCTAATACTGGCCAAAGGGAAAAAAAAAAAGCATCGTGGTCAACACATTCCCCAGCTGTTGCATGCAGCTTCCACCTCCTTGGGCTTTCTTTTTAATCCAAGTTCAAAGTACACACCAGAGGGTCACTGTCTCTCTTTTAAAACCACAGATGGCTGTTACACAGTTCTACAGAATACCTCCTCTGCTGGTTTGGGGGTTTGCTTTTTTTTTTTTTGGGGGGGGTGGGGGTGGGGGTTGGCTGTTGCTGTTTGGGTTGGGTTTGTTTGGTGGGTTTTTGTGGTTGGGTTTGTTTTTGGTTACCACAAGACAGCGGTTCGGTGTCGCTGGGTTTGTAAGGCAAAGTGACAGAGGGGATTCCGTGTAGGCAATCGATACAAAGAGGGTTGGAAGAGAGAAAAAAAAAACCAAAACAAAACCAAAACAAACAAAAAGGAAAAATAAAAACAAGGGGGGGGAGGGGGGGAGGGGGGGGGATAGGATAAAAGAAAAATATCAAAACCAAAGACTCTAGGATTATTTTTCCTCTCCATATGGACACCGTGTCTAGTCCCACTTTTCATTATGCTGCCGGCTGAGTACTGAGTACGGGGTACTTTTTAAGTACTGAGGTGTATACAAGGCTCTCACTTTGTAACCTGTAGCATATAAATGCGACAAAGCATGTTAAAAAGTTTCCATGTTTAACAAAGCCAAGGAAAATTCAAAGCAAAACTGTTACTTTTCCAGTCAATGAAAAAAAAAAAAAAAAGATAAAAAGAAAATTTACTTCAATAGATAACAGACAAGAGAACAGAGAGACACAGAGAGCTCACCCCAACCACATCCGGTCCTTACCTGCCGCGGACACTGAAATCCATCACCACAGCGCGCCTCAAGGAGGCCCCGGATTGCACACACACCCCCAGGGCTGGGAGGGGAAGGCCACCTCCTCTAGGGACAGCAGAGAGCCTGCAGTCCATAGAGCAGGGGAGCCTTGGCCGCGGGGGAGCCTTGGCCGCGGGGGAGCCTTGGCCAGGCTCTCAGTCAGGTGGGAATGGCTTAGGCAGGGCCAGCTCAGGTTGGGGTGGGGCAATCGAGAGAGGTCACCAAATGTTTTCTGGGGTGAGGGCTCCAAAGGGGCTAGACATTTTGAGATGTGATGATAGGCATTTCCAGTGTCCACATCTACTTGCAATCATTAGAGAGAGAAACCAGGTTGTGGGTGTGAAATCTTTATGCAGGACCACAGAATCTCGTCCCCCTCCAGCCAATTCGAGCCACTTTTAGGCCAGGCCAGGCTTTTGGTGGTTTTTCTTCTTCTCTTTCCAGGCACTGCAGCTCTTTATTTCTCTGATAAAGATTTCAGGCCACACCAATTCATTTGGACAGAGCTATGCAGAATGGGACCAGCCGCTGCCCAGCTCTGGGGCTGCAGCAGGCTGGCAGACACCTGCAGGAGCTGGTTCCCGAGGAGAGGCTGCGGTCGTGGCTGCCCTGTGCCGGGGGCAGGGCCGGCGGCGCACATCCCCCCCCACCTCCCCCAGGGACATTCTGCATAGCTCTGGGCGACGGGGGCGAAGGGAAGGAACACACACAAAGCCACTCTGTCCCTCTCTGAGGAGCCTGGCAGGGGAGGACCAGTCCTCCTCCCTCACCACTACCAAACATCCCAGGCAGGGAGATGCTTGCTGACCTGCAGGCAAGGGTTGACCAAACCAGATTCTGCCATCGGTTAAAATGGCCAAACTGGTTTAGAGCACCCAAAAGCTCCGAGGGGCAGCGGTCCTGGGAGCCAAGCCAGCCCCCTGCATGTTCCTGGGGGTCTCTCCTCATGCTCCAAGTGGTCACTCAGAGTCACGGCCTCCACAGCAGCCACCTGCCCCGGGCGCCGCGTGCTGCCGTGGGGGTGAAGAGGCTGATGGCCTGAGGGGGGCTGACAGCACCCTGTACATACCTGAGCTGTCAAGACCCCCCTGCTGAGGGCCAGGGAGCGAGCCCCGGATCTGGCGGAGGTTTGTGTGTGTTCGATCCGCAGTTACTGTTAAACCCAGCAGAGGATTCCCCTCTGCACCACCATGAAGGGAGCTGAAAGTTCCATGTTGGGCAATACCCCTGATTTTTGCCCCCCAGCTCCACCCTGGGACCCAACCAAGCCACAGGACAGAATGAACAGATCCTGTTCCTGTTTCTCCCAGGATATATGCAATTTGTTTTCACCCCTGTGGATTAGGAGCAATGTTGCTGATTTTTCCCCCCAGGGATGCACTGTTGGGAAGGTCAACCTTTCAGTCCCTTCTTTGCACCTCAGATCCTATGGGTGAACCAGGATTAGAGAAAAAGGAGAAAAGATTTGCTCTTACCCCATTCCACCGCGGCCTCCTCCCCGCCCACCTCTGCTCATGCCTCCTCGCTCATATCCCCCTCTGCCCCTGCCCCGGCTCTCGGGGCCGCCCAGGCTCCGGTTCTCTCCTGGGCCCGAGAAGCCTCCGGACTCCTGCCCGTACACGTTCATGCTGCTGGGATGGTCCTGGCGGAAGGAACCTGGGGAGGGTCACAACGAACATCTCAGGGAGCTACAAGCGAGAGCGGGCCCCAGAGCCCCAGCGTGGTGTGGGGCTTGGAAGGGACCTCTGGAGATCATCCAGACCAACCCCCCTGGCTCCAGCAGGGCACCCACAGCAGCTTGCCCAGCAGCACAATGGCCAGGGGGGGGCTGGAAGCTCTCCACAGGAGACTCCACAGCCTCTCTGGGCAGCCTGCTCCAGGCCTCCAGCACTCTCACAACAAACAAGTTTCTCCTCCTCTTCAAATGGAACCTCCTGGGTGCCAGTTTGTGCCCACTGCCCCTTGTCCTGTCCCTGGGCACCACTGACAAAAGCCCAGCCCCAGCCTCCTGCCCCCCCCCCCCCGGGCTTTATCTCTTGCTGAGCATTGCTCAGATCCCCTCTGGGGCTGCTCTTCTCCAGGCTCAGCAGCCCCAGGGCTCTCAGCCTTTCCTCCTCACAGAGATGCTCCAGGCCCTTTGGCACCTTTGGAGCACCCTCTGGACTCTTTCCTGTAATTCCCTGTCCTTTGTGAACTGGGAAGCCCAGAACTGGACCCAGGATTCCAGATGCAATCTCACTAGGGAAGAGTAGAGGGAGGAGAACCTCCCTTAACCTGCTGGCCACACTGTCCTGCATGCACCCCAGGGGATCATTGGCCTTCTTGGCCATGAGGGCACATCACTGCCTCATGGTAAACTTGTGCCCCAGAACTCCCAGGTCCTTCCCCTCCACACAGCTGCTTCCCAGCAGGTCCCCCCTCACCTGTACTGGTGCAGGGGGTTGTTCCTCTCCAGGTGCAGGACTCTACACTTGCCCTTGTTGAACCTCAAGAGGTTCCCCTCTGCCCAACTCTCCCACCTGACCAGGCCTCACTGAATGGCAACACAGCCTGGCAGGGTGTCAGCCACTCCTCCCAGCATCAGCAAACTTGCTGAGGGTCCACTCTGTCCCTCACCCAGGTGGCTGATACAGGAGCTGAACAACATCAAGGGTTGACCCAGGGTTCTTTCAGACTGGAGAAGAGACCTCTGTTGAATAACAAAGGTCAAAAGTGCCTGTCCCCTTTCTCAGCCCTTGCACCTGCCCTCAGCACCAGCACACACTCAGGACAAGCCAAGGAAGGGCAGATGCAGCACTGCCATTTAGCCCCCACCAGCCCGAGCCCTGCAGAGCGGCCACGTGGCCCAAGAGCACTGCTCCCACCAAGTCCAGCCACAGTGTTTTGTGCTTCTGTGCTTTCCCCCGCCCCAGACCTGCCACCAAGCCACGGTTACTGACACAGGGCAAGCGTCAGCTCCCCCTCTGACAGAGCTGGGAGCTTCAGACCCAAATGAAGACCCCAACCTCCTCTGGAGCCAGCCCACCCTGCGGAGGGGAGTGAGCTCGCCCTCCTCCTCCCCTCCCACTCACTCTGCTGGCCATAACTGCTGCTCTGCTGGTTGTACTGGCTCGGAGCCTGGCTGTAGGATCCTGTCTGCGGTGGGTAAGTGGTCGGTGGAGGCTGCTGCCCATAGCTGCTCTGCTGCCCATAGCTGGTCTGCTGCCCATAGCTGGTCTGCTGCCCATAGCTGCTCTGCTGCGAGTAAGTGCTCTGATCGTAGCTGCTGGGCTGTGTGGAGGGATAGCTGCAAGAGAAGAGCATCAAAGGGATGGAAGGGTGAGACAATCCCCTGGCACCAGGCTGCTGGAGGGGCTCCTGCCAGGAGGTAATGCCATTAAAAACCATATGTGGGGCTGTAAACCATTTATCACAGTGGAGTCATGCTGGGAGGCCAGGCTGAGGGCCCTGGGGTTCTTCAGCATGGAGAAGAGAAGGCTCCAGGGAGACCTTCTGGTGGCCTTGCAGTGCTGAAAGGGGTAGATCAGACAGACTTCTGAGCAGGGCCTGTTGTGCCAGGACAAGAGGTGATGGTTTGAAACTAAAAGAGGGAGATTCAGAGGGGAGAGAAGGGAGAAATGTTTGACACTGAAGGTGGGGAGAGCCTGGACCAGGTTGCCCAGAGAGGTGGGAGATGCCTAGAAGCATTCCAGGTGAAGTTGTTTGGGGCTCTGGACAACCTGCTCTGGTTGCAGATGTTGCTGCTGACTGCAGGGAGGTTGGATTGGATGAGTTTTGAAGGTCTCTTCCAACCCAACCCAGCCTGGGATTCTCTGATTCTGTGGAGTCTGCTCTGGTGGCAGGAGCCAGACCAAACCTGGCTGACTGTGAAAAGCAAAATCCATCAGACTGGTCCCAGTTTATTGACATCTCTAAAAAGAGGCAGAAGCACCAGGGCAAAAAATCAGTGGCAACACAGACACCAGGCTCCACTTCTGCCTTGGCACTGGAGTATTTTCAGCTCCAGGCTAATAAAACAGGGCCCCAAGGGCTTTGGGGAACTTAAAACCCACAGATTTTTAGAGTCAGTATCAGCACATTAAAGATGCCTGAGGAGAAAAGATGAGTCCCTCATCAAAGCCATGGATGCAAAACATCACTGCAGCACTCTCCATGTCTAGGGAAAATCTTAAAACCATCTGCCAGCATTTCACCTTTCTCCCCAAAAGGCTTGGCAAGGCCTGGCCCAGGCTGCCCAGGGCAGTGCTGGAGTCCCCATCCCTGGAGGGCTTTAGAAGCTGTGCAGATGTGTTGCTGAGGAATGTGGTTTAGTGCTGATGGCAGTGGTGGGTTAATGGCTGGACCTGATGATCTTAAAGGTCTCTTCCAGCCATGAAGGTCGTGGAACACTGCAACAGGTTGCCCAAGGTGGTAGTTGAGGCCTCATCCCTGGAGATACTCCAGGTGAGGCTCAAACAGGCTCTGGGCAACCTGCTCTAGTGGAGGATGCCCCTGCTGACTGCAGAGGGGGTTGGACCAGATGACCTTTGGAGGTCCCTCGTATGCCCTTGCGGGTGTGCACACAGAGATCCTTGCGCACTCAGCCACAGCCCCATTTTCCCTACCACAACCAGCAGCATCCCAACAACTCCCTCCTCCCAAACCTCCTTTTCCCATCTAAAATCCCCCCCGAAGCTCCCTTTGCCCCAGCTGAGCTGAGAGCAGCCCGAGGAGGTTACCTGGTGGGAGGGTAGGTGGGCGGCGCAGCCACCGGCTGCATGGGGTAGCTGGCGGGCACCTGGGGGTAGCTGTAGTTGCTCTGCCCGTAGCCCAGGCTGGGCTGGCTGTAGCCTGTCGTGCTGGACTGGGGCTGGCTGGTCTCTGCTGCTTTGCTGCCGTCCGGGGGTCTAGGGAGCAACAGAGAAGGACGCGTTGGTGCCAAGGCCGCCCCCGCTGCCGACACCGCTGGCCCTCACCTGCCTGAGGGCACCAGGCGCATCCCTCGCTGAGTGTGCAGGTGACACCAGGCTGGGAGGGAAGTGCTGAGCTGCTGGAGAGTAGGAAGCAGCTGCAGAGGGATCTGGCCAGGCTGGGTCCATGGGCCAAGGCCAGCGGGATGAGGTTCAACAAGGCCAAGAGCTGAGTCCTGCACCTGGGTGACAACCCCCCATGAACACTCCAGGCCTGGGGCAGAGGGGCTGGAAACTGAGCAGGGGAAAAGGACCTGGGGGTGCTGGATGACAAATGGCTGAAGATGAGCTGGGTAGCCAAGAAGGCCACCAGCATCCTGGCCTGCACCAGCAATGGTGTGGCCAGCAGGAGTAGGGAAGTGTTTGTGCTTCTGTGCTGGGCACTGGTGAGGCTGCACCTTGGACACTGGGCTCAGTTTTGGACCCCTCACTCTGGGAAGGACATTGAGGGGCTGGAGCAGGTCCAGAGAAGGGCTGCTGGAGAACAGGGCTGGTGAGGAGCAGCTGAGGGAAATGAGGTTATTTAGTCTTGCAAAGAGGAGGCTCAGGGGAGACCTCATTGCTCTCTACAACTCCCTGAAAGGAGGTTGGTTTCTTCTCCCAAGGAACAAATGATAGGACAAGAGGAAATGGCCTCAAGTTGATCCAAGGGAGGTTTAGGCTGGACATGAGAAGAAAATTCTTGACTGGAAGGGTTCTCAAACACTGGAACAGGCTACAGGGAAGTGGTTGAACCTCCCTGGAGGTGTTTAAAAGCCAGAGAGATGTGGTGCTGAGGGCCATGATTTAGCACCAGACATGGGAGAGTTAGAGACTGGCTGGGGTGGGTGATCTGCAAGGTCTTTTCCACCAGAAACCATCCTATGATTCCATGCCTCTGGCTTGCAGAGCAGGAGCTCAGATGCCCCCAGACAGAAGAGCACTCCCCAGTTCCTTGGGCAGTGTTCCAAGCTGGCACCAGAGCGGTGTCAGACACTCTGGCAGCACCTGATACACCCTCATTAAACATTTCAGCACCTCCTGGCTGGGGATTTCCCCTGCCAGCTGCAAAGGAGCACCCAGTACCACAGCTTCTGCTCTCTGGACACCTCATGAAACCAAAGGATTGAGGCTCTGGCTCTGGAGCCAAGTGGAGGGTGTGAGAGGAGCGGGAAGGGGGTCAGCAGTGCGGTCACTCTTCTGAGGCTGGCTCTGGGACACGATTAGCTCAGAGGCAGGCAGAAGTGCTGGCAGCTAAAGGAGCCATTGTCTGCTTTAGAACCCACAGCAAGCAGCTATTACCCCACATACAGGAAAGGATGTGGGGGGCTGAATGTGGATGACCTTTAAAGGTCCCTTCTGACCCAAACCATTCTGAGCATGAACTCTGAAGGCCTGGAAAATAAAGAGAACCTTTGCATGGGACTCACATGTCCCTTTCTGCTTGTCCCATGCTGTTTATAACCTCTAAGTGTTTATCAGAGCAGAGCAGAAAGAGTTAAGCTCTTTTTGCTGTACAAGCTGGGGGGAAAAATGACTTTAAATGGTGTCAGAATTCACCCTTAAAAGTGTAATCTGACAGCCTGAGCTGTGCCAAGCTCTGCCTTTCCTCCCTGGACTGGTTGCTACAACACCAGGTAAAGGAACAAACCAGTTTTTACTCACTCCTAACCAACTTTCCATGAGGTATTTGAAGTATTTCATATCCTGAGCAAACAATTACACTAAATATACTCCTGGGTGCCCAGCCAGGAGGGATGTCAGCAGGAAACTGCCTCCTGTGCCTCTGGCTGCTCCAGAAGTGCTGGTAGGTAGCAGCATCCTGCCTGACCCTGGGACTGCAGACCAACCCAGACAGATCCTTTAGCTGCTGTGCTCTGAGCCAGAGGCCCATTCTGGCTGCTGGCTGCTCTCCTCCTCTGCCAGTAACGGCACTGAGTCACCACACTGCTGCAGCCGCCCCGGCCCCCACACCCGGCAGGGAGAGCGGCACAGGGGTGAGCAACACCAGCAGGCACCAGCTCGGGTGCTGGGGCTTGCTCCAGAGCACAGCCTTCACGGCAGAAGGAAGAGAAGGATGAGGAGTGAGAGGAGGAAGAGGAGGATGAGGACGAGTAGTAGGATGAGCAGGAGTAGGATGAGGAGAGAAGGAGCAGAATGAGGAAAGGAGGACCAGAACAAGGAGAGGAGGAGGGTGATGAGGAGAGGAGGACTGGGATGAGTAGAGTAGTAGGATGAGGAGACAAGGAGTAGAACAAGGGGAGAAGGAGTAGGACCAGGAGAGGAGGAGTAAGATGAGGAGGAGGAGTAGAAACAGGATGGGGAGGAGTAGAAGCAGGATGAGGAGAAGCAGTAGGACAAAAAGATGAAGAGTAGGATGAGGAGAGGAAAAGTAGGATGAAAAGGAACAGGAGCAGGACGAGGGAGAGGGGGAGGAGGACGAGGAGCAGGAGGGGGAGGAGGACGAGGAGCAGGAGGGGGAGGAGGACGAGGAGCAGGAGGGGGAGGAGGACGAGGAGCAGGAGGGGGAGGAGGACGAGGAGCAGGAGGGGGAGGAGGACGAGGAGCAGGAGGGGGAGAGGGGGAGCAGGACGAGGGAGAAGAGGGAGAGGAGGAGCAGGACGAGGGAGAAGAGGGAGAGGAGGAGCAGGACGAGGGAGAAGAGGGAGAGGAGGAGCAGGACGAGGGAGAAGAGGGAGAGGAGGAGCAGGACGAGGGAGAAGAGGGAGAGGAGGAGCAGGACGAGGGAGAAGAGGGAGAGGAGGAGCAGGGCGAGGGAGAGGAGGAGCAGGGCGAGGGAGAGGAGGAGCAGGGCGAGGGAGAGGAGGAGCAGGGCGAGGGAGAGGAGGAGCAGGGCGAGGGAGAGGAGGAGCAGGGAGGGAGAGGAGGGAGAGGAGGAGCAGGGCGAGGGAGAGGAGGAGCAGGGCGAGGGAGAGGAGGAGCAGGGCGAGGGAGAGGAGGAGCAGGGCGAGGGAGAGGAGGAGCAGGGCGAGGGAGAGGAGGAGCAGGGCGAGGGAGAGGAGGAGCAGGGCGAGGGAGAGGAGGAGCAGGGCGAGGGAGAGGAGGAGCAGGGCGAGGGAGAGGAGGAGCAGGACGAGGGAGAGGAGGAGCAGGACGAGGGAGAGGAGGAGCAGGACGAGGGAGAGGAGGAGCAGGACGAGGGAGAGGAGGAGCAGGACGAGGGAGAGGAGGAGCAGGACGAGGGAGAGGAGGAGCAGGAGGAGGAGCAGGCGCAGGGCAGGAGGAGCGGCGCGCGGGGCGGCGGTACCTGGCGGGGGCGGAGGCGGCGGGCTGCTGGCCGTAGGCGGGTACGCGGGCTGGGTGCCGTAGGCGGACGGTGCGGCGTAGGAAGCCTGGGTGGTGGTGACCGTGGCGGTGTTGGTGTCGTAGGCGGCGGTGCCGTAGCCCTGCACGGGCTGGCTGTAGGCTGGGGGGGCGGTCGGGGTGGTGTAACCTAGGAGAGAGCACAGCAGCCTCGTGGAGACCTCTGCCTGGGGCGCTGCAGACCTCCTGCTCCTCCTCGGTGGCCTCTCAGAGCCCGGGAGCAGATCTTATGCTGCAGACCTGCAAGGGGGGCAGGCAATGGGCTGAAGCTTGAGGGCAGGTTGAGACTGGAGAGTAGGAAGAAATTCTTTCCAGTGAGGCTGGTGAGACACTGGAACAGGTTGCCCAGGGAGGCTGTGGCTGCCCCTCCCTGGAGGGGTTCAAGGCCAGGCTGGATGAGGCCTTGAGCAGCCTGGGCTGGAGGGAGGTGTCCCTGCCCATGGCAGGGGATTGGAACTGGATGATCTTAAAGGCCTCTTCCAACCCAAACCATTCTGTGAGTCTAAGAGAACCACCACAGACAAGCCCAAAATGATCAACCAACCCACAGTGCCCCTGAAAGGAGGCTGGAGCCAGGTAGGGGTTGGTCTCTTCTCCCAAGTAAAATGAGAATATGGCCTTGAATTGCCCCAGGGGAGGTTCAGGTTGGACACAAGGAGCAGTTTCTTCCCCAGAAGAGCTGTCAAGGCCCGGCCCAGGCTGCCCAGGGCAGTGCTGGAGTCCCCTTCCCTGGAGGGGGTTTCAGAGCTGTGTAGACATGGTGCTACATGGTGCTACGTGGTGCTGAGGGCCATGGCTCAGTGGTGCCCTGGCAGTGCTGGGCTCACAGCTGGGCTCCACTCACAGCTTTAGGCTCTCTGGGCTGCAGCTCTCTGTTTCGGTTCCCCACTCTGCAGAGCAGCAGTGCTGCCAGCAGGGCACTGCCTGCCTCTGCTTCCACATCTCCCAGTCCCAGCCACAAACCAGGGCCCTCCCCAGTGCTCACTGACTGGGTGAGTAAAGAGGAAGAGAAGTGAGAGGAGGAAGTTTGCACAGCACAGTAGTTAAAAAAGACCCAAACTTCAGCTTTCTGCCCCCAGTGTAATTCTGGAGCTTTCTGGTTTGAATCCTGGGCGTGCAGAATGGTTGTGGTTGGAAGAGAGCTTTAAGATCCAGTCCAAGGATTACCTCAGCACTGCCAGGGCACCACCAAGCCACAGCCCTCAGCACCACACCTCCACAGCTCTGAAACCCCTCCAGGAATGGGGACTCCCAGCACTGCCCTGGGCAGCCTGGACCAGGCCTTGACAGCCCTCAAGGGGAAGAAATTGTTCCTCATGTCCCAGCCAAGCCTCCCTGGCCAGTCCCTGTTAGCAGAGAATCACAGAACTGTTTGGCCTCTAGGGTCATTGAGTCCAAACCATCAACCCAACACAACCCCATGGCCATTAAATCACATCCCAAGTGCCATGGCCACACATTTCTTGAACAGCTCCAGGCATGGGGACTCCACCACCTCCCTGGGCAGCCTGGGCCGGTCCCTGACCACTCCTGCAGCAAAAACTTTTTCCTCATTCCCAGCCTAACCCTCCCCTGGCACAACTCCAGGCCGTTTCCTCTCCTTCTATCACCTGATCCTAGGGAGAAGAGACCAAACCCTCACCTCACTGCAACCTCTTTCCAGGGAGCTGTAGAGAGCAATGAGGTCTCCCCTCAGCCTCCTCTCCTCCAGACTAAACCACCCCAGTTCCCTCAGCTGCTCCTCACCAGCCCTGCTCTCCCTCACCAGCTTTGCTGCCTTGTTCCATGGCTTCTCCTGTCACCTGTCAGTTACCCTAGGAGCCCCTGCACACTTTCACTGCCTCGCTGCTCCTGCCCTGGGCCTCCTGTCACACTGCTGAATGTCACAGGCTGTCTTCTATACCTCAGGGCTGCCAGCCTGCAAACATCACAGCTAGAGAGTGAGCTGTCTCCCACCAGGAGATCACTTGCACAAATCACTAGGAAAGCACTTGTCACAGACTCACAGAACGGGTTGGGTTGGAAGAGACCTTCCAGATCATCCAGTTCCAACCCCCTGCCATGGGCAGGGACACCTCCCACCAGCCCAGGTTGCTCAAGGCCTCATTCAGCCTGGCCTTGAACACTTCCAGAGAGGGGGAATCCACAGCCTCCCTGGGCAACCTGTTCCAGTGTCTCACCACCCTCACTGCAAAGAATTTCTTCCTAATCTCCAGTCTCAATTTGCCCTCTTCCAGTTCAAAGCCATTGCTCCTCATCCTGTCACTCCAAGCCCTTGTCAAAAGTCCCTCCCCAGCTCTCCTGTAGTCCCCTTCAGGTACTGGAAGGCTGCCCAGGCCTTCTCCAGGCTGAACAGCCCTAACCCTCAGCCTGTTCTCCAGCCCTCTGACCATCTTGGTGGCCTCCTTTGAACCTGCTCCAGCAGTCCCACATCCTTCTTGTGCTGGGAGCCCCAGAGCTGGAGAGTAGTCTCAGCAGAGCACAGGGGCAGAATCCCCTCCCTCAGCCTTCCCACATCCATTCTCCCCTTCCCAGCCCCCTCCATCCTCACACCGTTTCACACCACCCTCTGCTCTGCTCCGGCTCTGCAGGAGGGAAACCCTCTGCCACCGGTACCCCAGCGTGGCTTGGGCGGGAGGTGGCCAGTGCAGCCTGGCGTGCCCAGCAGGCAGCGGGGTGCCCAGCGGGGTGCCCGGCAGGGAGCGGGGTGCCCGGTAGGCAGCGGGGTGTCCGGCAGGGGAGCGGGGCGCCCGGCAGGGGAGCGGGGCGCCCGGCAGGGTGCAGGGTGGCCCGGCAGGGTGCAGGGTGGCCCGGCAGGGGAGCGGGGCGCCCGGCAGGCAGCGGGGCGCCCGGCAGGGGAGCGGGGCGCCCGGCAGGGAGCGGGGCGCCCGGTAGGCAGCGGGGCGTCCGGCAGGGGAGCGGGGCGCCCGGCAGGGGAGCGGGGCGCCCGGCAGGGTGCAGGGTGGCCCGGCAGGGTGCAGGGTGGCCCGGCAGCGGGGGCCCGGCAGGGGGAGCGGGGCGCCCGGCAGGGGAGCGGGGCGCCCGGCAGGGAGCGGGGGCGCCCGGCAGGCAGCGGGGCGCCCGGCAGGGGAGCGGGGCGCCCGGCAGGGGAGCGGGGCGCCCGGCAGGGGAGCGGGGCGCCCGGCAGGCAGCGGGGCGCCCGGCAGGGGAGCGGGGCGCCCGGCAGGGGGAGCGGGGCGCCCGGCAGGGAGCGGGGCGCCCGGCAGGGGGAGCGGGGCGCCCGGCAGGCAGCGGGGCGCCCGGCAGGGGAGCGGGGCGCCCGGCAGGCAGCGGGGCGCCCGGCAGGGGAGCGGGGCGCCCGGCAGGGGAGCGGGGCGCCCGGCAGGGGAGCGGGGCGCCCGGGAGCGGGGCGCCCGGCAGGGGAGCGGGGCGCCCGGCAGGGGAGGGGCGCCCGGCAGGCAGCGGGGCGCCCGGCAGGGGGAGCGGGGCGCCCGGCAGGGGAGCGGGGCGCCCGGCAGGCAGCGGGGCGCCCGGCAGGGGAGCGGGGGCGCCCGGCAGGGGAGCGGGGCGCCCGGCAGGGGAGCGGGGCGCCCGGCAGGGGAGCGGGGCGCCCGGCAGGCAGCGGGGCGCCCGGCAGGCGAGCGGGGCGCCCGGCAGGCAGCGGGGCGCCCGGCAGGGGAGCGGGGCACCCGGCAGGGGAGCGGGGCACCCGGCAGAGGGCTGTCTCTTACCGGCAGGAGGCTGCCCGTAGGACGTGGCGTAGGCAGTCTGCCCATAGGCGGCGGTGGTTTGGGGCTGCGTGTAGCTGACGTCGGTGGGCTGTCCGTAGGTCCCGTAGCTCTGCTGCCCATAGGTCTGCCCCCAGAGACAAGAGAGGTGGCACTGGTGAGCAGCAGCGACCCAGAGACCACACAGAGACACACACAGACACCGCTCCGGTGGTGCAGGCAGGCTGCGGGGTGATGCCGGGAGGGAGGGAGGGAGGGAGGGAGGGAGGGAGGGAGGGAGGGAGGGAGGGAGGGAGGGAGGGAGGGAGGGAGGGAGGGAGGGGTGAGCTGCTGGGAGGGCAGAAGGGATCTACACAGGGGGCTGGCCAGGCTGCACTGAGGAGTCGAGGTCAGTAGGATGAGACTCATAGGACCTTAGGGGTTGCAATGGACCTCTGAAGGTCATTGAGTCCAAGCCCCCTGCCAGAGCAGGAGCAGAGACTCCAGCACAGGTCACAGAGACCACATCCAGATGGGGCTGGAAAGGCTCCAGAGAAGGAGACTCCACAACCTCTCTGGGCAGCCTGCTCCAGGGCTCTGGCAGCCTCACAGTGCAGAAGTTCTTCCTCATGTTGAGGTGGAACCCCTGTGCCACAGTTTCCATCCATTGCCCCTTGGCCTATCCCAGGGTGCAGCTGAGCAGAGCCTGTCCCCTCCCTCCTGACCCCCAGCCCTCAGAGATTTAGAAACATTAAATCTGGGCAACCAGTTCCATCTGGTTCTGCAGGTATCAGTTCATGCCTCCAGCAGGCCACCAATCCATTTTCCAGTTGCTGCTTCTCATTTCTCTTTACTGTCTTCTGAATCACAGAACAGAGCTGGATGAGAATCACAAGCAGCATGGCCAGCAGGTTGGGCAGTGATTCTGCCCCTGCTGAGACCTCCCATGCAAAGCTGTGTCCAGCTATGGGATCCCCAACACAAGAGAGACATAGACCTGATGGAGAGGGTACGGAAGAGGCCACAGAGATGATCAGAGGGACCAAAAACCTCTGCTGTGGGCACAGGCTGGGAGAGCTGGGGCTGTGCAGCCTGGAGAAGGCTCTGGGGAGACCTCAGAGCTGTATTTCAACATCTGAAGGGGACCTCCAGGCAGGCTGGGGAGGGACTGTTCAGAAGGGGCTGTGGGATGAGGGGCAATAGTTTGGAACTGGAGCCGGGCAGATTTAGGTTGGACATCAGGAGGAAGTTCTGCACAGTGAGACTGGGGAGACACTGGAACAGGCTGCCCAGGGCTGTGGTTGAGGCCCCACCCCTGAAGACATCCAAGCTCAGCCTTGCTGTGGCCCTGGGCAGCCTGCTCTGGCTGGAGCTGTCCCTGCTGCCTGCAGGGGTTGGACAGGATGACCTTTGAGAGTCCCTCCCAACCTGATGCAATCTGTGTATGCAAACACCACTGCCACAGGCTGCTAGGTCATGGATGCAAATAAGGCTCCAGTATGGACACCCAGAGCCCCCACAAGGCAAATGCCCTCCATTTGTGCAGCTGCTGACCCCAGGTGCACGTGGGACCTGCTGCTCTGCTCTCATCATAGGCCATCCCCACTCCTCAGAGGGGAGGTCACTGCTTTCTGCCCTTAACTGTGAAGCTTCAAACCGACTTTCCAGGCCAGATTTTCACCTTCTGCTCGGGTTTCAGTGTGGCTGGCAGAGCCCAGTGGAGTTTAGAGCAGGAAATGTGCTTCAGCAAGGAGCCCAGAGCCCTCCCATGCTGCCCTGCCCCCGTTACCTGAGCGGTCTGTGTGTAGCCCTGCGCCGGCTGAGGTGCGTAGGCGCTGTAGCTGCAAGAGCAATTGGGAGACTCATTAATGAGGAGGAAGTTATCCCCTCTCCAGCTCAACCAGAACACCCATCACACCAGGCAGCCTACACCCAGCTGAGGGAGTTCTGCTGCAAGGCAACACCTGAAGGCTTAAAGGAACAGCATGAGGTTCAACCAGACCAAGGGCAAGGCCCTGCAGCTGGGTCGGGGCAATCCCAGGCACTGCTAGAGGCTGGGCAGGGACTGGCTGGAGAGCAGCCCTAAGAAAAGGACCTGGGGGTGCTGGGGGAGGAGAAGCTCAGCAGGAGCCAGCAGGGAGCACTTGCAGCCCAGAGAGCCAAGCAGAGCCTGGGCTGCAGCAAGAGAAGTGTGGCCAGCAGGGCCAGGGAGGGGATTCTGCCCCTCTGCTCCACTCTGCTGAGACCACAGCTGGAGCTCTGGGTCCAGCTCTGGAGCCTCTGTGCCAGGAAGGATCTGGAGGTGCTGGAAGGTGTCCAGAGCAGGGCCACGAGGAGGAGCAGAGGGCTGGAGCTGCTCTGCTCTGAGGACAGACTGAGAGTTGGGGTTGTGCAGTCTGGAGAGCAGAAGGCTCCCAGGAGACCTATTTGTGGCCTTCCAGTATCTGCAGGGGGCTACAGGAAAGCTGGGGAGGGACTTTGGAGGGTGTCAGGGAGGGATAGGACTGGGGGGGGATGGAGCAAAACTAGAAGTGGGGAGATTCAGATTGGCTGTGAGGAAGAAGTTGTTGCCCATGAGGGTGGTGAGAGCCTGGCACAGGCTGCCCAGGGAGGTGGTGGAAGCCTCCTGCCTGGAGGTGTTTGCAGCCAGGCTGGAGGTGGCTGTGAGCAACCTGCTGTGGTGTGAGGTGTCCCTGCCCATGGCAGGGGGGTTGGGGCTGGCTGAGCCTTGGGGTCCCTTCCAACCCTGACAATTCTATGGACAACCTCAGTGAAGAGCAATCCACAACTGTTAAGATGCTTAGAGGAAATCTATTTTACAAGAGAGAGGAACAAAGGCATCAAGTTACTCACCCCTGCTGGGCTGCAGCTTGGCTGTAGGTGCTATAATCTAGAAGAAAACAGGGGAAAAAAGGAGAAAAAATAGGTTGACAAAGGCCAAATGAGCAGGGCAAGAGCAGAGCAGCTGTGGGATTTCCTCCTGCAGCCTCCAAGAGCTGCTGTAAAGCCCTCTCTGAAAGGCCTGGAAGGTAAAGGCACTCCTGCGGCCTTTCTGAAGGGAACAAAACCTCTCTTCCCTTCATTGTTAACTGCTGCAACTTTGATCTCAAATGACCCTGCTTTACTTCAACTGCCACCTTGGATGACACCCAAAGGGGGCTGGGCAGGAGGAGAGGAGGTGGTCTGGAACAAAGAAGGGCCCTTAAAATCCCTCCCAGCCTGGTTCCAAAGGGCTCTGTGGGAATCACCTCCCCTCCCCTCTTCCTCTTTAACTTGTGAGGAAACAAACTGGGAAGTCCTAGCACTTGTCCCCTGACAGGGTTTGAGGGCAGCTGGCTGTTATTCCTTCCCCCACCCTGCCCCATCCAAGCCAACTCTACAGAGAATGAAAATCCTGGAACTCCAGCAGGAAAAACCTTTGCTGGAGGGAATGGGAAATGCATCCACGTGGTGGTGACAAAGTGAGATGATGACAGCTGCTCAGCCTGCACCAAGCACCTCCAGCTTCCAACCACGTGAGGAATCCACCACTCACACCTTGCCAGCCACATCCCAGCAATCCTGGGCCACCAGGTCCTGAGGACAGGGATTAGGATGAGCTCAAACCTTGCTCACCTCTGCTGCTTGGGCCACAGGCTGGATGTTAGCAGAGTTTTAACCAGGCCAGGTCCCATGTGGGAAGAGGTTTTGGTGTCTGCATCACAGTAACACCTCAGGACACCCAGATCTCAGTCAGAAAACTTGATGATCAGTTTGAGGAACCTGGCTGACAACTTCCTACAGCCTTCAGTTACCCTGAGGTTGTAAGGGACTCCTTAGACTTTAGTCACAGATGAAGGTGATGGAGCACCAGGAACCACTGTGAAAAGACCACAGACCAGAACCTCCTGTATCTTGGATGGATTCATCCCTAACAAAGGAGGGAGCTGGTGGTGTTCAGCCTGGAGAGGAGAAGACTCCAGGGGGACCTCAGAGCTGCCTTCCAACACCAGAAGGGAACCTGCAGGAAGGCTGCAGAGGGACTGTTCCTAAGGGTGGCCAGAGCCAGGCCAAGGGGAAATAGTTGCAAGCTGAGGCAGAGCAGGGTTAGACTGGAGCTGAGGAAGAAGTTCTTCAGTCTGAGGGTGGTGAGACTCTGGAATGGGTTGCCCAGAGAGGATGTGGATGACTCCAGGTTGGTTGAGGTCCTGAACAACCAATTCCAGTTGAGAGGTGTCCCTGCCCATGGCAGGGAGGTTGGAGTAGATGCTCTCCAAGGTCCCTTCCAACCTGAGCCATTCTAGGATCCTAACAGAGCTTTCTCATTCCTCCTCTAAACCCCTTGATGTGAACTTGAGGCTTTTTCCTCTTTGTCCTTTCCTCTGCTGGTCCTGGAGGAAGGGCAAGCAAGGGCCCATGCCTCCCTACAGTGATTTCTGACAGCTGTTAATCACTTCAGCCTTGCAGCAGAGCACAGGAATTGGTAGGAGCACAGAAGGAAGAGGCCTGGAATCCCATTCACAGTAACAGGCACTGAAGGGTTTCCTCAGTCCCACCACACTCTGCTCAAACTGCTCTGGCACTGCTCCCCTGCCTGTCCTGCAGCCTGCATCTGGAGACAGCCAGCTGGAATTTGGGGATGCTGCTTTCCCCCTCACCCCAGGCCTGCATGTGGCTCTAAGCTCTGCTGGACCACAGAACAACTCAGGTTGGAAGGGACCTGGGAGAGCATGGACAGGGACATCTCTCAACCAGACCTGGGTGCTCAAGGCCTCATCCAGCCTGGCCTTCATCACCTCTAGGGAGGAGACAGCCACAACCATCCAGGGCAGCCCATGCTAGAGTCTCACCATCCTCACACTGAAGAACTTCTTCCTCAGCACCAGTCTAATCCTGCTCTGCATTCCCCCTTGGCCTGTCTCTGGACACCCTTAGGAACAGTCCCTGTGCAGCCTTCCTGCAGGATCCCTTCAGGTACTGGAAGGCAGCTCTGAGGTCCCCCTGGAGTCTTCTCTCAATTCTGAGTGCTAAAAAATTACCATCCATCCCCCTCTCATCCAACTCTCCTACCACCTGCTCACACCAGCACCCCTCTGTCCTTGCTGGACACCCTCCTCCAGCCCAAGCCTGTTCACTGATTCACACAATGGGTTGGGTTGGGTTGGAAGGGACCTTCAAGACCATCCAGTTCCAACCCCCTGCCATGGGCAGGGTCACCTCCCACCAGCCCAGGCTGCTCAAGGCCTTGAACCCCTCCAGGGAGGGGCAGCCACAGCCTCCCTGGGCAGCCTGTTCCAGTGTCTCCCCAGCCCCACTGCAAAGAATTTCTTCTTAATCTCCAGTCTCAATCTGCCCTGCTCAAGCATCAATCCATTGCCTCTCATCTGGCACTCCAGGCACTTGCCAGAAGTCCCTCCCCAGCTCTCCTGCAGCCCCGGAAGGCTGCTCTGAGGTCTCCCTGGAGCCTTCTCTTCTCCAGGCTGAACAGCTCCAACTCACCCTCAGGTCCACCCTCCAGCCATCAAAACCTCCCTACTCCTCATTTCATTCTCACTTTCTGCACCTACTGAGCTACCCCAATCCTCCAGGTCATTAAAAAACAGCCAGGCTGCCGTGCATGGAGTTCTCCAATCCCATGCTGGTAGACTCCCAGCCACCCACCACCCTTCCAAACAGCTGCTGGGCCCCTGGGCTACACTCATGGTCATCCATGAACCACCCATCCCCTTCTTACAGCCTACCCCACTCCAGCACAGCCACAAGACTTCCTCCTTTGCAGCATTTCAAAGATTCATAGAATGGGTTGAAAGGGACCTTTAAAGGTCATCCAGTGCCAACCCCCCCCTGCCATGGGCAGGGACACCTCCCACCAGCCCAGGCTGCTCAAGGCCTCATCCATCCTGGCCCAGAACACCCCCAGGGAAGGAGGTATTCTCAAGCCAGGTGTTGAAGCTGCAGTTGGTCTCCATCAGTGCCTCTCCTGTGCCTTGCTCCAATTCAGGTGAAGGCAAAACATGAAAGGAAATATTATGGTTCATTAAGTTGAAAAAAAAAAAACAAACCCACACCTCCCAGCTTGCATTTCCAGGGGGAAATTAATCTTCATCCTACCACTGCACGAGGCTCAAGAGCACAATAGCACAGCCAAAAATAGCAGCTCCCAGGGAAGAACCTTCCCCTGCACTGCTTAAAGCCAGCTGGATCTTTTCTACACCCCGTTTGGGCAGCTTTACTGGCACAGGTTTCTTCAGTTAAACTTTCTTTTCTGGGGAGGGGCAGGAGCTCCAAGGTCATATTTTATCATATTCCCCCTCACACTCCGTGGCTGTGATATTATTTCCCCCTTTACGGGCAGATCCCACCTTGGGCTGTTGGACTTTAAAGCTACTTTAAGGCTGGCGCTGGTGTGGTCGGGGGCAAGCCTGGGGTTTGAGCCCTTCGCCTCCTGGGCAGCTGGAGCCCTCGTGCGACAAACACGTTTTCCTGCATGATGCTTCACGGCTTTTATTATTTAAATAAAGTACATTCGCACCAGAAGTCGTCCCGGATACCGCCAGAGAGCCTGGAGGCAGGAAGGAAGCCTTCAGCAAGAGCGGTGAGCTCCTGCAAGAGCCCAACCGAGAGGACGTGCCGGGGCTGGCACGCCGAGGGCCCACAACCCTTTAACTGGTACACGGCGGAGGTGATCCGGGCGCTGCAACCCCGGGAGGCACCGGGGGGCCCGGACCCGCCGGTGAACAACGGTGCCGGTGGAGGGTGGGGCTGGGTGCAGCCCCGGCAGCCCGCAGCCCCGCCGGGAAAGAGCCTTAGGGCCGGCGCCTCGCCTCGTCCCGCCGCCGTGCCACGGCCACGGCCTGGCCCCGAGGCGCTCCCCCCGCTCAGCTCCCCTGAGCCTGCGTCAGCCCCAGGTGCAGGCTAGGCCGATCCTAGCTTGGTCCCGGCCCGGCTGCATCGTCTCCCGCCGAGACGGCCCCCGCGGAAGCCCCGGCCGGCCCCACTCCCCCCGAGCCCCGCTCACCCGTCGACGCCATTTTGTCGCCTTCCTCCTCCGCGCTCCCAACGTCCGGCCGCCGGCGCCGCCCCGCTCTGCGCATGCGCCGCCCGGCCCAGCCGGCACCTACCACAGCAGCGGCGGCGGGGAAACCTCGGGCTGCCGTGCACCCGCCGCTCTTCCTGCTCCTCCCTCTGGCCCTTCCCGTGCTTCCCGTCCTTCGCCGAGGACCGAAATGGCTCCACGAGGGGGCGGCTCGGCTCGGGAACGCGGTTTTGGTGCGGTGCTGGGCGCGACTCCCCGCCGTTCTGTGCGTTGGTATCGCCCCGAGGCGTTAGGGGCCGTCGCGCAAGAGCCGCGCGGAGCGGGGGCGGAGCGGGGCTGCGGCGTGACGTCATCGCCCGGCGTCGTGCGTGGGGTCGCTGTGACGTCACGCAGCGGCGGAAGGCCCCGAGGGCAGTGACACGTGGGGGGTGTCGAGGGAAGCGGCACAGGGCACGGCACAGGCCGTGGCATCCCGCACCCTGCCTGATGTCAGCGTGGCGGAGCGACGTCACCTGTGGCATCGTCTGTGACGTCACCTCACCCGCTGCCGGCAGGGGACACCACAGGGACAGTGCCAGCAGGGCTGACCCCATGGGTGGCACGGCATGGGCAGATGTCCCTAGGGATGGTGTGGCATGGGCAGGTGTCCTGTGGGTGGCATGACCTGGGTGGGTGTTCCAGGGATGACATGGCATAGGTGGGTGTCCCATGGGGGGCATAGTGAGGGTGGGTGCCCCCAAAGGTGATGTCACATGGCCTGGTGTTCCCAGAGGCAGTGTGGCATGGGTGGGTGTCCTGTGGGTGGTACAGTGTTGGTGGGTGTCCTATGGGTGGTGTGGTGTGGGTGGTGCCGTAGGAGTGGTGTGGCTCAGGTGGCTGTCCCGGGGTGGTGTGATGTGGGTGGGTGTCCCATGGATTGCATGACATGGGTGGGCATCCCCTGTTTGTCAATAGGTGTCCCGTGGGTGTCATTGCAGGAGTGGGTGCCCCATGGGTGGAAGGGCACAGCTGGGTGTCACCTGGCTGGAAAGCCCACGGTTGTCCCACCACAGCCAGGTTCCCCCTGCAGGTCAGCCCAGCTCCACAGGTTCCCTGCTGCTGGCAGCCCCTGGCACACCCTGTGGCACCCCACCGCTGTCCCCAGGCCACCCAGAGTGGGCAGAGGAGGCCAGCTCCAGCCAGCAGCAGCCAGCTGCCCGCAGCACCCAAGGGCGTCCCTGAGGTCCCAGGGGACACAGCAGGCCAGGGCTTCAGAGGCGTTTAATGACCTTGAGGGTCCCCAAGCAGTGGGGACAAAGCTTGTGGCACAGGAGGGGCCCCAGCTGGGGGGGGTCCCCACTCCCACCCCACCCCCTCTGAGCCTGAGTCCCAGCTCAGAGGTGGTTCTGGGGGACAGGATTGAAGCACCCCCAGAGCTGCACAGGGGAGTGGGGGCAAAAGGGGGGAAGGGGGAAGGGCCTGGCACCCCTTTGCCCCCCCGGGAGGGTTTGGGCAGCACCAATGGGGAGGCGAAGCATTGGGGGGGGCTGGCACCGTGCCACCAGCTAGCACCAAGTGCCCTGGGGGGCTGGGGGGACTTTGGAGGGCGGTGACACCCATCCTGCCTCCCCCAGGGGGGATGCCCCTGCCCATCCCAGCACGGTGGTGGGCACAGGATTGGGGGTGGTGGCAGTGAGTGACCACCCCCTCCCCAGGGCGGGGTCACTGGGGGCTGGGGGCCGCTGGTGGGGGGCCACGATGCGGTACGGGGGTGGCCATTGCCACGCTTGGCACGGGGGAGTCCGGGGGCCACCGTGCCTGGGGGTCACTGCCTGAGCCAGCCTCTGCTTCTGTGGGGGAAAGGAGAGAGGGAGGTCAGGTAGGGCAATGCCACACAGCAGATGTGTCCCCTCACCCCCCCACACTAAAAAGTGTCACCCCAGTCTCCTGCCCCACAGAACGAGGTTTTGATGCCCCCCCCGCCCAGTACTCTGGGAGCAGGGTTGGGGGACACAGATGAGGACCCCCCCCAGCTGGCACCCCTGCCTGGCACCCCCAGCTGGCACCCCCAGAGCTGGGGTCCCCCTGCAAGAAGCGCAGCAGGAAGGGGGAGGCAGGGTGGAGAAGAGAGTGAGGGGCACCCAGTGGCAGCCTGCTGGGCACCCTGGCATGGAGCTGGCTGGGCACTGGGGGCTCCTTGGGCCGTGGGTGGGGCTGGAGGCTCTCCCATCCGGGAGCTCCCTGGGCTGAAGGGTTTCTCTGTGGCCTCCCTTCGTCCTTGGGAGCTCCAGGAGCTGCTCTGGTTCAGGAGGGGCTCCCTGGGGGGTTCCATGCTGTCACTAGAACCAAGTCCAAGGTATCCCTTGGTCCAAGGAGCTCTGAGGTTTCTCTTGGCCCGAGAGGGTCCCCGTGTGTCCCCCTGGGTTAGAGAAAGGCTCCATGGTCTCCTTGGTCCTCGGAGAGCGGCAGAGTTGCCCTAGGCCCAAGGAGCTCCAAGGTTTCCCTTGGTCCCAGAGGATTCTCTCTCGGTCCAAGATCTCTGTGGCTTCTGTTCAAGAGGCTCTCCATGGGTCTCCCCTGGACTGAGAAGGGCTCTGGGGTCCCTCTTGATCCCTGGGAAGATCCAAGGTTTCACCTGACCCAAGAGGGTCTCTGTGGCCATCTCTCAATCCCGGAGGGTCTCTGTGTCCTCCCTTGGTCTGAGAAGGGATCCCTGGGGAGAGCCAGGGTCTCCCTTGACCCAGGAGAGTCTCCATGGTCGTCTATCAGTCCAAGAGGGTCTTCATGGCCATCTCTCAATCCAGGAGGGTCTCCATGAACTCCCTTGGCCCCATGACTTGCCTGCAGGGGCTCCAGCCCCCGTGCTCCGTGCCCGCTCCCGGGGTGTGTGTGTGGGGCGCGGCACGCCAAGCTCTTGCGGGGTTCAGAGGAGGGAGGGTGGCAGAGTTACCTGGCCAGATGATGGCTTCCAGCAAGGTGACCCTTCTAGCCAGGACCTCCAGCCGGGCCTGCTGCCGCAGGAGGGTTTGGAAGCTACTGGCCTGGGGGAGAGTGAGAGAGCAGAGCAGAGCAGAGAGCGCCTGGGCCCCGGCGGGCACGGCGAGGGCGGCGCGGCGTGGGTGCAGCCCCGTCAGCCGGGGGGTGCCGGTGCAATGGGTAGGGGGTGCCAGGTCTCCCAGGTGGGTGCTCCGGAGGGGTGCCAGGGGGGCTCCCGTGGGGGTGCCAGGGGCTTTCCCCCAGCACCTCTGTGGGGCTGGGGGACGCAGGGGTCCCTTGCGCTGACCTCGCTGCGTCGCTGACCCTGGCAGTGCCCTGAAGGGGACACCGCGGTCCCCTGCCCTGGTATGGCCCAGCGAGGTGCCCCCTCTGACCCCCTGGCGTGCCCAGCCTCTGCACAGGCTGGGGGACATGTCCCCAACCTCCTTGGGGGGGGGGCACCGACTTGTGTCCAAGATAGAGACTGTCACAAGTGTCCCTTCCCAAGGTGGGCAGCCTGGGCAGTGCCTGGGGGGGGACAGCTCCTGGGATGCCCAGCTGGGGGTGGCCCTCACCCTATGGAACAGTCTCCTGTGCTGGGCATGGTGCCAGGGCGTGGGTGATGATGTCATGCACAGCTGATGATGTCACCCCACAGCCAGGGTGGGGCTGATGCCTTGGTGCCCCCACACCATGGCAGAGTGGATAGGGTGCCAGGGGACCCCTCCCCACTGCTCCACGGCACCAGCGAGCCATGGTGGCATCATGGAGACCCTAGTGACTTGCTGGTGGGGGCCACCTCATGAAGTGGGGGACCCCCTGGCCCGGGCTGGCCCCCTCCTACTCACCGTAGAGCCCAATCATTGTTTCCAAGATTAAAACCCTCTCTGCTAAGATCTTCAGCGCCTCGCGGAGCTGGTGCAAACCCTCTCCCCCTGCAGGAGGGACAGGCACGGCCTGAGGGGGCGCCCTGCACCCTCCACGGCCCCCTTCACCTCCCCTGGAGAGGGGGCACGGAGGGGGCACGAGTGTGTGTGTGTCCCCGGCCTCCCAGCACCACCCGACTGTCTGCAGCACCGGGGCAGGAAGTGGGGGTCCCCCCGGGGGTGGCTCCTGAACCCACCCTGCGCCCCTTCCTGTGCTAGGGGGTGCCGGGGTGGGGCTGGCTCTGCACCCCATTAGCCTGTCCAGGCACGGAGGGGGTCGTGGTGAAGGCGTGACCCACCTCCAGGGGTGAGGTGTGGGGCGCTGGGCACTGCTGGGAACTCCCCATGCCACTGCTGGGGCCCCGGGGATGGCACAAGGGCACTGGGCACTGCTGGGGTCCCCCTGTACCACTGCCGGGGGCCCAGAGATGGCACAAGGGCACTGGGCACTTCCTGGGACACCCATGCCACTGTTAGGGTCCCAGCAATAAGATGTGGGAGGGTCGGGGTCCCCCCCACCCCTCACAGCCCCCTCCCCCCAGCACCCATGGCGGGCCAGCCCGTGTCAGCAGCTGTGCCCTGCTCCTGTCCCCGATGCCACCCTGCTGCCACTCACCCAAGTGCCCTTCTCGCCCGGCTCGCCCCTGGGGCCCGGCTCACCCTGAAACACAGAAAGGAGAGGGCCTGGCCTGGGGGGGGCACGGGGGGCTGCAGCCCAGGGGGCCCGACCCAGCAACGTACCTGTGCCCCGTCCTGCCCGCGGCTGCCCGGGTGGCCCTGGGGACCCTGGAGGGGGAAGAGAGTCCATCAGCACCTGGGGGGCACAGCCACCGTGGGGGATCCTGGCAGAACCCCCCAGCTGAGACCTCCCCAGCCGGCGTGGCGGCCGGGACTCACCCTGTCCCCCTTCTCCCCGGGGGGGCCGGCAGCTCCGGGGGCCCCAGCTCGACCCTGTGCAGGGACAAAGTGGCTGCCGTCAGCCGGTGAGGGAGGAGGGGGAGCCTGGGCTCAGCTCACCCTGTGCCCCCCACGCTGGCACTACCAGCACTTACATCAGGTCCTGGGGGCCAGGTGGCCCGATGGGACCTGGGGGCCAGGAGGACCTGCAAGGAGAGGGGACTCAGCTCAGCCCCGCCGGGGGTCCCACACTGGGGCACCCCCAAAGTGCTGGGCGAGGGCAAGGAAAAGGGGGGGACACACACTCACCCGTTGGCCCCATGGGTCCGGGGGTCCGGCAGGCCCCACGATGCCCCCGGCAGCTTCAATGAAGGTGTTGGAGAGGAGCGGGTCCCCTGTGGGGGGAGCGTGGGTGGTGGGCAGGGGTCCCAGCACCCCCAGCCGAGCAGGATCTGGCCATGTCACCCCCAGCCTGGGTGATTCACCCACCCCAGATGTCCCCTGAGGTCCTGGGGAGGGGGTCTCCTTCCCACTCCAACCTCACCCCCCACCCCCAGCTCAGTCTCCCCAGCCCAGTCCCTCCTTACTGGGCTCGACCATGCGAGGGATCGCCGGCCCCACCGGGGCAGGGGGGCCTGGGGGCCCGGGGGGCCCGGGTAACCCCTTCTCTCCTGGGAGGCCCCTTGCTCCGTCCCGGCCGGGGGTCCTGGGGGCCAGGGGGACCTGCAGGGAGGAAGAGGAGGGTGAAGAGCGGGGGTGCCTGTTAAGCTCCTGCGGCCGTGCAGCGCCGCGGCTCTGATGCTTCCCCTCCGCAGCCTCTGGCGGGAGGGGTTGCTCGGCCGGAGCTGGGCACTGGTCTAGAAGCCCCCACCCCACTTACCTGGTGGCCCTGCAGGACCCTTCACCCCGGGAACACCCGACGGTCCCCGGCCTCCCACGTCTCCCTTGGGGCCGGGGGGCCCCGTGAGCTGGGTCTCCCTGCAGGTGAGCAGCATCCTCAGGGGAGCATCCTGGGGGACAGCCCCTCGGTGGGTGCCCCCCGACCTGTGCCCGGTCCCCACCACCACGCCCCAGCACCCACCGCGGCCCTGGTGTGGGTGGGCGGGGCATCGGTTCGGGGCTGGGGGCACCTCGTGGGCACCAACCCCACGCTGGTGCCCTCAGCCTGCCCCAAACTGAAGCACCGCGAAGGGTGGATGCAGAGCCCTTCCACCCCCGCCCCGCGGTGGCCTGGGCTTCACGTGTGGCTCAGTGTCACCACCCGCCCTGGGGACGCCCCACAGCATGCGTGTCTGGGGTCCAGGGCTCCAGGAAAGCTGTGCCCCCCCCCCCCCCCGATACTGCTAACCCCCAGGGCAATGGCACTGCCAGCATCACCCGTGCCGCAGGGGGTGGCGCTGCCACCAGGAGTTGGGTGTTTGAGGGGGTGGGGGCAGCTCCCTGCCTTACCATCACCTCCGGGGCTCCCACGAGCAGCAGGGGACCCCCAGAGCTGCCCAGCGTCTGCCCCCTGCCCAGGGTGCTGCTTCTGGGGGCTGGGGTGCTGAGGGGTTCGGCCACCGAGAGCCGAGCCACCTGGAAAGGAGAGAAGGGTGGGTGCCACGCTGTGGGGGGACCACGAGGTGACCCCTCCCCTGGGCTCCTGTGCCCCTCAAGGGGTGGGGAGGTGGCTGCCCCCCAGGCTGGGGGGGCTCACCTGTGCCTCCAGGGTGGCAAGCCTGGCTGTCAGCTCCCCGACGTGGCTGCAGTTCAGGCACCCTGTTGGGGGCAGAAGTGGGGGGCACGGGGGTTGGCCAGGGGGCAGCCACCCCTCGGCCCACCCTGATGCAGCATGTGGTGGGGGAGGGAGGGGACACCCACCTGAGAAGGCCGTGGGGCGCAGGGGGGGCGGCGTGGGGCCGTGCTGGGGTGCCTGGGGTCCCGCAGGGCGAGGAAGGTGTGAGCCTCTGCTGAGCACAGGGGCGTCAGGAAGGGGACATCCCCCCCAGAGATCACAGGGCTGGAAAAGCCTGCTGCCCCTCACCCCAAAACAGGCCCCCCCATGGCTCCAAAACCCTCGGTGACCAGCCAGACCTCCCCCTAACCCATCCACAGCCCCAGGACAGATCCCCCCAACCCACCCACAGCTCCCAGCCAGATCCCCCTTGAACACACATATGAGCACCCAGACCCTCCCCAATCCCACCCATAACCCTGAGATAGACCCCCCAAAACCCACGGACACTCCTCAGTCCAGACCCCCTCAGACCCCCTACCATGACCACCCCTGGATCTCCCAAACCCATCCCCTAACTCTGAGCCAGATGGCCTCAGTTTCACCCATCCTCAGCCTCATCCCCCCCCAGACCCCTCCAGGGTCCTCAGCCAGATCTCCCCAACCCCTCATGACTACATGCCACACCCCCAAAACCCACCCATGTTCCTGAACCAGCCCCCCAAGACTTCATGCCAGATTCTCCCCCCCAACCTTACCCCATAAGCTTCAGCCAGAATCCCCCCCAGTCCTGACAGAGATCCCCTCCCAAAGCAGATTTCCCCCAACCCACCTCATGACCCTGCATCAGACCCCACAAAACCCACCCCCCATAAAACCCACCCCTGATTCTCATCCCCAGACATCCTCAGATCCCCCTCCATGGCCACACACCCCCAAACCACCCCTAACCTTGAGCCAGCCCCCCCAAACCCACCCACAGTCCTGAACCAGAAGCCCCCAAACCACCCCCTAACCTTGAGCCAGCCCCCCCAAACCCACCCACAGTCCTGAACCAGAAGCCCCCAAACCCAGCCCACAGCTCTCAGGCAGAACCCCAAACCTCCCCATCAACACTCCCCAGATCCCCTCCACCCCATCATTCTCAGCCAGACTCCCCCCACCTCCCCCCATACTCCTGTGAATCCCACCCCTAAATCCCCACCATGGCCTCCCAGCAACCCCCCCAAACCCCGGCTGGAGGGGCTCCCTCTGGGCGGGGGTGGTGGTGCTGTGTGTGAGCATATTCCTGGGGACTATGACCCACTGGGGGTCCCAGCCCCCTGTCACCACCGAGGGACCCTGGTAACAGTGACTAGGGGCCACTTGGCATGGCAAGAAAGGGGTGCCTGGCACAGAGCCCCCCAGCCCCCCTCGCTGCCAGCCCAGCCACCGCCATGCTGCAGGGGACAGGCAGCGCCGCCTAAGTGGGGCCAGATGTGGGGCACCCAGCCAAGCACGCACAGAGAGGAGGAGAAGGAGGAGGAGACCCCCTCTGCCCCCTACGCCGCTGCCACCCAGCTGGCTCTGCAGCCCCTTGTGCCAGCCACTGTCCTGCAGGCCCTCGGGGCTGCCCCGCTGTCCCCAGAGTGTCTCCACCCTTGGGTACCACCTAGAGATCCCCCCGTGTCAGAGCTGGGGCCAGGCTGGGGACCCACAGCTGGGGACTCTGGGGAGAAGCAGGGAGTGCCACACGGGTGACAATGGGGACAAAGAAGACCCCTCCCTGGTGAGGAGGAGGCTGGAGCCAGCTGCTGAGGTAGCAGTGCCAATCCCACCACTCATGGCACAGCCTTGCACTCATTCATCCACCCACAGGCTGGCAGCTGCCTGGCTGCCACCCGGCTGCACACAGGGACAGCGGGCAGACGGGTGGGCATCTCCTCATGGGTACAGCCAGCCACTCAACAGGAACATCCATCCATGAGAACACCTATCCATGCACCCACCCATCCATTCAGGAGCATCCCTCCCTCCCCCGTCCCTCCCTCCGTCCATGGAGTCATAGAATGGTTTGGATTAAAAGGGACCTTGAAGGTCATCTAGTTCCAACATACCTGCCATGGGCAGGGACATCTTCCACTGGACCAGGTTGCCTATCCATCCATCCATCCATCCATCCATCCATCCATCCATCCATCCATCCATCCATCCATCCACCCACCCACTCATCCATCCACCCACCCACTCCATGCAGCCCCCCACCCCACCCTGCCCATCCCGCAGCCCAGCCACCACCCCTGGTTGGCACCACCCCACCTTGGCCGCGAGGAGGAGCAGGCTAAGGTGGATCCCATCCCACCTTCCTCGCAGTTGGCCCCGGAGTGCCCGGGGCAGCACCTCCATTCCAGCGCCGTCAGCGTCTTGTAGGTCACCCTGTAGATGGGCCGGACCACGGCGCGGTAGCTGCTGGCACAGAGCGGGGCAGCGCCTTCAGACCCAGCCCGCGCCAGTGGGGCAGCCCAGGGTGCTGGCTGCCCGCCGCTAGGGGACGCTGCTGGCACGGCTCACCTGCCCCCACCGCAGGCCAGGGGCCAACGGCAGCCCTGGAAGACCCGCTGGAGGAAGGTGCCGTTCTGGACGTGGCACGACACCGTCCGCGTCACCGTGTAGGAGCACCAGTTGCTGGAAGGGAAACCAGTGGCACCAGCGCAGCGCAGCCTGGGGCACGCTGAGACTGGCAGAGGTGGCGCTGCCCCTCAGAGGGGGTCTGTGCGTGTTTAGCCCAGGGGGTCCCACCCCATAGAACTGCCCCAAGAGGTGCCCGCCCACGGCCATTGGGGTGCCCAAGGGGCAGAGACTGTCCTGGCATGCTGGGGGCAGCTAGGGTCCTGCATTCCTGCTGCATTCCCGGGCTGGCACTGGCCCCAGCTGGCGTGGAGCGGGGTCTGGAGCCCTCCCATGCCCCCAGCCCACCCCACACAAAGGCTCTTTTCTTCTGCCCCATGTCAGCTCCTCATGCCAGGCCCTGCCCACCCTGCCCAGCCTCGGTTTCCCCACTGCAGAGGGGGTACACCCGTGCCACCAGAGCCGTGAGGCTGAGTGCCCCCATCCCCACAGCGGGCAGGGACTCGCTGCACCCTTGGTGGCCCCAAACTCTGAGGCTGTGCAATTTGGGTCAAAATCTGAGGGTTTTGGGACGGCTGCAGTGCTGCGAGCAGGGAGGCGGTGACAGCAGGGACAATTGTCTGGGAGGTGCCGGGGAGGGGGTGGGCACAGCAGGGTGGCACAGGGCTTTCCGGCCGGGCAACGACCCAGGCAGGCTTTGTGCCAAGACCAGGAAAGCACCGCGGCTGTCGCCACGCTTCTGCTGCTGCCCCACCGTGCTCAGTGAGGCCCCAGCGTCCCCCAGTAAGCCCAGTCTGGCACCTCCAGATGCCATTATCCGGGGTGGCAGCCCCTGGCATTGTGCCCACTGGGTGGGCACCTAGCCAGCGGACAATGCTCGCCATGGGGATGCCACGGGTGCAACGCTGGCACACGGCCACACTTTCCTGGGGCAAGGATGCAGTGGTGATGCCAGCACCAGCTGTGGCGGGTGCCCACGGGCGCAGGGATGGGTCCCAGCTTGTTTCACCTCCTGCCTGGCAGAGGCAGGAAGGGAAATTGCCCTCCCAGAGAGTGGGGCAGAAGCTGGAGGGCATCAGCATGCCAGAGCTCGCATGGCCCAGCATGACCCAGCCCACCGGCTGCTGTGCCAGCTCTGGTGCACCGAGCAGGCCTGGGCTCTGCTGCCAGGGCACGTGCCCGCCTGGGGCAAAGCCCACGGTGGGATTGGCTCCAAATCCCCCTCCCCGTTTCCCAAATCCAGCCTCTTGGCATTGTCCCCCCTCCCAGCTTGGCACACGGAACCCCAGTGGGATGGATATGAGGGGGCTGGGCGCCTCCCTGATGCCAGTGGCGGAGTGGTGGGTGCTGGGTGGCGGACTGGGGGAAGTGGGGGGCACACGGCAGGATGGGGGCCACTGTGAGGCAGGATGCATCAGGGTGGTGGGGGATCGAAGGGGATGTCGGCAGGGTGCTGGGTGGTGAGATAGATCAGGGTGCTGGGTGCTGGACTGTGGAGACTATGGGGGCACAGCAGGGTGGTGCCAAGGCACTGGGGGCTTCCTGGGCTTGGCCGGGAGGGGAAGGGGAAATGAGGCAGCTTCTGCCCGTCTCCTCGCGACCCGGGCGGAACCGGGAGGTCCCGGCAATCCGGAGCCGGAGACACGGCCAGGGCCGAGGGTTTCCTGTAAACAACCCCCCCCCACCCCCCGGCACCCCCCCACCCCCAGTGCTCTGCCACGGCAGGACGATGGAGCAGCCCCAAGACTGGGCACCGTGGCTGCCCCTGCCGCCACCACTCCCCAGACACGGGCGGGACGCTGGGGCTGGAGCCACTCGCTCCCCAGCAGTGCCAGTGTGCCCAGGCAGCCCCAGTAGCCCCAGCAGTGCCAGTGTGCCCAGGCAGCCCCAGCGCTATGCCAGCCCTGGTAGCTCTGGTGACCCAGCAGTGATGTTGGCTCCAGTGAGTCTTACTAGTCCCAGTAACCTCACAGTAAATCCCAGCAAGTCCTGCTGGCTCCAGTAACTTCCAACCCCGGTGCATCCCACTAGCCCAAGTAACCCCCTAGTAAGTCCCAGTAAGTCCTGCTGTCCCTAGTAACCCTCCAGCAACCCCCAGCCCCAGTCAACCCTGCTGGCCCCAGTAACCCCCCAGTAACTCCCAGCTCCCCCAGCAGCTTCCCCGGAACGGACTGAGCAGCCCCTGCCCTGCTGCCGCCGGTACCCAGTGCCTGCTGCTCCCTGGTACCAAGTACCCAGCATCCAAGTACCCGCAGCCCTCGGTGCCGCGGGGATCCCTGATGCCTCCCGTGCCCGGTACTTGGCATCTAGAACCCCCCAGTACCCGATGCCCTCCCGTGCCCGGTACCCGGAGCTCCAGTGTCTGATGTTCCCTGCGTCCGGTACCCCGTACCCGGAGCCTCCCGGTAGCCGATGCCCCCGCGGCCAGTACCCAGTAGCCGGAGCCCCACGGTAGCCTGTGTCTCACCGCGTCCGGTACTCGGTGCCCGGAGCTCCCTGATGCTTCCCTTACCCGCTGCCTCCCCGGTGCCCCCTTCGGTGCCAGTACCTGCGGGCAGCGGGCTGCAGCACGGCCGGGCTCCAGGAGCCGGCGGCGGAAGGCGGCAGGAGCAGCAGCAGCAGCAGCGGGCAGAGCCCCAGGGGCACGGGCAGGGGAGGGCAGCGGCGGCAGAGCCCCGCCATGGCCGCTCTGCTGGGGCTCGGCGCTGCCCGGCCACCGGCACCGAGCGGCGGGAGGGGACGGGGAGGAGGAGGGTCGGAGGAGGAGGAGGGTCAGAGGAGGAGGAGGAGGAGGAGGGACCCCTCTCGCCCCCCCGCCCCCGTCTTCCGCCCCGCCGGCCCGGGGATCCCGCTGGCGGGGAACGGTGCAGGAAGGGGGCGAGGGGGCACAGATGGGAACCCCTGTGTGACATGCGTGTGCGTGCGTGTATGCGTGAGTACACGCGTGTGCTTCCATGTGTGCTTGGCTGCACACATGTGTGCGTGGGTACACGCGTGTGCAGACTCAAGGGTGCACGGCTGTGTGCGTGGTTATGTGCATGGATGCACACTTGCATGTGTGTCTGCGTGTGCAGGTGTGCGTGGGTGTGCAAGGGTTCACATGTGTGCCTCTCTGTGTGCCTGGGGACATGTGAGTGTGTCACTGTGTCTGGGGACATGTGAGTGTGTCACTGTGCCTGGGGACACACGTGTGCCCCTCTGCCTGTGCACATCACGCACACATCACGTGTGTGCACACCTGGCTGTCCTCTCACCCACACCCAGATGCCCATGTGCCCATGTCTGCCAGGCTGCACTGCCATGCGTGTCTGCATGCTCACACGTGTGCCCATGCCTGTGCACACGGCATGGCTGTGCCAACAGACACATGGCTGTCTGTCTGCTTGTCTGTCTGCCTGCAGCTGGCCCTCCATGTGCGTGTGTGTGTGGTCCCCGTGTCAGGGTGTGTGTTGCATGGCCACGCGTGGGTGGTCCTGCTGGGGGGAGGGGTATGTGTGTGGGGGGTCCTACAGGCACTGTGTGTGTCCCTCTGTCTGTCTATGTGTGCGTGTCTGTCTGTCTGGGGACATATCCCCACACCCACAGCACCCAGGAGCCCCCATCCCTCTACCCTGCTGGATGTGGGGGGGGCCTCATCCCTCTTCTCCCTCCCCAGTCAGCATCCTCAGCCCCAGGAGGGGTGGGGGTGGGAGGGGTGTCCTTTCCCCAGGGGACAGCAGGGTCCCATGGGGTGTGGGGGTGAGAAGGGGACCAGTGCTCTGCCTGCTCCCCCCCCCCCCAGCATGTGGAGCTGAGCTGGGGGGTGACAAGTGGGTCAGGAGGACTTTATGCAGGAGTGGAGGTGGGAGTGCACCCACTGCCCCCCCACACCTTCCTGTGGGCACGGGGGCAAAGTGGGGAACTGGCACAGCACCCCCAAAGCTCACACCCACACCTGGGAGCACCCAACTCCCTGTCAAGCTGGCACCTATCCCCTTGGTGGTTAGAGCACCGGGTGTCCTCAATGCCTCCCTGACACCCCCACGCCCCCCCCACAGCGCTGCTGCCAGCCTGGCCCCCAGCATGTCCTTGTCACAGGGCCTGGGGCGTGCTGGTGGCCCTGGTGGGTGCTTGGAGGAGCCCAAGGCCACCCGCTCTGCTCCTCAGACTAAACAAGGCTGCTGCCAGGCACCCAGGGGGGGCCTCTGGGTGGGGACAGGCTGTATCAGGCACTGGTGTCCCCTATCTTGTCCCCCAAAGTGGGCACCATCCCAGGCTGTTCCCAGTCCAGAGCTGAACACATGGGGCCCTGCCTCAGGCTGCCCAGGACCTTGTTCTCATGGGTAACCCTGAGTGCCCCCACTCATTTGCGGGTCCCCTCACCCCTCTGCTCAGTGCCTTGAATCCCCCCAGCGCTCCTCAAGTGGGTTTCAGCCCATTGCCAGGTCCCTGTGCCATGTCCATGCTGCAGCTCCATGTCCCCATGCTATGCCTGGCTGTAGGTCCCTGCCCCAGGACCGTGGCCCAGCTCCACGTCCCCATGTCACCTTGTCATGTCCCTGTCCCAGCTCCTTGTCCCCATCTCAGCTCTGTATCTCACAAAACGTTCCAGCTCCAGCTCCCTGCCCTGACTCCAGCTCCATGTCCCCATGCCATGTCCCTGCCCTGGCTCCATGCCCTCATGAACATCACCCCTGCCTGAGTCATGGCACAGGGTGCCAGCCCCCGGCCCCATTTACCCTGGGTCTGGCTCCCAGCATGAGACCTGGGTGCAGCTCATTGCGTGGATGGGCAGCGGGTGGCTCCTGCCCGTGACGGGGAGCCCAGTCCGGGCTCACCGTGAGGACAGGGACAGGTGGATGTCCCCATGCTGGACCATGTTCAGCCTCTGCTTAGCCCAGGGGTGGGGGCCAGAGACATGGCCAGAGCCACCAGGTGGCACTGCGAGTCCGCCGTGGCCATCTCTGCCCGGCCTCTGGCCACCCCCAGGGCCAGCCCCAGCTCCCCGAGTGTCCTTTTCACGTCAGCGGGGAGGATGCGACCAGAGGCCAAAAGGAACAACCCCTCTGTCGCCAGCTCTGTCGCCGATCTGCCCCTCCCTAAGCCTGGCCGCAGCGGTAGCCCCTCTGTCCCCCACCCCGGATCTGCCCTCTCCATGGGCACGGCCAGGATGAAAAACCCTCTGCCCCAACTCTGTCCACAAAGCTGTCCCTCCGCGGGCACGGCCGGGGTGACCACACCTCTGTCCCCAGACGCGTCCCTCCATGGGCGGTGCCAGCTGCCCTGTCCCCGGATCTGTCCCCTCTGTAGGCACAGTCAGTGGCAGCCCCTCAGACCCCAGGTCCAGTCCCCAATCTACCACTCTGCAGGTGGAACCCCTCTGTCCCCTGGCCTGTCCCCAGTGTGTCTCGGTATGACCCTGGCCACAGTGGCAGTCCCTGTGCCAACCACATCTTCCCTCCTCGTAGAGAGGGGCAGGCTAACGAACCCTCTACCCCAAATCTGTCCCCAGATCTGTCCCCAGTACTGCCCCTCCATGGACACAATGTCAGCTCCCCTGTCCCCGGGTTTGTCCTCTCTACAAGCACAGACAGAGTGGCAGCCCATTTGCCCCCAGATTTGTCCCCAAATCTCTCCACTCTGCAGGTAGAATCCAGGTGACAAAGTCCCTGACCCCAGATTTGTCCCCAAATTTGCCCCTCAGCAGTCACAGCCCCTGGGGCCAAGGCTGCTGTGTGCAAGCAGGGTAGACACTGGGATGTCACCATGGCTTAGGACCTGCTGCCACCTCCTGTGCCTCAGGCGCCCCCTGCAGGAAACACGTCCCCTGAGCCAGGGACAATGTGTGGCTCCCGGCCCGGGGGTCAAGCCAGGGCACAGCCCTCCCACAAGGACGTGTCACCCCCTGCGTGTCTGAGCACACACCTGTGGGTGCCACTGCCTGGTCCTGTGCTGGGTGCCCAGTCTCCTGTGCACATCCCCGGTATGGGTGCCTGGCCCTGGTGTAGGTGCCCGGTGTGAGTGCCCAGTTCCCTTTGCATGTCCCCAGTATGGGTGCCCAGAGTGCCGATGCCCCGGCCCTGGTGCGTGTGCCCGTCCCTGGTGTGGGTGCCCGGTCCCTGCTGCGTGTGCCCAGTGCCGATGCCCCGTCCCTGATGCGTGTGCCCGTGCCTGGTGTGCGTGCTCGGTCCCTCCTGCGTGTCCCCGGTGCATCTGCCCAGTCCCGGTGCCAGTTGCGTGTTCCCCTCCACGGATGCCCGTTCCCGGTGCGGATGCCCGGTGCAGATGCCCGATCCTGACGCGTGTCCTCGGTGCGGGTGCCCGTTGCTCGTGCCCGCGCGGCCGTGCGCGCCACAACCGGTGGCCGTAGCTGCCTGACGCTGGCGGAGCGCTGCCGCCGCCCGCTCCCGCTCCCGCTCCCGCCGCTGCCGCCGTCTCTGCTCCCGGTGCGGCTGCGGGTCCCGCTGCGGCTGCGGCTGCCGGAGGTAACGGCGCGGGGCGCGGGCGATGCCGGGCGGCGGCGGCGGCCATGGCGGGCGGGGGGGAACCGATTCGGGGGTGGGCGGCGGCGGGACCGTGCACCGGGGGCTGCCGTGTGCCGGGGGTTAAGCGTGCACGGGGGGGGGGGAGATGGACCCTGGGACTAGGGTTTGCCGTGCACCGGGGGCTACCGTGCACCGGGAGAGGGAGAACCACGTACTGGCGGGGACTGTGCACCGGGAGGAGGGGACTATGCACCGGGGCAACCGTGCGCTGGAGGCTGGGGGCTGCCGTGCACCGGGGGGGAACACACCGTGCATTCAGGAAGGGTGGCAAGGACTGTGCACCGTGGGGGAACCGTGCTACCGGGGAGCTGGGGTTGCCGTGCACCGGAGTGGGCACGACGAAAACGGCCGTGCACCGTGGGGCTGGGGGCGCCATGTACTGAGCGGGGGGGGGCACCGTGCACGGAGGGGACTGGGGCAGACTGTGCACCGGGGGCTAGGCCTGGCCTTTCCCCCCTCCCCGAGCAGCCGGGCCTCGGGCTACGGTGTGTGTGAGGGGCTCGCACCGGGGCTCATCCCCGCTTCTCGGTCCTGAGTCGGGGGTGGGGGGCGTCCCGGGGTTGGGGAGCCGGCGGTGCTCGGGGTCACGGCTGGCGCACACGCGTGTGGCGGGGTGAGGCTGCGTGTTGCACCCACCCGTGGTGGTGCATGTGGTGTGTGTGTGTGCGTCTGTGTGGCCCGGGGCGGGGGGCGGCGGGGTGGTGGGGTGGTGTTGCTGTTGCTGTGGGTCTCAGTGTCTGTCTGTCCCTGCCGGTCCCCCTGCCTGTGTCACCGTGCGTGTGCCAGCGCGCGTGCCCATGCGTGGCTCCGTGTCCGTGTGTCTGTGTGTGCCTGGCCGTGACCGTGCGGCTGGCTAGCTGGCTGTCAACAACCCCCCCGCTCCCGCCCTGCTCCACCCCCTCTCCCCTAACAGCCACCCACCCGTGGGGCTGAAGGGTGCTGTGGGTGGCCAAGAGGCTGGCGGAGGGAGCCGGGGGCACAGCGAGTGGCCTGTGCTCGCCCCTAGCCCAATGCCTGCAGTGCAGATCATAAATCAGCGGTGGCTGGAGCAGGCTTCAGGGGGCCACGGGTTCCCTGGCACCCAAATTGCCTGGGTAGGGAGCTGTGGAGCTCCCTGGGTTTGTAGGACCCCTGCCAACCCCTCAGGGCCGTGAGAAGGGTCCCCTTGTCCCCCTTGTCCCTGCTGTCACGTTGAGGGCCGGCAGCTGGCCAGGGCTGGCAGGCAGCCCACACTGCCAGGGCTGCGGGCACAGCGGCCTCGCCAGCTCTGGGGGTGATGGGGTCTGTCCCCCAGCTGCCACCCGTGCAGTGGTACCCAGGGTGACGGATGCTGTGGCTCTGTTTTGCAGGTGATACCCCACTCATTTGCCAACAGCAATGTGCTGGGTGGTGGGGACGGCTCTGGAGCCACCGAAGACATAGGTGGTGGGACACAAAGAGGAGAAAACAGAGGAGGGGGTGTCTCGGGGACAGCATCTTGGTGTGTGTCCCCACCAGCATCTGCAGCCACCAGCCACCCTCAAGCCAGCGCCACCCAAGGGGGTCCTGGTGGCTTTTTGGAGCGTGAGCCCTGCCAGCATCTCGAGGAAGAGGAGGAAGGGCCGAAGAAGACGTGCCGGGTGATGGATGGCCCCGGCCCAGCGCAGTGGCATCGAGAGAGCGGAGCCAGGCGGCTTGGGGACCTCGGGGACCTGGCCGGCAGCACCCTCCTCTGCAGAGCCCCGCAGCATTTGCTCTGCTGAGCTCCAGAGCCTGCAGGCAGCGGGAGCCAGGAGGGGGGTCCAGAGGGGCTCCGGGTGACCCCCACGCCCCCGTGCTGGGACACGGCTCAGGGCTGAGCCGCCGTCCCCCTGACATGGCACGGCAGGGCTCGGGGGCCATGCTGGCCTCTGGCGGCCTGGGCTTCCCTCCCCAGAACCTGGCCCGGGTGGTGGTGTGGGAGTGGCTGAACGAGCACGGGCGCTGGAGGCCCTACTCGGCCGCTGTCTGCCACCACATCGAGAACGTGCTGAAGGAGGACGCCCGCGGCAGCGTGGTGCTGGGCCAGGTCGACGTCCAGCTGGCGCCCTACGTCATCGACCTCCAGTCCATGCACCAGTTCCGGCAGGACACGGGTAAGAGGATGCCTGCAACATCCACCCACCCATCCTTCCATCCTGCCATCTTGCCATCTTTTCATCCCTCCTTCCCTCCATCCATCCCTCTGTCCATCCTTCTGTCCTTCCATTCTTCATCCATCTATCCATCCATCCATCCATTCTTCTGTCCTTCCATTCTTCATCCATCCATCCATCCATCCATCCATCCATCCATCCATCCATCCACCCATCTATCTATCCATCCACCCATTCACCCTCCCACCCATCTGCCTGTCCATCTGTCCCTCCATTCCACTGCACACACCCTCCTCTCTGTCCATCTGTCTCACTCATTCCTTTTCTCTCCTCGTCCTGGGCTCTGCTCCCCCAGCAAGACCCTTCCTGGCTTTGCCTTTCCTCTCCCCACCATCCCCTGGCACCAGGGACCCCTGCCCCAGTGGGACATGTCCCAGATTCTCTCCATCCCCTCCCATCCCCCATGAGGTGCTTTGTCCCACTGGCCACCCATATGCTCCACAAATCTCTCCTGTCCAGGCTCCCATGGAACTGGAGAGGCCCCAGTTTGGGCACTGGGAGCTGTGGTGGGCACCAGGCTGGCTGCAGCCACACTGATGGTGCTGTGGTGCAGCATGCATTCAGGCCACGGGTCCTCAGGGGAAATCAAAGCCAGTCCCAGTGCCAGCGCTGAGCCCAGACCCCATTAAGTATGTCCCCATCTTGGTATGACCCACTAAATGGGCACGTGCCAGCTGTGCCATGAGGGACTTGACAGTTCCAGTTCATTCCTGGCTGTTCCTCCCCATCCCTGGGAAGCTGAGGGCAGGATCTGACCCCCAGGCCAGGCAAAGGGAAGGTGTGTAACCTACACACCAGGTGACACTTCTAGGCTAGCCTGGGGGGACGCAGGGGCCACCCCTCTGTCCATGCCACTTTGTCCAGCCTCCGATGCCATCATTGCTGGTCACCAGCCACGGTGAATGACCCTGTGTGTGGATATGGCTCTTATGACGTGCTGGGGACTGAGCCAGGGACCTGCCACCCTGCTTCTGTCATCAAGCCTGGCTCTGGATCATTCTCCTGCCAGTCACAGGCTTGGCAAGGGGCAGCTTGGCACCTGCGGCCCTGTGTCAGCGTGGCTGCGGCTGCGGGCATGACCCAATGGGTCGTGCCAGTGGCACTGGCTGTGCTGACTCAGAGCTGTGGGTGCCACCAGGACACCCTGGCTGTCTCCATGCCAGGTCCTGTCAGCTTCAGCCAGGACCCATCACCTGCCAGCAGCATCTGGCATTGCAGCCCATGGCCGTCAGGCTGGGTGCTCCTCATGGTGAGGCCGTGGCTGGGTTTGGGGGTGACACCTCTCTGACAGCAGCAGGGCACTGTGGGACTTGGGGACACAAATGTCCCTCATGTTGAGGGTGCTCCCAGTGCCTGCTGTGCCATGGGGACACAGGAGGCTGAGGGCTTGGTCTGTGCCATGGATGGGGAGGGACAAACTCAAGGTAAAACAGAGACAGTGTGAAATGAGGTGACCCCTTTCTGAGCAGCTGGGACGTGTGTCCCCTCCCTGTGGCCCTGGGGACACTGGGCTCGGCCGGTGGAGGGGACAGGGGTAGTTGGGCAGCTGGTGGCACTCAGGGACACAGAGCTGTGTGTGGTAGGGTGGCCTCTCTCCTTGTCCTCTTCATTGCTGCGTGGCAATGGGATGTGGGATGCAGTTGCAGGGACCAGTGGGATGCAGGACATGGATGTGAGTGGGATGAAGGATGTGGCTGCAGGTGGGCCACAGGACATGGGATGCAGCTGCAAGGACAAGTGAGTGTGGGACATGGATGTGAGTGGGATGCGGGATGCAAATGGGCTGCAGAATGAGGGATGCAGATGCAGGGGCTGGTGGGATGTGGGATGCAGATGGAAGGAGCAGTGGGATGTGAGATGCAGCTTCAAGTGGACCACAGGATATGGGATGCAGCTGCATGGACTGGTGGGATGCAGATGAAAGGCCCAGCAGGATGCAGGATGTAGATGGACCACAGGACATGGGATACAGTGCAAGGACTGGTGGGATGCATATGGAAGGAGCAGCAGGATGAGGGATGTATATGTGAGCTGGCAGGGGGATGCGGGATGCAGTGGCAAGGGTGAGTGGGTGTGGGACATGGATGTGAGCAGGTTGCAGGATGTGGGCCATGGGTGTAAGTGGGCAGTGGGAGGAGTGATGTGGCTGTGAGCAGGCAGCAGGATGTGCGATGCAGTCGCAAGGAGCAGCGGCTGTGGGACCTGAGCGGGATCCTGGGTGTGGGATATGGCTGCGAGCAGGAAGCAGGAGGCAGGATTCAAGGACCAGCGGGAAGCAGGAGGCAGTTGTAAGGACCAAGGGGGAGTGCAGGACAGAGACAGGAGTGGGATGTGGGATGTGGACGTGAGTGGGCAGGAGGATGCAGAATGTGGCTGCGAGTGGGCAGCAGGATGGATGCAGGATGCAGTTGCGAGGAGCAGTGAGCTGCAGGATATGGATGTGAGCAGGATGCAGGCCGTGGGCTGCAGGATGCAGATGCCAGGAGCAGCGGGATGCAATTCCAAGGGGTGGTGGGATGTGGGACCTGGATGTGAGTGGTCTGGAGGATGGGGGCCTGAATGAGCAGGAGGATGGAAAGAGGCAGACATGGATGTGAACCCAAGTGGGATGCAGGGCAGGGCTGTGAGCAGGATGTGGCCAGGTGAGGAGTGGGATGTGGATGTGAGCCAGCAGTGGGATTTAGGATGGGGCCAGCAGCGGGCAGTGGATTCTCTGTGGGTGCCAGAGCAGGACGAGCAGCCTCCCTGCCAGCCATGGGGCTGAGCTGGCTCAGCACGACCCAGCAGCTGGGGCCAGGCTCTGCTGCCCAACGCAGCTGATGATTAATGACCATTATTAGCGTCGTTAATCGGGCTGGGCAAACGGTGCTGCTGAGGGGATAGAGAGGCACCATGCTGCAAGGGGACCAGGGCTGGAGGAAGGGGTTATGGAGCCTCCCCCAGCGCAGAGCTTCAGACGTGGCTGTGGCATCCTGCTGGCTTGCAAAACAAGCAGCGAGGGGCCAGGATCTGGCGGTGCATGTGGGACAACGCACGGCTCCTGTGACTGCCAGCTCCAGCCAGAGCCACAGCAGCTGGCAGGAAACCCTTGGTGACCGGGAAACGCTCCTGACAACACAGGGAGAGCGAGGGGACCCCAGCCAGGGAGGGTGGAGGTGGGCCTGGATCAGAGGGATGGAAAAAAAGCTGATGGAGGTTGAGCAGCATCGCCCTTCCCGTGGCGGCTGAGGCTGTGATCCCAACATCCCGGCGGGCAGCCAAGCCGACACCGCCGACACCGCTGAGGGAGTGTTGTTGAGCCTCCCCGGGGAGGCTCAGCCCTGCAGACGCCGATCGATCCCCCACACGCCGCGGCCAGGGCCGTCTGCTGCTGCTCATCACCCCTCTGGCACCCTGCAGTGCTCTCAGGAGGGTGAGAGGAGGTGCCTGCACCCCGCAGTGCCTCTGAGTCCCCATCCCTGTGGGGTGCGGGGCTGGGCACGGGACACACACACTTGTATGAGGTGTGGGCCCCTCCACCAGCAGCCCAGGGTACTCTGTGAAGGGCAAGAACGAGCTGCTTGCGCCCCACAGTACCTCTCTGTCCCTATCCCCGTGGGGTGCTGGGCTGGACACTGGACATGAACACCTGCAGCATCTTCTGCCAGCACCCCAGAGTGCTGGAGCCCCACTCACACCACATTCCCCTCTCCCCCTCCCCCATGTCTCCGCAGGGACCATGCGCCCCGTCCGGAGGAACTTCTACGACCCCTCCTCAGCCCCGGGGAAGGGCATCGTGTGGGAATGGGAGAACGACAACAACTCCTGGACGCCCTACGACATGGACATCTGCATCACCATCCAGAACGCCTACGAGAAGCAGCACCCCTGGCTGGACCTCTCCTCCCTGGGCTTCTGCTACCTCATCTACTTCAGCAGCATGTCGCAGATGAATCGGCAGACCCAGCGCAAGCGGCGGCTGCGGCGCCGCATGGACCTGGCCTACCCCCTCACTATGGGCTCCATCCCCAAGTCCCAGTCGTGGCCGGTGGGCGCCAGCACCGGGACGCCCTGCTCCTGCCCCCAGTGCCTGCTGGTCAACAGCACCCGCGCCGCCTCCAACGCCATCCTGGCGTCCCAGCGCCGCAAGCTGTACCCGGGAGCCGTCCGCCAGAGCAGCACCTTTGCCGGGGGCGCCTTGTGGCCGGCGGGGACGGGGACGGTGGCGGTGGCGGGCGGCACAGCCAAGGGGGAAGGGCTGCGGGTGCCCGGCGGGGCCTTCGCCCCCGGCCAGAGCGTGCCTGCCGGGGCACCGCTGCCCGGGCTCAACAACCTCAACCAGCCTGGCACCCAGCGCGGGGCTGGACTCGGCGCCCGTGCCACCGTTCCCCCGGGGTAAGGAGGCTGGGGAAAGGGTATGGTGGTGGCATCAGCGAGGCTGTGGGGGATGCCAGGCGAGGTGGGCACGGGAGTGGGTATGCAGGATGAGGGGAAAGGGAAGACGAAGGTGCCTTGTGCCTTGCTGTCAGCTTGCACAAGGAGCCTTGGCACTTCCTGTGTCACCTGCAGCCCCAGGCTGCCCACCTTGGGGACAACCCCAGCGGCTGGCTCATCTTGTCTCAGGTGATCTGCTGGATCTCTGCCTTTGTGGTGATTTGTGCAGTTGCGTTGTGCCATGCTGTGCCACACTGTGCCATACCATGCCATGCCAGCTGCAGGAGATGGAGTGCTTGGTTCCAGGGGACTTGTGCCCCTGCAGAGAGTGAATGACACCATCTCATGGCCTGGTGCCACCAGGCAGGTCTCCTGGGAGTACATGGGGACCACAGCCTCAGTGTCCCCTGCACAGATGGGAATAACTGGGGAGGGATGCAAGTTGGTTAGCAGACCCCCAGTGGGGCATCTCAGTGAGTGTCCCCGTCCTGGCACCCAAGTCCTCATGGCCACATCTCTTGGTGGGTCAATCTGGTGTCCCCTCAGGGCTCTCAGCACCAGGCTGTCACCATGGCCCCAAGCCCAGTGCCAACCCTGCCAGCCCAGCTGAGCCCTATCCCCTCCCATCTCCTCACAGGGTGCCAGCCCTCCCAGTGAAGAACCTGAATGGCACTGGCCCTGTCCATCCTGCCCTTGCAGGTAAGGGGGAGCCTGCCAGCAGCTGAGTGCCACTGGGAGGTGACATCATGGGGCTGGAGGGCAGGAGGAGCAGGGCACTGGGCTGGGGCACAGCCAGGTGGTGGGAAGGCTGCATGGATATTGGGTGGAAGCATGGATGGGTGGGTGGATGGATGGATGGATGGATGAGAATGGAATGGATGGATGGATGGATGGATGGATGGATGGATGGATGGATGGACATTGGGTGGGTGGGTGGGTGGATGGATGGATGGACATTGGGTGGGTGGGTGGGTGGATGGACATTGGGTGGGTGGACATTGGGTGGGTGGATGGATGGGTAGGTAGGTGGGTAAATGGATGGACAGACAGATATATTGTGGATGGATGTGTGGCTGGAGGGCTGGCTGGATGAACATTGGGTGGATGGATGGGTGGCTGGCAGGCTGGATGGGTAGGTGGGTGGATAAATGGATGGACAGACAGACATGTTGTGACTGGCTGGCTGGTGGGCTGGCTGGCCAGACAGCAGCTGTTCCCTGGTGCAGGGATGACTGGCATCCTGATGTGTGCCGCTGGGCTGCCCGTCTGCCTGACCCGTGCCCCCAAGCCCATCCTGCACCCTCCGCCTGTCAGCAAGAGCGACATCAAACCTGTGCCCGGAGTCAATGGCATCTGCAGGAAAACCAAAAAGAAGCACCTCAAAAGAGTAAGGAGCTGCCAGGGTCCCTGTGCTCTCGGCCCTGCCAGGGTCCCTGTGCTCTCGGCCCTGCCAGGGTCCCTGTGCTCTCGGCCCTGCCAGGGTCCCTGTGCTCTCTTGGCCCCGCCAGCCCCTGCCAGGAGGGGAAACTGAGGCATGGGCGCTGCTGCTGCCCACAGGGGTGGCACCCCTAAGGGTCTGGCTGAAGGTTTTGGGGCTCTGATGGCATCTCCCTCCTCTCCCCCCTCTGCCCGTGGTAGGCAAGACCCCTGAGGACGTGGTGCGTCGCTACATCCAGAAGGTGAAGAACCCCCAGATGAGGTGAGCGGGCACCCCCGGGCACTGCAGCTCAGCCCACTCTGGGGCTCGGCCGTGGAGAGAGGAGGGGGCAGGGAATGGGCAGCCCACTGTGGTGGGCACAGATTTGGGAGCTAACGTCCCCTTTCCACCTGGACACTGACGCCCATCGTGTGCCCGTCAGGACTGCACCATCTGCATGGAGCGGCTGGTCACCTCCTCTGGCTACGAGGGTGTCCTCAGCCACAGGGGCATCAAGCCGGAGCTGGTGGGCAAGCTGGGCAAGTGTGGGCACATGTACCACCTCCTCTGCCTCCTGGCCATGTACAACAATGGCAACAAGGTGAGCCGGAACCCTCACCCCAAGGTGGGACACCCTCCCCAGAGTCACCCATCCCTGTGAGTGTGGGTGCTGGGGGTGGACGCCCTCCCCGATGCCCACGCTGGTACCTATGCAGGATGGCAGCCTGCAGTGCCCCACCTGTAAGGCCATTTATGGAGAGAAGACTGGCACACAGCCTCCCGGGAAGATGGAGTTCCACCTCATTCCCCACTCCCTCCCTGGTTACACCGACTCCAAAACCATCCGGATCGTCTACGACATTCCTACTGGCATCCAGGTGCCTGCTGCCCCCAGGACCCCCCTGCCCGGGCTGGGTGCCCACACCCTATGCCACTCGCTCAGCCCATTGTCCCTCTACCCAGGGCCCGGAGCATCCCAATCCTGGCAAGAAGTTCACGGCCCGTGGCTTCCCCGGCACTGCTACCTGCCCGACAACGAGAAGGGAAGGAAGGTGAGTGGCACAGCAGCGCCAGCCGGGGCGGCATAGGAGAGGAAGGGATGGGAATGGGATGAGGGAGGAAGAGAAGAGAAGGGGTGGAGTAGAATGGGATAGGAATGGGATGAGGTAGGAAGAGATGAGAAAAAGAGAAGAAGAGAAGAGAAGAGAAGAGAAGAGAAGAGAAGAGAAGAGAAGAGAAGAGAAGAGAAGAGAAGAGAAGAGAAGAGAAGAGAAGAGAAGAGAAGAGAAGAGAAGAGAAGAGAAGAGAGGAAGAGGAAGAGGAAGAGGAATAGGAATAGGAATAGGATGAGGTAGGAAGAAAAGGGGTGGGTTGGGATAGGATGGGATGGGATGGGAATGGGACAGGGTAGGAAGAGAAGAGATGGGGAATGGGAAGTGAAGGTGGGGAAAGAGAAGCAGATAAAATGAGAAGAGGATGGAATGGGAAGAAAAGGGATGGGAAGGGATAGAAAGGGAGTGGGGAGGGATGGGATGGGATGGGATGGGATGGGATGGGATGGGATGGGATGGGATGGGGATGGGAATGGGAATGGGAATGAGAAAGAATGAGATGGGAGGAGAAAAGGAAAGAGAATGGATGGGACAGGATGGGAAGGGAATGGATGGTGTGGGATAGAAAGGGAATAGGAAAGTATGGGAAGCAATGGGGAGGCTGCAGCAGGGCCGGGGTAGGGGTTGAGCTGTGCCACAGGGAAGGGTGGCCCCATGCAGGCGCCATGCTGGGGCTGACTGCTGCACCCCGGGGTGCTGGGGCTGGGCAGTGCCAGGCAGGGGGGAGGTCTGGGGGTGCCGGGTGGGCGGCGACGCCCGCGGCCACTTGCCGCAGGTGCTGAAGCTGCTGATCGTGGCCTGGGACCGTCGGCTCATCTTCACCATCGGCACCTCCAACACCACGGGGGAGTCGGACACGGTGGTGTGGAACGAGATCCACCACAAGACCGAGTTTGGTTCCAACCTGACGGGCCACGGCTACCCCGACCCCAACTACCTGGACAACGTCCTGGCCGAGCTGATGGCCCAGGGTGTCTCCGAGGCCAACCTGAAGGACTGAGGCGAGGGCGAGGGGCGGCCGCCAGCCCCCTCCCACCACGCCCCCGCCCGCGCCGCCCGCCGCCCGCGCCGCTTCGCTGCCGACGCCGCAGCCCTGCCGGGCGGGCCCGTCCCCCGTCCTGGGCCGCCCTGTGCCACCTGCCCCCACGGCCCCGTGTCTGTCCCCCTCCCCCCGTCTCGTTCGCCCTGCTCCCGTGGCGATAGCATCGTGGCCTGGTGCTTTTCTTTTTTCTACCTGTGGCCTCTCCGCGCCTCAGCCGCCCGTGCCACCCGTGCCACCCGTGCCACCCTCCGCCGCCCCAGGGAACCGCGTAGAGCCGGTGCCATGTGTTACATCTCTGTGTTACAGAATACACCCTGAGCTGGGCCACTGTCCCCAGCCTGTCCCCAGCGCGTCCCCGCTCCGGTCCCTGCACCTCCCGGGGTGCCGTGTGGCGTCGCTGCAGGGTGGGTCTCCGTGGGGCGATGCCGAGGGTGGGTCTTGGTCACTCCTTGTGGGGATGCTGGGCTGGCAGGGAGGGATTCGGGGATGCTGGGGGGCTCAGAGCTGTCCCAGGGGTTTCGTCCTGGCGGGCGAAGGTGTCATGGGCGATGTCCAGGTCTCGCAGCACAGCCTGCAGCCGCCCCTTGAAGGGGTCCTCTGTGCCCCACAAGCAAGGTCAGAACTCACCCCTTGGGCACCCCTCCAGCACCCACCCTCTGCACTCCCACAGCACCTCTCTCCAGCACCCACCACCACCCCTGCCCCGGCCCACCTTCAGCAACCACTACCAGCACCCACCCCCGGTACCTTCACCAGCACCGTTTGGGGTACACCCTTATCACCCAGCATCCTCCCAGCACCTATCCCTGACATCCACCTCCAGCATCCCCCCATGGCACCCTTCCTCTACTGCTATGTCCCCTCATGTCCCCACCCGCCCCCCGTCCCACCACACCACACCACACACTGCTTCCCGCCGCCAGCTTGTCCCACTGCCCCTCCCCAGTCTCCCCACCTCTCCCTGCCCATTCCTCCGCAGTGCCCCGCGGGGGCGTAGGGATGGTGTGTCTGTCTCTGTGTGTGTATGTGTTTAGGGGTGCCTCCGTATTTGTGTCTGAAGCCGGGTGCGGGTGCGTCCGTGCTCGCCCCCGCGCCTGCCTCCGTGCGCCCTCGGCCGTGCACGTCCCCGTGTGCACGCATCTGGGCGGGCGGCCCCGTGGCTGTATCCCTCGGATTTGCTGTCCCCTGCTGGAGGGGACCAGCGGAGTGATGGGGGTGTGCAAGTGTGTGCATGTGTGTGCGAGCCTGTGAATGCGTGTGCAAGTGTGTGCATGCATGCACAAGCATGCGAATGTGTGTGCAAGCATGGAAATGCGTGTGCAAGCATGCACAGGTGTGTGCAAGCACGTGCTGTATGTGTGCGCAGATATGTGCCTGTGTGTGCCCAGCCATGCCCACGTGCACCCGCAGCCCCACTGAGAGGTCTCCCCAGCAGCACCCAGGGTTGCATGGTCCCTATGCCCCCTCCCCTCCACCTGCCCCTACCTGCACGCCCCGGGCAGGGAGGCTCAGCGGCTGCGCTGCCTTCAGAGTCCTGTGCCCTGCAGGAGAGGGACCCTCAGCACGCTGCCTGCCAGCACGCGGGGTCCCTTGGGACCCCCACGGGCACCCTCCAGCCTCACCACAAGCGCGCCCCCGCTCTCTGGAGGTGCCCGTAGAGGGTCTGTGCTGCTGCCGCGGGGTCCAGGGGCTCACTCCACTCGCCCAGTGCCACGGCTCCGTGGGTCCGGCTGCAGCCAGGCGCTGCCAACAACAGCGGCAGCTGAAACGCTGGGGACTCCCCGACCCTGCTGCCCAGCTGGACACCCCCTCCCCGGGCTGCCCACCGGCCTTACCGGCGCAGGCAGGTTGCAGGCAGCAGGTCCAGCGGCCTGCGCGGAAGGTGCCCGGGTGACAAGTGGGCAGCATGGCCTCGTTGGTGCTGCTGGCCTGTCGCAGTGCCCAGAGCCACTGCCACAGCTCCTGGGCACTCTGTGGGGACAGGGAGAGAGGGTGGCACTCCTGACAGGCACCCACAGGCTCACTGTGCTGGGGGCTGCTGGTGAGGATGAAGAGGGGGGAGGTGGGCAGGAGTGATGCCAATGGAGTCTCTATCAGAGGTGGACACCAGGGGTGATGGTGAGCACCAGGGATGGTAATGGGCACCAGGGCAAGGTGACTAGAAGTGACAGTTTGATGGCAAAGATGTCCAAGCAGGACCTGGTGCGAAGATGGCACTATGGGAGCCAGGGTACCCCAGTGACTGCAGTGTACATAGGGCTGGGAGTGCGGAGGGTCCTGGGGTGGGAGGGTTCCAGGGAGCTCAGGGTGGGGTGCAGAGTGGCACTGGGGGGCACCCACCTTGCACTGGATGTAGGTGGTGTGGAGCTGCCCGGCCTCATCCTGTGCCACGATCTGCATGACGTGGGGGTGCTGGAAGGTGGCCTCGTCCACCCGCTCCACCGCCCGCATCTGAGGCACGGGGATGGAGCAGCGCACCTGGGGACCCCCAGACGCCCACTGCTCACTGCTCCCGTGTCCCCACGCCAGCCTGGGGCCAGGGGTCACGGGGAGGGGGCAGCACCCACCTGCCACTGGGGGACTTGGAGTAGGTGAGGGCCTCGGAGCTGAGCCAGAAGTACCTCTTCTTGAAGGCGAAGCGTGGCAGGAGGCTGGGTCCCCCGCTGTGCGGGTGTGCAGGTACCCCTCCTTGATGGTGCCCATAGGGTGGCAAAGCGCTGGTGGCACCAGCCCCTCGCCTGCGGTGGCTGCAGCATGGCCAGCAGTAGCGTCACCCCAAGTGCCACCACCTCGCCCAGCCCACCCCTGGCCATTCACAGCACGGAGCAGGTTCCTCTCCCTAGGAATGCTCCCCGGATGCAGGGGACAGCAGGGACGACAGCATCACTCTGCGTTGGGTGCTGGCACGGCTGGACCCACCCCAGCGGTGCCCCAAGTGTCACCACCTCCCCCAGTCCGAGGATGCCCATCCCCGGCCATTTCATGGCACCAAGTGGGACTCCCTCTCCAGGGGTGCTCCCGGGATGCAGGGGACACCAGGGATGATGTCACCACCCTGTGTTGGGCCCTGGCATGGCTAGACCTGACCCCGGCTGTGCCCCTCCTGACCCCATGGTGCCCGCTCACCCTCGGTGCTCTCCACGCTGACCAGGCTGTCCAGGAAGGCTTTGACACGGGTGACACTGGGCAGCAGGACAGCGTGCAGCGGGGCCATCCACAGCTCCTTGCCCTGGCCCAGCTGCAGCCCCAGGTTGCCAATGCTCTGCAGCGCCTGCCCAGCGCCAGGAAGGGCTCACACTGATGTACCCACCACGGTGTGGGGGCAAACCCCCTCTCTGGCTTCTCCCTTTCAACTCCAGGGGCTTGGCAATTGGGGAGGAGAGTGAAAAAGAGGAACAGCCAAGGGAATGATGGGACCCAGCCACTGCCCCAACTCCTGGTGGCATGGCCCGATGGTGGGCAGGGCTGGCCTTGAGTGCCAAGGGAAGGACCCAGATTGTGGCATGTGGCATGAGGGCAGGAATGGCTTTGTGCTCCTTGGGATCCCCACCCCTTCCCTGGGTCCCCATCCCAGGGTCTCCCTCTCCTACCTGGTCTTGCCATCCCTCCCTGGCACCCCCATCCCTATGGATCCCCATCTCTCCACAGTGTCCACTTCCCTCCATACAAATCCCTATGCCTCCCAAGGGTTCCCATCCCTCCTCCCAGGGTCTCCATCTTTCCCGAGGGTCTCCCTCTCTCCTAGCTGTCTCCATCCCTCCCTGGGCTCGCAGTGCCCCCAAGTGCCCGTACCTTGGCGAGCAGCAGGAGCGTGCGGCCGGTGCGGGGCTCAGCGTGCTGCTCCCGGAGCCCAAAGAGCTTTGGGGTGAGGACAGCAGGGGCGAAGAAGCGAAGGAAGAGAAAGCCACTGATGGAGAAGTACCGCACCTCCTGGCCAGGGACAGGGACAGCTGGGGCCGGTGGTCCCAGTGGCATGTGGACCCCGCCCCCCAGTCCCAGCCCCAGTGCCTGTCCCACCTGGTGCTGTGCCGAGGGGAATCGCTCCTCCACCCTCTTGCGGAGCTGCTTGAAGGCCATCCTCATGAGGAGGGGACACTTCTCCACTGAGCCCACGATGGCATCCATGATGTCCCCCAGATAGCCCTTCAGCAGCTCCAGGCTGCTCTCTTTCACCTGTGCCTCTGACAGGGATCCCTTGAAGGAGATCCTCCTGCAGGAACGCCGCCTGGTCAGGGGGCCACCTGCTGCCCAAGAGCAGACCGCCCCGAGCCGGCCACAAGCTGCCGAGGTGACTCGTGGGCTCAGCGGCGACGGGTGACACCCTCCTTGCAAGGGACATCAGGATGGAGGTGGCTTGGGACGTGCCAGGCACCACCCGCGTCTCCAGCCGCCCCTTTGGGCTCACCTGCCACGGCTCAGCTCCATCTTGCTGGGGTCCAGCTCCACGTACTTCTTCTCCTCGAAGATGCGGTTCACCACGGGCCTCAGCACCTCCTGCAGGTAGGGCAGCCCCACCACCTGCAAGGAATGGCAGGTCACTGTCCTTGCCCCCGGATTGCTCCCCACAAGCCAGCTCTGTGCCCCGATGCCCTGGCGGGAGGGGGGCAGCAGGGGCTTGGCTGCCATCTCCTCCTCTGCTCACCTTCAGGAACTGCTCCATGGACTTGGAGGCCAGCGAGTTGGAGCGGAAGAGGATGTTGGGGTCCGCTGGAGGAGCACAGAGGCCGTGGCAGTGTGGGCACAGGGTGGTGTCCCAGCCCCCCCCTGGTGTGCCTGACCCCTCACAAATGTGCCATCTATCCTGCCTCCCCCTGGTGGCCCTCACTCTGCTCCCCGTGGGGGTCTGGGGAGACCCTAGAACCCAGTTTCCTTGCTGGGGTGGTGGTGCAGGTGGTGCTCTCAGCCCTGGCACTTACTGGTCCTGGCCAGCTCGTGGGTGATGAGATAGTCCAGGAGGGGCACGGCCAGCCCCTGTCCCAAGAAGATCTTCACCAGCTGGGTGGCCACATCCTGCCGGCTCTCCCCTGAGGTCACCTCCTCCAGGACGGCCAGAGCAGTGCCAGCGAGGGGCTGTGGGGAGGGCAGGGTGGGCACGGCAGGGCCCCCATGCCTGGTGGTCCTCAGCCACCCCTGAGGGTCCTCCTACCCCACATCACCCACCTGGCCTGGGCACAGGATGGGCTCGGTGAGGAGCTGGATGAGGGGCTGGTAGTAGGGGGTGGGCAGCACCCTGTCCTCCACCAGCCGTACTGCCAGCCGCAGGGCACCCAGCTGCCCCCTGCAACGGCACAGGAGGGGCTGGGTTAGGGCCTTGCATCAGCCATCGGAGGGGTCCCCCAGGGATCCTGTCACAGCTGTCCTGGGGGACTGCTCGTGGAAGGTGCAGGCAGCTGCCTGCCCCCTGCCTGCACTTACCCGTGGTCCTCAGCAGTGCTGGGGAAGGGCAGGAGCTGGAACCAGCCCTTAGTGGGGCTGCTGCAGATGGTGTCCAGGGGGAACTCGACCTGGGAGGCCAGAGGCAAGGTCATGGGTGGGGAGGGACACGCACCAGAGCACCCTGTGCTGCTCCCCCTAGTGTGCTTCCCCTCCTCCAGGGAAAGCTCAAGACATGAGTGGGGTCCTCGACCCACAGTCATCCAGACCCCAAGCACAGGGAGGCAATGGGGGTTCTCCCGGGACCCTGCCCCGTGCCAGCGTGCCCCGAGGTCCTCACCTGCCCCAAGAAGTCGTTCTTGCCCACGATGTCCCAGTCCCACACCTCCACGTTCAGCATGGCCTCCCCCAGCTCACCCTCTGCCAGCTCGAACTCCAGCACCTCATCCCAGCGGGGGAAGCGAGTTTTCTTCAGCACCTGCTGGGCACAGCGACCAGTGGCTGCGGGGGATGAGGTGGCCAAGCCTCGGGCTCCCAGCACCGAGCACCCTGACTCACGGCCGTCTCCAGCGTGTGCCCGCAGCACGACACCCGGGCGAAGGGGTCTGAGGTGCCAGAGAGGTCCCGGGGGGCCAGGTCCCTGTGGGGAGGTGTGGGGGTCAGTGGGGTTGCAGCAGGCAGGTCCCCACCGGCACAGTCCCTGCAACCCTATGTCTCCTTTTTTCTCCCAGCTCATCTGGGCACACTGGGCACCAGTGGGGTGCCGGGGGGGACGATGGCAAGAGTAGGTCTCCATCATTCCTGCCCCCAACCCCTTCCTTTGGTCCCTGGGGACAAATGGCATAGCACTGGGGACTGGGATGGGAATGGGGATGACAGGGGGACCCTGCTGTCCTTCCTTGTTGTCCCCGTGGCCATCCTGTTGCCTTGGTACCCACTTCGGTTGCCATGGCAGTGGGATGCTGCCTCTGCTCCCTGCTCCCCACCGGCTGGCAGCCACGTGTGTGGGCACAGGCACATGCATGCGGGCACACGTGTGCCCACGCCCCCCCCCTCCCCCCAAGAGCAGAGGGGAATCCTGGGGCCTGCCTCAGTTTCCCCCCATTTTGAAGCCAAAGAAACTGGGTTTCACCCCACTTTGCTCCCAGTTGCTCCCCACGGGCTCACAGGATGTTAGGGGTTGGAAAGGACCTCCAGAGATGATCGAGTCCAACCCCCCGACAGAGCAGGACCTTAGCATCCAGCACAGGTCACAAAGGAACACATCCAGATGGGGCTGGAAAGGTTCCAGCAAAGGAGAAGCCAAAGGGGAGAAACTGGGTGCAAGGGCCAGCTGGTCTGAAAGGGCCCATTTGGGCCACCCTGCTCTGCTCCTTGTCTCCCCAACCCAGAGCAAGGCTGCCAGTGTCCACAGCTGCTCATTCCCAGCTGAGACCCCCTGGCACCGTGATATGTGCATTGGCATCATTGACACGCCCAAGCAGGACAGAGTGGGGACCCTTCTCAGAGCCTTGTGCCACTGCTCTCCCCATCCCCTCCCCTTCTCCTGCTGCCCAGACCTCACCAGCCAAAAGTAAGACCCCAAGGGGTGGTGATACCCCCTGCCATGCCCTGGCAGCACCCTCCCTACCTGGCCTCGATGAGGTGGCAGCGCAGCACCCGTGGGTGGCCCTGCTCAGGCACCTGCAGCTCCAGATGGATCTCACCCTGCACCTCCTTGTCTGGGTCCACAGGTGCCAAGCTGAGCCAACTGTCCACACCTGCCAAGAGAATGAGGTGAGCACCCTATGGTGCCAGGCTGCCCCCCCAACAGCCCCCCAGCACGACCCCACTCACCCCGCGGTTCGGCCAAGATCTGCTGGCGGCTGAGCGAGACCTTGCCGATGACATCGTCCTGCCTGCCAGGGCAGAGACACGGCGGGCACTGAGCCCACGGATGGGGGCGTGCCACCTCGGTGCCCGCCAGGACCACCTCGTCTGCCTTACCCGATGGTGTCTTCATCCAGCACGTAGACAGCAAAGCTGTGGAAGCCGCAGGGCAGGCGCAGGATGTATTCCTCACCCCAAAAAGGGTTCAGGCTCTTCCACACCGTGGCTGTCCTGTGATGGAGAGCTGGCTGCACCCCCAGGCAGAGTGCCCATCCCCACACATCCCCTCCCTAGGGTGGCACAGTGTTTCTCCTCCCCCTACCTGGCCACCACCTCGTTGTCCACCTTGACCACGCAGTAGGGATCGCTGGAGCCAGACCTGGGCAGAGGGATGAGGGTGTGACAGGTTCAACACCCGAGCTGGGGGTCCCCACACCCGGCTCGGGGGCTGGATTCGAGCACCACTTCAAATCCCAGCAGGGAAGCACCAGCTCTAGGTGGGGAGCTGAGCTGCCCAGCCTCAGCCCAGCCCCACAGCTGACACCAGGATGGGGACAACTAATGTTCCTGCTGCTCCCTGAGCTAGAGGGACCTGCTGAGGACCACCCTGAGCCATGGCCCTGCGTCCCCACGCCCCCACACCCGTGGGTACCGGTGTCTTGCCAGCAGCACAGCCAAGCCCAAGTTTCTGTGGCAACACACGATGTCAGGGTGACACTGGCCTGGCCCAGAGCCTATTGTGCGGGGGAGGACATGGAGGGGAGAAGGGCTGGATCCGGGGCTCTGTAGCTGGTCCCTGAAAAGCTCCTTCCCCGCTGATTTGTGTCACCCGAGCCAGCAGAAAGGGACAGCAGCCCTGGCTCAGCACGCAGGGCCGGTGCTGGAGCCCCGAATCCCCTGCTGCTGGTGGCAGGGGGTGACAGGAACTGCTGCACCACGGAGCCAGAGCCTGAGTGGTGCGGGGGAGGTGACCCCAGCCTCTCTCTGTCCCGGCCACAGGAAGGTGCTGGTCACAGCTGTGGGCTCGGTGGGGGGTGGTGGCTAATGAATGGTGGTGGTAATCCCCAGGGCTATCTCAGCACCTCCCAGCAGAGCAAAGTCCATGACCCAGCCAGTCTGGCAGGGCACACTGTGGCAGGGCACTGTGGGGCTGGCAGTTCCCCTCTCCCACTACCCCGAGAGCCCTGGGATGGGAGCAGGTCACTTTGAATCCCCCTGCAGCCCCAGGCTGGATTTGGGGGACTGTGAGGGGTACCAGGCACCTCATTCCCCTGCTGGCAGGTCCAGATCTCCCCACTGTGTCCAGACCCCCAGAGCAGGGCACTCAGCACAGCATTGTGACCCCAGCTGGGTGGGGAAACTGAGGCAGGGAGACCCCACTGTGTGCTGCCATGGCCGGCTGCCTGCCCTTGGGAGTGGCCAGTGGTGCCAGGCTGGCACATCCGGACAAGTCCGGGACTGCCAGGTCTGTTGAGGCATATCCGTGGGGCAGGAGCAGGCAGGGGGTCTCCTCGCCTCCCCTCCCACTCTCCCCTTCCCCTTTGCTACCCCCTTTGCCCAAGAGCATGGCTGCTCAGTAGGTATGTGGGGTTGTGGGGAGCTGTGCCTCCCGAGTACTACCCACAGCCTTGGGGTGATACCCTGTAGCCACCCTGCTGGGGGGCAGCAAGGAGATGCTCAGGGGTTGGGGGGCATAGGCTCTGGGGGTCGGGGGGACTGGCACCCCCTACCACTCCCCGCCCCCCACTTTGGGGAAGTGTGTCCCTGCCAGCATGGGTGCGAGCGGGGATCCCCAAAACTGAACGGGGAGCAGAGCACCCAGCGCCCCCAGCACCCCCCTCCCACCACACTCCCCGGCAGGGGGGGCCGGGGGACCCCACCCCGAGCCACTCACACGTCCTTGGCGGGCAGGTCCTTCCCCTCCAGCACCCGGCAGTGCAGGGAGCTGCTTTTGGCCATGCCGGAGAACTTCGGGGCGAGCACCTAGGAGTCCATGGGGTGCCCCGATGGGCGCCCCCGGGGGTGTCCTGATTCCCACCCCTCCACCTTCGCCGCCGGTGGGGCTGCGGGCACCGTCCTCTGCTTCCTCCTCCTCCTCGACCGTCTCTCGCCGTCGCTTCTTCCTTTTTCCTCTTCTGGGTTGCTTTTAAAGCTTCTTCGCTCCCCACCTGCGCCCGAGCAGCGAGTGAGAAGCGAGTGAGATGGGTGCCCACTGGCCCAGTGCCACCCCGCCGCCAGCCGCTGGTCGTCGCTCACCCTGCGGTCTCCCCGTGTGCCAGCCGCAGCAGCATGGGCAAAGCTCCCCCCGCCCCGGCTCTAGTGATGGGGAAACCGAGGCACAAGGTCATCACAGACGGGAGGGACACACACACACAGACAGCTTCTGTCCCCTCCCAGCAGAGTGGCGCAAGGGTCTGTCCCCAGGGTGGATCTCTGCCTGCACCCCAAAGTAGTAGTGGGCGGCATGGGGGGTAGGGGAAGGGAAGCAACCTGCTTGAGGGGGCTTCTGGCATAGGGATCCCCCAAGGCTCCCCATGGGGCTTCGTTCCCTGACTTCTGTGACCCCCACCCTTGCGAGGAACACTCTGAAACAAACTGGGGACATCCCATGCTGGGGTGCTGCTGGGTGCAACACCGTGCTGCTCCCCATACCTCCCCCCCATGCTCCCCCCGGCTTCTCTGCAATGGGGACCCCAAGCCAGGGGAGATGTAGGGGGGCAAGTTCCCCCTTGTCACTGTTGTCCTGTTGGGGTGTAGCCCCCCCGCCGCCTGGCACAGTGTGGGGCACTGCGGGGGAGCTGGAATGATGGAGAATTCCTGGGGTGCGGGGGTGGCTGGCCAGATGTCTCCTGCAGTGACTCACGGTAGGTACTGCCAGGGTGGGTGGCACCCAGGAGGTGTGGGGTCCTTGGGGTACTACTGCCAGGAGGGTGCCAGCATGTGGGTGCTGGGTCCCTAGGAGAGGTCATTGTTGGGGTGGGTGTCAGCCTGCAGGTGCTGGGTCCCAGAGGGAGGGGCGAGTCAGTGCCCGGGGGAGTCGTGTAAGTGCTTGGTCCGCAGGGAGGTCGCTGCCAGGGGGGTCACTCTGTGGGTGCTGGGTGCCAGGAGTGTCACTGATAGAGCGGGGGGTCTCTGGTGGGTCCTTTGGGGGTTCACTGCCAAGGGATGTCACTGGGTGGGTCCTGGGTGGGTCCTGGGTGGGTCACTGCCATGAGGTTGTCACCGTGTGGGCGCCGGGTCCTGAGGGGTCATTGTCAAGTGGGGTGTCACCATGTGGGTGCTAGGTTCTTGGGGTGCTGCTGCCGGGTGGGTGTCACCATGCGGATGCTGGGTCACCAAGAGGGGTCTCTGATGGGGTGGGTGTCACCCTGGAGGCGCTGGGTCCTTGGGGTTTCCACAGCCAGGGGGTGCCACTGCAGGAGGATGTCACCATGCAGGTGCTGGGTCCCTGAGGGAGCAGGGTTGTCACTGTTGGAGGGTGTCACTACGCGGGTGCTGGGTCCCTGGGGGGATGCCATTGTTGAACGGGGAGGGGTCTTACCGTGGGGGTGCTGGGGTGCCACTGCTGGGGGGGTTGAGTGTCGCTGTGTGGGTGCTGGGTCCCTGGGGGGGGGTCACTCTCGGGGGTGTCACTGTGTGGGTGCTGGGTCCCTGGGGGGGGTCACTCTCGGGGGTGTCACTGTGTGGGTGCTGGGTCCCTGGGGGGTTACTCTCGGAGGTGTCACTGTGTGGGTGCTGGGTCCCTGGGGGGTCACTCTCGGGGGTGTCACTGTGTGGGTGCTGGGTCCCTGGGGGGGTCACTCTCGGGGGTGTCACTGTGTGGGTGCTGGGTCCCTGGGGGGTCACTCTCGGGGGTGTCGCTGTGTGGGTGCTGGGTCCCTGGGGGGGTCACTCTCGGGGGTGTCGCTGTGTGGGTGCTGGGTCCCTGGGGGGTCACTCTCGGGGGTGTCGCTGTGTGGGTGCTGGGTCCCTGGGGGGTCACTCTCGGGGGTGTCACTGTGTGGGTGCTGGGTCCCTGAGGGGGTCACTCTCGGGGGTGTCACTGTGTGGGTGCTGGGTCCCTGAGGGGGTCACTCTCGGGGGTGTCACTGTGTGGGTGCTGGGTCCTTGGGGGGTTACTCTCGGGGGTGTCACTGTGTGGGTGCTGGGTCCCTGGGGGGGTCACTCTCGGGGGTGTCACTGTGTGGGTGCTGGGTCCCTGGGGGGGGTTACTCTCGGGGGTGTCACTGTGTGGGTGCTGGGTCCCTGGGGGGGGGGGGTCACTCTCGGGGGTGTCACTGTGTGGGTGCTGGGTCCCTGGGGGGTCACTCTCGGGGGTGTCACTGTGTGGGTGCTGGGTCCCTGGGGGGGGGGTCACTCTCGGGGGTGTCACTGTGTGGGTGCTGGGTCCGTGGGGGTTACTCTCGGGGGTGTCACTGTGTGGGTGCTGGGTCCCTGGGGGGGGGTCACTCTCGGGGGTGTCACTGTGTGGGTGCTGGGTCCCTGGGGGGGTCACTCTCGGGGGTGTCACTGTGTGGGTGCTGGGTCCCTGGGGGGGTCACTCTCGGGGGTGTCACTGTGTGGGCGCTGTGCCCCCGTGTGTCCATGCCAGCCTGCAACCGTGGGGTGGCACAGGAGGACCGAGGCGTCCCCGGAGCCGCGGCACGGCCCTTTGTTTGCCGTCTGACCTGTTCCCCCGGTGCCCGCACCCCAGCCCGGGGCTGGAGGAGCGGCACGGCCACGGGCACGGCGCGGTCCCGGGCACGGCAGGGCCCCGGGCACGGCGCGGCCGCGGGCACTCCGGTCCCCCCGGTAACGGCCGGGCCGCGGCGGGGCGGTGCCGGAGGTGGAGGAGGAGGAAGCAGGGGACTGCGCTCACCGCGCCGCCGCCGCCGCCCTGGGCCGGGTCGTGGGCCTGGGCCCGCCCGGCGGGGCCTTCCCGGGGCCGGGACCGGGGCCGGGCGGAGCGACGGGGCCGGGCTGGGGCCGGGCTGGGGCCGAGCGGAGCGGCAGCGCCGGGCTGGCAGCCGCCATGAAGCCGAGCGGAGGTGAGGCAGGGCGCGGGGAGGGCTGCGCCGTGACCGCGGCCGGCTGGCCGAGGGCCGGGGAGCGGGGAGCCCCTCCGGGACCCCCTTTTCCCCGGCGGGGAGGGCGGAGGCGCGGGCCGTCCCGGTGCGGGGCTCAGTGCGTGTCCCGCCGCAGAGGAGCCGGTGCTGCTGGCCGAGCTGAAGCCGGGCCGGCCCCAGCGCTACGACTGGAAGTCCAGCTGCGAGACGTGGAGCGTGGCCTTCTCTCCCGATGGCTCCTGGTTCGCGTGGTCCCAGGGACACTGCGTGGTCAAGCTGATCCCCTGGCCTCTGGAGGAGGCCGAGCTGTGAGTCAGGGGGCGGCTGCATGGGCGGGGGGTGCTGGGGGGCTCCTGGGTGGATGTACGTGAGTAAGGGGTCGGCGCTGGGGCCGGGCTTGTTCAACAAACCCGCCGGCGACCTGGCGAGGCGACAGAGCAGACCCTCGGCCGGTTTGCTGCTGAGACAAACAGGGAGGAGCAGCTGGCACCCTGTCAGGCTGTGCTGCTGGGGAGCTGGGCAAAGGTGAACCTCATGCGGTTCAACCAGGGCAGGTGTAGAGCCCTGCCCTTGGGGAGGAGCAACCCCCTGCACCAGTACAGGTGAGGGGGACCTGCTGGGGAGCTGCTCCTCAGGGAAAGACCTGGGGGTGCTGGGGCACAGGGAGCTCATCAGTGAGCCAGCAGTGTGTCCACTCGTGGCCAAGAAGGCCAATGGTTTCCTGGGGTTCATGAAGAAGGGTGTGGCCAGCAGGTCAGGGAGGTTCTCCTCCTCCTCTGCCCTCGTCAGACCACATCTGGAGTCGTGGGTCGAGTTTTGGGCTCCCCTGTTCAAGAGAGGCAGGGAACTGCTAGAGAGAGTCCAATGGAGGCTCCAAAGATGCTGAGAGGCCTGGAGCCTCTCTGTGAGGAGGAAAGGCTGAGAGCCCTTGGGCTGCCGAGCGTGGGGAAGAGCAGCCCCAGAGGGGATCTGAGCAATGCTCAGAAAGAGGATGGGGACAGACTCTTTGTCAGTGGCAACAGTGACAGGACAAGGGGCAGCAGGCACAAACTGGAGTCCAGGAGGTTTCATCTGAATGGGAGGAAAAAATTCTTTGGTGTGGGGGTGCTGGAGGCCTGGAGCAGGCTGGCCACAGAGGTTGTGGAGTCTCAAGAGATTCCAACCCCCCCATGCCATTGTGCTGCTGGGCAAGCTGCTGTGGGTGCCCTGCTTTAGCAGGGGGTTGGACTGGGTGATCTCCAGAGGTCCCTTCCAACCCTCTCCAGCCTGTGGTTCTGTGCTGCTCTCCTTTCCCCCAGCAGCTGCAAAAGCTCAGAGCGCAAGAGCCGCGGGGGCAAGGCGGAGGCCAGGAGCCGAGGGGCGGCCAAGGAGAAGACGCTGGAGTGTGGCCAGATCGTGTGGGGCTTGGCCTTCAGTGCCTGGCCAGCAGCAGAGGCAGGAGGGACACAGCCCACCTGCACCGCGGGTCTCCCCTGTCTGATCCTGGCCACTGGGCTCAATGATGGGCAGATCAAGGTCTGGGAGGTGCAGACAGGTGAGTGGCCATTGCTGACAGCAAGAGCAGTCATGGCTTCAGGCTGCTGTCTTTCCCCTTGCTCCCTCTGGGAAGGAGATCCTGTCTCCATCCTTCCCTAAACACTTCCCTGGGGTGCGTGGGAGCCCCTGCTCTGTCCTTGTCCCAGGGTCCCTCCTTGTTTCCCATGGCAGGATGGCATTCAGCAGGTGCTCTCTCTGCAGGACACCTCCTCTTCAGCCTCTTGGGGCACCAGGATGTTGTCAGAGACCTGAGTTTTGCTCCCAATGGAAGCCTCATCCTTGTGTCAGCCTCGCGGGACAAGACCTTGCGTGTCTGGGACCTGAGCAGAGATGGTGAGGAGCACACGGAGACATCCCAGGTGCTAGGTCGTGCCTGGCTGAGGCTGGGCTTTGCTGTGGGAAAGGGTGGGGAGAAAACTGCCTCAGTAGGTGGGAGAAGATCCTTGGGGACAGTATTTGAGTCAGAAGGGGAGAGTTCTGCACCACAGAGCAGGACCATCCTCTCCGAGGTGGGGCCTGGGATGTGCAGAAGGAAGATGCAGGTAGACAGAGCTTGGTGTCTGCTGAAGGGAAAGCCCCAGCCCCATGTATGCTCCCTCTCACGAAAGAGAGGGGAGAGCAGGGCCAGGGCCCAGGGCTGTCTGTCCTGCTTGCCTCTCATGACTTGTGTGTCCCCAGGGCGTCAGATCCAGGTGCTGTCAGGCCATGTGCAGTGGGTCTACTGCTGCTCCATCTCCCCAGACTGCAGCATGCTCTGCTCTGTGGCTGGAGAGAAGTCGGTGAGTCTCTCTGGGAGGGAGTTGTCCTGTGTCCTGTTGAATCGAGGGCTCCCCTTCATCCTCCCAAGTGCCCACCCAGAGGCCCTCTTCCGTTCTGGTTCTGCACAGAATCACAGAATGTCAGGGGTTGGAAGAGACATGCAGAGATCCTCCAACCCAAGCCCCCTGCCAGAGCAGGATCTCCTAGGACAGGTCACACAGAAACACATCCAGGCAGGTTTGGAAATCCTTAGGGAAGGAGATTCCACAACCTCTCTGGGCAGCCTGCTCCAGGGCTTCAGCACCTTCACACCAAAGAAGTTTCTTCTCATGCTGAGGTGGAACTTACTAGGTTCCAGCTTAGCTCCATTGTTCCTTGTCCTATCACTGGGCATCTCCAAGAGGAGCCTGGCACCCTCATCTTGACCTCCAGCCCTCAGATATTTGTAGACATTGAGCAGGTCCCTTCAGCCTTTTCTCCAGACTAAACAGCGCCAGGGCTCTCAGCCTTTCTCCATAGCAGAGATGTTCAAGTCCCTTCACCACCCTTGTAGCCTCCATTGGGCTCTCTCCAGCAGTTCCCTGTCTCCCTTGAGCTTGGGACCCCAAACTGGACACAGTATTCCAGGTGTGGTTTCAACAGGGCAGAGTAGAGAGGGAGGAGAACCTCCCTAAACCTGCTGGCCACACTTTTCTTGATGCACCCCAGGATGCCTTTGGCCCTCTTGGCCACAAGGACATATTGCTGTCCCAGGGATAATTTACTGTCCACTGGGACTCCAAGGTCCTTCTCCATGAAGCTGCTTCCCAGCAGGATGACTCCTAGTCTGTACTGCTGCCTGGGGTTGTTCCTCTCCAGATACAGGACCCTGCACTCGCATGGAGAAGCTGAGACCAGAGCCCATGTGCCTTAAACCCTCCTTTCCCACCCCGGGGGTGCGCCCAGCCTCAGCCCCTGCCTGTGTCCCGCAGGCGCTGCTGTGGAGCATGAAGTCCTACACCCTCATCCGGAGGCTGGAGGGCCACCAGAGCAGCGTGGTGTCCTGTGACTTCTCACCAGACTCAGCACTCCTTGTCACCGCTTCCTATGACGCCTGTGTCATCATGTGGGACCCCTACACCGGGGAGCAGCTGCGGACGCTGCGGTGCGGGCCCGGGGGCTGCTGGGGGACCGGGAAGGGGGCACAGAGCAGTGCTGGGCTGGGGGGGGGGGTTGCTGGGGCTGACTGTGGTCTTCTCTTCTAGTCGGGCACAGCCACCACCTCCCTCCTGTCTCCAGCAGTTGAAGGGGGCTCAGACCTGCTGGGATTAGGTCAGCCTGGGGCTGACCTTGGCCTTGCTCTCCTCCCTCCACAGCCACGTCCCTTTGCACTCAGCAGTGGACTACAGCGGCGAAGTCCACACCAGCTCCCTGCGCTCTGTCTGCTTCTCTCCTGAGGGCCTCTACCTGGCCACAGTGGCAGATGACAGGTGAGTGAACCTTCTTGGGGACCTCCAGCAGAAAGAAGGTCCCCGGAGGATGCCTCTAAAACAAACCAGGAGCTCAGGATGCGCCAGTGGGGTGCAGATATCCCTTGCCAGGTCCCCACCAGTGCCCAGCAGAATGGGAAAGGCTGGATTGCCTGGGACATGGCAGCTTGGCTGTGACAAAGAGGAGCAAGGTCACCTCTCTCAGTGATGAACTGGGGCCCACCTCCTCCTCCATGCTGTGCCCCCTCGCTGTGCCCCTTGGCACAGTCACGAGCTCTGCCTCCATCTCAGCTCTACAGGGGATTTGCTGCTGTGTTGGGACTCTCCTGGCACACTCTGAGCCCCTGAGTTGAAAATCCTTCTCCAGAGGCTCTCTTCTAGCTGCAGGCACTGCGTGGGGTGGGCCTGGCAGGGTGTCCTCTCCCTGTCTCCCCAGGCTGCTGAGGATCTGGGCCTTGGAGCTGCGCTCTCCGGTCGCCTTCGCGCCCATGACCAATGGGTTGTGCTGCATCTACTTCCCACACGGCGGATTCATCGCCACGGGGTGCGTATGTGGGAGAGGAGAAGCACGGATCTCTTCCCTCCCTCTCCAGCTCTGGGTCTTCTCAGCACCTGCTGGGCTTCTCTGGGCTGCAGGTTGGTTTCCTGAGCTGGGGGAGGTGTGGTTAGAATCTCTGGATCTGAGAATCGTTGGGTTTGGAAGAGAACTTTGAGGTTGTTGAGTCCAGCCCTTCAGCCAGCACTGCCAGAGCACCACTAAGCCATGGCCCTCAGTGCCTCATCTCTGTGCTTCTGAAACCCCTCCAGGGATGGGGACTCCACCACTGCCCTGGCCAGGCCTTGACAACTCTTTCAGGGAAGAAATTGTGCCACATCTCCAACCTGAATGTCCTCTGGTGCAACTTGAGGCCATTTTCTCTTGTCCTGTCGATTGTTCCATGGGAGAAGAGACCAACTCCCACCTGGCTCCAGCCTCCTTTCAGGAGCTGTGGAGAGCAGCCAGATTTCCCCTAAGCCTCCAGACTAAACCACCACACTTCCCTCAGCTGCTCCTTGCCAGTCCTGTTCTTCAGACCCGTTACCAGCTTTGTTGCCCTTCTCTGGACAGGCTTCAGCCCCTCAATGTCCTCCTGGGAGTGAGAGGCCAAAAACTGAACCCGGTATTTGAGGTGCAGCCTCACCAGTGCCCAGTACAGGGCCCTACTCCTGCTGACCACAGAGTTTCTGATCCAAGCCAGGATGCTGTTGGCCTGTGCACAAGCTGGCTCAGCTTTAGCCAGCTCTTGACCCGCACCCCCAGGTCCTTTTCCATTTGGTATGGCTATGGCTGACCTGTGGTCGTCCCAAAGAATATCCTGAAGGACACTCACTGACTTGCTTCCTTGGGACAGGGCCTGACAACCCTCATGTCCAACCTAAAACTCCCCTGGTTGCAACTTGGTCCTCTTCTATTACTTGCCCCTTTGGAGAAGCATCATAGAATCAACCAGGCTGGAAAAGACCTCAGAGATCATCAAGTCCAACCTATTACCTAATCCCTCCTGACAACTAAATCATGGCTCCAAATGCCACATCCAAGCCTTGTTTGAACACCTCCAAGGAGGGTGACTCCACCAGCTCCCTGGGCAGCACATTCCAATGGCCAATTACTCATTCTGGGAAGAACTTTCTCCTCACCTCCAGCCTAAACCTCCCCTGGCACAGCTTGAGACTGTGCCCTCTTGTTCTGGTGCTGGTTGCCTGGGAGAAGAGACCAACCCCCACCTGGCTACAACCTCCCTTCAGATAGTTGTAGAGAGCAAGAAGGTCTCCCCTGAGCCTCCTCTTCTCCAGGCTAAACACCCCCAGCTCCCTCAGCCTCAACCCCCAGGCTGCAAGCTGGAGATATTTGGGGGTGGGGGAGGGACAGTGGAGCTTTCTTGTCTGTCTGCCCTGTGCTCACAGCTCGTTTGGGTCCCGTTGCAGGACCAGAGATGGCCACGTGCAGTTCTGGACTGCTCCCAGGGTGCTGTCGTCGCTGAAGCACTTGTGCCGTAGGGCTCTGCGCACCTTCCTCACCACCTACCAGGTCCTGGCACTCCCCATTCCCAAGAAGCTGAAGGAATTCCTCACTTACAGGACATTTTGAGGCCAGGTGGGAAGCGGAGGCTCAGAGGCCAGAAGCTCTCTGCTTGGCAGTGGAGCTTGGCCGGGCTCAAGAGGAGGCAACCTCTGCAGCACCGCCTCGCTGACAGCCGTGGAGCAGGAGGGTTGCTCTTGCCCTCGTTTCGGGGCTGTGTTTGTCACTGTGGAGGGATTTGGGGGTGTTACCATAGGAGAACCCAGCAAAAAAAAGGCATGCAGAGGGCTAGGGGCATGGTTGTGGTGGCCTGACACAGGTCCCCCTGTCCCCACCTCTGTGATCTGCAAGCTTTGGGTCAGGTGCTTCTGCTTCCAAGTGCAATGTTGTGGGGATGACGGTTAGTGGCTGCAGTCCCAGCGGAGTTTGTGTCGTTGGGATGAGCACACAGGGCTACAACTGTCCCCAGAAAACCCTCCCTAAGTGGGACCAGCTTGTACTGAAGTTTAGACCCCAGAGTTCAGGCCCAGCCACTCCTGGGCTGGGCAGGAGCTGGACAAACCCAAGCTGGTCTCTGTGGACTTGATGACAGCGAGGGCAGAATAAAAACTGATTGCTCACGTCTCCTCCTCTTGGTTGGTAGAGGTGGCCTGGGGACAGCTGGCAGGGCCTGCTCCAGCCCTCTTGCCATGGATGTCATGGTGGCAGTGAGCACTCACTGGGCAGCAGAGCAGTAAGAGCTCAGTGATCTGCTGGGGAGGATCAGTCCACCATGAAGGTGGGACACAGATCCAGCTCCCCTTCCTTCTGCTCTGCCCTGGAGCTTGGCACTCCAGCAGCCCAGTGTCCAGACTTCAAGGGTGATGGGAAGGTTGTCTCCCTGGTGTCTGGAGTGACAGCATGTGCTTCAAGCCCCCTGCATGGTTAGTGCTCAGTTGTGACCCCAGCTGATGGAGAAGAAAGGGAATGGCTCCTGTGAAGCTGCTTTGGGAGCAGCTTGCTGTGCATGGCTGCATGAGTGATAGGGCTTGTAAGCACCTGGAGATTTGGTGACAGCAGCTGGACCTCAGCCTGTGTGACACCACTGGGAGCAGGATGAGGGCAGGGGGTGAGCCTCCACCACACCCCTTTGATCCTTGGTGTACAGGGGGTGGAAAAAAAGACAAGTGGAACCTGGTGGGCTTCAGAGGAGGCTTTATTTATGGGTGAAGCTCAAACACATTGCCCAACTTCATGTGCCCTGAATGCGGGCTCAAAGCTTGTAAGAGGGCACCAGAGAGCTGCAGGGAGCAGCTCTGGGCACAGGGCTGATGGTCCCTTCCCACCTCTTGGCATTACCAGCAAGGATCCAGTCAGAAGGGGTCAGGCTTCGGCCACAATCAGGTCCCTGGTGACTTGGAAAGCTGCGATTAGGGAGCTCAGCTGAATCTTCTCACTGGTGCCAGCAGCCAGCCGGTACCTGGAGCAGGGGGCAAGGGCAGGTTTGGGGGTTTCCCTCAGGGGGTTGTGTACCCACTGGGGGTGTTGGGGTGGGGCTGAGCAGATGCTTACTCAATGTCTGCCATCTTGATCAGCAGCTGGATGCGGATGGAGGGTGGGAAATCCACTGTGGAGAGAAGGACATGGTGTGTGGTGGTGTGCAGGGGGAGAGGTGGTTGGCATCCTCGAGGTCAGCCAGAAGCCCTCCCCACGAGTCCTCACCTCTGTGCACGAAGAGGTGGATCTCTGTGAGGATGTCCTGCAGGGCCAAGCCCTTCAGTGTCTTCAGCTCTGTGATTTCTAAGGTGAGAGTGAGTGAAGGGCTTTCGTCCAGGTCTTTCCCTGTGAGGTTCCACTCCTCATCCCTACCACAACCCACAGCACCCTCCCTAGTGACCACTCCCCTGCCTCCCCCATCCAGAGCTGGAGGTCACAGGATGGGGAAACCACAGCAAGAAGGATTTCCAGCAGCAGGGAGGGAAGCCCAGGGCTGGTGGAGAGGAAAGGATACTGCGGTAGGCAGTGGAGAAGTCCTGGTTCAGCATCCAGTCGAGGATGTTGGCGATGTCAGACTTCAGGGGGTGTCCTGTGCAGGTGTAGACATTCTCCTCTGTCACCTTCCCGAAGGCCATGGTGGTGCTCTGAGGAAGAGGAGGGTGGAGGAAGGATGAAGGGTTCCTCTAGTGACCCCTCCAGGGCGGCTGCTGGCTTGCAGGGCAGGAGGGTGGCTGCCACTGTGCTCCATACTTGCAAGATGTTGAGGGCTCTGCGCATGTCACCGCTCGAGAGGGTCACCACAGCCTTCAGCCCATCCTCTGTCACATCCACCCTGCAAAACAAGACCTGGGGGCTGCCAGGGGAGCCAGGGGGAAATGAAACCATAGAAAGCCAAGCCCACTGCTCCTCCCTGTGACAGGGAATAGGGCTGTGGAGGATGCCATAGGGGCACCCCCAAGTCACAGTGCAAGGTCCTGTGTCTGGGTCAGGCCAACCCCAGGCACAAATCCAGGCAGGGTGCAGAGGGGGAGCAGCCCTGAAGAAAAAGCCTTGAGGGTGTTGGTTGAGGAGAAGCTCCTCAGGAGCCAGCAGGGCAGGAGAGGGGATTCTGCCTCTTGACTCTGCTGAGACCCCACCTCCAATACTGTGTTCAGTTCTGGTGTCCACATCGTAAGAAGGACACAGAGCTGCTGGAGTGAGTCCAGAGGAGGCCACAATGATGGTCCAAGGGCTGGAGCACCTCTGCTATGAGGATAGGCTGAGGGAGCTGGGGGTGTTCAGCCTGGAGAAAAGAAGACTCTGGAGGGACCTTAGAGCTGCCTTACAATACCTGAAGGGAACCTGCAGGAAGGCTGCAGAGGGACTGTTCCTAAGGGTGTTTAGAGCCAGGCCAAGGGGGAATGGTTGGATGCTGAGGCAGAGCAGAGTTAGACTGGAGCTTAGGAAGTTCTTCAGTTTGAGGGTGGTGGGACTCTGGAATGGGTTACCCAGAGAGGCTGTGGATGTCCCCTCCCTGGAGGTGTTCCAAGCCAGGCTGGATGAGGCCTCAAGCACCCAAGTCTGGCTGAGAGGCCTCCTTGGCCGTGGCAGGGAGGTCAGAGTAGATGATCTCTAAGGTCCCTTCCAACCTAAGCCAGGGTATGTGCCCTGCCAGCCCTGGCTCACCCCTCCTCCTGTATGACGTGCTGCAGCCGGGGCACCATCAGCTCGGGGGTGAGGGGGCCGAAGCGGAAGCGAGTGCAGCGGGACTGCAGGGCAGGGATGATCTTGGAGAGGTAGTTGCAGATGAGGCAGAACCTGGTGTTCTCCGTGAACTTCTCGATGACTGCCAAGAGCAGCGGGCAGGTGAGGCGGGGCCTCAGGCGGGCTCCCCCCACCTCTGCCAGGCGGAGGGGCTGGAGCAGCCCCGGGGCCCCCTGCAGCCCCTCACCTCACCTCGCCTCAGGGCGTTCTGAGCGTCCTGGGTCATGGCATCAGCTTCATCCAGGATGACCAGCTTGAAGCCTTTCCTTAGAAAGGGAGAGCAAAAGGGGTGGCTTTGGTCCGGGGTGGCTTGGTGCTTGAAAAGGGAGTGAGGGACACTTACTCCCAGTGTGATTCCCCCACCCCCCCCTCCACTGAGCGCTCCCAAGGAGCCCTTCCTTCCTCTCCAGAGCAGCATCCATCTTCATCACTCATCCTTACCACCATCATCCTCCCTGCTTGCTGGGCACCCCGGCTCCTTCCACAGAATCAGAATCAAATCACAGCATCAACAACCAGGTTGGAAGAGACCTCCAAGTTCACCAAGTCCAACTGATCTCCCAACCACTCTGGCTGACTGCCCAACCAGGCAGCACCCCCAAACCCACTCCCCATGCTGAGTGCTGGGGCAGGTTGTGGTGGTGACAAGGGGAGAGGGAGCTTTGGGGAACCACAGACAACCCTTCCCCTGGCCCCCAACTTACTTAAAGATGGTCCTGGTGCTGGCAAAGCTCAAGATGGGCCCCCGGACGATGTCGATGCCCCGGTCATCGGAGGCGTTGAGCTGCAGGGAAAGGAGGTAGGTCCTGAGGATGTACCCAGGGGTGGGGGGCAACCCCATCACCACCATCCCACCCCATCCCCTCTCATCCCACCCCAACTCACCTCCAGCACCATGGAGCCGAACTCCCGCTCCCGGTAGAGCTGCCTGGCACAGGCCAGGATGGTGGAAGTCTTCCCAGTGCCGGGGGGCCATAGAGCAGGAGGTGGGGCAGCCGGTCCTCGCTGATGAACCGCTGAACTAGGGGGCGGGGGTGGGGGCAATGGGCTTGGGGGTGCCCGGTGCCCCCCCGGGGTGTTGCAAGGGGGAGGACTTGCTGGGGCCGTGGTTACTTGCCGGGAGGGGTGGGGGTCATTTATTTACCGGGAGGGGGCTCCTTACCGGTGCTGAGGATATCCTGGTGGGACACCAGCTCAGACAGCGCCTGCGGCCGGTACTTCTCCACCCTGCACCGGAGAGGATGGGCAGAGGAGGGGGAGTTCGGCCGGGGGCAGGTTCCCGCTGCTTTCACCCCCCGTCCCGCTCCGGTTCCGGGGCAGGTTCCCCCTCCCGACCCCGATCCCAGTCCCGGTCCCACTCTCGGCCGTCCTAGGGTAGGCTTCCCCGGCCCCGGCCCCGGCCCCCGGCTCCGGTCGTACCACGGCAGGTTCCCGCCGCCCGCTCGCGCCATCCCCGCCGCCTCGCGAGAGCAGCGGGACGGGGCGGAGCGACAGCGGGGGCGGGGGGAGCGGAGCGGAGCGGGGAGGGGCTGGAGCAGGGCTGCCGGGTAGCCTGAGCAGGGCTCGGGGGGACCGGAGCAGGGTTGGGGCGGGACCGGAGCAGGGCTCGGGGGGACCGGAGCAGGGTTGGGGGGGACCGGAGCAGGGCTCGGGGGGGGGACCGGAGCAGGGCCTGGGGGGACCGGAGCAGGGTTGGGGCGGGGACCGGAGCAGGGCACGGAGCAGGGTTTGGAGGGGAGGCTGGAGACAGGGGAGCAGGGTTGGGGGAGACCTGGAGCAGAGGTCGGGGGGCAGTGGAGCAGGGCTGGGGGAACCTCTGGCTGCTGGGAAGTGCTAAAGGCAGGGCTTCGTGGGGAGCTGGGTACCGGGAGCTGCTCAGGTGCCACTGTGGATGTGCTTTTGGGAGAGAGCAGCGGTGGGAAGTGCTAAAGGAGTGTTTGGAATCGTGGAACGATGGAAGTCTTTTGGTTGTAAAAGACCTTTAAGATCATAGTGTCCAACCGTTCTCTGATTGCCACTCATGCCCCTCAGCACCACATCTCTGCCTCTTCTAAACCCCCCCAGGGCTGGGGACACAACCACCTCCCTGGGCAGCCTGTTCCAGTGTTTCAAAACCCTTTCGGTGAAGAAGTTTCTTCTAACATCCTACCTAAACCCTTCCCTGGTGCAACCTGAGACCCTTTCCCCTTGTCCTGTCGTTTGTTCCTTGTGGGACCAACCCCCACCTGGCTCCAACCTGCTTTCAGGGAGTTGTAGACAGCCAGAAGGTTTTCCCTCAGCCTCCTTTTCCCCCAGTTCCCTCATCTGCTCCTCAGCAGACCTCCAGACCCTTCATCAGCTTCATTGCCCTCTCTGAATATACTCCAGCCCCTCAGTAGTACGGGTAGTGAAGCCCCCACAAAACTGGGTTGTGGGCATGTTTTGTGGGGGATGCATGATGCATTGTGCTGGCACTCACCAAAGCAAGGTCAGGTCTGTGCTTTTGAGGAGAACACGGCACTGGGAGTTGCTAAAATGAAGCTGTGGCCATGTTCCTGAGGGAAATGCTGTGCTGGGAACTTCTGGGGCATGGCTGGGGGCATGGGTTTAGGGAGAGTGAGGTGCTGGGGTTCACCAAAGCAAAGTGGTGACTGTGCTCTTGGGGACAGCAAGGTCCCAGGAATTACTGAAGTGATGCTGTGCTCTGCTTTGGCTTATTTTCTTTGATTTTTGTTTTATTTCACTTTTATTTTGCTTTATTTTATCTTATTTCACTTTGGTTTGGTTTATTTCGCTTCAGTTTTGTTTTGTTTTGTTTTGGTTTATTTCACTTCAGTTTTGGTTTGTTTTGGTTTGGTTTATTTCGCTTCAGTTTTGTTTTGTTTTGGTTTGGTTTATTTCGCTTCAGTTTTGTTTTGTTTTGTTTCATGTTGTTTTGCTTTATTTAACATTGTTTTTATTTGCTTTTCCTTATTTTGCCCTCCTTTTTTTCCTCTATTTCCTTTCATTTCCCCTTCTCCATTTTCCCCCTTCCCCCCCCTTTTGCCCCCTTTTTGTCCTCTTCCCCCTCTTCCCCTGCTTTTCCCCACTTCCCCCATTTTCTCCCCCTTTCCTCTCCTTTTCCCCTTTTCTCCTCCCTTCCCCCATTTTCTGCTTTTCCCCACCCTTTTTCCTCCCATTTTCCACTCTTCCTTTTCCACCTTTTATTCCCTTCTCCCCCTCTTTTTCCCCCTTACCCCTACCCCCTTTAATTCCCCATTATCTCCCTTTCCTTACCCTCCCCCCCCCCTTAATTCCCCTTGATCTCCCTCTCCTGTGCTTCCCTTTGTGTCTGTGTTTTGCAGGAGAGACGCTGGGCTGTGGGACACTTTGTGCAGCAGTGGTGCTGGTGGTGAGGGGCAGCAGTGCAGGCAGGGGATGCCCAGGGGGCCCTGATCCACCTGCTGCCAGCATCCTGCCTTCCCCCACCCGCTCTCCCTCCCATGTCTCCGTTGTGCCCAGCACTAGGAAGAGCAGCCCCAGCAGTGGTGGGCTTGGAGCTGGGATGGTTGAGGGCCAGAACTGGTCTGTTGTGGTTGCCAATGAGCTGAGCACAGAGTGCCCCAGCTCTTATCTCCCAGCTCCTTATCCAGAGGCTCCAGGCACCACAGCAGCCAGGGGGGAACGTTCCCAGCATGGGGGTGGTCGTGGGTGGGTTTTTCCCATGCTCCAGTTAGCCACTGGGATTCATCACATTCCCACCATGGCCCAAGTGGAAAATCAGGTGATTGCCACCACCCCCCAGTGCCTGTTGGCCTTCCTGGAGGAAAAGGCAGTAGAGCAGGAGGATGCTTCTCCCCTGGGACCTTCCAGTGCCACCAGTTCCTACCAGTGCAACCCAGCTGCTGCAGTACTGTTTTTGCCCACTCACCCCATCCAAACCACCCAGTTGGAACACAGAGATATCCATGGATATATCCTATCTATAGGGCTGTATCCTATCTGTATGGCTATATCCTATGGATGTACAACCAGAGAGAATCTGGGCACCCAGCCTGGCTGGCAGTGGCTCCCTGGGGGACATGGTTGCAGCAGGTTCTCCACCAGCCGCTGCTGACCTGCTTGGTGGGCTTGGCACAACCTGGACCTGTGTGGTCTGCAGAGTGCCCCACTGTGTCCCAGCCCCATCCACGTGTAGAATTGTAGAATAGCTTCAGCTGGAAGAGACCTCTAAGGTCATCCAGTCCAACCATCACCCAACACCATGCCCCAGAGTGCCATGGCCACACATTTCTCGAACACCTCCAGGGATGGGGACTCCACCACCTCCCTGGGCAGCCTGTGCCAGTCCCTCACCACTCTTGCAGCAAAGAGATTTTTTTTCCTCATCTCCAACCTAAACCTCTCCTGGCCCAATTCCAGGCCATTTCCTCTTGTTCTATCACCTGATCCTAGGGAGAAGACACCAACCCCTACTTGGCTCCAAACTCCTTTCAGGGAGTAGTAAAGAGCCAGAAGGTCTCCTCTCAGCCCCCTTTTCTCCACAGTAAACCACCCCAGTTCCCTCAGCTGCTCCTCCCCAGCCCTGTTCTCCAGACCCTTCCCCAGCTTTGTTGCCCTTCTTTGAACCTGCTCCAGCCCCTCAATGTCCTTGGAGTGAGGGGCCCAAAACTGGACCAAATATTCAAGCTGTGGCCTCACCAGTGCTCAGCAGAGGGGCACCACCCCTGCCCCATTCCTGCTGGCCACACTATGGCTGATGCAGGCCAGGATGCTGATGCTGGTGGCCTTCTTGGCCACCTGTGCTGGGCACAAGGGAGCAGCTCTAGGCAGTTCCCTCTGACCCCCCTCTCCCCCTCTTTTTATTTCCATCCCACCTTAATCTTTTCAGCTCAGGTATGAGAGTCTGGCATCCTGGCTTTCTGTATATCAGAGCACATCATTCTTCTTCTTCATCTTCTTCATCTTTTCAATCATCTTCTTCTTTCTCTTCTTCATCATCTTCTTGATCATCTTCTTGATCTTCATCTTCTTGTTCATCTCCATCTTAATCTTCTTTTTAATCATCTTTGTCTTTTTTTCTTCTCCATTTCCTTCATCATCATCTTTTCTTCTTCTTGTCCATCTTCATCTTCTTAATACTTTCTCCTCCTCCTCATTCTCTTTCATCATCATCTTCTTTTCTTCTTCTTCTTGTTCCCCTCCCCCCATCCCTGCAGCAGCACCCCCCTTTTACACCAGCACCCCCTTGTTGCATCATCTACCCCCGGGCCCAGGGGGAGCTGCTGCAGGGATGGGAGGGGGAAAACGTGTGTTTTGAGGAGGGGGGTGGGGATGTTGAGGGGGTTGAGTGTTGGGGGCTGTGTGTTGAGGGGGTTGAGTGTTGGGGGTGTGTGTTGAGGGATGTGGGTGTTGAGGGGGTGTGTGTGTTGGGGGGTGCGTGTTGGGGGGTGTTTTGGGGGTGGGATGTTTTGGGGGTGTGTGTGTTGGAGGGTGCGTGCGTTGGGGGGTGTGTGTGTTGATGGGGGTCTATGTGCTGGGGTGGGGGAGGCATATGCTGGGAGAGGGGTGGTTAACGAGCGGAGCGGCGCGCACCGAGCGCGGCCCCGTGGTACCGGAGCGCGCCGCCCCCGCCCCCGCCGCGCCGCGCCCGGGGAAGGTTGAGGCGGGGGGGGGATGGTGGGTTGGGTTGGGGGGTGGGGGGGGAGGCGGACGCTCGGTGGGCACGGCGGGACCGCGATGCTGCGGGCCGCGGAGGAGAGGGGCTGAACGGCGGGGGGGGGGGGCGCGGCGGAGGGTGGAGGGGAGGAGGAGAAGGAGGAGGAGGAGGACGAGGAGGAGGAGGAGGAGGAGGAGGAGGAGGAGGAGGAGGGGAGGGGGGCGCGGCGAGCGATGGATGAGGACAACATGACGAGGAGCGAGGAGCAGGAGCTGAGTCTGCAGAAGGCGCTGCAGCAGTGCGAGCTGGTCCAGAACATGATCGACATCAGCATCTCCAACCTGGAGGGGCTCCGCACCAAGTGCGCCGCCTCCAACGACCTCACGCAGAAGGAGATCCGCACCCTGGAGGTAGGGGCCCACCGACGCCCCCTCCCCCTTTCCCCTTCTATAGCCACCCCCCTCCTTCCCCCCAGGCCGCGGCGGGTTCCCCCGCGGCGCTGCGGTGAGCCCGAGTGAGGCTGCGCGCTCTGCAGGTGGGTCCGGCCCCGACCAACCTTCCTGTGGGGGCTGCCCTCGGAGCCCTGCCCCCAGCTTTGGTGTGTGACCCCCCGCCCCCGATATCCCCCTGGCCCGCCCTCGGCCCCACAGCATCCTCCCAGCTCGGCTACATCACTCCCTCCAAGCGCCGATGGACCCACCGGGATGCATCCCACCGGCCTGCTGGCATCCTCCTGGCCCACCTGCATCCCTCCATCCCATCGGCATCCTCCTGGCCCACCTGCATCCCATCATCCCACCGGCATCCTCCTGGCCCACCTGCATCCCATCATCCCACCGGCATCCTCCTGCCTCACTAGCATCCCTTCATCCCACCGGCATCCTCCTGCCCCACTGGCATCCCCCTGGCCCACCTGCATCGCTCCATCCCACCAGCAGCGCTCCAGCCTGGCTGCATCCCCTCCATAGGGTGCTACTTCCTTACCAGGCTGCATCCCCCTGGCCTACCTGCATCCCTCCTGCTGGGCTTCATCCTTTTGGCCTGGCCTCATCTGTTCCATCAGGCTCCTACCTCCCCACCAAGCACCATCTTCCTGTCCCACCTTCATCCTCTGTCCCACCAGCATCCTTTCCCACTGGGTTGCATCCTTCAGGCCCACCTGCATCCCTCCCACTGGCCTTCATCTCTCTAGCCTGGCCTCATCCCTTCCATCAGGCTCCTACCTCCCCAGCAGGCTACATTCCCCCAGCCCACTGAATTCCTTCTGCTGGGCTCCATCACTCTGGCCTGACCACATCCTCCTGGCCTGGCTGCATCCCTTCCACTGGACTGCATCTCTGTGTCCTAACTATCTCTTCCAGTAGGAAGCATCTCCCCTGCATCCCTCCCACCAGGCAGCATCCCTGTGGCCTGCCTGCATCCCTCCCACCAGGCTCCTGCTTGGGCCAGACTACATCCCTTCCACCTGGTTGCATCTCTTCCATGGGCTCCTATCTCCCTATCAGGCTGCATCCCCCTGGCCCACCTGCGTGCCCGCAGCCCAGCTGCATCCCTCTGGCCTGGCCTCGTTGCTTCCACAGGCTCTCACCTCCCCACCAGGCAGCGTTCCCTTGGCCTGGCTACATCCTTCCCCCTGTATTCCTTCCTCTTGTGCCAGCTGCATCCCCTCAGTTGGGCTCCAGCCCCTCACTGGGAGGCAGCCCCAGCATTGTGACCCCTGCTTCCTCCACCACATCCTCTGCCCAAACCCTCCAGCCCTCCCTGGAAGCAGGAGAGGCCCAGATGTTGGCCTGGACGCTGGTGGAGTGAAGGCAGCAGGGCTGTGCTGAGGGGAACACCGCATGGGTTTATTTATGCTTCAGAGATGGGAAAAGCACCTCTGAGTGAGAGCTGCTCTGTGGGGCCCTGTCTCTTGTGGCCCCACAGGAAGAGTTCCCCTATGGAATGTGCCAGGGGATGGATCTGGGCTTCAGCAGGAGGTTGATGGCCTGGGATGGGCAGGGAAGGTGCTGAGCTGCTGGGAGGTGAGCAGAGGCATGCCGTGACCCCGGGGAGAGCGGCAGTGTGGAGGTGGCTGACGTGGAGCCAGGGCTGTGGGTGGGGGAATTTTGGAGCCTGGCCCCACTCAGGGCTTTCGTTTGGTGCCTCCAAACCTGAGAACTCAGCCCTGGTGGCACTCTGGTCCCTGTACTCGGCTGCACAGGACCTTGCCAGCGTCTTGCAACCCCTCTGTGGGGTGGTTTTCATCTCTGGACCGCAACCAAAGCCTCCCGTCCTGCTGCTTTTGCTTCTGGAGGTCCTAAGTGAGTGGGGACATCACTGTGCCACTGCTGGACCCCTCATGAGCACACCCCCAGGGCTGGGGTGCAGCTCCTGGCTCTGTCCCCTCTCTTTGCTCTGAGCCCTGTCCCCTCCCACCCCTCCACGCCAGAGCCTGTGGGCTCAGCCTCCAGGTGTTGGTCCGTGAGTGACCCCAGAACAACCTCAGAGGAGGGAGAGGGAGGTGGAGATGAAGGTTTTGGGGTGTGTAGAAAGCTGCTGGAGGCAAGCTGGCTTGAAGGCTCCCTAGAAGAGATGATGCCCAAAGGTGCAGTTCAAGAGAAGCTCATCCCAAGCGGCCTCGGCAGGGTCAGCACAGCTCAGGAGCTACCACTTGCCTCCCACGGCTGGAAGCTGAAGAGCATGGGGAAGCCACCCCAGTGGGAGGATCCTTCCCTGAATCCTGTGATGCCACGTGGGTGAGGCAGTGCCCCGGTGTCAGCCAGAGGGTTTGGAGGTGGCCAAAGGGGATGCTGCTCTGCAAATCCCAGGTGCCTGCAGGGAAGCATCTCTCCAGCCCCTGTGGGACATGCTGTGCCTGCTGCGGGGACAGCTGGCATCAGCTTCCCTACCACCCCCCCCAAAAAACCCAGATGTCTCGGGCATGGGCAGCCCTGCTGAAGCTCACCCATTGCTTGGCAGCTCAGCAAAGGGGCCAGCCCCAGCTTGGGAATGCCAACAGGTGAAGCCAGCACAGTTCCTGGCGCTGGCTCCTCGGTGTGGGGCTGGGCAGGCTGCCGGGGGCACTGTCCTGGGCTGCTGCCAGCGCAAGCAGGAGCTGAGCTTGGCCCTGAGTTCCTGTCCCAAGGCCGTGACGCAGACACAGAGGCCTGCTCTGTGCTTCTGTCCTTCCCATCTGGTGCCAGCAGAGCCAGGCTGGGGTGATGGCTGGTGATGGGCAGCCTGGGAGGTCATCTCACCCCGGGGAGACCTTGCACAGCCCTTGCCTCAGTGTGAGCCTGGGATCAGCTGAGTGAATCATAGAATTGTTAGGGCTGGAAGGGACATCAAGGATCAGCCAGTTCCAACCCCCTGCCATGGGCAGGGACACCTCACACCACAGCAGGTTGCTCACAGCCACCTCCAGCCTGGCTGCAAACACCTCCAGGCAGGAGGCTTCCACCACCTCCCTGGGCAGCCTGTGCCAGGCTCTCACCAGCCTCATGGGAAAGAACTTCTTCCTGACATCCAATCTGAATCTCCCCACTTCTAGTTCTGCTCTATCCCCCCAGTCCTATCCCTCCCTGACACCCTCAAAAGTCCCTCCCCAGCTTTCTTGTAGCCCCCTGCAGATACTGGAAAGCCACAATTAGGTCTCCTCAGAGCCTTCTCTTCTCCAGCCTGCACAACCCCAGCTCCCTCAGTCTGTCCTCACAGGAGAGGAGCTCCAGCCCTCTGCTCCTCCTCCTGGCCCTTCTCTGGGTATGTTTCATCCTCACAGGCTGGCTTTAGAGAAGTTTTTCCATTCTTTTGTGTTTTTAAACTCACTTAAGGGATGTTGAATCCCCATCCTTCATGTGCTGTGCTTGTGTGGGGCAGGGCACAGCATCCTGCCATAGAACCAGAGCATCATGGAATGGTTTGCCTTGGAAGGGACCTTCAGCATCATCCAGTCACAGCCCCTTGCCATGGGCAGGGACACCTCCTGCTAGACCAGGCTGCTCAAGGCCCCATCCAACCTGCCTCTGAACACTTCCAGGCTTGGAACCTCCACAACTTCTTGGGCAACCTCTTCCAGTTCCTTACCACCCTCATGGGGAAGAATTTCTTCTTAATGTCTCACTTAAATCCAGCTTCTCCCAGTTTGAAGCCATTACCCCTGTCCTGTCACTCCGTGCCTTTGCCAGAAGTCCCTCTCCAGCTCTCCTGTAGCTCCCTTCAAATACTGGAAGGCTGCTCTAAGGTTTTCCTGGAGCCTTCTCTTCTCCAGGTTGAACAACCCCCACTCCCTCAGCCTGGCCTCACAGCAGAGGTGCTCCAGCCCTCTGATCATCCTTGTGGCCTCCTCTGGACCCACTTCAACAGTTCCCTGTCCTTCCTGCTGCCCTGCAGCACCCTTCCTTCAGGAGGGGTACCACTGTCTGCAGCCTGGCTTTGGTGGCAGCCCTCATGGCTGGGAGGCTTTTAGGTGTTGCTTGCAACTGGGGACAGGCTCCAAGGGAAACCGAGGCAGAGGCTGGGACCAACACATGATCCAGGGTGGGAGTCAGGGCCAGTTTGCTTCCTAGGGGATAGCAGCAGCCCTAGGCTCTGCTGCTGGAGCAGGAGGGTGGAAGCAGAGCTGCCATCCCATTATCCCTGTTCCCTGTCTGAGTGTGGGAGCTGGGTTTTGCAGCAATACATTTGGGGTTCAGGGTGTAAGCAGGGTAGAAGGCTGCTGCTCCCCTGCATTGCTGGAGGCCAGAAGGAAAAGCTGCTCAGCCCTGGGTGATCTTTCTGGCCATGTTGCCCTCTGTGTTACACCAGGGGGGTCACTTCTCCTCCCTGTTTCAAAGCCTGGGTCAGGGCTCCCGGAAAGCAGCGAGTGGCTCTGAGGATGCCGCCAGGAGTGCTGGTTCCCCTGGCCTGGGCTCCTCTGTTCCACCCGGGAAGGGGGAACCCTTCCAGGATGCCTTTGGCTGCTGCACAAACACGTGGGTGAGGATGGGAAGAGGCACCTGGGGAAGAGCTGTGTGCTGTGGTTGCTTCCAAACTGTCACAGGCTGTGGCCAAAGGGAATGCTGCCTCAGCGCTGGGGTAGCTGTTGCATGTGGATTCTCTGGTGTCTGATACCAGGGGTGAGCACAGCACACTCAGCCTTGGGCTCTGCACCCTGTGTGAGTGCCAGGCACCTCCAGCAGCCTGGGCTGAGCCACTTTGGCCCCTGCAGTCCTGGAGAGAGCCCTGGGGACCATTTAGCAGTGCCAGAAAGAAATGATGTGGAGAGCTGGAGATGGCACATGAGCCTGGCAGGGCCTAGAAAGAGCCTGGGGAGGGCAAGCAGAACCATGGTGAAGTATTCCCAGCCTGAAGGTGCTCCAGGTGACAGTGGGATAATGAGCCCCTTGGTAGGAGCCAGGGAGGAGGCTTTCTGGTTGCAGCTACACGCTGCAGGAAGGCATCTGCTGTGACCTGCTGCTGTGCCAGCAATGGTTAGAGGGAATATCCAGGAATATCCAGCACAGGCATGTGCTGCTCCTGCCATGCTGAGCAGGAGGAGCATCCTGGCAGGCACAGGCTCCCTCTTGACATCTTGCAGAGGCAGAGATTCACAGATTGGTTTGGGTTGCAAGGGACCTTCAAGACTCTCCAGTTCCAACCCCCGTGCCATGGACAGCTTCCACCAGCCCGGGCCTCATCCAGCCTGGCCCTGAACACCTCCAGGGAAGAGGCATCCACAGCCTCCCTGGGCAACCTGTGCCAGTGCCTCACCAGCCTCACTGGAAAGAATTTCTTTCCAACTTCCAGACTCAATCTGCCCTCCTCAAGCTTCAATCCATTGCCCCTCATCCTAGCACCACAAGCCCTTGTGAAAAGTCCCTCCCCAGCCCTCCTGTAGCCCCCTCAGAGGCTGCTCTAATGTCTCCCCAGAGCCTTCTCTTCTCCAGGCTGAACAGCCCCAACTCTCAGCCTGTCCCCAGAGGGGAGGTTCTGCATCCCTCTGATCATCATTAAGGGCAACGAGGCTGGGGAGGGGTCTCAAGCATAAGCCCTATGAGGAGAGGCTGAGGGAGCTGGGGGTTGTTTAACCTGCAGAAGAGGAGGCTCAGGGGAGACCTTATTGCTGTCTACAACTCCCTGAAGGGAGGTTGTAGCCAGGAGGGGGTTGGTCTCTTCTCCCAGGCAAGCAGCACCAGAACAAGAGGACACAGTCTCAAGCTGTGCCAGGGGAGGTTCAGGCTGGAGGTGAGGAGAAAGTTCTTCCCAGAGAGAGAGATTGGCCACTGGGATGTGCTGCCCAGGGAGGTGGTGGAGTCCCTGTCCTTGGAGGTGGGATTGGATGTGGTGTTGGGTACTAGGTGACAGGTTGGACCCGATGATCTCTGAGGTCTTTGCCAAGCTGGTTGACTCTGTGATTCTATGATCTTTGTGGACCCTCTCCAACAGCTCCAGGTCCTTCTTGTGCTGGGGGCACCAGAACTGGATACAGTGCTGCAAGTGGGGTCCCAGCAGAGCAGAGGAGAGGAGCAGAATCCCCTCCCTGGTGCTGGCAGCTCCTGGCTGCCTTGCCTATGTGAGGTTAATTAACTTTCCCCTCTTGCTCTCGCAGGTGGATTTTCCACCACCTCTTCCCGGTCTCCAGGCAGGGCTGGGTGCTGTCTCCAGCCCTGCTGACGTCAGGGGGCTGTGCTGGGGGGGGCTGGGGGTGGGGTGGGGAGGGTGGTGCAGCCACCTCCCTGCTCCTTGGAGACGGCTGCTTTGCTCCCAGCGCCGCTTCTCCCCGCCCCGGGGCTTGGGGTGAGAGCCTTGCTGGGAGGAGCCTGGAACACCCCCCCCCAGGGAGAGGAGCCACCAGGCTTCGAACAGGGGTGAGGAGGGCTCCAGTCTTGGGTGACCCCAGCTCCTCACCCCGCCGAGGCCACCCACGGTCCCAGGGCAGCGATGTGCAGTGGGGACATCCCTCCTCTGCCTGCAGCCGTCCCTGCAGAGCAGCAGGGACCTGCTGGGCTCCTGCTTTTCAGGTCTTTGCCTTGGAGAGAAGAAGGGGGAGGGGGGGAAATCCCAAAGCCACCTATAGCCAAGGGGAAGGGGCTGCTTGTGGTGGAGCATCTCCCCCTCCCTGCTTCCATCTAAACGTTTTTACACTGAGGGTGCTGGGAGCCTGGAGCAGGCTTCCCGGAGAGGCTGTGGAGTCTCTGTCTCTGGAGCGCTTCCAGCCCCCCTGGCCATTGTGCTGCTGGGCAAGCTGCTGTGGGTGCCCTGCTTGAGCAGGGGGGTTGGAGTGGGCGATCTCCAGAGGTCCCTTCCAACCCCCACACCACGCTGGGATTTGCCCCCTTGTCTCTGCTCCTCTCTGGGGTTCACAGAGCAGGGGCACAGCACCACCTAGTGCTGCTGGAGCAGGGAATCTCCCAGCTGGAAAAGCAGGAGCAAGAATTCCCAGCAGCTTCTGCTCCCTGTTTCAGGGAAAGGAGGCCAGGAGCTTGGTGCTGGTATTTTGGGAGCTGTCAGGCATCTGTGGCCTCGTGGTTGGAGGTCTTGGGGGAGTTGCACAATAGGAGCAGCTTGGTTGGTGGAGTGATGAGACCCCGGGCAAGCAAAGAAGGCTTGATGGCTGTGGTCATGGTGATGAAGAGCAGTGGGAGGAAGGAGGATTGGGTCAGATGTGGGGTGAGGATGAGGAGCAAACAGCCTCATCTTGGTCTTGACACTGCGTGGTGGTGGTGATGGTGGTGGTGGGTGTGATGCTGTGCCGTGCTGAGGGGTGCTGGGGAGGGTCTCTTTGTACTGAGCCTGGGTGTGAAAGAGGAGAGTGTGGCCTTTGGGTACTGGGCAGCACTGGGAAGGAGTGGGCTCTGAGTTGATGTGTGGGACAAGTGATGTCTTTGTGTTCTCTGTCCTCCCTCCTCACCCCACCCACCCACCATGGGGTCCCTGAGGTGACAAGGGCTGCCTGTGCCCTGAGTGAGACCCTGGCACTGGTCCATGCTGGGCTAGGGATAAAAGGAGCTAAGAAAGGACTTTTTTGGGGGTGGTGGTGGAGAAATGCCCCCTTGGGACACTCAGCTTGACGCCAAAGGGGGCTGCAGCAGTTTGGCAGCAGATAACAGGAGCGGGTTTGAAGGCAGGAGGGGCTGAGTGGCAATGGGGCCGAGGGAGGGCAGAGCCCACGCTGCCTGCAGTCTGCCCCTTCCTGCCATGGGGTGAGCTGGAGGGGGAGGTCATGGCAGGAGGATCTCACAGAGCTGCTTTGGCTTCTCCTCCAGAGCAAGCTGGTGAAATACTTCAGCCGGCAGCTGTCCTGCAAGAGGAAGGTTGCCCTGCAGGAGCGCAATGCCAAGCTGGAAGGCTTCCCTCAGCTCCTGCACTGGTTCCGCATCGTGGACATCCGTAAGGAGGTGATGGAGGTAAGGGCTGGGCAGCCAGTGGCCTGGGGAAGGATGCTGAACCTCTCAGGCAGGGTTTCCCCCACGGTTTTAGGGCCTGGGGGCAGTGGTGGGGTCAGGTTGGGACAGCAGAGCAGAGAGACCTTCTTGTTTCACCGTGCGGAAAGCTGCTGCGAGGCCTTGGTGGATGTGCTGGCCAAGGCCACCCTGCAGCTCTCCTCCACCCACCGGTGAGGACACCACCCCCATGCCACACAGGGACTTTGTGGGCACTGCTTACCCCTCTCAGGGGGAATCCTCCGTGTCCTCATCACAGCATCCATCTGCCATCTCCTGGACTCCTGCAGGTGATGGGTGCAGCAGGGGGAGGCACCCAGAGGTCCTCCTGGAAGACCCTCCACAGGGAAGAGGAAAGCCTCTACTGGAGCTGCCCAAGCCCTGCTTGTGCTCAGGGCAGGTTTGCATGGTGCTCTGAGATGTCTCAGTGTTGAGCTGGGTCTTGGGTGGACCTAAAGCCTATAAAAACTTGAGGTAAAGCTGAGGCTCAAGCTGGGCCCTCCGGTTTCCATGTGGTTTGAGGTGGGGAATGAAGGGTTTTGGGTCTGTGACCCAAAGAGGGTAGCAGGAGGGAACAGCTTCTCGCCTGTGTGCCCTGAGGTGCTGCTTAGAAGCTGCTCCAGGCAGCTTTAGTCTTCCTCTCTCACTCCTTCCTTGGTTTTCTCTTTTTCTTGTCCTTTAGGAAATTGCTCCAGGGCAGCTGAGCCTGGAGGAGCTGCTGGACATGACTGATGACCAGGTCTGTGCCACCATAGAGAAGTTTGGGGCCAACAGTGAGGAGTGTGCTCGCCTGAACGCTTCCCTCTCCTGCCTCCGCAGCGTCCACAAGTCCGGTGAGTCCGCTGCCCTCCTGCGCTCCTGGCTGGGTCCCCTTCCGCGGGGTGGGGCGAGTGGCACTGTCCTGGGGCGAGTGGCACTGTCCCGTGGTGGTGACACCAGGAGCGTGGCTTTAATACTTTGGAGGAGGCTCAGGGGAGACCTTATTGCTGTCTACAACTACCTGAAGGGAGGTTGCAGCCAGGTGGGGTTTGGCCTCTTCTCCCAGGCAACCAGCACCAGAACAAGAAGACACAGTTGGAAGCTGCTCCAGGGGAGGTTCAGGCTGGATGTTAGGAAGAAGTTCTTCACAGCCAGAGAGATCAGCCTTTGGAATGTGCTGCCCAGGGAGGTGGTGGAGTCCCCATCACTGGAGGTGCTTAGGAAGAGTCTGGATGGGGAGCTTGGTGCCAGGGTTTAGTTGATCAGATGGTGCTGGGTGATAGGTTGGACTCGATGATCTCGAAGGTCTTTTCCAACCAGGTTAATTCTATTCCAATTCTATTCTGTTCTTTGGGCATGGGTGGCAGAGCTCCTGCATCACCAGGGCACGGCTGTTTGCCCTCTGCCCAGGGGGCACAGCTTTGCCACAGTGCATCCCTGTGGCTCAGGAGCCTGCAGAAGTGATGAGTTGTGAGATCTCTGCAGGGAGGCTTCACCCAAGGCAGGTGCAGAGCTTCTTTTGGGGTTCCCCTCTTCCCTCTTGCTGCAGGAGCACAGCTGGCATGCTCAGGATAAGCTCCTGAGATTCACCAGGCTCCTACCACCCAGCACTGCTGGCTGCAGAGGGAAGCCCCTGCGTCCAAAACCTTCCCAGAGCGCCTCAGCCCTTCCCACTGGAACAGGCTGCCCAGGGAGGTGGTGGAGTCACCATCCCTGGAGGTGATGAAGAAATGTGTGGCCGTGGCACTTGGGGATGTGGTTTAATGGTTTTGGGTCAGTGGTTGGACTCGATCTCAGAGGTCTTTCCAGCCTTAACGATGCTGTGATTCCCTGGCCTCTGGGAGGGGGTGAATGGGGACTCCAGTGTGAGGTGTCCCTGCCCGCGGCAGGGGGGTTGGAACTGGGTGATCCTTGAGGTCCCTTCCAACCCTAACAATTCCAGGATTCTACGACTGGGGGCTGTGGGGAGATGTGGGTGCAGGGGGCTGCGGGAGCTGGAGGGGCTGCAGGCGCCGGGAGGATGCGGGTGCGGGGGTGCGGGTGCCGGGGGTGCGGAACTGGCAGGCGGTGCCCGGGCGGTGGCAGCAGAGCTCCGCGCTGCAGAAGCAGCTGCGCGAAGCCGGAGCTGCTCCGACTCTGCGGTGGCAGCCCGGCGGCGGGGCCGGGGGCTGCGGCACTGGGGAAGGTGGGGAGTGATGCAGCGTGGTGGCGCCGGGGGTGCTGTGCAGGATCTGTCTCTTCCCACACCTTGTCCCAAGGCAGCTGAGCCTTGCTGGATGCCGCTGTCCTGGGACTTCCTCTCCTGGGGCTGGCCTTGGCGGGGTGCTGGGGGGCTCTTCCCTACACACGTGCCTCCTCAAGCAGAAGCCCAGCCTGGCCTCCCCAAGTGCAACGAGGACCACGTTCCCATCCCACGGCTATCCTGCATGGATGGCACCACTAACCCGGTGCTTTGGTGCCAGCCTGGGGGAGCGGTGCCAGCACAGGGGGTTGCCTGTGGGGTCCATATGGACAGTGGCAAGGTGAAAAGGAGATTCCCTTTTGGAGGAGCTGGCAGGAATGGTGAAACTCCATTTCACAGCCTAAGCCACTCCTCCTCTCTCCCCTTCCCGAGGGCTGGTCCTGTCCTGGGGTGATGGCAGAGTGCTGGTTTAGCTGTGGACCCTGCAGGGAGCCCCTTCTCTAGGGGCCCCCAGACCCCAAGGCTTGGGGATCCCAGATCCCTCTGCCTGCCTCCTGTTCCCTCTTGAGGAGCTCCTCCAGGTTAGCTGCATCCCAGAGCTGGGGGAATGGAGGATGAGCTTTGCTGGGGTATAGCTGCTGGGGTTTGGCTTTGCAGGGTCAGAGCAGCCCTTGGGGACAGGAGGGGCCAGGGCTGGTGTGAGGAGGGTGCTGTGATTTGTTTCCACCAAGAAGCAGCTTTCAGGGGCCGGCACTGTGCCCACAATACCACTGCTTGGCCTGACATGTCCCAGGCAGGGGTCCAAGCACCTTCCCTGGAGGGGTCTCAGCCACATCCACCTGCTGTGGTTCCTGCCACTCCTTTGGCCTTCCCATGCTGCGTGGCAGAGCGGCATGGCACGGCACAGCACGGCAGTGTCTGTGCTGGGGGACAGTGGCAGTAGGCTTGTGCAGAACCCTCTTCCAGCCCTGTGCTGGAGCAGCAGGATGGGGATGGCTGAACCCAGCTTGACATTTCCCTTGGTCCTGACTCCAGCTCCTGCCTGTGCTCCTGCCCTCCTTCCCTTTGGCATTTCCCCTAAGTATCTCCACTATTTGAGGAAGGGCCTCAGTGCCTCCCTCAGAGCCCAGGGAAGGCTCTCAGCCTGCTCTTTGCTTAAACACCTCTGACTTTTAAAGCCTGTTGCAAACAAATCCTGCTTCACTTGCTGTCCTGGCTCAGCCCTGCCCCTGCAGCCCTGCTGCTGCCCCTCTGCTGGCTTGCCCAGAGGAAATGGGTAGATTCAGATCGGATGTTAGGAAGAAGTTCTTCCCCATGAGGCTGGTGAGGGACTGGCAGGTTGCCCAGGGAGGTGGTGGAAGCCTCATCCCTGGAGGTTTTGAAGGCCAGGCTGGATGTGGCTCTGATCTAGTGTGAGGTGTCCCTGCCCATGGCAGGGGGTTGGAACTGGATGATCCTTGAGGTCCCTTCCAGCCCTAACAGTTCTATGAGTCTATGAATTCCACATGCTGGTGTGACCTCTGCTTTGGAAAATCCACCTGAGCCTTTGGTTCAGCAGCTGCACTGAAGATGTTGAAGCATCTTCTGCCCCTCTGGTGGTTTCTGGCTGGCAAGGATGGGGTGCACTGAGGTAGGGGAAGAAGGAGGGGCTGTGGGATGCTTGCTGCTTCATTTCCTTTTTAATGGGGCAGGTGATGGGGCTGGCAGCCCTCACAGCAGGATGCAGCTTGGTGGCCCATTGGGTCCCTGTGGGAGGGAGTTTGCTGCTCTCCAGGCTGGAAGTTGTGTTTGCCTTCCCCAGCGCTCCATTTAATCCCATCCATCATCGTGCTGCTCCCAGAGGGGGGCTGCAGGCTGGGCTGTGTGCGGGGTCTGCTGTTCTGTCCCCCCCCAGCGTGTGCAGAGACGCTGTAGAGGCTGTTCCTGCCCCGCTGGGACTGGGGCTTTGGGCTCTGCAGGACAATGGTGGTGAAACCTCTGGGAACATTGTCCAATGGACAACACAAGCCTTGGGGACAGGCAGTTCGGGGCACTGCAGAGCCCCTGTGAGACACAGGAGCTCCCCAGGTGATGGAGGAGACCAAATCTCCCTGAACTTCTAGAGGATTTGGGTGCAGAAAGCTCCACCTGGTCTGGCAGATGGTCTTGTGCCTTCCTCCTCATGGCTGCATGTCCCCTGCCTCTGCACTGCTGGGTCTGTTGGGGCAGAGCCTTTGCCTGGCCAGGTGGCCCCATCCCAGCACTCCCAACTTTTTTTACCCTCTGGGAGAAGGGAAAGTAGTCCCTGCCCCTCTTCTGCAAGTGTGGAGATGGCCTCTGGCTGGCTCAGCATGAGCTGTTCAGCAGGTGCCCCAGGTGGAGGTTAGGTGGTGGGAGCTGATGGGACCTGCCCTCCTCAAGCTTCAACTCACTCCCTCTCACCCTATCACTACAAGCCCTCCTCTGAAGCCCTTCCCCAGCTCTCCTGTAGCCCTCTTCTGGGAGGCTGCTCTAAGGTCTCCTTGGAGCGTTCTCTTCTCCAGGATGTCTCTTCTCTCAGCCTGTCCCCACAGCAGAGGTTCTTCAGCTTTCTGATCATCTTTGTGGCCTCCTCTGGCCCCTCTCCATCAGCTCCAGGTCCTTCTTGTGCTGGGGGCCCCAGAGCTGGAGGCAGTGCTGCAGGTGGGGTCTGAGCAGAGCAGAGGGGCAGAATCCCCTCTCTGTGCTGCTGCTCTCCCTGCTCTGGATGCAGCTCAGCACTCAGCTGGCTCTGGGCTTCCAGGGACCATTGCTGGCCCCTGGGGAGTTTGTCACCACCTGACAGCCCCAAGGCCTTCTCCTCCAGGCTGCTCTTGAGCCACTCCTCACCCAGCCTGGCTCTGTGCTGGGGATTGCCCTGACCCAGGTGTAGGACCTTGGGGTGACAACGCTGCTCTCTTGGGATGTAGTGATGGGATCAGCTTTTTACCTACATTTTGCCTCTTTGTCAAGCAAATGTATTTCTGCTCCAAAACCATAATTAATGAGCAAGCTGTTGGCTCTTTAAAACATGGCAATAATTAATTCCTCCAAGTGCAGCAGTCAGTGGTCAGCCTCTAGAAGCCCTGCTCAGTGTCAGTGCAGCAGGACTCAGGAGCAGCATTAACTTTTTTTCCATCAGTCTTTATTTATTGAGTCATTAATTAGAGACATTTAATTTCCCAGGCCAGTTCTGTCCTGGCAGGGGAGGCTGGGGAGAACTCAGGCTCACCAAGGGTAGGTCACAGAGGAACATCTCCAGGTGGGCCTTGAAAGTCTCCAGAGATGGGGACTCCACCACCTCTCTGGGCAGCCTGCTCCAATGCTCTGGTGCCCTCAGTGTGAAGAAGTTTCCCCTCATGTGCAGATGGAACTTCCTGTGTTCAAGTTTATGCACATCACCTCTGGTCCTGTCACTGGGGACCACTGAGAACAGTCTGGGGACCCCAGACACCCACCCACCCCTGAGATATTTGTAAGCATTAACAAGAAACTACACCCCTCCACCACCCCCCAAGCCTCCTCTTCTCCAGGCTAAGCAGCCCCAGCTCTCTCAGACTCTCCTCCTGTGATAGATGTTCCATAGATGTTCATCACTTCACTGGTGATGAATTGTGCCAAGATGGATGGGGTTTGACGGTGGGGAAGGAGCCTCTTCCCATAGGGAGCGTCCCCAGCAGCAAGGAAAGCCCTGGAGGACCTCACAGACCAAAAGCACATTGTGTTGCTCAGAGATGGTGGGAAGCTGGTGCTAAAGCCCAGCTGATGGTGTTTGGGAGGTTTTGGGGCTGTGAAGCCTCCCTCCTGCTCAGCAGCAGGATTTGATTAGCAGCTGAGGCACCAGCTTGGAGCTCGGAGGGGGATTAATTGAATATTAAGTAAGAGCTGAGCTGTGGGTTGAGGAGTTGATGGTGTGTGACTGGTGAGTTCTGTGTGGAGGTTCTTAGCTGTTCTACAGGGGGAAAAAATGATCCTGAGCTGAATATTTATGGCCTGGCCCAGCCCTGGGAGGGCTGTGGGTGGCTTGGGGTCAGGCAGGGTGGTGAGTGACAGAAGAGGAGCTGTGAGTGTCCTCATTTAGGGCAAAGCTGCTGGAAAGCAGCTCCTCAGAGAAGGACCTGAGAGTGCTGGGGGACAAGTTCACTGTAAGCCAGCACTGTGCCCTCATGGCCAAGGTCTCCTGGGGTGCATGAAGAAGAGTGTGGCCAGCAGGCAGTTGAGGGAGGTTCTCCTGCCCCTCTGCTCTGTCCTGGTGAGACCACATCTGGAGAACTGGTTGCAGTTCCGAGCTCCCCAGTTCAAGAGAGACAGGGAACTACTGGAGAGAGTCCAAAGGAGGCTCCAAAGATGCTGAGGGGCCTGGAGCCTCTCTGTGAGGAGGAAAGGCTGAGAGCCCTGGGGCTGCTGAGCCTGGGGAAGAACAGCCCCAGAGGGGATCTGAGCAATGCTCATCAAGAGAGGAAGGGCAGTGGGTGAGAGGATAGGGTTGGGCTCTTGTCAGCTGTGCCCAGGGACAGAACAAAAGGCAATGGGCACAATTCCTTCCATTTCCAAAGGATTTTTCTCCTTTCTTTTTCCTCTGGAGCTTGAAATCAAATGTTCCCCTCGAATGGAGGGGAAGAGGGGAGGCCAGGCAATTAATTATCAAAAGGGAGCTGTGAAGGAGGCTCTTCAGAATACAGAGGTGATGGGTTTATGAGGCTTTTCTTGGTCGAGGCAACCAAAAAGGACCAGCAAAGGGACCCTGAGTCCCTGAGTAGGATCTGTCACCCCAGTGCTCTGAAGTTGCAGCCAGCAGCCCTTTGTTGGTCTCTGTGCTGGCTGAGATGGATAACTACGAGCTTCCCCCTCCTCCTAATTACAGTCCCTCTTATGTATGTAAATGGCAGGGCTGAGACAGGGCACTGGCCTTGGGCAGGCAAGGGGTGTCCTATCCCCAGGGCATGTTTTGGGGTGATGGCAGTAAGAGCTTGGTGATAGTGGAGGGACACATAGAGGGGGGCACAGAAAGTGGGGAAATGCTGGGCAGAGCCCCTCTGGAGCGCCCCGGGGAGAGTCCCTCTCTCACCCTGGGCAGAGCTCCCGCTTGGCTTTGCAGGTGCAGAACGTGCAGCAGCTTGACGCTGGCTCCTCAGAGCCGGGGCGCGGATCACGCCGCCTCTGCCGTGCCTCACGGCCACGTCTCTGTCTTCCGTCCCAGGTGGGAGCCTCTCCAAGCAGGACTGGACCATCCAGTGGCCCACGACGGAGCCGGGGAAGGAGAACAGCCCCGGGTGCCCGCCGGAGCCGGGGCAGTGGGGCAGGACGCACCTCCTGCAGAGCCCCCGAGTCCCACCCAAGTGCGGGCAGAACCACTGCCACGCGGGCTCGCCCCACGCCCCCCCGGCGGACAGGCTGACCGTGGAGGGGCCGGCGGGGCTGTGCCCGCCCGCCGAGCCCGGGCCCCGCTCGCTGCCGCCCTCCCCGCGCCAGCGCCACGCCGCTCACACCCCTCCGCGCACCCCCAACATCGTCACCACCATGACGCCGCCGGGCACGCCGCCGGTGCGCCGCCGCAACAAGCTGAAGCCCCCGGGACCCCCCCGCCCTCCTCGCGCAAGCTGATCCACCTCCTCCCCGGCTTCACCGCCCTGCACCGCAGCAAGTCCCACGAGTTCCAGCTGGGCCATCGGGTGGACGAGGCGCACACCCCCAAGTAAGTGGATGGCCCCCTCCCCCCACCCCATCCCCCGGGGTGCTGCTGTGAGGGCGGGGGTGGTTTAGAATCATAGAATTAGGGTTGGAAAGGACCTCAAGGATCATCCAGCTCCAACCTCCCTGCCATGGGCAGGGACGCCTCACACTAGAGCAGGTTGCTCAGAGCAATCCTTCATTCAGGTTGGAAAAGACCCTTTGAGGTCATCAGGTCCAACCATTAACCCTACTCTGTGAGTCCACCACTGAGCCCTATTGCTAAGCACCACGTCTAAACGACCTTTAAACATCTCTGGAACATGCTGGAAGGTGTCCAGAGAAGGGCCAGGAGGAGGAGCAGAGGGCTGGAGCTGCTCCGCTCTTAGGACAGGGTGAGAGAGTTGGGGTTGTGCAGTCTGGAGAGGAGAAGGCTCCAAGGAGACCTTCTTGTGGCCTTCCAGTATCTGCAGGGGGCTCCAAGCAAGCTGGGGAGGGACTTTTGAGGGTGTCAGGAAGGGATAGGCCTGGGGGGATGGAGCAGAACTAGAAGTGGGGAGATTCAGATTGGATGTGAGGAAGAAGTTGTTCCCCCTGAGGGTGGTGAGAGCCTGGCACAGGCTGCCCAGGGAGGTGGTGGAAGCCTCCTGCCTGGAGGTGTTTGCAGCCAGGCTGGAGGTGGCTGTGAGCAACCTGCTGTGGAGTCCTGGATCTCAAAGGGCTTTTCCAACCAAGGTGGCTCTGTGATTTTTAGTTTGCCCTCCTGGGACCACATTTTGGGAGCGTGGGGGTGGAGGGGGGCACCAATGTGCCAGGGGCTGGCAAAAGCCCTGTGTGCTGGAGCGTGGCATGGGTGGGGTGGGTGGAGGGATTTTGCAGCTGCAGCGTGGGGATGCACAGCCCAGCCGTAAGAGCTGCGTAGGAGTGGGAGTGGGCCGGGGATATGACACTTCAGAGACCTTCTGGTATCTTTCCTATCGCTGATGGCGCTGGCAGGAGGCTGCTTAGGCTCTGGCCGTGCCGTGCTCCTTCCTGCTGCGCTGCAGCTCCCATGCCGGCAGAGGCTGCTGCTGCGCAGCGAATGGGCTCCCAGCACCACCACACTCCCTCTCCATCGCCTTCAGGCTTCATTGTTGGCAGTGCTCGGCAAGCTCCTCTGCTGCCTCGGCGCAGGGTGGCAGAGGAGACCTCCTTGGTTCAGAGAATGGTTTTGGGTTGGAAGGGACCTTTAAGATCATCCAGCTCCAACCTCCCTGCCATGGGCAGGGACATCTTCCTCTAGCCCAGGTTGCTCAAGGCCTCATCCATCCTGGCCTTGAACAGCTCCAGGGAGGAGGCAGCCACAACCTCCCCTGGGCAACCTGTGCCAGTGTCTCCCCACCCTCACTGCAAAGAATTTCTTCCTCATCTCCAGCCTCAGTCTGCCCTCCTCAAGCTTCAATCCCTTGTTCCTCATCCTGTCATTCCCAGCCCTTGTCAAAAGTCTTTCCCCAGCTCTTCTGTAGCCCCCTTCAGGTCCTGGAACGCTGCTCTAAGGTCTCCCCAGAGCCTTCTCTTCTCCAGGCTGAACAGCCCCAAGTCTCTCATCCTGTCCTCATAGGGGAGGTTCTGCAGCCTCTGATCATCTTCGTGGCCTCCTCTGGACCCTCTCTAGCAGTTCCATGACCTTCTAGTGCTGGGGGCCCCAGAGCTGGAGGCAGTGCTGCAGGTGGGACTCAGCAGAGCAGAGGGGCAGAATCCCCTCCCTGTGCTGCTGCTCTCCCTGCTCTGGCTGCAGCTCAGCACACAGCTGCGTGCCGGGCTGCCAGCGACCACTGCTGCCTCATGCTGAGTTTGCCATCAACTGTCAGCCCCTTTCCCTTCAGTCCTTGTCTGACTGTGCCCAGTTTGCCCAGCATCCTTCCTGGTGGTGCTGGGCAAACTCCAGTGCTGGTTAGTGAATCAACAGAGGAGAAAGCCAAGGTTACCGGGGCTCACTGCCTTGGTATCCTACTGGGGTTCTTCCTGTGGCTGCGGAAGGATCCAGGATCCAAAAGCTGCTCCAAGAACAGGGGAGGTTAATTTTCTCTAATGGCACTTAATGGTTTTTCAGGAGGCAACCGCTAAATCCTGCCTGCTAATCCCATTAGTGTTTGGGGATAGTAATTAGTGTGTTTAAAGAGGCAGCTGCTGCTGCTTCCCCCTTTCTCTAGCAGAGGCACTCTGAAGTTTGGGCTCTGCATTCACCTGGAGATGGTGGCTGCTGCTTGGCACAGTGAAAAAGGAGCTTTGCAGGGCTGTGGTCAGCTAATGTGGAGGAGTGGCTGATGCCCCATCAGGTAGTGCTGCCGTTCAGTGAGACCTGGCCAGGCTGCAGAGTTGGGTGGAGGGGAAGCTCCTGAAGTTCAGCAAGGGCAAGCCTAGGGTCCTGCACCTGGGGAGGAACAACCCCTGCACCAGTACAGGTGAGGGGGGACCTGCTGGGAAGCAGCTCCTCAGGGAAGGACCTGGGAGTGATGGTGGACAAAAAGGCCAATGGTCTCCTGGGGTGAAGAGTGTGACCAGCAGGTTCAGAGAGGTTCTCCTGCCCCTCTACTCTGCTCTAGTGGGGCCACATCTGGAGCCCTTGGGCCAGTTCTGGGCTCCCCAGTTCAAGAGAGAGTGGAGAGAGTCCAGTGGAGGCTGTGAAGGTGCTGAGGGGTCTGGAGCATCTCTGTGAGGAGGAAAGGCTGAGAGACCTGGGGCCTGAGAGGGGATCTGATCAATGCTCAGCAGGAGATAAAGGGTAGGGGGCAAGAGGCTGGGCTCTTCAGTGATGCCCAGGGAGAGGGCAAGGGGCAGCAGGCACAAGCAGGAACCCAGGAAGTTCCATCTGAACAGCAGGAGAAATTTGTTTGTTGTGAGAGTGTTGGAGCCTTGGAGCAAGCAGCCCAGAGGGGTTGTGGAGTCTCCTTCTCTGGAGAGATTCCAAACCCCTCTGGCCATTGTGATGCTGCTGTGGGTGCCCCTTTAGCAGGGTGGTTGGGCTGGATGACCTCCAGAGGTCACTTGAAGCTTGAGGAGGGCAGATTTAGACTGGAGATGAGGAAGAAATTCTTTGCAGTGAGGGTAGGGAAACAGTGGAACAGGTTGCCCAGGGAGTTGTGGCTCCATCCTCCCTGGAGGTGTTCAAGGTTAGGCTGGATGAGGCCTTGAGCAGCCTGAGCTAGTGGGAGGGGTCCCTGCCCATGGCAGGGAGGTTGGAGCTGGATGATCTTGAAGGTCCCTTCCAAGCCAAACCATTCTCTGGGGCTGAAGCAGAGGTTAAGTTTCTTTTGAGCTCAGAGCCTCAGCTCTTCCTGCATGCAGCCTCCAGCTGCTGGCCCTAACTCTGGGGTACAGAACATTACTCCTAAAAAGGTTCCCCTGGCTTCTGTAAATCTGCAATCCATAAACATCTCATGAGTGGTCTTGAGGTGGAAAGAAAACATTTTGAGTGCTTGAGAATATAATGCTCATTTCCCACCTCCTGAATTCCATGGGCCATTGAAATCCTTCATGGATAGTTAATGATTATTCATCAGCAAGGAGTCAGAGAGGGGAAGGAACAGCACAAAAAAAGCCCAGCCAAGACTGGCTGGAAGAGCTTAAAAACACATTAATTGGGGAAGAAAAGTCAAGCTCAGCTGAGAGCAAGCTCAAGAGCTCTCATTAACCCTTAGCAGGCTGCCTGTCAAATAGTCCTCTGGAGCAAGATCTGCCCTGCGGGGTCCTGCCCCAAACTGGTGGTCAGCCTTCATCCTTAGACCCAGGAGAAGAGGAGCTGAGCCCAAAACCTCATCTGCTTCCCAGCTGGGCTTCTTTTGCCATGCTGGTGCCTGGCCCAATTCATGACCTCCAGGAACATCCCAGAACTGCCTCCAGTGAGCAGCTGGGGAGGGAGGATCCCAGAGTGTGGATGGTGAACCAAAGCTGTGTGACCTCCTCTGGGCCTCAGCTCTTGCAGGTGCCAGCTCTCCCCAGGACTAATGTGGAACAGCTGCTGTGCAGCTTCATGGTGTACCTAGGTCAGGTTTGGGCTGGGAAGAGGCTCCTCCAGCTCAAGGCAGCTTCATTTTGGATACACTTCCATAGAATCAGTAAGGTTGGAAAAGACCTCAGAGATCATCAAGTCCAACCTATTACCTCACACCTCCTGACAACTAACCCGTGGCTCCAAGTGCCACATCCAAGCCTTTCTGCAGCACCTCCGGGGGTGGTGACTCCAGCACCTCCCCGGGCAGCACATCTCAGTGGCCAATTACACTTTCTGCGAGTGAAGAACTTTCTCCTCCCCTCCAGCCTAAACTTGTGGATGCCTGAAGTCTTCTCCACCATCCCCACCACACTCAGCAGCCTGTTGTTGACTTGTCCTTCGGAGTTCATCATCTGCACCGGGTTTTGACTGCTGCTGAGTGCCAGGTCATTTGTTCTGCTGCTCTGCAAGCCTCTGAGTGACGCCCTGCTCTCTTCTATCAATCCCCATCCACACTGCTGCCTGCCAGATCAATTATTTGATATTCTGTGTGGGCTGGGCTCGATGGAGCAGCCTTGAGATGGCTCTTGTGCCTCTCTGACCTTTCCCAGGCATGGCAAGGCAGGTGGGCTCTTGGCATTGGGGACGAGCAAGAGATGGATGTTTGCAGAGCAGGTGGACTCAGCAGGATGCTACCAATGTGTGCAAACAACTCCATGTGCAGCACAGAATCATCAGCCAGGCTGGAAAAGACCTCAGAGATCATCAAGTCCAACTTATTACCTAATACCCAGCACCTCCTGACAACTAAACCATGGCTCCAAGTGCCACATCCAAGCCTTTCTTGAACACCTCCAGGGACAGTGACTCCACCACCTCCCTGGGCAGCACATTCCAGGGGCCAATTACTCTTTCTGTGATAAACCTTTTCCTCACCTTGAGCCTAAACTTCCCCTGGCACAGCTTGAGACTATGTCCTCTTGTTCTGGTGCTGCTTGCCTGGGAGAAGAGACCAACCCCCAGCTGGCTACAACCTCCCTTCAGGTAGTTGTAGACAGCAATAAGGTCTTCCCTGAGCCTCCTCTTCTCCAGGCTAATCCCACTCCTCAAAAGGGCATCTCACAGTGTCCAAGCATGCACAGGTCCACCTGGACCTGGAAGGGCAACAAGGCTGGGGAGGGGTCTGGAGCACAGCCCTGTGAGGAGAGGCTGAGGGAGCTGGGGTTGCTTAGCCTGGAGAAGGGGAGGCTCAGGGGAGACCTTCTTGCTCTCTACAACTACCTGAAGGGAGGTTGTTGCCAGGTGGGGTTGGTCTCTTCTCCCAGACAGCCAGCACCAGAACAAGAGGACACAGTCTCAAGCTGTGCCAGGGGAGGTTTAGGCTTGATCTTAGGAAGAAGAATGTGCTGCCCAGGGAGGTGCTGGGGTCAGCATCCCTGGAAGTGTGTAAGAAAACCTGGATGAGGCACTTGGTGCCATGGTCTGGTTGATTAGACGGGGCTGGGTGATCAGCTGGACTTGATCTTGGAGGTCTCTCCCAACCTGGCTGATTCTGTGGCTCTTGTGCCAGGGGGAGAGTGTTGAAGGCAGGGAGTTTGGAGGGCAAAGTGGGCAGCCTCTCCCCCTGTGTTTCCAGAGTACCTTTCAGCTGCATCTCGGTGCCTTTGGTGGGGAGGGAGGGAGGGAGGGCTGGAGAGTTTTGCACAGGCCCTGGGTTGTCTCCAGCTCGCTCAATGTATGGTCTGCACTCCATGAGCTGACAGTGATGGGTTGCCTCCATCCCAGACTGGCTCTCTGCTGCAATTATCCCACTGCTCCGGGCTGCAGCTCTCCTTAGGTATGTCATTAATGTTAATTACTGCTGTGGTGTTCCGTCGGGAGGAGCAGGAGCTTTCACAGGCTTGGAGGAGAAGCTTTCCACCGTGTCCTTTAATGGGAAGCTGAGCCTCCTCTCACCACTTTGAAAGTGGGAGAGTGTGATTGGGAATTGAGATAAGGATTAACACCTCAGGGAGGGGGAGAGGTGGCAGAGCTCTCCTGCTGCTGGCGCTGTCACCTGATGTGCTGCCTCCAGGCTGTGGGAGAGGAGGGCAGGGGGAGGGCAGCTGCTGTGGGCAGTGTCCTAGGGTGGTGAAGAGGAGGTGGGTGGATGGGAGAATCATGGCATAGTTTGGGTTGGAAGAGAGCTTTAAAGCTCATCCAGTCCAACCCGCTGCAGCCAGCAGGGACAGCTGCAGCCAGAGCAGGTTGCTCACAGCCCCACACAACCTCACCTGCAATGCTTCCAGCCATGGGGCATCTCCCACCTCTCTGGGCAGCCTGGCACAGGCTCTCCCCACCCTCAGGGTCAAACATTTCTCTCTTTTCTCCACTCTCAGTCTCCCTCTTTTAGTTCCAAACCATTGCCCCTTGTCCTGGCACAACAGGCCCTGCTCAGATCTCTGTCCCCAGCTTCCTGAGCAGCCTCTTTCAGTGCTGAAAGGCCACCAGGAGGTGTCCCTGGAGCCTTCCCTTCTCCAGGCTGAACAAGCCCGACTCTCTCAGCCTGGCCTCGCAGCTGGGGAACATGAGGGCTGAAGACATGGCAGGGGGTTGGAACTAGATGATCCTTGAGGACCCTTCCAACCCTACCCGTTCTGTGATTCTAAGACCACAGAGCTGGCCCACCTGGCTGAGGTGGTGGTGTCAAGGGGTGGAGAAAGCCACTTTCCTGGGTGCAAGCGAGGGTCACCCCGGGACAAAAGGACACTCGACCTCACCATCGTTGGTTGGACACAGCTGGTGGTGCTCCTCCAGGACCACCTTTGTGCCGTCCCTCAAAGACACCTCAGGGTAGAAACGCAGCAAACAAAAGAGACTTAATGAGCCCCAGGACCTGCTTAAGGATCCTGGCAATTAGCTCCTCCAGCTCCTTCCAGACAGCACCCTACATCTGCTCCCAGCACCGTTCCTGCTGCCCTCCTGCAGCACCACCTCGTTGGCACAAGAGTCCCAGGAGTTTAGGAGGAGGAAAAAGGGGTAGGGGTGGGAGGGGAAAGTCCTCTTTGGCTCAAGCTCCCTTCAAAGAATTTCCCAGCTTGATAATTTGCAGCTGTAATAAAAAGTTAGGCTTTGTGCTAGGAAAAGAGAATAATTGATCAGTGAGACCTGAACCTTGAAATGCAGCAGTCCTGGGAAGCAGGGATGGGCACTTGGATGAATATTTAATTGTGGAGGCTTTGATATGAAGAACCTGCTCCTGCTCTGGCTGGAGGAGGGGGAAGAGGAGGAGGAGGAGGAGGAGGGGGTTTGTTGCCTCTTAAACTAACGAGGAGGAGAGCTGGAAGCTCTGGTGGGTCGTCTCTATTTATCTTTTTAATATCAAGCTGGTGTTGCACAGAGCTCCTTCAGATCTGGCTGGGTAATGAAGGAACTTCTGCTGCTCAGGCAGGTCCAAATGCTCCACCTTGAACCTGGTTGCCTTGAGACCCTGAAAAATGCTCAGGCAGCTGCTGGCAGCTGTGCTGCGTGGGGAGAGATGCTCGATGGCCCCGGGCGTGGATGCGCCACCTTGAGTCTCCCACGGCAGCGTGCCCAGGTGGCCAAGGAGGTCCACAGCCTCCTGGCCTGGATCAGCAACAGTGTGGGCAGCAGGATAGGGCAGGGATTGTGCCCCTGTACTGGGCACTGGTGAGGCTGCACCTTGAGTATTTGGCTCAGATTTGAGCCCCACACTCCAAGACAGACATTGAGGGGCTGGAGCCTGTCCAGAGAAGGGCAACAAACCTGCTGAAGGGTCTGGAGAAGAGGGCTGCTGAGGGGCAGCTGAGGGAAATGGGCTTGTTCATCCTGGAGAAAAGGAAGCTGAAGGGAGACCTTCTGGCTCTCTTCAACTCCCTGGAAGGAGCCTGGAGCCAGGTGGGGATTGCTCTCTTCTCCCAAGGAACAAGTGACAGGACAAGAGGAAATGGCCCTAAGTTGCCCCAGGGGAGGTTTAGGTTGGAAATGAGGAACAATTCATTCCCTGAAAGAGCTGTCAAGTCCTGGCCCAGGCTGCCCAGGGCAGTGCTGGACTCCCCATGCCTGGATGGGGTGTCAGAGCCGTGCAGATGTGGTGCTGAGGGCCATGGTTTAGTGGTGCCCTGGCAGTGCTGGGCTAATGCTTGGACTTGGTGATCTTCAAGGCCTCTTCCAACCAAAACCATTCTGTGGCTCTGTTCAGCCCCCTCATGCCCACTCTTAGATTCCAGTGTCTGCTGGTGAGCACCCTCCCTGCTCCCCCAGCCCTCCCTGCTCCCCCAGCTGAGCCCCCCAGGGATGCCCCAGCTCAGGGACAGCAAAGCTCCCCACATCCTCCCCGGGGACCCTTCTATCAGGGACCCTACAGCACCCAGAGCACCCCAACCCCCACCACAGCCCCTGTCAGTGCCTGCTTTGCCTCCTGGATCCGTGCAGAGCCTGGGCTGGGGCTGAGAGGAGTGACAGGCCCTTTGTCCTGGGTGTCTCCTCGTGTTTTGCAGCACCTGGTGAAACCTGGATGTTTTCCTGCAGCTGCTGATAAGCATTTGACTGATTGCACAGAGCAGGCAGGACCAAGCCATTCAGCCTGGATTGACACCCAAAGAGATTTGCATGAAGCACTTCCAACTGGCTGGGCTTGGGCTTGGTTTTTTTCCTTTCCCTCCTCCTCCCCCACTTTATTTGAAAGCCATCACCAGGTACTTAGCAAATTCTGCCATGAAATGATGGCCCTAAGAGGTGCCATTTGCTGATCTCTGGCTCCTGGGCAGCAGCAGCAGCTTTCCCGAGCAGCCAGGGCAGGACTCAGCCTTCGATGCTCCTATGAAGTTGGTCCAGGCTCGGTGTCCCCACCAAGAGAGGCACAGGGGAAATGAGGATGGGACTGGTTGAGGTGTTTTGGGCTATGCAGAGGGTTAGGGGCCAGGGAGAGGTGGCAGAACAGGCTGAAGGACATGGACCTGATGGAGCAGGGCCAGAAGGCAAATCACATACTGGGGTGCATCAAAAGTGGTGTTGCTGCCAGATCCAGAGGTGAGACCTCACCTGGAGTACTGTGTGCAGGTCTGGAGCCCTCAATACAGCCCTCTGGTGGAGAGGCTCCAGAGGAGGGCCATGGAAATGATCAGGGGGTTGGAGCAGCTCTGCTATGAGGACAGGCTGAGGGAGCTGGGGGTGTTCAGCCTGGAGAAGAGAAGGCTCTGAGGAGACCTGATGGCAGCCTGGCAGTGCCTGGAGGGGGCTACAGGAAGGCTGCAGAGAGACTGTTCCCAAAGGCCTGCAGGGACAGGACCAGGGGCAAGGGCTTCAAACTAGAGAAGGGCAGATTTAGGTTGGGTATCAGGAAGAAGCTCTTCACTATGAGGGTGGTGGAACACTGGCACAGGCTGCCCAGGGAAGAGCACCAAGAGCTTGTGCACACCCAGGGAAATGAAGGAGGAGGTGTGCTCTCAGTCCCCAGACCAGTCCCCCAGCACCCAAGGGACACCCTGGGGGTCTCTAGCAGCTGGGGGCACCACTGTCCCCCTTGTTGGGCTGGTTGCCCATGGGTAAGGATGCTTCAGCTGCAACATCCCACTCCTCTCTAGGCTTAGGTCCCTGCTCCCCCTCCTTTGGGGCAGGGAAAAGGGGTCAGGGCTATGTGGAGCCAGCCCTTGGTGGTCACTCAGTTAGACCATGGGGGGTGTGTGCCTTTATTAATTTACCTTTATTCTTTTCTCTTTTTTTGAGGAATAAACAGGAGAGAGAAACATCTCTGTCCAAAATCACTCATCTTTCCTCATCATGGGAGCTGTCACCAGCCCTGCCTGCTGAGGAAATGATGCTCCTGGTAAATATTTGGTCTGGAACTGATTTATGGGCAGGAGGAGGAAAAAGAAAAGAGATCAGTGGTTAATCACCACACTGCAGGAAGTGCTCTGGGCTGAGTGCTGAGGCCAAGCCTGTGGGGAGCTGAGACCATGCCCATGGGGAGCTGGGGCTGTGCCCGTGGGGAGCCAGGGACCTGCCTGCACCAGGAGCTTCGGTGGAGACCTTGTGGTGGAGTTGAGCTTAAGAGGCAACAACAGAGGATCCCAGGCTCACAGGATGCTAGGGGCTGGAAGGGACCTCAGGAGATCCTTGAGTCCAGCCCCCTGCCAGAGCAGGAGCAGAGACTCCAGCACAGGGCACACAGAACACATCCAGATGGGGCTGGAGAGGCTCCAGAGCAGGAGACTCCACAACCTCTCTGGGCAGCCTGCTCCAGGGCTCTGGCAGCCTCCCAGGGCAGAAGTTCCTCCTCCTGCTGAGCTGGAACCTCCTGAGCTGCAGTTTGCATCCATTGCCCCTTGGCCTATGCCAGGGTGCAGCTGAGCAGAGCCTGTCCCCTCCCTCCTGCCCCCAGCCCTCAGAGCTTTAGAAGCATTCCTTAGATCCCCTCTCAGGCTTCTCCTCTGCAGGCTAAGCAGCCCCAGGGCTCTCAGCCTCTCCTCCCAGGGCAGTGCTGCAGTCCCTCAACCATCCTGGTAGCCCTCCATGGGGGTTGGACCAGCTCTGGGGGCCACCAGGCTTTGCCTCACCTTAGTGCTTTGTAGAGATGCTTTAAGGACTGCAGGTTTAGGAGCAGCTCAGATCTCCTGGCAGGGCACAGCCTGGCAAGCATCAGCCATGGTGGTGATGGTGCATCAGACCTTGACCTCCTCAGGAGAGGAGGGAGGGTTGTGCTGGTGGACCTGGTTGGAAGAAACCATCAGCTGCATCCTTGAGCCCAGCATAACCAAAGAAACCATTAGAGCCACCCTGAAGGCAGCAGCTTTTCCTGTGTGAGGAAACAATTAGCTAATTAGCAGGGGGGGGGGAGGGTGTGTGTTTAATTTTCTTCTGCTGAAGCAGGCTGCTGAGCCCAGTGCAGTCATTTCCTACTGACTGGCATGGCCAGATGCCACTGGGCATTGCTGGGACCTGGGCAGTGGGATTTGCATGGCCCCAGGGAGGAAGGTTCACTCCTGGTCAGGGGCGGGTGGTGCAGCTTAGGTTCATCTCTGGTGGATGGCACTGGACTGACGGCAGCAGAGCAGGACCCAGTGCCTGGAAACAGCATTTAGGTGTCTGCAGGAAAGAGCTGTTGGAGATGGTGTCCCTCAGGGGTCTGTATTGGGACCACCACTGCTCATTGTTTTCCTCAGACACATGCACAGTAGGAACCAGGGCACTCTCAGTACGTTTGGAGATGACACCGAGCTGAGTGGTGAGGCTGATGTGCCCGGGGGACAGGATGCAATCCCAGGCACTGACACAGGCTGGGCAGGGACTGGCTGGAGAGCAGCCCTGGAGAAAAGGACCTGGGGGTGCTGGGAAAGAAGCTCAACAGGAGCCAGCAGTGAGCACTTGCAGCCCAGAAAGCAAATCACATCCTGGGCTGCAGCAAGAGAAGTGTGGCCAGCAGGGCCAGGGAGGGGATTCTGCCCCTCTGCTCCACCCTGCTGAGAGCACAGCTGGAGCTCTGGGTCCAGCTCTGGAGCCTCTGTGCCAGGAAGGATCTGGAGGTGCTGGAAGGTGTCCAGAGAAGGGCCACGAGGAGGAGCAGAGGGCTGGAGCTGCTCTGCTCTGTTCTGAGGACAGGCTGAGAGAGTTGGGGTTGTGCAGTCTGGAGAAGAGAAGGCTCTGAGGAGACCTAATTGTCCTTCCACAGGGGGCTCCAAGCAAGCTGGGGAGGGACTTTTGAGGGTGTCAGGGAGGGATAGGACTGGAGGGGTGGAGCAAACCTAGAAGTGGGGAGACTGAGATTGGATGTGAGGAAGAAGTTGTTCCCCATGAGGGTGGTGAGAGCCTGGCACAGGTTGCCCAGGGAGGTGGTGGAAGCCTCCTGCCTGGAGGTGTTTGCAGCCAGGCTGGATGTGGCTGTGAGCAACCTGCTGTGGTGTGAGGTGTCCCTGCCCATGGCAGGGGTTTGGAACTGGCTGAGCCTTGGGGTCCCTTCCAGCCCTAACAATTCTATGGTTCTGTGTAATCCAGGGGGATGTGGGCAAGCTGGGGAAGTGAGGCTGTGTGAACACTGTGAGGTTCAACAAGGTCAACTGCAAGGTCCTGCACCCGGGTCAGGGCAACTGCCAGTATCAGGAGAGGCTGGGGCATGGAGGGCTGCTGGTGGGAGAGAAGCTGGGCATGAGCTGGCAGCTTGTGCTCACCCTTTTCAGCCAGGCTTTGCAGGGGAAATCAACGTGTTCCATGAGGAAAAAATCACCTTTTCTTTTGGGATGAGGAGGGAGGATTGAAGGTTCTTGGAGGCAGGTGGGTCTGATTCTCACCTAAGCTCGGGGGAATTGAAGCATCTCCCCACCTGAGCAGCACCACTCCCTGGCTGCCTCGCTTCCTCCTCCCCACCTGCGAGCAAACTCCCTCCTGCTCTCCCGCCCTTCCTGCAGCCCTTCACTTCTGCCTCCTCTTGTTTTCTCCTTCTTTTCCCCTCCCAGAGTCAAGAAGAAGAACAAGCCCTTGAACCTCAAGATCCACAACAGCGTGGGCAGCTGCGAGAACATCCCGGCGCAGCGCTCGCCGCTGCTCTCCGAGCGCTCCCTGCGCTCCTTCTTCGTGGGGTACCCGCCCTTCCTCCCCTCCACCCCTCCCGTCCACACTGAAGCCACCTTCTCAGCAAGTGAGTCCCACTGACCCCCCCCTGCTCTAGGCTCCTTTTACCGTGGGAAGGTTGCTGCCAAGCAGAGGCTGTGGCTGTGGCAGGCTCGGGCTGCCCGCCTGCGCGGGGGCGGGTTGGGGATGTTGGCTGAGCGGTGCTGAGCGAGCACAGCCCTCGTGTTCAGAGATCCCTGGGGGGATTCTGGGCAGGAAAGGACCTTTGGGTGGGGGGATGGTTGGCAGCTGTCTGAAGATGAGCCAGCAGCATGTGTTTGGGGAGCCATCAGCATCCTGGCTTGGATCAGTAAGTGTGGCCAGCAGGAGGAGGGAAGTGAGCACCCCTCTGTACTTGGCACTGGTGAGGCCATGCCTCAAATCCTGGGTTCAGGTTTGGGCCCCTCACTCCAAGAAGGACATTGAGGGGCTGGAGGGTGTCCAGAGAAGGGCAAAAAAAGCTGGGGAAGGGTCTGGAGAACAGGGCTGGTGAGGAGAAGCTGAGGGAACTGGGGTTGTTCTGATAGAGAGGAGGAGGCTGAGGGGAGACGTCATTGCTCTCTACAGCTCCCCGAAAGGAGGCTGGAGCGAGCCTGGGGTTGGGCTCTCCTCCCAAGGAGCAAGTGACAGGACGAGAGGAAGCAGCCTCAAATTGCACCAGGGGAGGTTTAGGTTGGATATGAGGAACGATTTCTTTCCCTACCTCTAGCATCAGTTTTCTCCTGTTTCCCTGGCTTTGGGGTCAGGGGGGACCTGGCAGGAGCTCTGCAGGCAGGAGATGTTATTTCTGGAGCTGTGTGGCCAGCAGAGCCAGCAGCTGTGCCTGGAGCAAAGGGTGTTTGTGCATCACTCTTCCCCCTGTGGCATCAGCTGAGCTCAACTTGCAGACCCGGCTGCTGAGCACTTGCAGACCAAGGGAGCAAGCACAAAGAGGAGGCTCTGAGGAGACCTAATTGTGGCCTTCCAGTATCTGAAGGGGGCCACAAGAAAGCTGGGGAGGGACTTTCCTGTGCCCTGCATTGCTGTTAGGAGACCTGGGTGGCTTCCCCCAGCTTGGGTACATGGAACGTTGTGTGTCCTCAGGTCTCCTGCTCTCATTTTGCTGCTCTTCCTGCTGGTCCAAAAAGCCAGAGCTTGCAGGTGCTGTGAGCAGCACTGCTCGTGGTTTGGGGGTAACACCTCACCCCATCTCTGCTCCAAAGTAACAGCACAAAGTCTCCTGGCTGTTCCTTGGCTTCGTGGTGATTCCTGGGATGCTTTCCAAGCTCCTTTCCATCGATTTTATCCATCCCATTCATAATGTGAACGTTGCCTGACTCTGTTTGCTGTAGTAGGAGGAGGAGGGTTTGTTTATCGAGCTGTCACCGTGATGGATCACACATTCACACCAACTCCCTGGGCACCCAGAAAGGTGCCAGGAGAAGGGGGCACATTGTGCCAAAACAGAACCACAGAATCGTGGAACTGTTTGAGTTGGAAAACACCTTTGAGATCATTGAGGCCAACCATTGACTCAACCCCACCATGGCCATTAAACCACGTCCCCAAGTGCCATGGCCACACATTTCTTGAACAGCTCCAGGGCTGGTGGCTCTGCCACCTCTCTGGGCAGCCTGTGCCAATCCCTGACCACTCCTGCAGCAAAGAAACTTCTCCTAATCTCCAGCCTAACCCTCCCCTGGCACAATTTCAGGCCATCTCCTCTTGTTCTATCACCTGATGCTAGGGAGAAGAGACCAAACCCCCACCTCACTCTGACCTTTCAGGGAGTTGTCTCCCCTCAGCCTCCTCCTTCCCAGACTTTGGTCCCCATCAGTGTGGCTTGGCATGGCATGGCTGCCAGCCCCAGGTGATGCTCCTGGTGTGTTTGGTGAGGGTGGCAACCTGAATAAGTGGCACAGGGGAGCCTGGGCCGCTCTTGTCCATGCAGGAGCTGCCCTGGCAGCAGGGAGTGACGGGAACACATCCGCAGTGGCAGGCGCGAGGCGGCGGGGAGCCGTCGGGATGGCAGCAGGGGCGAGGAGGGCGTCACGGCCGAGGCAGCATCCCGCTCCCCGTCACCTCCAAGGTATGTGGGTGCCACTCAGGGCCCAGCAGCGGCTGTCACAGCTGCCTGTCACCGCTGGGAGCCGGGTGGCAGGGCTCCTCTCCACGGCGGCTGTCAGAGACGCGCCGGAGGCGGCTGTCACCCCGCGCCCGCCTGCCTTCCCCCTTCCCTGCTCTCCTCCTGGCACGTCTGATCCCATCAAGCTGTTGACTCAAGGCTCAGCCCTGCCGTGCTGAGCAGGAGCCCTGACCTTTGCCTGTGTGATGCTGCAGAGGAGGAGAACACAGAGGCTTTGGGGTGCTGGGGTGGAGGGTGGCACCCATCGGCATCGGGTGCCCAGCGGCCAGGTTGCTGCTGCTCTGGGAGGATCGATGTGCTGGGTGGCAAGATGCTGGGGAGCAGGGTTTGGCTTTTGGGGAGGTGCATGGAGGGAGGCAAAGGGATGGGGGCTTGGCCAGGATGTCCTCATCATGCTCCTCAGTGGGTACCAGTTATGTTCTTAGACTCACAGATTGCTTTGGGTCGGAAGGGACCTCAAAGATCATCCAGTGCCAACCCCCTGCCATGGGCAGGGACACCTCCCACCAGCCCAGGTTGACCTGTCTCAGGTAGAACTGAATCTCCCCTCCCCTGAGCCATAAATGCTCTCATTCTTTGTTGCTAAATGTCTTGCTCACAAAGCCAGGAGGGGAGGGCACAATGGCAGGGATTCATCCGGAGCCAACAAGGGCCAGGGCAGGCACTTCCTTCCCCTCTGCTGCCCTGGAATTCAATTAAGGATAAAGCAGCCTTAGCTCTGGATGGTTCATAGAATGGTTTGGGTTGGAAGGGATCTCAGAGATCATCCAGTTCCTGCCCCCCCTGCCATTGGCAGGGACACCTCCCACCAGCCCAGGTTGCTGAAGGTCCCATCCAGCCTGGCCTTGAGCACCTGCAGGGAGGGGGCATCCACAAGCTCCCTGGGCAAGCTGTGCCAGTGTCTTAGCACCCTCAGTGGAAAGAATTTCTTCCTGATCTCCAGTCTCAATCTGCCCTCTTCCAGTTTCAATCCATTGCCTCTCATCCTATCACTACAAGCCCTTGGGCAAAGCCCTTCCAAGGTTTCCTGTAGCCCCCTTCAGGTCCTGGAAGGCTGCTCTAAGGTCTCCCTGGAGCCTTCTCTTCTCCAGGCTGAACAGCCCCGAACTCTCCCAGCCTGCCCCCATAGGGCACATCCATGCCCATTAGATAGCACTTTGGAGGAGGAGATGGGAGATTCTTAAACCTGCATGCGAGGGGAATTAGGGCACAGAGAGCTCTGATCTCCCAGCCGTAGGGGAGGTGGCTGGTGCTAAACGCTCTAAGCAGTGACTGACACCAGGGCAGGAGAGGTCAGGAGCCATCAATCGTCGCGGGGCAGCTCAGGGTTGTTAGCGCGGGCTGGAGAGCTGCCAGCCGAAGACAGAGGGAAGTGGGCAGCTGGCTGTCATGCTTCAAAGCTTGAGAGGGTCAGCTTTATCCAGGTGCCTCAGCACTCTGCAGCTGGCTCTTCTCCATCATAGACTCCCTGTGACAAAGCTCGGTGTGTCCCCCTCCCTCCCCTTCCCCCTCCCCCGGCAGCGGTGAGTCCTAGCTGTGAGATTCTGGTTTTCGTTCTTGCAGTTACCTCTAATTGTGGCGATTTGGGGGTTGTGACAAGAGTACCTCCCTTGGTGGAGGGGTTGCTGCATCTCTCCCCCCCCCCCCAAATCCCTTCAGGCATCACCCCCATTTAACATTGCCCAGGCAGGAGCAGCTTTCCCCCAGCTGAGCATCACACAGGTTAAAAGGAAGAATCTCCAATTAACCTCACTCCCCCACACTCCAAACCCTCGGGACCGTTCCGGGGCGGGGGGTGCCTTCCCCTTCCCCTGCCCTGTTTGGCTTGTTTCCCCCTACCCCAGCTCTGCCAACAGCAGGTCTATTGTTAACTGCTGCTCTCCTCCCCGTATCGCTGCCTCTAATGAAGATAATTAGCCGTGAATCGCCGAGGTCTCGTTGTGGTGAGGAGGTTAAAATCCCCGCTACACTTTAATACGTTTTTGCAGCGACCACATTTAGAAAGCAATTAAAAGGCTGAGCTGCCTTTGCCTGCGTCCCCTCTCCACCCCTCTCCCCCCCAGGCCAGCAGGATTTAATTGAGGCCAGCCGAAAGTTGGTGGAAATAAATCGTGGCTGATAAAGCAGAGGTGGTAATTTCATTCTAGGAGAGGAGCTGCTCTTTGCCTGGGTGTTTAGTTCATCAAGGATCCGTGTTGGAGGGAGGACTTTATTTTGTGTAATGTCATTTGCTGATGAGCAAAAGGCATTGAGGGAGTAGAATCAGAGAATGCCTTGGGCTGGAAGGGACCCTGCAAGGTCACCTAGTTCAACCTCCCTGCAGTGAGCAGGGACACCTCCAATTAGATCAGGTAGCTCAGAGCCACATCAAGTTTGACCTTGAATGTCTCCAGGGATGGGACCTCCACGCCTCCCTGGGCAGCCTGTTCCAGTGTCTCACCACCCTCACTGTGCAGAACTTCCTCCTGATGTCCAACCTACATCTGCCCTGCTCCAGTGTCAAACCACTGCCTCTCGTCCTACCACTCCAAGCCCTTCTAAAGAGTCCCTCCCCAGCCTGCCTGGAGGTCCCCTTCAGATATTGAAATGCAGCTCGAAGGTCTCCCTGGAGCCTTCTCTTCTCCAGGCTGAACTGCCCCAACTCCCTTGACCAGATGTCATAGGAGAGGTGCTCTGGCCCTCTGATCATCTTTGTGGCCCTCTTCTGGACCCACACCAGCAGGTCCATGTCCTTGTGCTGGGGACCCCAGAGCTGGACATGGTGCTGCAGGTAGGGTATCACCAGAGCAGAAAGGCAGAATCTCCTCCTGGGACCTGGTGGCCATGCTGCTTTTGATGCAGCCCAGGATGCAGTTTCTGTAGGGAGGGATAGTGCACAGGCATGGGGTGCTCCTGCTCTGCAAAGCATCAGCCTGGAGAAGAGAAGGCTCTGGGGAGACCTTAGAGCATCTTTCTGGTACCTGAAGGGGGCTACAGGAAAGCTGGGGAAGGACTTTTGACAAGGGCTGGGAGTGACAGAACAAGGGGCAATGGATGGAAGCCTGAGGAGGGCAGATTTGGACTGGAGATTAAGAATCAGTTCTTTAGAGTGAGGCTGGTGAGACTCTGGCACAGGTTGCCCGGGGAAGTTGTGGATGCCCCCTCCCTGCAGGTGTTCAAGGCTAGGTTGGATGGGACCCTGAGCCACCAGGTCTGGTGGGAGGTGTCCCTCCTCGTGGCAGGAAGGTTGGAACTGGACGGTCTTTGAGACCCCTTCCAATCCAAACCATTCTCTGAATCTCCAGGGCTTGTGGGCATCCCTGGCAGGTGAAGATAAGGGGGTAGTTGGGAGGTGGTGGTCCAGGAGCCCGAGGTGGGTTGTCTGAAGGGCTGGTGAGAAGCCTGGCTCACGCATCTTGGCGAGCTGCTGGTCTGGTGTCAAAGAGCAGATGCAGGCCTGGGGGCAGCAATTACCTTAATCGACTCTATTGTCTTTCAGCATCTTAATTGCTGGCTGTGCTGGAGGGGTGATGGGGGCTGGAGTGGTGGAGTAAAGGGAAGCATCCAGAGCAGCTGCTGGTGGGAGGTGCAGGAGCCGGCCGGGTTCGGGGGCGCTCCCAAAGCTTTTCCCGGGAAGCGGCAATGTAAATGTAACCTTCAGAGCGGGAGCGCAAGCGGAGCGCCGCCCGCCCGCGATATTAAACCGGGAGCTGGAGGCAAACAGAGGCTCTCCCCGAGGGCAGGGAGCAGGCAGGGAGCCGGCAGGGAGCCTGTTTGCTGAGGGATTTGCTGGTGTGCTGAGCAAACAGCCCAGCTCCGCCGCCCGGCTCCGCACCACGGCTCGGCTTGCTCCGAGCTCAGGGCTGCTCTCTCGGTCCTGGGAACCCTCTCGAAGCCCTTATTGAAAACCCAGCCTTTGAACCACGGGCTCGTTAAGGTTGGAAAAGACCTCTCAGATCATCCAGCTCAACCTTCAGCCCAGCCCCACCGTGGCCACTAAACCAAGTGCCATGGCCACAGGTTTCTTGTACCCCTCCAGGGATGGGGACTCCACCACCTCCCTGGGCAGCCTCTGCCGCTCCCTGACCACTCTTGCAGCAAAGAATTTTTCCCCTGAGCTCCAACCTAACCTTCCCCTGGTGCTTGGGGGTGAAAGCAGACTATTCACACACCTGCTTAATTCTGTGTCTCCATCTCTGCACCTGATGAGTTTCCTCTGCTGCTGTGAAGTTGACTTTAAAAAAAGAATGAGGAGTTGATTGGCACGACAAGAGCCAGAACCCTGCCAGGGTGCATCACACATCCTTCCACAATTAATGACATGAATGGCTTGATGAGGCTGTGCTCAGCCCACGGCAGAATTAAAAGCCAAAGCCAGGATTTGTGCTTAGATTTGTTTGTCCTAGCCTGGACTTCGTGGCTGTAACCCGGTTCCACGAATGCATTTGCCCCAGAGTGATGTGTGTGCAAACCTCCTCCCTGCCTGCAGGTGTGGGATGCAGCAGCTGCAGAGATGTCTGCTTGGGAACCAGAGTGCTCTGTCCAGTGCTTGGGAGGAGGCAGAGGTTCTTTGAAGTTCAGAAAGTAGGTTTTCCTACGCTGAGTAACACAAGAAATTAAGACACAAAATGACTTTGATTCCTCTCCCCTGAGGGAGAAAGCCTTGGGAGGGTTTGAGATCAAGACTGACTGCTCTCTTTCTTCCAGGAGTCCCAGACTGGAGGGGGATTTACACTGATGCTGTGCCCCAGTCCCCAGCGTTGATGCCCTTCCTGGGGCTGAGCATCCCACAGGGCAGGACCTCTCCCATGACTTGTGCATGCCCGCAGGAGGAGGATGAAGGTCTCTGCCCTTGCTGAGGCAGGAGAGGCAGTCACAGAATCATAGAACTGCCTGGTTGGAAAAGGCCTTAAGGTCATCAAGCCCAGCCATAACCTGACGTCTCCACAACTTTTAGGCCATGTCCCTAAGCTCCTCATCCTAATGTCTTTTAACCACCTCCAGAGATGGGGACTCTGCCACTACCCTGGGCAGCCTATTCCAGGCCCTGGCAACCCTTTCCAGAGAGAAATTGTTCCTCAAGTCCAACCTAGACCTTCCCTGGGGCAACCTGAGGCTGTTTCCTCTTGTCCTGTCACTTGTCCCCCCACCTCACTGCAGCCTCCTAACAGGGAGCTGTAGAGAGCCAGAAGGTCTCCCCTCAGCCTCCTTTTCTCCAGGCTGAACAACTCCAGTTCCCTCGGCTGCTCCTCACAGGACCTGTGTTCAAAACCTCCTCACTGGCCTCATTGCCCTTCTCTGAACCTGCTCCAGCACCTCAATGTCCTTCTTGTAGTGAGTCCATGGCACTGATGTGGCCATGTTGTTAATTACCTGCCCTCTCCAGCCAGCACTCATGAACTTACTTCATTTTCCTTACCCAGCCAAGGTCCTGTTCCCCTTTCTCCCTCCTTTTCCCCTAGAAGGAGAGCACTGAGGCTGCTTTTCACTTTGTTCTGCTGTTTCAATCCCGGCTCAGTTGCCTTCTGAGCAGCTGACACTTGGCTCTGTTCAGTTGCAGTGATCTCTTCTTAATAAATGGTGGAGTTGCTGGTTGGCCTTGATTTTCCCCTTCTTGAGTCATCAGGATGTGGCTCTGACAGCTTTGCAGTCCTCTTTGGTGCCCAGATGGGTGCAGCACCCGTGGGGCATCACCTCCCACCTCTCTCCCTGGCCCTAACTGGGTGCTGGGTGGGAAGACCCCAACTGTCGACAGCCATAAGCAGAAAGGTTCTTGCTTCCCAGACAGGGAGCGTCTCTAAAGGGCAATATCCAACAAACCTTGCTTTCTGTGGGCATCCTTTGCTCCCCTCTCTAGAAAGCTGAGCCCCAGCTCTCACCTTGGTGTCCCCCTGATGGTTTTCCCTCTCTGTCCCCACAGATACTCTGTCAGTGCCTCGCTGGTCCCCGCAGATCCCCCGCCGAGACCTGGGAAACTCCATCAAGCACAGGTATGCTGCAGCCCCGAGTGAATCCCCCTCTTGCTGGGGGATCAGCACCTCCTGCTCATCTCAGGGCCAGGGTGCTATCCCATCCTAGCCTAGAAGCCCATTTAAATTCCATTTCAGTTCTGATCTGCTGTAGATAAGGCTTGATAAAAGCTGTGCCCTTATCCCTGACCTTCAGCAAATTCCCCATCTCCGGATTATTGCCCTGCCAGATCTACCTCGGGAAGGAAAAACGCTTCAGATGGTCTTGGTGCTGCTACTCAGTGGGGAAACTACTTCTCTGCTGGGCTGGAAAGTGAAGTCCCCATGGCAGGGAGGGGTTTGGGGGGTGCTGGGGTGGGTAAAGCTGAAGAACTGTAGCAAGCTGGTGGATGGTGCTCATCCTGGGCTGTGCCCTACTGTATGACCAGCAAAGGGTTCAGATTTGTCCTCTGGCATCCCTAGCAAGATGCCTCAACACCTGCAGCAGTGTTTGAGGGCAGCAAGGACAGGATGAATTGGGGCTTGGGAGATGTTCCTGTAATGGATGAGGTGGTGCAGCTTCATCTTTTCCCCTGGCCACTCTCCATGTCTCTCTCCACAGGTTTTCCACCAAGTACTGGATGTCCCAGACCTGCACTGTCTGTGGGAAAGGAATGTTGTTTGGCTTAAAGTGCAAAAACTGCAAGTATGGAGCTGTTCATGTTGCTCCTTGATGTTACAAAGCCGGGGGAGGTGTGTGGAAATTGAAGGGTTTGCTGGAGGAGCTGAGCAGGAGCTTGGGTACAGGCAGACCAGACAGCCTCTCACCTGCTCATCCTTGCAGGAAGCTTTAATGAGCTGTGAAAGTGGGGGAAGCTTCCCACAAAGCGAGGCTGAGGTCGGGTTTGCATGGTGGGGCTGGGAGCAGGCTCCTCGGGGAGGATGCTGCTCACCAGACCTTGGATCTGCTTGCACCAGAGCTCTGAGTCAGATCCTGACAGCTTCCTTGCTCGCTGCACCCCTGGCCTGGCTTCAGATGCCCACGGTGTGGGGATAGAGGTGGAGTTATCTGCAGGAGGTGGGCGGAGAGCGGCTCCGGTGGGAGTGCCGCCTGCGTGCGGGGTAGCTGCAGGCACAGGATGGCTTCTGCCCGCGCTCTTGGGCTCTATCCTCCGGTTTTTGCAGCAGAAAAATATCTTGTGGCCTCTGTTTCTTGGCCATGCTCTGGCACCAACCCGCCCCGAACCACATTTAAGCTGCAGTGCAACTGAGAGGGGGCTGTAGAATTGGGCAGGACCGGGAAAAGAGAGTGAGGAAAGGCTGGGGCCATTTCTGCTGCCTGCAGTCCAGTGGGGCCCAGTATCACACAGCCACCAGCACTGGGTGAAGCTGCTGCAGGAGGCAGGGTTTGCCTTTTCTAGGGCTGGTACCAGGCTGCTAGTCTGAGTTAGCTGGAGCTGTGAAGTGATCACTTCACTAGTCAGCATTGATTAAATGCTGATGAGTTAGCACATTGGGATTTAAACCCGGAGCAGAAATCCCTGGCTACCCTGCAGCTGTGGGGCTCTGGAAGGGATGTTCTCAAACATTTGTGATCTTAAAGCCATGATTCCTTTTGCATCCAGTGCTCCAGCAGCTGGAGGCTTTGCTCCTGCTGGGGCTGCCTAGGGCTGGTCCCTGTGCAGGGGGAGGGATGCTGGGACCTGCCCTCACGATGTTCCTGCTCTGCATGGGTCCTGCTGCCTGTAGCCACTCAGAAGAGAGTAAATAAATTCCCTGGTTGCTGAAGGTTTGGGTGAATACCAAGTATTAGGTTTGCTGGATTTGCTGTAACCACCCAGCCCTGGTGCTGCTTGCCCTGGAAACTGGAGGGGAGTGAGCAGGTAAAACAAGCAAACAGCCCCCAGGAGCTGGGGGAATGAGAAGGTAAAACAAAAAACATCTCCCAGAAACTGGGGGAAATTAGTAAGTAAAACAAGCAAACAACCCCCAGAAACTGGGGGAGAATGAGCAGGTTAAACAAACAAACAGCCCCCAGGAACTGGGGGAGAATGAGCAGGTTAAACAAACAAACAGCCCCCAGGAACTGGGGAGAATGAGCAGGTTAAACAAACAAACAGCCCCCAGGAACTGGGGGAGAATGAGTAAGTAAAACAAAACCCAGCTCCCAGAAAGTGGGGGGAGGAATGAGCAGGTAAAATAAAGCAACCAACCTCCAGAAACTGGGGGTGGGAATGAGCAGGTAAAACAAACAGCCCCCAGAAACTGAGAGGAATGAGCAGGTGAAAGAAACAAACAGCCCTCAGAAACTGGAGGGGATTGAGCAGGTAAAACAAGCAAACAGCCCCCAGGAGCTGGGGGAATGAGAAGGTAAAACAGAAACCAGCTCCCAGAAACTGGGGGAAATGAGTAGGTAAAACAACCAACCAACCAACCCCCAGAAACTGAGGGGATTGAGCAGGTAAAAGAAACAAACAGCTCCCAGGAAGTGTGTGTGTGGGGAATGAGCAGGTAAAATAAAACAACCAACCTCCAGAAACTGGGGGTGGGAATGAGCAGGTAAAACAAACAGCCCCCAGAAACTGGGGGTGGGGGGAAATGAGTAAGTAAAACAACCAAAGCTCCCAGCAACTGGGGGAGGGGGAATGAGCAGGTAAACCAACCAAGGAGCCCCCAAATGCCCTCCAATCCTCAAGCACCAGGTTAATCTCTTCCTTTCCCTCTAGGAATGGCTTTGCAATAAAAGGCAACACGTGCAGCTCCTGGATTTTCATTACCCAGCTCACTGGCTTGCAGCCACTGCCTTTGGTTTGGGCTTCTTTTTCCCTCCCCCTCTTCCATCCTTCCCCTTGTTTATATTATTTATTTATTTTCAGATCCTTTTTTATTCCCTGTTTCCCCAGAGGCTCTCCCTGCTCTGCAGCAGAGCAGGAGCCAGGGACTCGTTTCCATCCCTAATTAAGGAGGAACAAAAAGGTTTGGGGGCGATGGGAGCCTGCTTATGCCTATATACATGACCCAGGGGTGAAGCCCTCCACGGAGCCCTTGCTGCAGCTCTGTGAAAGCAGGGCAGAGCTCTGCAGAATATTCAACGTGGCCATAAATGCTCTCATTCTTTGTTGCTAAATGTCTTGCTCACAAAGCCAGGAGGGGAGGGCACAATGGCAGGGATTCATCCGGAGCCAACAAGGGCCAGGGCAGGCACTTCCTTCCCCTCTGCTGCCCCGGAATTCAATTAAGGATAAAGCAGCCTTAGCTCTGGATGGTTCATAGATGGTTCATAGAATGGTTTGGGTTGGAAGGGACCTCAGAGATCATCCAGTTCCTGCCCCCCTGCCATTGGCAGGGACACCTCCCACCAGCCCAGGTTGCTGAAGGCCCCATCCAGCGTGGCCTTGAACACCTCCAGAGAGGCTTCATCCACAACCTCCCTGGGCAACCTGTTCCAGTGGCTCACCAGCCTCACTGTAAAGAATTTCTTCCTGATCTCCAGTCTCAATCTGCCCTCTTCCAGTTTCAATCCATTGCCTCTCATCCTATCACTACTAGCCCTTGGGCAAAGTCCCTTCCAAGGTTTCCTGTAGCCCCCTTCAGGTCCTGGAAGGCTGCTCTAAGGTCTCCCTGGAGCCTTCTCTTCTCCAGGCTGAACAGCCCCAAACTCTCCCAGCCTGTCCCCATAGGGTAGGTCCTCCTCTCCTATGGTGGTTTGGGGAATTGACTTTGCCCGGAGTGTGGGTCAGTAGAAATGATCATTTTGGCCATCCTCAAGCTGGCTGCTGGCTGCCTGGTGCCCTGCAGCCAGCAGAGAAAGGCTTTGGGGGTTCTTCTGCCCATTTCTTTGGGCAGGTGCACCCAGCCAGGGTGCAGCCAAGACTGCAGGGGTGCAGGAGGATTTGTCCATGGCAGAGAAAGACCAGGCCCACAGGGATCTGGGAGGGTTTGTCCATCCTGGGCAACCTGTTTCAGTGTTTCACCACTCTCATCGTGCAGAACTTCCTCCTGATGTCCAACCTAAGCCTCCCCTGCTCTGGTTTCACACCACTGACCACAGGCCCTTCTGAACAGTCCCTCCCCAGCCTTCCTGTAGGTCCCCTTCAGATGTTGAAAAGCAGCTCTGAGGTCTCCCTGGAGCCTTCTCTTCTCCAGGCTGAATTCTTTCAGTCTGTCATTGTAGGAGAGGTGCTCCAGCCCTCTGATCATCTTGGTGGCCTCCTCTGGACCTGCTCCTTCGGGTCTTTGCTGCTTCCTAGCTGCATGCCTCCAGCCGCGCCACGATCGCTGCCCCATCCTCTGCTCCTCACACCCTTTTGTCTCTTCCCCGCCAGGCTCAAGTGCCACAACAAATGCACCAAAGAGGCCCCTCCGTGTCACCTGCTGATCATCCACCGCGGAGGTAAGGACCTTTCTTCCCCCTTCTGCCTCCGTGGGATGTTGCCAGCAGGTAAAACTTTCCGAAGCCCCCGGGGCGATTCGGGAGCCCCGACGCTCGCTGCCGGTGGGTGGGCTGGAGGCTCCCGAAGCGCTTTGGGAGCTCGGTGAAAATGTTACCCACCGTTTTTCTCCGCTTGTAGGGAGACGAGCCGTGCGGGGCGAGGCAGATTTGCATTGCAAACCACTTCCACCCACCCTTCCCCCGCCTCCTTTTCTTTTCAGATTCCCCACCGCCCGGGGTAAGTCGCAACAGGTTTGAGCCTTTTGCTACCGTCGAGAGCTTAGGGCAGCCGTGCGGGATACCCTCCTTCCCCCCCCCCCCAAGCCCCCCCCCCCAAACAACCCTCCAACCACAAAGCTGTCCCACGGCGCTGTTGTGGGCGCATGGGGGCGTCCCCCTTGCAAACGGGGCCGTGGCCGTGCTCCTACGGATGCTCGTGGTGCTTTTGGAGCTGCTTTGCCCTGCTCTGACCCAGCCTAAAACATCCACAGAGGAGGGAGGAGTCGGCAGCAGGACAACAGGCGGCGCTTCCCACCTCTTTTCTTCCAGATTTTGGCTGAGTGCTCCCCGACGGCCAGAGGACTGAGACCGCCTAAGGGAAAGGCTTCCAGGCCCCTTTGCCTTGACTTTTAAGCTCTTAAGGCCGTTGCTCTGTGTTAAATGCCACCAAAAGCACGCTCGTGGGTTGCATCGTGGGGGAAGGCATGGTGTTGGTGGCACCTTGCCAGACGAGTGAGGATCTGTAGCTTGGAGGGAGGCAACTCTCCAGCCTCTGCTCTGGCCATCATACCCTTGCTTGCAGCAAGCTGGGGTAGAAGAGGGTCGAAGAATCACCCCTGACATGCTCTGAGCTGCTACAGACGCTGACCAGGAGGCAGGGAAAGCAAGAGCCTCACGCTGCCAGGGGCTAGTAGGCTCCTGAGATGGGCAGAAACTGGGGGTTATGGCTGTGATCTACAGTGCTGCAACAGCTGGGGCTGCCTGCTGTGTGCTTTAGCTCTGGGGTGGCCTCAGCATCAGTGAAACAGCCACCACCCTCCCTACCTCCCCCCAAGCTCTTCTATGTTTCCCCCTGCAGCCAGCTTGTTCTCAAGTCCCCCAGGCTGCAGGCTGGTCTTTTGCTTTTAGTTCCCCTGGAAAAAACTCTCCTTTAAGAGCAGGCTGCCCTGAGCCAGCTCCTTCCCCCTGCCTTGAAAATCTGCAGTGAGGAAGAGGATGAGAGGATGGTGCCTCCTGCTGCTGCTGCCTGGCCCCCCCAGCTCATGGGGTGGCTGCAGTGGCTGCTGAGCCTCCCTGAATGGCAGCTGCTCAGCAGGAGGAAAGGTGCAGCTTTCATCCCAGCATGAGGGTCTTGAAGCCCCCCCACATCCCAGGGGGGCTTGGCTGTATCCTGGGGGCAGGGGCTAGGCCAAAGGCTGGCTGCCGCCCCGGGGCAGGAGCCGAGCGTCGTCTGGATTGCTTTGGAGAGCGATTCAAGAGCGGTTTGCAAGCTCAGGGTTGACCCCTGAGAGCTCCTTCAAAGCTCTGATGTCTCTTTCTCTCTCTCCCTTCCTCTCCATCCCCTCTGCCCCTCTCTCCCCTCTCCCTCCAGCAAGGTTAGTCCGGACAGAGTCAGTGCCCTGCGACATCAACAACCCCCTGCGGAAGCCCCCCGGTATTCGGACCTGCATGTCAGCCAGACGCTGCCCAAGACCAACAAACTCAACAAGGTGACTGCTCCCCTGCCCTGCCACCCCCTGAGTCACCCCTCCCCACGAAACACAGGCTCAGAGAATGGTTTGGCTTGGAAGGGACCTCAAAGATCACCCAGTTCCAACCCCTGCCACGGGCAGGGACACCTCCCACCAGCCCAGGTTATTCAAGACCTCATCCAGCCTGGCCTTGGACAGCTCCAGGGAGGGGGCAGCCACAGCCTCCCTGGGCAACCTGTGCCAGTGTCTCAGCAGCCTCACTGGAAAGAATTTCTTCCTACTCTCCAGTCTCAATCTGCCCTCCTCAGGCTTCAATCCATTGCTCCTCATCCTGTCATCCCCAGCCCTTGTCAAAAGTCCCTCCCCAGCTCTCCTGTATCCTCCCCAGCTCTCCTGTACTGGAAGGCTGCTCTAAGGTCTCTCTGGATCCTCCTCTTCTGCAGGCTGAGCAGCCCCAACTCTCTCAGCCTGGCTGATAGGAGAGGTTTTCCAGCCCTCTGATCACCTTTGTGCTCTCCTCTGGACCCACTCCCATCAAGTCCAGGTCCTTCTTGTGCTTGAGGCACCGGAACTGGAGGCAGTGCTGCAGGTGGGGTCTCAGCAGAGCAGAGGGGCAGAATCCCCTCCCTTGAACTAGTGGCCAGGCTTCTGTTGATGCAGCCCAGGACACAGCTGACCTTCTGGGCTGCAAGTCCACATTACTGGCTCTTGTCTTGCAGGTGCCTCCATGGGTCTCCAGGCACATCCACCACTATGGCACTGAGGTGTGTGGGGTGGGAACTGCCTGGTAACCTTCTTGGAGGCTTAAATTCAGGCAATGATGCCATGGTCTGGTGCTGGTTGAAGGAGCAGAGCGGTGCTGAGCCCAGTGTTGAGGCAGGAGCAGCAGAGCTGCCCACCCCTCTTCCTTTGGCTTTCCCCAGCAAAGTGGAATGAGCACTTTGAGGACAGCCTGTGTCCCACCAGCTTTGCTCCACTGTGGCCTCTTGTTCTGCAGGTCTCAGTTGAGTTTGGGGTGGTTTGGTGCCTGTGCCACCGCCTGAGCCTGCCATACAACCGATTTATCCTTACAATTGAAACAAGCCCAGAATTTGATTGTGGTCGGTGCTGGGCAGCCCAGACCTGACAGTGCACCTGCCTCCCTCACTGCTGCCCTGCTCTGACAGCAGCAAAACCAGCCTGGGGCTCTGCTTGATGAAATTTAAAGCCTGGTGCCTTCAGAAAGATGAAATTTAGAGCTCGTTGCCTTCAGGGAGTTTCTCACAGGAGGTGGTGCAGGGGAAGGCTTCTGCAGGCTGGAAGTGCTCAGAGCAAAGGAAACCCTTGGTGAGATGGGGAACAAGCCATCATAACCCTAACTTCTCAATGCCTGGCATGACCCACAGGTCCTGCTGGACCTCAGCATCTTCAGCTTCACAGATTGCATCAGGTTGGAAGGGAGCCTCCAAGGGCATCCTGTCCAACCCCCCTGCAGGCAGCAGGGACACCTCCAACTAGAGCAGGCTGCACAGGGACACAGCAAGGCTGAGCTTGAAAGTCTCCAGGGATGGAGCCTCAACCACAGCCCTGGGCAGCCTGTCCCAGTGTCTCCCCAGCCTCCCTGTGCAGAACTTCCTCCTGATGTCCAACCTAACTCTCCCCTGCTCCAGTTTCAAACCATTGCTCCTTGTCCTATCCCCACAGGCCCTTCTGAGCAGTCCCTCCCCAGCCTGCCCTGGAGGTTCCCTTCAGATACTGAAATGCAGCTCTAAGGCCTGCCTGGGTTCCTTCTCTGCTCCAGGCTGAGCAGCCCAAATTCTTTCAGCCTGGCTTCACAGACCTCTGATCACCTTTGTGGCCTCCTTTGGACCTGCTCTAGCAGGTCCATGTCCCTCCATGTGTTTGGGGTCCCATAGCTGGGCACAGGTGAGGCATCCTCTCTCAGCCAAGGCTGGGTCCCAGGTGATGCTCACCTGCTTGCAGTTTTTTAAGCCTGAGTCTCTTAGGAGGTCCTTGGTGTGCTGCTCTGCTCTGTGGTTGTGGTGGGGTGGTGCAAGTGGCTTTTTGGGGCCGGAGAGTACCAGAGCACCTGGGTGGGGCACTGGTCAATGCTTCTCTAACCTGCTCCTCTCTTCTTTCCTTCCCTGTGTCCCACAGGACCACATCCCAGTGCCCTACCAGCCAGACTCCAGCAGCAACCCTTCCTCCACCACCTCCTCCACACCCTCCTCGCCGGCCCCACCTCTGCCACCCAGCGCGACGCCCCCGTCCCCCCTGCACCCCTCCCCGCAGTGCCCGCGCCAGCAGAAGCAGTTCAACCTGCCAGGTACTGCCAGCTCCCCCCTGCCCCACCAGGGGCAGTTCAACCTGCCAGGTGCTGTCAGCTCCCCCCTGCCCCACTGCCTGGGTTTAGGTGAGAGGGACAGAAGCTCTAGCATTTGGTGGCCCTGTCATGCATCACCTCTGGAGCAGAAACCTCCTTTCAGGCCTGTTGAGATGTTTAAAGTAGGAACCACAGGAGTGACCTCCAGAGAGGGCAGCAGTCTCCTTGTGGGGACCTGGATGTGCTGTTGTTGCCTCCTGGGCTTATACTTGGATGGGGAAAAGCTGGAAGCAGAAATGAGCAGCAAAGGTGAGTTTAGGATAATTCAGGTCAGGAAGGAGCTTGGGAGTCTCTAGTCAAACCTCCTGCTTGAAGGAGGGTCAGAGCTTGAGGCTTGATCCAGTTTGGTCCTGAGGACCCCCAAGGGTGCAGCCACACAACCTCTGTGGGCAGCCTGCTGGTGCCTGAGGCTACAAAAAGCTTTCCAGACCTGACCTCTCCATGCCTGCTGCACTTCCTCAACAGCAAATGGGAAACAAGGTCCTACCCAGCTACAAGGGTAACTTGGGTTGGCTTCATTGTGTCTTTGGGGTGATGCACCTCCAGAAAGGTGGTTGAGGGAGCACTTGGGGTGCTGGTGGGGAGGAGCTGATACTGGCTGTGTCTGATGAGGCTTGTCTGGGTGCCTGGAACACATCTGCTGCTGGAACTCCAGCTCTACAGAGATGGTGGAAGAGGCAATTTGGTCACAGTGGCTGCCAGGACACAGGAGTTACATTAAGTGACCAAAAAAAGCTCCTTCTGGCCCCAGGATGTGCTGAAGCCTGTCCCAGCGTGACTGCCTTTGGGTTGGCCTTGAGGCAGTGCTGCTGCTCCAGGGCAGGTCCCTTCCTGGAGGTAAATAGCTCAGTTGAAAGTGTCCTTCATCACACATCTGCCTCTCCAGCTGCTCCCTAAAAGAGCCTGGCAAAGGGAGAGGAGAAGGAGCCGCAGCCTTGAGGCATCTCTGAGGTGCTGAAGCACTGCAGCTCTTCCAAGGCTGGTGACTGGAGCAGGTCTGTGGCCTTGAGCCTCCGTTGGGACCTGGGATCCCTCCTGCATCCCCAGACCCCCAGGGTCAATGAACTGCTCTGGTAGGAAGGAGGATCAGGATTGCATCTCCAGAGGAAGCAGATGGCACCACCACACTCTGCTGATCCTGCTGCACTGTGGAGATTCCTCCCTTCCATCTTGACAGGCCTTCATCTGGAGAGGAGGAGGAGGGGGAGACGAAGGGGGATTTGACTGGCAGGATCCATCAGCACGACAACAAACATTGCCAAAAGCTGGGAAACCACCCAAGAGACCACCAGCCAGACCACAAGGGTCCTGGTGTGCTGGGAAACAGCCAGGAGACCACCAGCCAGACCACACAGGTCCTGGTGTGCTGGGAAACAGCCAGGAGACCACCAGCCAGACCACACAGGTCCTGGTGTGCTGGGAAACAGCCAGGAGACCACCAGCCAGACCACACAGGTCCTGGTGTGCCTTGACCAGGTACACCAGTCTCACTTTCCTGGAGTGCCTTGACCAGGATGCTTTCTGGAGTGGGCAGGATGAAGAGGGTGGAAGAGCTGAGGAAGCACTGAGAAGCTCAAGGTTCCTGCCAAGGAGAGACTCAGCTCCATTTCCCACTCCCAGGTTGGGATTTCACCTTGGAGTCACCAGGTGCTCAGAGCACAGGAAGCAGGGTGGCTGCCAACCTGAGGGCACCTTGCTGCCACAAGCAAGCTGATGGTGGTCCAGCCAGAGCTGAAGCATCCTGTTGTCTCAACAGCAATTCAGCCAAGCTCACAGTGAAGAACATCTCCAAACCACTTGTTGGGCAAGCCCTGGAGCCTGCCTGGCTCTGGGTGGGGAAGGGACAGAGGGTTCAATGTTTGGAGACCCCATCATGCACAGGGAAGAGACCTCCCTGCAGGTCATCAGAGAAGTTATTTCATGTTATTTGAAGAAGGAATCACAAAAGTACTGCCCTGAAGTGGGCAGCAGCACTGACCACTGCCCCTCCTGGGGACCTGGAGGTGCTGTTGATGCCAGCAGAGCTGAGCCAGCACAGAGAGCCCCTGGAACCTTTGCCTGGCTGTGATGGAGCCAGGGTAGGATCAGACCCTGGCAGCTCCCTGCCTTCATGCCTGAAGAGGAGCTGGCCTGACACAGAGCAGGACTTAGTGTGCTTTCATCTTCCCCGAGGGAAGGTCACCTCATGGTTCACCTCATCAAGATGGTCATCTTGGGGCTGAGGACTTGAGCTTGGCAAGTGCCACATGGTGACCTTTTCCTGCCAGAATTACCTTTGAGTCTCCTTTGATCTCAGCTCAGGGGCACTGAGGTCCTGCTGCAGGGGTGAGGTCACTCTGCAGGCTCTCAAAGCTGGGGAGGAGACACCGAGGGACACTACTTGAGGTCTTGAAGCTTAAGTAGAAGCACCCTGAGCCCTCCTGCAGGGTTCTGCTGGGGCTGCAGACAACCACTGACTTCCTTTCGTGGGCCAGGAGGCAGGAAGAGAGCCCAGGCAGGGCAATTCTCCAAAGCATGGCAGAAAGGCAGAGTTAGGTGTGCTGCACGGGGCAAGAATGGGCAGCAGCTCAGAGGCTGTTTCCCAAAGGCTGCCTGGGAGCCAAGCACCCAAACCCTGAGGGCTTTTGCTGGCAGCAAGGTGTCCAAATCCCACCAATGACTTTGTAGATGGCATCAAGACCCTCTGTGTGGTACAGAGCAGCAGATGATGGTGGCAAAATAGCCCAGTTCTAATCCAGCCAGGTAGTTAGGGGCTAAGGGCTGAGCTTTTGGGCACCCATTGGGGGTGGCATCCTCTGGAGAGATGGAGGTGGGAGAGGTTGGGTGATGCAGTGGGGTGGGGGGGCATCCAGATCTGGGACTGGCATGGGTTGGGGTCTCTCCAGCATCTGGATCTGTAGGTCAGTGCTTGACCCTCTCTTCTCTTTTCCAGCTTCCCATTACTACAAGTACAAGCAGCAGTTCATTTTCCCAGGTGAGTCTCTTCCAAAGTCTTCTCCTTTGGGGAGGAGATCTCAGCTGGCTCTCCTGACCCTGGAGCTCCAAGGGCTCTCAGCTGGCTCTCCTGACCCTGGAGCCCCAAGGGCTCTCAGCTGGCTCTCCTGACCCTGGAGCCCCAAGGGCTCTCAGCTGGCTCTCCTGACCCTGGAGCCCCAAGGGCTCTCAGCTGGCTCTCCTGACCCTGGAGCTCCAAGGGCTCTCAGCTGGCTCTCCTGACCCTGGAGCTCCAAGGGCTCTCAGCTGGCTCTCCTGACCCTAGATGTTGTTCTGGGCTGGGATTTGGCCCCCAAAACACCTCTGCTGGTGCAGGACTCTGAAGATGCTGCAGGGCTGGCCCCAGCTGCGTAGCTAAGGGTGCAACTGGAGGGGAGCTGGGGACAGAGGGAGGTGTTTGGTGGGATTTAGTTCTCGTGAGTGTTTCCAGCACTGGAAAGGGTTCCTGGTGCCTCCCAGCTGACTCTCCCTCCACTTTTTTCTCCCCAGATGTGGTGCCTGAGACGCCAACCCGAGCCCCGCAGGTGATCCTCCACCCTGTCAACTCCAACCCCATGTAAGTTCTTCCTCCTCCTCCTCCTCTTCCTCCTGACTTGTCTTCCTTTCCCCTCCTGAGCAGTGCACCCTCTGCACCCCTCTGAGCACCCCTGGGTGCTCCCCTGACCTTGCAGCACCAGCTTGGGGCTTAGGGCTGCCCTTTGGGGTGGGTTGCTGAGGTGCTGGGGCTGCCTTAACCCAGCTCATAGCTCTGGCTCGTGTCCTGGGGAGGAGAAACGTTAGGAGGAGAGGGCAGGGGATTGGTTTCTAACCACAGCAATGCAGCCACCCAGCACTTCACCTCCAGGGAAAAGAAAAAGACCTTCAATCCAAGAGCAAACCCATGAGACACCAAAGCCCAGGAGCACTGGGTGGGCAGGGGGTAGGAAGCCCAGGAGCACTGGGTGGGAAGGGGGTAGGAAGCTCACAATCACTGGTTAGGAAGAGGATATGAAGCACAGGATGTTCAAGCAGCTTGGGAATCTCTCCTGTGATCCTTGCTGCCTCTAGGAAGGGATGCTGTTAATTAGGTTAATGATAATAATGATTTAGAATGTATTTATATTTTGCTTGCAAGCACTCGAGCTGCTCCAGCTGCTCCTCCCCATGGAATCTCCCTAATTCCCTGCTCACTGCTGGGTGCAGGAAGACCCTGATCAGTGGAGGTTTAAGTGGAGAAGTTCCTGGCCCAGTACCTGGCAAGCAGACAGGCTTGGGTGCTGCCTTTAAAATCCCCACTTGTCAAGAATTTAGAACCCCACTCTCTTCTCTCCTGGTTGCTGATCAGCCCCATGCTGGTTGGTGTTCCCTGGCAAGGGCAATTCTGAGCTTGGAAACCACCTCAAAATCACAGAATCAATAAGGTTGGAAAAGACCTCAGAGATCATCCAGTCCAACCTGCCACCCAACACCATCTAATCAACTAAACCATGGCTCCCAGTGCCACATCCAATCTCCTTTTGAGCACCTCCAGGGATGGGGACTCCACCACCTCCCTGGGCAGCACATCCCAAAGGCCAATTACTCTTTCTGGGAAGAACTTTCTCCTCACCTCCAGCCTAAACTTCCCCTGGCACAGCTTGAGACTGTGTCCTCTTGTTTTGGTGCTGGTTGCCTGGGAGAAGAGACCAACCCCCTCCTGGCTACAGCCTCCCTTCAGGGAGTTGCAGAGAGCAAGAAGGTCTCCCCTGAGCCTCCTCTTCTCCAGGCTAAGCAACCCCAGCTCCCTCAGCCTCTCTTCCCAGGGCTGTGCTCCAGACCCCCTCCCCAGCCTCCTTGCCCTCCTCTGGAATGTCACACCGAGTGTGTGCCCCAGCAATGCCTCGAGAGGTTCCAAAGCTGGGAGGGTGTAAATCTGTCCCTCAGCCCAGGCTGGCCAGGGGGACACCTCCCAGGACACGGCAGTGGTGCATCCTGCACACCGTGCACTCGAGAGCTGGCTGTGTGCTCCCCACATCACCGACTGCAGCCTGGAGCTTCCCACCTCAGTCGTTAATTAATGCAAGAATTGATATTGCTCTTCCCTTCTCCTCTGTGAGCACCCCAGGGCTATCCTTCGGGGTGGATGTGGCCAGGATGTTGGGCAGAAGGGGGAAAGGGATTGCTCTCTCAGCTTAGCTGCCAGCCTGGTGCTTCTCCCCCTGATCCCTTTAGTTCTGGTGCAGAGCGATGGTGTGGGAAGCAGGACCCGAGGTGCACAAGTGTTTGTAACCTGGTGGTAACTCAATAATTCTTTCAACAGCCTGGAAGGAAACCCATTGCTTCAAATTGAAGTGGAGCCCACCTCGGAGGTGAGACGTTCAGGCTGGCTCCCGTGCTTAATGGCCCTGCAGCTTATCTCCACCCTGGGGCACATGTCGCGGGGACCAGAGACATTTGGCACCTGTGCAGTGAAATGACTGCTGATTGAATTAACAGCCAACCCCGGGGTCTGCCCAGGCAGCCCTGGCCCCACCCCGCGAAGAGGGAACCCTCAGGGGCTCCACGTTCCCCCCCACCCGTTTTAGAATTCAATGAGCTTTGCTGAGATGACTGAAAAACATGGTGGGAGGGGGAGGATGTGGGATGCAGCTTTTCGGGGGGGTTGGAAATCCTGTGGAAAGCTTATTCAGAGCATGAAGGGAGAGTTCAGAGCTATCCCGGGGGCTGGGGGCAGGATACCCAGAAGGTAGCAGGCTGGGAGCAGTTGGTGCTAGCAGAGAGCAGCTTAGAATCACAGAATCAACCAGGCTGGAAAAGACCTCAGAGATCATCAGGTCCAACCTGTCCCCCAACACCTCCTGACAACTAAACCATGGCTCCAAGTGCCACATCCAGTCCTCTTTTGAACACCTCCAGGGTTGGTGACTCCACCACCTCCCTGGGCAGCACATCCCAATGGCCAATCTCTCTTTCTGGGAAGAACTTTCTCCTCCAGCCTAAACCTCCCCTGGCACAGCTTGAGACTGTGTCCTCTTGTTCTGGTGCTGGCTGCCTGGGAGAAGAGACCAACCCCCACCTGGCTACAACCTCCCTTCAGGGAGTTGTAGAGAGCAAGAAGGTCTCCCCTGAGCCTCCTCTTCTGCAGGCTAAGCAACCCCAGCTCCCTCAGCCTCTCCTCCCAGGGCTGTGCTCCAGACCCCTCCCCAGCCTTGTTGCCCTTCTCTGGACACCTTCAAGTGTCTCAGTGTCCTTAAATTGAGGATCTCAGAACTGGACACAGGACTCAAGGTGTGGCCTAAGCAGTGCTGAGCACAGGGCACAATGACCTCCCTGCTCCTGCTGGCCACACTGTTCCTGATGCAGGCCAGGATGCCCTTGGCCTTCTTGGCCTCCTGGGCACACGGCTGGCTCATGTTCAGCTGCTGTCCATCAGCACCCCCAGGTCCCTCTCTGCCTGGCTGCTCTCCAGCCACTCTGACCCCAGCCTGTAGCACTGCCTGGGGTTGCTGTGGCCAACGTGCAGCACCCGGCACTTGGACTTCTTCAATGCCATCCTGTTGGACTCTGCCCATATGCCCAGCCTGGCAAGGTCCCTCTGCAGAGCTCTCCTACCCTCCAGCAGATCAACTCCTGCCCCCAGCTTGGTGTCATCTGCAAATTTACTGATGATGGACTCAATCCCCTCATCCAGATCATCAGTAAAGGTATTGAACAGGCTGGGGCCCAGCACTGATCCCTGGGGGACACCACTGCTGCCTGTCTGCCAGCTGGCAGTGGCACCATTCACCACCACTCTCTGGGCTCAGCTCTCCAGCCAGTTCCTGACCCAGCTTGGCCAGTCTGGGGTGGAATGCTGCTTTCAGACAGAAGCAGCCCCTGCTCTGGGGGCATCATGCTCTTACACTCAACCCTTGGGTTAAATAAATGCCTCTCTGGCAACATCTGGGTTTCATAAAACACAGCTGCCCACCTGGAAGGTACCTGCCTGGTTTCTTAGACTCACTGACTGGTGTGGGTTGGCAGGGGCCTTTAAAAGCCATTGGATTCTACCTCCCTGCAGGCAGCAGGGACAGAGAGTCATAGAATCAGAGAATTGATTTGGTAGGAAAGGAGCTTCAAGAGCATCAGGTCCAACCATTAACCCAACACCACTGTGACCAGTGAAACGTGTCACCAAGTGCCACATCCCCACGTTCCCTGAGCACCTCCAGGCAGCTGCACCACACACTTGACAGAGTTAGTTAATGGTTGGAGTCAATCATCTTCAAGGTCTTTCCCAGCTGAAGCAATTCTGTGATCCTGTGAGTCAACTAAAGTAGGTTGCTCAGAGCCCCAGAGAACCTGACCCAGAGTAGTCCCAGGCAGGGGGCATCTCCCACCTCCCTAATGGCCAACCTGGCACAGGCTCTGCCCACCCTCAGTTCAAACGGTTCTCATTCTCCCCCCACCCGAATCTCCCTCCTTTAGTATCCAACCATCACCTCCTGTCCTGGCACAGCAGCCCCTGCTCAAGAGGGTGTTTTCCACCCTGGTTTTTTCTTTCCTTTTTTCCTTTTCACCCTGTTTTTTTCTCTCTTTTTTTCCCCAACCAGTTTTCCTTTCTTTTCACCCTGTTTTTTTTTCCCCACCCTGTTTTTCTTTCCTTTTTCCCCCCACCCTGTTTTATTCATTCTTTTCCCCCCACCCTTTTTCTTTATTTTTCAATCTGGTTTTTTTCTTCTTTTTCCCATCCTGTATTTTCTTCCCCCCCCGTTTTTTTCTTTTTTTCCACTGTTTCTTTCTTTTCCCCCCTCTTTTTTCCTTTCTTTTCCCCCTCTTTTTCCTTTCTTTTCCCCCTCTTTTTTTCCTTTCTTCCCCCGCTCTTTTTTCCTTTCTTTTTTCCCCCTCTTTTTTTCCTTTCTTTTCCCCCTCTTTTTCCTTTCTTTTTTTCCCCCTCTTTTTTCCTTTCTTTTCCCCCTCTTTTTTTCCTTTCTTTTTCCCCCTCTTTTTTCCTTTCTTTTCCCCCCTTTTTCCCCCTTTCTTTTTTTTCCCCCACTTTTTCCCTTTCTTTCCCCCCCTTTTTTTTCCTTTCTTTTTCCCCCTCTTTTTCCCTTTCTTTTTTCCCCCTCTTTTTCCCCCTCTTTTTCCTTTCTTTTCCCCCTCTTTTTCCTTTCTTTTCCCCCTCTTTTTTCCTTTCTTTTCTTTTTCCTTTCTTTTCTCTTTTTTCCTTTCTTTTTTTCCCCCTCTTTTTTCCTTTCTTTTTCCCCCTCTTTTTTTCCTTTCTTTTTCCCCCTTTTTCCTTTCTTTTTTCCCCCCACTTTTTCCCTTTCTTTTTCCCCCCACTTTTTCCCTTTCTTTTTTCCCCCTCTTTTTCCCTTTCTTTTTTCCCCCTCTTTTTCCTTTCTTTTTTCCCCCTCTTTTTTTCCTTTCTTTTTTTCCCCCTCTTTTTTCCTTTCTTTTTTCCCCCTCTTTTTTCCTTTCTTTTTTCCCCCTTTTTCCTTTCTTTTTTCCCCCTCTTTTTCCCTTTCTTTTTTTCCCCCTCTTTTTCCTTTCTTTTTTCCCTCTTTTTCCTTTCTTTTTTCCTCCTCTTTTTCCTTTCTTTTTTCCTCCTCTTTTTTCCTTTCTTTTTTCCCCCACTTTTTCCCTTTCTTTCCCCCCCTCTTTTTCCTTTCTTTTTTCCCTCTTTTTTCCTTTCTTTTTCCTCTTTTTTTTCTTTTTTCCCCTCTTTTTCCTTTCTTTTTCCCCCTTTTTTCCTTTCTTTTTCCCCCTTTTTTTCCTTTCTTTTTCCCCCCCTCTTTTTTCCTTCCTTTTTCCCCCTTTTTTTCCTTTCTTTTTCCCCCCTCTTTTTCCTTTCTTTTCCCCCTCTTTTTCCTTCCTTTTTCCCCCTTTTTTTCCTTTCTTTTTTCCCCCTCTTTTTTTCCTTTCTTTTTTCCCCCTCTTTTTCCTTTCTTTTTTTTCCCCCTCTTTTTCCTTTCTTTTTTCCCCCTCTTTTTCCTTTCTTTTTTTCCCCTCTTTTTTTCCTTTCTTTTTCCCCTCTTTTTTCCATTCTTTTCCCCCTCTTTTTTCCTTTCTTCCCCCCCTCTTTTTCCTTTCTTTTTTTCCCCCTCTTTTTTTCCTTTCTTTTCCCCCTCTTTTTCCTTTCTTTTCCCCCTCTTTTTTCCTTTCTTTTTCCCCCTCTTTTTTCCTTCCTTTTCCCCCTTTTTTTTCCTTCCTTTTTCCCCCTCTTTTTCCTTTCTTTTTTCCCCTCTTTTTTCCTTTCTTTTTTTTCCCCCCTTTTTTTTTCCTTTCTTTTTTCCCCCCTCTTTTTCCTTTCTTTTTTCCCCCCTCTTTTTCCTTTCTTTTCCCCCTCTTTTTTCCTTTCTTTTTTTCCCCCTCTTTTTTCCTTTCTTTTTCCCCCTCTTTTTTCCTTTCTTTTTTCCCCCTCTATTTTCCTTTCTTTTTTCCCCCTCTTTTTTCCTTCCTTTTCCCCTCTTTTTTCCTTCCTTTTTTCCCCCTCTTTTTTTCCTTTCTTTTTTCCCCCCTCTTTTTTTCCTTTCTTTTTCCCCCCTCTTTTTCCTTTCTTTTCCCCCTCTTTTTTTCCTTTCTTTTTTCCCCCTTTTTCCTTCCTTTTTCCCCCTTTTTTTCCTTTCTTTTTTCCCCCTCTTTTTTCCTTTCTTTTTTCCCCCTTTTTTCCTTTCTTTTTCCCCTCTTTTTTCCTTCCTTCTTCCCCCTTTTTTTCCTTCCTTTTCCCCCCTCTTTTTCCTTCCTTTTTCCCCCCTCTTTTTCCTTCCTTTTTCCCCCTCTTTTTTCCTTTCTTTTTTCCCCCTTTTAAAATCTTTTTTTCACCCTTTTATTTCTGTTTTTCCCCCCTTTTTTTCTTTCTTCTTCTTTCACCCTCTTTTTCTTCTCTTTTTATTCTTCATCACCCTCTTTTCTTCATTATTTTCCACCTTCTTTTTCTTTCCTTTTTCCACCCTTTTTTCTTTCTTTCCCCCTTTTTCTTTCTTTTTCCCCCTTTTTTCTTTTTCTTTTTCCCCCCCTTTTTTCTTTCTTTTTTCCCCCTTTTTTTCTTTCTTTTTTTCCACCCTTTTTTCTTTCTTTTTCCCCACCCTTTTTTATTTCTTTTTTCCACCCTTTTTCTTTCTTTTTTTTTCCACCCTTTTTTCTTTCTTTTTTCCACCCTTTTTTCTTTCTTTTTTCCACCCTTTTTTTCTTTCTTTTTCCCACCCTTTTTTCTTTCTTTTTTCCCACCCTTTTTTCTTTCTTTTTTCCACCCTTTTTTCTTTCTTTTTTCCACCCTTTTTTCTTTCTTTTTTTCCCACCCTTTTTTCTTTCTTTTTTCCACCCTTTTTTCTTTCTTTTTTCCACCCTTTTTCTTTTCTTTTTTCCCACCCCTTTTTCTTTTTTTCCACCCTTTTTTTCTTTCTTTTTCCCCCCCCCTTTTTTCTTTCTTTTTTCCACCCTTTTTTCTTTCTTTTTTTTTCTCCACTCTTTTTTCTTTCTTTTTTTCCACTCTTTTTCCCTTTTTCTTTCACCCTTTTTTTCCTTTTTTTACCTTCTTTTTTCTTTCTTTTTTTAACCCTCTTTTTTTCTTTTTTTCACCTTTTTATTTCTTCCCCCCTTTTTTATTTATTTTTTCCACCCTCTTTTTTCCTTTTTTCTTTCACCCTCTTTTTTTTCTCCTTTTCACCTTCTTTTTATTCTTCTTTGTCACACTCTTTTTTCTTTCTTTTTCACCCCCTGTTTTTCTTTATTTTTTCACCCTCCTTTTTCTTTCTTTTTTTCCCCACCCTCGGTTTTTCTTTCCTTCCCCTCCCTCTGTTTTGTTTCTTTCTTTTCTTTTTTCACCCTATTTTTCCCTTTCCCCCCTCTCCTCCAGAACGAGGAAGGCCCCGAGGAGGCTCAGGAGTCGGAGGACGACTTCGAGGAGATGAACCTCTCTCTCCTCTCGGCTCGCAACTTCCCCCGCAAGGCCAGCCAGACCAGCATCTTCCTGCAGGAGTGGGACATCCCCTTCGAGCAGCTGGAGATCGGGGAGCTCATCGGCAAGGGCCGCTTCGGGCAGGTCTTCCACGGCCGCTGGCACGGGGAGGTGGCCATCCGCCTCATCGACATCGAGCGCGACAACGAGGACCAGCTGAAGGCCTTCAAGAGGGAGGTGATGGCCTACAGGCAGACCCGCCACGAAAACGTGGTGCTCTTCATGGGCGCCTGCATGAGCCCTCCCCACCTCGCCATCATCACCAGGTAAAGCCCCAAAGCCTCCTCCCGCTGAGCTGGAAACGGGTTTGGTTTCCCCGACCCCCGTGGCTGTGCTTCCCTGTTGTACAATCATAGAATCAATGAGGTTGGAAAAGACCTCAGAGATCATCAAGTCCCACCTGTCACCCAGCACCTCCTGACAGCTAAACCACGGCTCCAAGTGCCACATCCGGTCCCTTTTTGAACACCTCCAGGGCCGGTGACTCCACCACCTCCCTGGGCAGCACATTCCAGTGGCCAGTTACTCTTTCTGGGGGAAGCACTTTCTCCTCACCTCCAGCCTAAACTTCCCCTGGTGCAGCTTGAGACTGTGTCCTCTTGTTCTGGTGCTGGGTGCCTGGGAGAAGAGACTAACCCTGATGTCATGGCAAAGGGATGTTCTCCATCTCCTGGTATCAATGCTGGGAAGCATCAGTCCCATCCCAGTGGGTCCAGGCAGATCCATCTCCTGTGGGAAGTGATCTTGAGACAGGAATGGTTTGTCTCAACCAGGGTCTCAAGAATGGTTTGTCTCAAGCAGAGCGTCAGGAATGGTTTGTGTGAACCAGGAGGGATGGAAGTGCTGGGATGGAATTCTGTCATGGTGGTTCTTTTTGCATGGTGCTCTGGTTGAGTCCCTGGATGGGTGCTGGAGCCTGGACCCTGCTCCTGTGTTGCCACAGCATGGAAAAGCCTCTAAAAGCAGCTGGCCCCGTGTGAACACCAGGGTTCATGAAACAACTTGGGTGCTGTGTAAGCATCTAGGGTGTCTGAAGGCTAGGCAGGTGTGGTAGTCCAGTGGTCTGGGATAGAGCCAGAAGGGCAGGAGAGGTGGGAAAACCTGGACTAGCAAGGACAGCTGGTGTGCCATGGGACTGGAGTCCCTCCACGGGGCCTCCTTGCTCCCAAGGAGATGGGAGACCCTTCAAGACAAATCATGGCCTCCTGGAGCATTTCATCCCTTTTCCCAAGCTGTTTTCTCTGTTAACCCCCAAACTGGGTGTGAGACTAACAGGAGAGAGCTCAGGATCATGGTTTTGGTTGGAAAGTTCCCAGTTCTGGGCTCCCCAGTTCAAGAGAGACAGGGAACTGCTGGGGAGAGTCCGAAGCTGCTGAGGGGCTTGGAGCATCTCTGAGGAGCAAAGGCTGAGAGCCCTGGGGCTGAGAGCCTGGAGAAGAGCAGCCCCAGAGGGGATCTGAGCAATGCTCAGCAAGAGATAAAGGGTGGGAGGCAAGAGGCTGGGGCCAGGCTCTGCTCAGTGGTGCCTAGGGACAGCACAAGGGGCAATGGGCACAAACTGGAACCCAGGAGGTTCCACCTGAAGAGGAGGAGAAACTTGTTTGTTGTGAGGGTGCTGGAGGGCTGGATCAGGCTGCCCAGAGAGGTTGTGGGTTCTCCTCTGGAGAGCTTCCAACCCCCCCCTGGCCATTGTGCTGCTGGGCAAGCTGCTGTGGGTGCCCTGCTTTAGCAGGGGGTTGGAGTGGATGATCTCTAGAAGTCACTTCCAACCCCACCACGCTGGGACTCAATGATTCTGTGACAGGGTGACTCCAACCAGAAGCTGTCTTTCTGCACCTGTGAACTGGAAAAAAACCCAGGCTTTTGATTGTGGAGCACAAAACAGCCACCTGGGAGAACTCAGCAGCCTTTCAGGTCTCCATCAATCAGCTCCTGTCCAAAAGCTTTATGCTAAGTCTGCAAACACAGGTATTGATCTGTGCGTCACAGCCCCCCAGCCCTCTCTTCCTCCCTGCTGCCGCTGCTTCTCCAGCTTGCTCCCCTCCACGGTCCCTTCACAGCCCCTTTGTGCTCAGCTTTTCAATCCTATTCAATACCCAAACCTGGGCAACAGATCCTGGCTTTTCTGTCTGTAAAGTGTTGTCTGTTCTGATGCCTCTTTAGATGAAACCAGGGAGGTGACACTTTTGACAGTCTGACAAAATAAATACCTGTGCTGCAGCAGCTGTTGCACTAACACCAGGGTTGGGAAGTGTCCACTGCTGCTTGCTCTTGTTCCCACCTCCCCTTGGTCCTCTTTTTGAGGTTAAAGTAGAACTTTATTGGATTGCCCTAAATATAGTCTGTGCTTGACACCCCTTGGAGCATCACCACCTCTTTGCCTGCAAGAGCAACCTGCTCTTATCTCTGTCCTTTGAAGACTAAACCCCAGACTCCCAGCATGGTGGGGGTTGGAAGGGACTTCTGGGCTTCATCCAGTCCACCCCACCCTGCTAAAGCAGGGCACCCACAGCAGCTTGCCCAGCAGCACAATGGCCAGGGGGTTGGAAGCTCTCCACACAAGGAGACTCCACAACCTCTCTGGGCAGCCTGCTCCAGCCCTCCAGCACCCTCCAACACCATAGAATCTTCTTCTCCTGCTCAGGTGGAACCTGCCTGCTGCCCCTTGGCCTGTCCCTGGGCACCACTAGAAAAAGTCTGATCCAAACCATCAAAACAGCTTTTCAGTTGCAGCTGCAAACCTGTTTGGTTTTTCTCCTGCTGGGATATTTCTGGGATGTGATCAGTTCTTGGCCTGTGCTGGTGCTGGGCTGGCCATGAGGATGAGGGAAAGCCAAGGGGGATCCTGGAGGGGGCTCAGTTCAGTCTCCAGCCATTTTTAGGAGGGTCAGGACTGCAGGAGAGCATATTTGTTACCTGAAGTTCATCTCCAGATGCAACTCATTCCTTTTGAGGCTTCCTACAGGGCTCTGTGCTGCTGGTGCTTCTCCAGGAGCAACTCCTTGGGCTTTCAGGGCAAAAGTTCCCCTAGCGTTTCCTAGGGATGCTCCCTTCCTTGTACCCCTGGCCCTTGTGTGGGCTCTGCTTGGTTGAAGAGTTCTGGGAGCTTCTTGGGGCATCTGTGATTACCTCCTGTGGGGAAAAGCCTTCTCACCACATGGAGGTCTCCGTCCCATGCATGTTTCCCTGCTCCCTGGAGCAGGCAGGTCTTTCCTTAGGGATGGGGCAGGTTTTACTTGGAGTGAAGGAAAATCAGTCCCAGCTCTCTGATGGAGCTAATTACAGACATTGAGCTGCTGGAGCCTGTCCAGAGAAGGGCAACAGAACTGCTGAAGGGTCTGGAGAACAGGGCTGGTGAGGAGCACCTGAGGGAGCTGGGGTGGTTTAGTCTGGAGAAGAGGAGGCTGAGGGGAGACCTCATTGCTCTCTACAGCTGTCTGGAAAGAGGTTGCAGTGAGGTGAGGGTTTGGTCTCTTCACCCTAGGATCAGGGGATAGAAGAGGAAATGGCCTGGAGTTGTGCCAGGGGAGGGTTAGGTTGGAGGTGAGGAAAAGTTTGCTGCAGGAGTGCTCAGGGACTGGTCCAGGCTGCCCGGGGAGGTGGTGGAGTCCCCGTGCCTGGAGCTGTTCAAGGAACCTGTGGCCATGGCCCCTGGGGGCCATGGTTTAATGGCCACGGTGGTGGTTGGGTTGCTGGTTGGACTGGGTGATCTTGGAGGTCTTTTCCAACCCAAAGAGCTCTGTGATTCCAGAGGCAGGATGCCCAGGTTGGCTCAGCTCCGGGCACAGGCCTGGGGCAGGACTGGCTGCGTGCTGCGGAGCCACCTCCTCCTCTGGGTGCCCAGGGCCGGTCGCTCTGGGGTGGCTTCCTTCTTTTCCCCCCACTGAGCAAAACGAGAGCAGTTTCCTTGGAGCTGTTAAAGAAATCTCCATTTTGCTGCTGGCAGGCTGCAGGCAGCTGCCCAGCCCTGGAAGGGGCTTCACCAGCCGTGCTGGAGGGGGATTATTTATAGCAGGCTTTATTTTTGCTGCTCCACATCCCTACGTTTTCCTTCCTGCTCGTTTGTGATATTCAAGGATTGCCTCATTAGCAGGAAGATCTCTCCCCCCAGCCCCCCTGCAATCACCACTGTGCACAGGCAAAAGCTGGGTGGGGAAACTGAGGCAGAAGCAGGCTGGTGCTGTCATGCTTTGGGTTAATGTTCTGCATCAGCCATCGTGGATGGGACCAGTGCTGCTTAATGTCTTCACCAGTGTCACAGATGGTGGCATTGAGTGCCTCCTCCTCGTGTTTGGAGATGACAGCAAGTTGAGTGGTGGGCTTGACACACCTGAGGGGCAGGATGTGATTCAGGGGCACATGGACAAGCTGGAGAAGTGAGGCTGTGTGAACTCGATGAGGTTCAGCCAGGCCAAGTGCAAGGTCCTGCACGTGGGTCAGGGCAACCCCTGGTATCAATCCAGGCTGGGGAATGAAGGGCAGCCCTGAGGAGAAGGTCTTGGGGGTGCTGGGGGAGGGTGAAAAGCTGGACATGAGCTGGCAATGTGTGCTGCCAGCCCACAGCCAGCCCTGCCCTGGGCTGGTCCCCAGCAATGTGGGCAGCAGGGGCAGGGAGGGGATTCTGCCCCTCTGCTGTGCTCTGCTGAGCCCCCTGCAGTGCTGGGGCAGCTCTGGAGTCCTCAGCACAGACAGGGACCTGTCAGAGCAGGGCCAGAGGAGGCCACAGCAATGCTGGCAGGGCTGGAAGCCCTCTGCTGGGAGGCCAGGCTGGGAGAGTTGGGCTTGGGCAGCCTGGAGAAGAGAAGGCTCCAGGGAGACCTTCTGGTGGCCTTGCAGTCCTGAAAGAGGGCAATCAGAAAGCTGGGGACAGACTTTGGAGCAGGGGCTGCTGTGCCAGGACAAGGGGGATGGTTTGAAACTAAAAGAGGGAGATTCAGAGGGGAGAGAAGTGAGAAATGTTTGACCCTGAGGGTGGGGAGAGCCTGTGCCAGGTTGCCCAGAGAGGTGGGAGATGCCCCATGGCTGAAACCATCCCAGGTGAGGTTGTTTGGGGCAGTGATCAATCTGTTCTGCTTGCAGCTGTCCCTGCTCACTGCAGGGGTTGGACTGGGTCACCTTGAAAGATCCTTCCCAACCCAACCCAGTCTGTGGTTCCTGAGGTGTCTCTTAATGTGTCTGAGTCGAAAAGGAAAGAAATTCAGCATCTTTGGGTGATGGGAGGTGGTGGCTCCAAAGAGCTCTTCCATCAGAGCTGCTAATAGATTTTCTCTTGGGTAATGAGCAGTGGGGATGGTTAACATTCATCTTAATTAGTCTTGAGCAGGAGCGAGTGTGAGCCTTGGTGCTTCCAGTGCTGCAGAAATGGATTAGCAGGAGAGGCATCAAAGTCCTCAGCCTGGTGGAAATGAAAGGGAAATGCCATTTTTTGGTGTGCTGAGAACAGGCAAATGACAAGCTGGTGTAGAATGAGACAAAGCCAGGCCTGGGTAAGCTCCTCTCGGGTCCTCAGGGCTCCTGGTCCCAGCCCCCGATGGGGAGGGGAGGGCAGAGCCTGAGCCACCCAGGAGGTCCTTCAGAAGGCAAAGTCTAAGAGTTTCCTTATGCTAGGAAAATGACTCAAGCCACCCACAAAAGGGGATGGGTTGCAGAAAGCAGCAGGGGTCAGGATTCTGGGTGTTCCTTCCAGGAAAACGAAAACAAAAACGACCAGAAAGGAATTTTAATGCTTCTTGATCCCTCCCAAGGCTCCTGGCAGCCACTGGGTCTGTACTGAAAGGAGGGGGAGAGGAGGGTGGGAACAGCATGCTTGGGTGCAGCTTCCTGGGTGGGTCTGTGGTGGTTTGTGTTGGATGTGAATGTGGATTGCAGGAGGGGATTGAGCTGGAGCTTGCCCCTCTTGGAGCTTCACTTGACTTGTGGGTGGGGTGGGGGTGGATGCAGCTGTTCTGAGAAGGTTACTTGGGTTTTCAGCTCACAGCTCAAATGTGGCACTAGCAGCCTGAGCAGAGCCCCTGGGGTCTGCACCCTGAGGTGCTTCTGGGCAGGTTTTGGCTCCTCTCTGCTCCCAGTGCAGGGCTGGAGTGACTCTGGATCTAGAGGATGCAGTGAGGAGTCCCACCAGGGACCACGTGGCCATCCATGATTTATGGCCCTGCTGGGATGCATCAGGAGGAGCAAGGAGAACACTGAAGCACGTTAGGAAGGAAGCTTGACCGTGGCAGGACTGTATGAAGAGAGTTAATTTGTCCAAGGTGCCTTTCAGCAGAGGCTCTTGGAACATTTCTACCAGGGAGGGAGCATCTCCCAAAGCCTTCCCTGGAGCTCTTGGATAGCAGCGTGGAGCTGAGAGCTGGGGCTGAGCATAACCTCAGGTCCTCTGCTGAAGAGGAAAAGAGACTTTTCTCCTCCATGGCTGATTTTTAACCCCATGGCAAAGCAGACTGGGTTTAATAAGATGTGGTGCTTCAGGCTGGAGTTTAGTGGCCGTGGCAGGTGGGTCACAGTTGAACTCTGTGATCTCAAAGGGTCTTTTCCAACCCTTTTGGAGGTCTCTTCCAGCCCTGTGATTCTATGAGAAGCTAAACCCTCAGAGAGCATCAAGCTGCCTTTCCCCATCCCTCCCACCCTCGTCACTCAGAACAGTTGGGTCTCCTCCCCACCTCACCCTGCTCCACCAGCTGCCCAAAGCCAGGCTGCCTCCAGGTGGAAGCTCCATACCCTTTCAATGTATGTATTAATACCCACATTGACTTTGCTCTTGTCAGTCATTATCAAGATTTCTCCAGCCTGATGGCCTCTTATTGATCGTGAGGGAGTTTGTTCCCTTGGGCCAATCCATTCTGATCCAGCCCCTGGCAGGAGATCAATACCTATTTATTATATGATCTACAAGCTCCATTATTTAACTGCCAGGAGAAGGAGGAATGCAGCAGAAAGTCAGAGGAGAGAAAACAACTCAGGGGCAGGGCAGGAGGTGATGCTCCAGCTCCAAGATCCATCAGCCAAGAGTGGGGGAAGGTGGGGGGGGGTGGGCAGGACTTCAAGGCTTCCCCACCCAAAAGCCACCCACAAGTAGGGAGAGAAGGGCCAGGGCCAAAAGGCAGCTTGGGAAAAACCAGCTCCTGGATCATAAACATGACAGAATCACAGAATCATTAGGCTTGGAAAACACCTTTTAAGATCACAGAGTTCAACTGTGACCCAGCTGCCACGGCCACTAAACTCCAGCCTGAAGCACCACATCTTATTAAACCCAGTCTGCTTTGCCATGCAGTTAAAAACCAGCCTTGGAGGCTCAGGTGAGAGCTTCTGGCTCTCTACAACTCCCTGAAAGGAGGTTGGAGTGAGGTGGAGGTTGGAGTGAGGTGGAGGTTGGAGTGAGGTGGAGGTTGGACTCTTCTCCCAAAGAACAAGCCATAGGCCAAGAGGAAGTGTCTTCAGGTTGCCCCAGGGGAGGTTTAGATTGGACATGAGGAACAATTTCTTCCCTGCAAGAGTTGTCAAGGCCTGGACCAGGCTGCCTGGGGCAGCGGTGGAGTCTCCATCCACAGAAGGGTTTCAAAGCCTTGTGGTGCTGAGGGCCATGGTTTGGTGGTGGTCTGGCAGTGCTGGGTTAATGGTTGGACTCCATGATCACAAAGGTCTTCTCCAACTCAATTCTGTGATCCTATGAACCACAAGCTGGGGCAGCTGGGGGTGCTGGGGGTAGCTCAGGGTGCTGGGGGTGCTGGGGCAGCTCAGGGTGCTGGGGCAGCTAAGGGTGCTGGGGGTAGCTCAGGGTGCTGGGGGTGCTGGGGCAGCTCGGGGTGCTGGGGCAGCTCAGGGTGCTGGGGGTGCTGGGGCAGCTCAGGGTGCTGGGGGTGCTGGGGCAGCTCAGGGTACTGGGGCAGCTCAGGGTGCTGGGGGTGCTGGGGCAGCTCAGGGTGCTGGGGCAGCTCAGGGTGCTGGGGGTGCTGGGGCAGCTCAGGGTGCTGGGGGCAGCTGGGGGTGCTGGGGCAGCTCAGGGTGCTGGGGCAGCTCAGGGTGCTGGGGGTGCTGGGGCAGCTCAGGGTGCTGGGGCAGCTCAGGGTGCTGGGGGTGCTGGGGCAGCTCAGGGTGCTGGGGCAGCTCGGGGTGCTGGGGCAGCTCAGGGTGCTGGGGGTGCTGGGGCAGCTCAGGGTGCTGGGGCAGCTCAGGGTGCTGGGGCAGCTCAGGGTGCTGGGGCAGCTCAGGGCAGCTCAGGGTGCTGGGGGTGCTGGGGCAGCTCAGGGTGCTGGGGATGCTGGGGCAGCTCAGGGTGCTGGGGCAGCTCAGGGTGCTGGGGGTGCTGGGGCAGCTCAGGGTGCTGGGGCAGCTCGGGGTGCTGGGGCAGCTCAGGGTGCTGGGGGTGCTGGGGCAGCTCAGGGTGCTGGGGCAGCTCAGGGTGCTGGGGGTGCTGGGGCAGCTCAGGGTGCTGGGGCAGCTCAGGGTGCTGGGGGTGCTGGGGGCAGCTCAGGGTGCTGGGGCAGCTCAGGGTGCTGGGGGGGTGCTGGGGTAGCTCAGGGTGCTGGGGGGCAGCTGGGGGTGCTGGGGCAGCTCAGGGTGCTGGGGGTAGGTCAGGGTGCTGGGGGTGCTGGGGCAGCTCAGGGTGCTGGGGCAGCTCAGGGTGCTGGGGCAGCTCAGGGTGCTGGGGGTGCTGGGGCAGCTCAGGGTGCTGGGGCAGCTCAGGGTGCTGGGGGTGCTGGGGTAGCTCAGGGTGCTGGGGCAGCTCAGGGTGCTGGGGGTGCTGGGGCAGCTCAGGGTGCTGGGGGTGCTGGGGCAGCTCTGGGGGTGCTGGGGCAGCTCAGGGTGCTGGGGCAGCTCGGGGTGCTGGGGGGTAGCTCAGGGTGCTGGGGCAGCTCAGGGTGCTGGGGCAGCTCAGGGTGCTGGGGGTGCTGGGGCAGCTCAGGGTGCTGGGGCAGCTCAGGGTGCTGGGGCAGCTCAGGGTGCTGGGGGTAGGTCAGGGTGCTGGGGGTGCTGGGGCAGCTCGGGGTGCTGGGGCAGCTCAGGGTGCTGGGGCAGCTCAGGGTGCTGGGGGTGCTGGGGCAGCTCAGGGTGCTGGGGCAGCTCAGGGTGCTGGGGGTGCTGGGGCAGCTCAGGGTGCTGGGGCAGCTCAGGGTGCTGGGGGTGCTGGGGCAGCTCAGGGTGCTGGGGCAGCTCAGGGTGCTGGGGGTGCTGGGGCAGCTCAGGGTGCTGGGGCAGCTCAGGGTGCTGGGGGTGCTGGGGCAGCTCAGGGTGCTGGGGGTAGCTCAGGGTGCTGGGGCAGCTCAGGGTGCTGGGGGTGCTGGGGCAGCTCAGGGTGCTGGGGCAGCTCGGGGTGCTGGGGGTAGCTCAGGGTGCTGGGGCAGCTCGGGGTGCTGGGGCAGCTCAGGGTGCTGGGGTAGGTCAGGGTGCTGGGGGTGCTGGGGCAGCTCGGGGTTCTGGGGGTAGCTCAGGGTGCTGGGGCAGCTCGGGGTTCTGGGGCAGCTCAGGGTGCTGGGGGTGCTGGGGCAGCTCGGGGTGCTGGGGCAGCTCAGGGTGCTGGGGCAGCTCGGGGTGCTGGGGGTAGCTCAGGGTGCTGGGGCAGCTCGGGGTTCTGGGGCAGCTCAGGGTGCTGGGGGTGCTGGGGCAGCTCGGGGTGCTGGGGCAGCTCAGGGTGCTGGGGCAGCTCAGGGTGCTGGGGGTGCTGGGGCAGCTCAGGGTGCTGGGGGTAGCTCAGGGTGCTGGGGCAGCTCAGGGTGCTGGGGGTGCTGGGGCAGCTCAGGGTGCTGGGGGCAGCTCAGGGTGCTGGGGGCAGCTCAGGGTGCTGGGGGTGCTGGGGCAGCTCAGGGTGCTGGGGGTAGCTCAGGGTGCTGGGGCAGCTCAGGGTGCTGGGGGTGCTGGGGCAGCTCAGGGTGCTGGGGGTAGCTCAGGGTGCTGGGGGTGCTGGGGCAGCTCGGGGTGCTGGGGCAGCTCAGGGTGCTGGGGCAGCTCAGGGTGCTGGGGGTAGCTCAGGGTGCTGGGGCAGCTCAGGGTGCTGGGGGTGCTGGGGCAGCTCAGGGTGCTGGGGGTAGCTCAGGGTGCTGGGGGTGCTGGGGCAGCTCAGGGTGCTGGGGATGCTGGGGCAGCTCAGGGTGCTGGGGCAGCTCAGGGTGCTGGGGGTAGCTCAGGGTGCTGGGGCAGCTCAGGGTGCTGGGGGTAGCTCAGGGTGCTGGGGCAGCTCAGGGTGCTGGGGATGCTGGGGCAGCTCAGGGTGCTGGGGCAGCTCAGGGTGCTGGGGCAGCTCAGGGTGCTGGGGCAGCTCGGGGTGCTGGGGCAGCTCAGGGTGCTGGGGGTAGCTCAGGGTGCTGGGGCAGCTCAGGGTGCTGGGGGTAGCTCAGGGTGCTGGCTGAGCTTTGCCACCGTAGCATCGGCTCCTGGCTGGTGGCCGTTCCTCGGCACCACTCCTCTGGCAAAGGGATGCTGGAGGGACAAGCTCTCCTTTGTGCTGGTGAAGTGTTTCAAAACACTTCTATTTTGGCCATGGCTTGTTGGGGAAAGCACTTAACACAGCGGGGCTGGGAGCCCAGGCACTTCACTGGAGAGCAGGGGATGTAAGTGGCTGTTTGAGGGAAAGCCTGTGATTAAGTGCCCTGCTGAGAGATGGTCCCACCAAAGGCTTTCTGCTTCTGCCAGCTCTTCCGTTCACTCTGCAGTGACATCTCAGCATGATTCACTATTGTTTTTCTTAGAGCATCCTCAGGTTCTCTGTGGGGCCAGGCAGGGTTTGTTTGCTGGGGAAGGCCCTGGGGCACCCCAGACTGATAGGCTGGGTTGGGATGGGAAGGAAGTTGGGACGTTTTGCCTGTACATACAGTTTCCTTTTGCTTCCAGCTGAGCTGCTCTGGCAAATTTAATGTTGGGGGAGGAATTTTCAACCCACCACACGGGTTGGGAAGGACTTTTAAAGCTCATCCAGTCCGACCCCCCTGCAGGGACAGCTGCAATTAGAAGAGGTTGATCACAGTCCCAAACAACCTCACCTGGAATGGTTCCATCCATGGGGCATCTCCCACCTCTCTGGGCAACCTGGCACAGGCTCTCCCCACCCTCAGGGTCAAACATTTCTCACTTCTCTCCCCTCTGAATCTCCTTCTTCTAGTTTCAAACCATTACCTCTTGTCCTGGCACAGCAGCCCCTGCTCAGAAGCCTGTGCCCAGCTTTCTGATCAGCCCTGGAGGCACTGCAAGGCCACCAGAAGGTCTCCCTGGAGCCTTCTCTTCTCCAGGCTGAACAAGCCCAACTCTCTCAGCCTGGCCTCATAGCAGAGGGCTTCCAGCCCTGCCAGCATTGCTGTGGCCTCCTCTGGCCCTGCTCCAACAGGTCTCTGTCTGCACTGAGGACTCCAGAGCTGGCCCCAGCACTGCAGAGAAGGTCTGAGCAGAGCACAGCAGAAGGGTAAAATCCCCTCCCTCCACCTGTGAGTCATCCTCCTACCTAGAGACAAGCAGCTGCCCAGGGCAGCAGATCCCTCCTGTGGCAGTGTTACCAGTTTATTGTTGTTAATATTATTGATGATGATTGTTCCTAGGCCAAAGCAGGGTTGGGGTTTTTTGCACAGCAGCTGCCTGGCTTGAAAACCTTGCAGCTTCCCTCTCTTCAGAAGCAGGCTGGTTGTTGAAGTTTCTGTTCCTTCCTGTAGTTGAGAATAGCAGGGGGATGGTGCCATGTAGAATACATTAAGCTCCTTCAAAGGCAAGGCGAGGTCAAAACTCCTTCACCCGGCCCCATGCCCCCAGCCAGCCCTCTCAGAGCCCTTTCAACAGGCAGCACAGGGCCACCCCAAGAACCAAGCAGTTTCAAATGACTTGTTTGCAGCCAGGGCTTTAGATAAGCCTCCAGGGTCTGAGGCTGCTTTGCAGTCACCTCTCTCTTAGCTCTTTTCCCTGCAGCTGCAGAAGAGCTGCTTTCCTCTGACTCTAGCTCCTTCTCCTTCCTTGCTTCCCCCTCTTCTCCTCCTTCCTTGCTTCCCCCTCTTCTCCTCCTTCCTTGCTTCCCCCTCTTCTCCTCCTTCCTTGCTTCCCCCTCTTCTCCTCCTTCCTTGCTTCCCCCTCTTCTCCTCCTTCCTTGCTTCCCCCTCTTCTCCTCCTTCCTTGCTTCCCCCTCTTCTCCTCCTTCCTTGCTTCCCCCTCTTCTCCTCCTTCCTTGCTTCCCCCTCTTCTCCTCCTTCCTTGCTTCTCCTCCTCCTTCCTTGCTTCCCCCTCTTCTCCTCCTTCCTTCCTTCCCCCTCTTCTCCTCCTTCCTTGCTTCCCCCTCTTCTCCTCCTTCCTTGCTTCCCCCTCTTCTCCTCCTTCCTTCCTTGCTTCCCCCTCTTCTCCTCCTTCCTTGCTTCCCCCTCTTCTCCTCCTTCCTTGCTTCCCCCTCTTTTCCCCCTCTGTACTTACCTCATGTACCAGCTGCTGGGAAGACAATTCTGCTTCCTATGTAATATCCATCAAAGGATGGAGCTTCCATGGGGCAGAGGCAGTGAGTACAGGACGAAAGGACCATCCTCTTTTCTGGGGCTCTTTCCCCAGCCTAATTCTATTTCCCCTGCCTAATGGAGCAGTCCCAGCTCTTTCTTAGTATCCCCCAGAGGGTTCTTCTTCCCTGTGAAATCCTAAGAGTGTGTGAATGGATGGGGACTGTGTGAGCACTGGAGCAGCCCTTCCTTGGCTCTGCCTTTCCTGGAGAGCAGATGCAAGCTGCTAGCAGAGGTATTTTTATATTAAAGTACTTTATTAGTTCCCCTTCTGTGTCTCCCCTGGGTGCAGAGTGCTGGCTGTCACCATGGTATCTGAGCTGGTTGCCCATAAATCAGCAGACCCAGCAAGTAAGGAGCTCCCTGGGGTCTGGCATTTCTCACTTTGGGGTGTTTAAGTGATCCTAGTTAATTGAGTGGGTGTTTATGTGGATAGTTGGGCAGAGGGATGAAGAGCACCAAGCACCAGCAAGGAACAGCCTGGCAGCCTGTGTGCAACTCAATCAACTCCTGCTCCAGAGACAGGAGCCAGGCTGAGGTCTTGGATCCTATAGAGGTGCTGGATATCAGTGTAGAGGTGATAGAGGTGGTTGAGGGAGGTTCTCCTCTCCCTCTGCTCTGCCTTAACCAGGCTATATCTGGAGGTTTTGGTCCAGATCTGGGCTCTCCAGTCTAGGGCAGACAAGGAGCTACTGGAGAGAGTCCAGTGGAGGCTATGAAGCTGCTGAGGGGCCTGGAACATCTCTGTGAGGAGGAAAGGCTGAGAGCCCTGGGGCTGCTGAGCCTGGAGAAGAGCAGCCCCAGAGGGGAGCTGATCAGTGCTGGGGCTGGGCTTTGTCAGTGGTGCCCAGGGACAGGACAAGGGGCAGTGGGCACAAACAAACCTGGGAGAAGCTTGTGTGTTGTGAGGGTGCTGGAGGCCTGGAGCAGGCTGTCCAGAGAGGTTGTGGAGTCTCCTGCTCTGGAGAGCTTCCAAACCCAGCTGGCCCTTGTGACCCTGTGACACCCAAGCTGCTGTGGGTGCCCCTGCTTCAGCAGGGGGTGAGACTGGATGATCCCCAGAGGTCCCTTCCATCCCCCAGCAGTCTGTGTTTTGGTGTGATGCCCATCAAGAGCTAGGAGATGGCCTTCAGTTTAGAGGTGGTGACCATCAGTATTTGTGAGGGAGGGGAAAAAAACCCCAGTGGGAGGGGGGATGGCTGAGGCTGTTTTCCCATCAAATGGGAAAAATATCAAGAGGCAGTGCTCCAGCTCTTCCTCACTCATCCTTCCCAAATTGTTCCTCTGCAAGTCACTTTGGCTTTACTCCCATTGCTGATGTCTTCAGCCCACGCTGGTGGAAGGCAGAGTGTTTATAAAGCAATTTGGGATTTGGCTTGCTTGGCTGAGCACTTCAAAAACTCATTTTGAATAGACACTTGCATCTGCAGCAGGGCTGGGACTGTCCTAGCACTGAGGAGGGCTCTCAGCTGAGGTTGTGCCATGGCTTGGGAGGGGCTCCTCCATGCTGGACAGCCCCTAGAAGGATCTCTGCACTTCCCTGAGCTGCTTGGCTGCATTGTCCCTGCTGCCTCGCAGCACTGGCTGGGACTTGGGGAAGGAGTCTTTAGAAGGGTGATAGGATGAGGGGCAATGGTTTGAAACTGGAGCAGGGGAGATTCAGGTTGGAAATCAGGAGAAAGCTCTTTACTGTGTGGCAGGTGAGAGGCTGGAACAGGTTGCCCAGAGGCAGCTGTGGATGCCTCATGCCTCATTCAGCCTAGTTGTAAACATTTCCAGGCATCAGGAGGAAGTTCTGCACAATGAGAGTGGTGAAACATTGAAACAGGTTGGCCAGGGCTGTGGTTGAGAACCTGTCCCTGGAGACATCCAAGACCAGCCTTGCTGTGTCCCTGGGCAGCCTGCTCTAGTTGGAGCTGTCCCTGCTGACTGCAGGGGAGTTGGACAAGATGACCTTTGAGGGTCCCTTCCAACCTGATGCAATCTGTGAGCCTGTGACTTGGCTGGATGCTGGGGCTCCTGGCACCAAAAGGGTTGTCAAGGCTTTGCCCGGGGCAGTGGGGGAGTCTCCATCCGTGGAGGGGTTTCAAAGCCCTGGAGATGTGGTGCTGAGGGGTGTGGCTTAGTGCTGGGGGAACACTTGGGCTTGAATGCTTAGTCCTGGGCTCCTCAATTTAAGAAGGACATTGAGACACTTGAACACATCCAGAGAAGGGCAACAAGGCTGGGGAGGGGTCTGCAGCACAGCCTTAGGAGGAGAGGCTGAGGGAGCTGGGGTTGCTTAGCCTGGAGGAGGCTCAGGGGAGACCTTCTTGCTCTCTACAACTCCCTGAAGGGAGGTTGTAGCCAGGTGGGGGTTGGTCTCTTCTCCCAGGCAAGCAGCACCAGAACAAGAGGACACAGTCTCAAGCTGTGCCAAGGGAAGTTTAAGCTGGAGGTGAGGAGAAAGTTCTTCACTCACAGAAAGAGATTGGCCATTGGAATGTGCTGCCCAGGGAGGTGGTGGAGTCACCATCCCTAGAGGTGTTCAAGAAAGATTTGGATGTGGCCCTTGGAGCTATGGTTTAGTTAGTCAGGAGGTGTTAGGTAATAGGTTGGACTTGATGATCTCTGAAGCCTTTTCCAACCTGGTTGATGATTCTGTGATGATCTTTAAGGCCCTCTTCCAACCCAAACACTTGCATGGTTTGATGGTCCCTGCTCTGCTGCTGGCTGGGGTGGGGAGGTTTGGAAGGCAAGGCTTGGTTTACAGAGTCCTTCTCCCGCGGTGAATGGGCCTGGATCCGTCTGGAGATGCAAATCATCTGCCTTTGCTCCCGCTGGCAGGCGGGGGCTGCCCCTGGCCTTGTGCTCCCCAGCCTCGCTCGCTCCCAGCCGGCTGGTGCCTCAATGGCAGGGTTGAAGGTAGACCTCTTGAAGAGGTGAGGCAGGAGCCGCTCTCGGTGCCCGCCCCAATGGGGAGCGATTGACGAGGCGGGCGGCGGGCGGCGGGCGCGGGGAAGCGAGGCTGTTGAGCTCCGCCGTGAAAAGGTTGCGCAGGTGGTGGCTGAATGGGCTCAGGTGCTGCATAATGGGTATCAGCCGGGGCTTTGTCTGGGTGTTGGCAGCTCCTTGTCGAGCGAGAAAGGGCGAGCAAATAGCGGCGCGGTGGTCGCCGCTTGGCGTCGTGCAGGGGGAGTCGTTCGTCACAGCGGGGAGAGAGGCACCTGGGCTGCCTGGATGGCTCTGCTGAGGTCTGAGGAGCAGTGCTGGAACGTCCCATGGCCGTGGTGCTGGGCCGTGATGTGCTGGGTTGAAATTTCCTCCCCCCCCCAACATTAACTTTGCCAGCCCAGCCCAGCTGGAAGCAAATGGGAGCTGTGTTTACAGGCAAAAACTCCAATCTACAATGGGATGCAATGAACACGGACAAAATCTACAGGATTTACAAGATTTACAGTTAATAAACAGCATAGGAACCCCCTGGTCTTTGTAATAGCTACTAGCTATCACAGGCAGGGTCTGGAGGTGCTGGAAGGTGTCCAGAGAAGGGCCACGAGGAGGAGCAGAGGGCTGGAGCTGATCTGCTCTGAGGACAGACTGAGGGAGTTGGGGTTGTGCAGGCTGGAGAGGAGAAGCTCCAAGGAGACATAATTGTGGCTTTCCAGTATCTGCAGGGGGCCACAAGCAAGCTGGGGAGGGACTTTTGAGGGTGTCAGGGAGGGACAGGACTGGGGGGGATGGAGCAAAACTAGAAATGGGGAGATTCAGATTGGATGTGAGGAAGAAGTTGTTGCCCATGAGGCTGGTGAGAGCCTGGCACAGGTTGCCCAGGGAGGTGGTGGAAGCCTCCTGCCTGGAGGTGTTTGCAGCCAGGCTGGATGTGGCTGTGAGCAACCTGCTGTGGTGTGAGGTGTCCCTGCCCATGGCAGGGGGTTGGGGCTGGCTGAGCCTTGAGGTCCCTTCCAGCCCTGACAGTTCTGTGATTCTAAGTGCACAGGAGGGGGCAGGAAGCCTGTTGCATCCCAAAGCCTACAGCTTGACCAGCTTGTTTGGCACAAACACTGCCCAAACACTTTCATGTTGGGAAGTTGGTGGGAAAGGAATTCAGAGATTTATAGAGTGGTTTGGGCTGGAAGGCACCTCAAAGATCATCCACTTCCAGCCCCCCTGCCATAGGCAGGGACACCTCCCACCAGCCCAGGTTGCTCAAGGCCTCATCCAAGCTGGCCCTGAGCACCTCCAAGGAGGAAGCATCCACAACCTCCCTGGACAACCTGTGCCAGTGTCTCACCACCCTCACTGCAGAGAATTTCTTCCTCATCTCCAGTCTCAATCTGCCCTCCTCAAGCTTCAATCCATTGCCCTTCATCCTATCACTACAATTCCATGACAAAACTCCCTCCCCAGCTCTCCTGTAACCCCCTTTTCGGTGCTGGCAGGCTGCTCGGAGGTCTCCCTGAAGCCTTCTTTCCCCCAGGCTGAGCAGCCCCAGCTCTCATGTCTGTCATTATTTTTTCACCCTTGAAGTCTGCCTGCAGAAACCCACAGGCTTTTTTTTTTTAATCACTTATTTCCAAGTAGGAGCTTGAGTGCTTGGATCCTAATCTTCAGACAGATTCATTCTCGAGTGCAGCCCAACTCTTGCAGAGGCTGGGAAGCGGCTGCTGGTGGAGCTGGAGGAAGATCACGTTTGTAATTGCGGGTGTCTCGGGTTTGGAGCCCATCTGGTGAGCTCAGGGACGTGCTGAGACGCCCAGGGAAAGAAATCCATCCCTGAGGAGGCGGTTGCAGGGCTGTGAAGGTGCCTTGAAGTGCCCACCGTGGCTCCTTTGCATCTGGCAAGGAATATTTCCACCACAACCCCTGGCAAAGCGCTTTGCAGGGTCAGGATGCTGTTGTCTTTCCCAAACCTCATGAGATTTAGGATTGGTCTCGTTCCTCTTTCACTGTTTTGACTCTCAAATGGTGCTTTCTGCCTGTGGAGGGACATGGAGCTGTTGGCTCAGGAGCAGGAGGGTCCTTTGTGTCTGTGAGCCTCTGAAGAAGGATAGAATCACAGAATGGTTTGAGTTGGAAGTGACCTTTTTAAGGCTCATCCATTCCAACCCCTGCAGTCAGCAGGGACATCTGCAACCAGAGCAGGGTTGCTCAGAGCCCCAGACTGACCTGGAATGCTTCCAAGGCTGGGCTATCTACCACCTCTCTGGAGTGATGTTCCCCAGCCCTTGGAATGAGGCACAGCTCAGGATGGTTATTTCCATCCCAAAGGGGCAAACCCCAGTAGCTCCCATCGGACAAACCCAGACCCGTCCGTGCTGGCTTCCCTGGGACACGGGCAAGGAGGAAGGCAAATGGGAAGGGGTGCAAAAGCATGTTTGGAAGGCCACAGAATGATCCAAGGGCTAAAGAGCACCTCTCTTGCGAGGATAGGCTGAGAGAATTGGGGTTGTTCAGCCTGGAGGAGACAAGGAGCCAGGGAGAGTTTCAGGAGGCCTTTCAGCACTGAAAGGGGCTGAGAACAAATCTGGGGACAGACTTTTGAGCAGGGTCTGTTGTGCCAGGACAAGAGGTGACAGCTTGAAACTGAAAGTGGGAAATTCAAACTGGAGAGAAGGGAGAAATGTTTGACACTAGGGGTGGTGAGAGCCTGGCACAGGCTGCCCAGGGAGGTGGTGGAAGCCTCATCCCTGGATGTATTTAAGGCCAGGCTGGATGTGGCTGCGAGCAACCTGCTGTGGTGTGAGGTGTCCCTGCCCATGGCAGGGGGTTGGGACTGGCTGATTCTTGAGGTCCCTTCCAACCCTGAAAATTCTATGATTCTTTGGCTTCTGCTTTGTTAACTGGAAGGGGCTCAAGCTCACATGTGTGCTCACTGAAGCCTCTTTTCCAGGCTGTGTCAGGCACATTCTTCCCTGGGCACAGGTGTCCAGTTCTGGGCCCCTCAATTTGAGAAGGACATTGAGACACTTGAACGTGTCCAGAGAAAGGCAAAGCAGGCTGGGGAGGGGTCTGGAGCACAGCCCTGGGAGGAGAGGCTGAGGGAGCTGGGGTTGCTTAGCCTGGAGAAGGGGAGGCTCAGGGGTGACCTTCTTGCTCTCTACAGCTCCCTGAAGGGAGATTGCAGCCAGGTGGGGGTTGGTCTCTTCTCCCAGGCACCCAACACCAGAACCAGCTGTGCCAGGAGAGGTTCAGGCTGGATGTTAGGAAGAAGTTCTTCCCAGCAAGAGAGATTGGCCTTTGGAATGTGCTGCCCAGGGGGTGGTGGAGTCCCCATCCCTGGAGGTGTTCAAGAGGGGACTGGATGTGGCACTTGCAGCCATGGTTGTCAGGAGGTGTTGGGTGACAGCTTGGACTCGATGATCTCTGAGGCCTTTTCCAACCTTGTTGATTCCATGGTTCTGCCTTCCCACAGTTGCCTGTGAGCAGTGTGGGTGGATCTGGAAAAGAAGGAAAAATAAATAAAATCCCCCCCCTTTGGATGGTGTTTCTTTGGGGGGGTGTGGGGTGGGCAGGATCCGAGGCAGCATCCACCCACATCCTCCATTAGGATATTCAAATGTCAATATATTTTTAATTGGTTTATATGCTCCCCCCTCCTCCCTCCCTCCCTCCCTCCCTCCTCCCTCCCCCTCCCCCCCCCTTCCAGCTGCCTTTGGTAATTAAGTCTCTGTAAATAGATTTTACTGTAATTGGTACGAGAAGGAAAATTGGAGGACATTGTACAGTGCCTTGGGTTGGGGTTGGGGTTGGGTGGTTTTTTCCCCCTCCCCCTCCTCTCCTTCCCCTCCCTCCCTGCCTTTCCTCTTTTGACTCATTACATCTGTGAGCTTTGTATCCTCGGGGGGAAGAGGCGGGGAGCCAGGGCCCCCTCTCCACCAGCAAGGAAGAAGGAGTCAGAGGCAAGAGGCCCAGGTGCTCTGCTGGCTCCTGGGACGTGGGGAAGAGCCAGGGGGAACCAGCCTGGGGCACTGCTCACAGGGCTCAGCACCCTGCTGACAGCACTCTGGGGAGCAGCAGCAGCTCCCTCCCAGTGCCAAACCGGGGAGAAACCTCCTCAACATCCCCCCCAGTTTCCATGCTGCACCTCCCAATCTGCCTTGAAATGTAGCCAAAGCTCTTGTGGTTATTTATAGCTCCTGCCACTGCCTTCCTCACGATCTCGTTGTTTGGGTGGGATGGATTGGTTGACAGGTTGGACGCGAAGATCTTGAAGGTCTGTTCCGACCTGGTGTATTGTATTGTGTTGTGTTGTATCACTTGGGGGATCAGGGGAGACCTTCTTGCTGAAGGGAGGTTGTAGCCAGGAGGGGTTGGGCTCTTCTCCCAGGCACCCAGCGCCAGAACAAGAGGACACAGTCTGAAGCTGTGCCAGGGGGAAGTTCAGGCTTGAGGTGAGAGGAAAGTTCTTCCCAGAAAGAGTAATTGACCATTGGGATGTGCTGCCCAGGGAGGTAGTGGGGTTCCTGTCCCTGGATGTGGCACTTGGAGCCATGGTTTAGTTGTCAGGAGGTGTGAGGTATTAGGTGACAGGTTGGACTTGATCTCTGAGGTCTTTTCCAACCTGGTTGATTCTATTCTATTCTATTCTATTCTATTCTATTCTATTCTATTCTATTCTATTCTATTCTATTCTATTCTATTCTATTCTATTCTACCCCTGCCTCTACCCCTGTCTCTATTCTACCCCTGCCTCTACCCCTGTCTCTATTCTATTCTACCCCTGCCTCTACCCCTATCTCTATTCTATTCTACCCCTGCCTCTACCCCTGTCTCTATTCTATTCTACCCCTGCCTCTACCCCTGTCTCTATTCTATCCCTGTCTCTACCCTACCCTACCCTACCCTACCCTACCCTACCCTACCCTACCCTACCCTACCCTACCCTACGATTCTATGTTTCTCAGTGGGGGATGGGGGTTGTAGGCTGTGGTTTTACCTTCTCCCTTCTCTGTTCTTCCAGCCTGTGCAAGGGAAGGACTCTCTACTCCGTGGTGAGGGATGCCAAAATCGTCCTGGATGTGAACAAGACGAGGCAGATAGCACAAGAGATCGTGAAGGTATGCTGTGCTCTGTGTGGGGCAGCTGGGGAGGGGCTGCACTCAGCTGAGAGCCCTCAAAGGACCTGCTAGCAGCAGGGTTGGACTCCATGGTCTTTGGAGGTCCCTTCCAACCCCTAACATCCTGTGTGTGAAGCCATCTGAGCTGCGGCAGGGGGTGGGAGTCGAGAAGCCAAGGAGCACAGGCAGGGCAGCACCTCTTGGCTTCGGCATCCACGTCTCTTAGACCTCCCTCCACCTCCCTGAACGAGGTTTTGAGCAGTCTGGTCTGCTGGGAGGTGTCCCTGCCTGTGGCAGTGGGGTTGGAACTCGATGATCTTGAAGTTCCCTTTCAGCTCAAGCCATTCTATGAATCTACCTCGAGGTGAACTGGAGTGGCACCAAGGCTGCCCACGGGCTCCCTGTACAGCTCAGGGCTCGTCTTGGCCACATCTCCTCTTCCCCCTTGGAAGTGCAGGTGCTTAAGTCCTATCTGAGGGAGCTGAGAGCCTTTTTGCTTCATTTCCTGTTTTGATCTGTGTTTGACACTTTGGAGAATGGATCTGAGGCACCACATAGGTTCAGCTGGCTTCCCACTCCCCCTACCCCCTCACCCTGACTACCACCGTGTTTGTGCTGAGGGTTTTGCAGCTCCCAGATGTTCGCAGCAGGAGGGAACGGCTCAGCCCAACTCCCTTCTCTGTGCTGGTTGCTCTGCTTTGTGTGGGTTGGGGTTGGAAGGACGAGTCTGAGACTACAGTCTCTGCAACTGCCCTGGGCAGGGACACCTTCCACTTCCAGCTTGCTCAAGGCCAAACAGGTCTTAAACACTCCCAGGGATGAGGTGTCCACAGCTCCTCTGGGCAGCCAGTTCCAGTGTCGCACCACCTGCATAGTGAAGAACTTCTTCCTAGCGTCCCATGGAAATCTACCCTGCTTTAGTCTCAATCCATTGTCCCTCGTCCTGTCACCACAAGCCCTTGTAAAAAGTCTCTCCCCAGCTCTCCTGGAGTCCCCTTCAGGTACTGGAAGGCTGCTCTGAGGTGTCCTTGGAGCCTTCTCTTCTCCATGCTGAGGAGACACAGCTCCCTCCCTCCAGCTGTCCTCATAGCAGAGGTGCTCCAACCCTGGAGTCACCATCCCTGCAGGTGTTTAAGAAGAGCCTGGATGAGGCACTTGGTGCCAGGGTTTAGCTGATCAGATGGTGTTGGGTGGTAGGCTGGGCTGGATGATCTCAGAGGTGTTTTCCAACCTGGTTAATTCTGTATTCTTTATGGGATAGCAGAGCTGTGGATCTGATGTGATCCGTGGGTGCAAGGTCTGTGGCTGTGCCAGGGGCCTGGGGACACAGAAGTTCCTGCTCCGAGGAGGAGCCGGCAGAGGGAGCTGGCTTTTCGCTGGCTTCTCGCTCTCACCAGGCAGGAGGGAGTGAAGGCATTATGGGGCTGGGAGCTCTTTTCTCACAGAGCATCCCCGGGGGTGAAGGCAGCAGGTCTGGAATTTGCAGTGGGATCTGAGCCATACCACGAGGGGGTTGGGTTTGCCAAGACAAATACCTTCATAGAATCATAGAATTGTTAGGTCTGGAAGGGAGCTCAAGGATCAGCCAGTTCCAACCCCCCTGCCATGGGCAGGGACACCTCACACCACAGCAGGTTGCTCACAGCCACCTCCAGCCTGGCTGCAAACACCTCCAGGCAGGAGGCTTCCACCACCTCCCTGGGCAACCTGTGCCAGGCTCTCACCACCCTCATGGGCAACAACTTCTTCCTCACATCCAATCTCAGTCTCTCCATTTCTAGCTTTGCTCCACCCCCCCAGTCCTATCCCTCCCTGACACCCTCAAAAGTCCCTCCCCAGCTTTCCTGTAGCCCCCTTCAGATCTTGGAAGGCCACAATGAGGTCTCCTGGGAGCCTTCTCCTCTCCAGACTGAACAGCCCCAACTGCCTCAGTCTGTCCTCAGAGCAGAGCAGCTCCAGCCCTCTGCTCCTCCTCGTGGCCCTTCTCTGGACACCTTCCAGCACCTCCAGATCCTTCCTGGCACAGAGGCTCCAGAGCTGGACCCAGAGCTGCAGCTGTGGTGTGAGCAGAGTGGAGCAGAGGGGCAGAACCCCCTCCCTGCCCTGCTGGCCACACTTCTCTTGCTGCAGCCCAGGCTCTGCTTGGCTCTCTGGGCTGCAAGTGCTCCCTGCTGGCTCCTGCTGAGCTTCTCCTCCCCCAGCACCCCCAGGTCCTTTTCTCCAGGGCTGCTCTCAAGCCAGTCCCTAAGGCTTGGCTGCACTGGATGGCATGGGAGAGGTGCTCCTGGCTGTGCTGTGTGAGCATGGGGGCAAAGTCTCTGCTGCCTGCTTGGAGCACCCAGGCTGACGGGAAGGGGCTGGGGAGAACCCCTGTGGTGCTGGATATCATGGCCCATGGAAGCTCAGGACCCTGCACTGCACCTTGCAGGAGGAGCAGGCTCATGGCATTGAGATGCTGCTCCTTGCACAACCCCAGACCTTGGTGGAGGTGGCAATGACAATTTTAAAGCAGGTTTTTAAAACCTCATCATAATTTCATGTGCTGGGACCAGGAGACACCTAATTAATCCTGGTGCCTGGAATGGTCCTGGCATCCAGCTGTGGCTGTGGCATCTCAGGGACAGGCACAGGATCCTTTCCTTCCTTCAGCATCCCTTAGCAGTAGCTCTTCAGGATTTACTGGCCAAGAGGTGCAGTCAAGTCCCCCTCACTTACTGGCTCAGGGGTTATGCTGTCCTTGGCTGTCCCTAAACCTTCCTGCAGGCTTTTTGTCCCCATCCTGGGCATTTGCAGTTCTGGGGTTTGCAAGTTGCTTTCCTGATGTTTCCAGACTGTTTCTGAATCTCATCCATTCCAGCTTCACATCACCTGCAGACTTGGAGATATATTCTTGTTCCACTGCCCACCTGGCTACAGAATCATTGAGTCCCAGCGTGGTGGGGCTGGAAGGGACCTCTGGAGATCATCCAGTCCAAGCCCCCTGCTAAAGCAGGGCACCCACCGCAGCTTGCCCAGCAGCACAATGGCCAGGGGGTTGGAAGCTCTCCACACAAGGAGACTCCACAACCTCTCTGGGCAGCCTGCTCCAGGCCTCCAGCACCCTCACAACAAACCAGTTTCTCCTCCTGTTCAGATGGAATCTCCTGGGTTTCAGTTTTTGGCCATTGGTCCTCATCCTGTCCCTGGGCACCACTGACAAGAGTCTGCCCCCAGCCTCTTGCCTGCCACCCTTTATCTCTTGCTGAGCATTGCTCAGATCCCCTCTGGGGCTGCTCTTCTCCAGGCTCTCAGCCCCAGGGCTCTCAGCCTTTTTCCTCACAGAGCTGCTCCAGGCCCCTCAGCATTTTGTCAGCCTCTGCTGGGTTCTCTGCACTGGGTCCCTGTCTCTCTTGATCTGGGGAGCCTGTAATAGGACCCAGGAATCCAAATGTGGCCTGCTTGGGGTAGAGCAGAGGGGCAGGAGAACCTCCCTCAACCACCTGCTGGCCACACTCTTCTGAGACCCCTGGCTCTTGGCTGTGAGGGCACATTGCTGGCTTGTGCTTAACTTGTCTCTCAGCACCCCCAGGTCCTTCTCCGAGGAGCTGCATCCCAGCAGGTCTCCCCCTCACCCTTACTGGTGCAGGGAGCTGTTCCTCCCCAGGGGCAGGGCTCTACACTTAACCCCTGTTGCACTTCATGAGCCTTGTCACTGTCCAACTCTCCAGCCTGTCCAGGCTGCAGCCTCTCCAATCAATGGCCAGTGCTGGTGTTGGGTTTGTGAGATGTCCAGAGGTGAACCCTGGTGGAAATTCAGCGAACAAACCTCCCAGGGCCACCGTTGGGCAACGGTCTGAAGCAAAACTGGATCAGGCTCCCCAGAGAGGTGCTTGAATCCCCATCCCTGGAGGTGTTTCAGAGGGGCAGAGATGTGGTGCTGAGGGCCATGGTTTAGCAGCCACCTGGCTGGAGTTAGAGCCTGGTTGGACCGCACGACCTCAAAGGTCTTCTCCGAGGGAAACTCTTCTGCGCGTCCACGATTTTCCTGCCTCGTTTGGCACTTATCCTTCAGCAGCATTCCTCCAGACTTCAGCTTCCCTTGGTCTGGTTATGAGGATGACAAGCGAGGCAGCCCTGGGAGCCCTGCTGAAGGCAGGATGGATGGCTTTCATCTCCCTCCCCCTTCCCGGAGCCGGCTGTCCCGTTGAGCTGAGCACGGGTTGCGGGGAGCTGCCGGCAGGCAGGCTGCTGGCTCTGCTGCTGCTGGAGCAGCCCCGTGCAGGGGGTTTGGATTCCCCATCCATGGCCTCCTTTTTGGTTTTTTTTTTGCCTCATTAGCAATAATTTTAATTAACCCCCAAGTAGCTTTTCCTAGGGAGAGGAGTGGAGGCAGGAGTCCTGCAGGGTCGGTTTCAGGCTGGCGGTGCCGGTGTGCGCCGATGGCTCAGCTGGGGTAAGCGATAGCGGCGGCGGTGGAGAGCTTTGACTTATTAGCCTTCTGCTGCCAGCCCTGAGAGAGACCCAAGGCAAGAGCATCATCATCATCAATTTCCCAGCAGAGGATTGCAGGAGAGTGACTGCCACTTTGCTTTGCTGCTAATTCTCCTTGCGTGACCAATTAATCAGGAGGGTGAGTGGGGGCTGCCGCAGCCCAGGCGCCGCAGTCCCTGCGCCCTCGCCCGGCGCCGCTGTGAGCGCTGAAGGGCTGAGGCTGGAGAGGGTCCCAGAGATCACCTCCTCCAACCTCCCTGCCGTGGCCAGCGATGCCTCTACAGCTGCACTTGGGTGCTCAAGGCCTCATCCAGCCTGGCCTTGGACATCTCCTGGGAGGGGGCATCCCCAGCATCCCTGGGTGACCCTTTCCAGAGTCTCACCACCCTCATACCGAAGAACTTCTTCCTCAGCTCCAGTCTAACCCTGCTCTGCCTCAGCTTCAAACCATTCCCCCTTGTCCTGTCTCTAGCCAGCATTGTGCTCAGGTGGCCAAGAAGGCCAGTGGCATCCTGGATCAGGAACACTGTGGCCAGCAGGAGCAGGGAGGTCATTCTGCCCTGTACTCAGCACTGGTTAGACCACACCTTGAGGACTGTGTCCAGTTCTGTGTCCCTCAGTCCAAGAAGGATGTTGAGCTGCTCAAGCATGTCCAGAGAAGGGCCACAAAGCTGGGGAGGGGTCTGGAGCACAAGTGGCAGGATGAGAGGAAAGTGTCAAGTTCCCACCAGGCTGCCCAGGGCAGTTGTGGAGTTCCCACCCTTGGAGGGGCTTTAAAGATGTGGTGCTGAGGGACGTGGCTTGGTGGTGCTCTGGAAGTGCTGGGCTGAGGGGGGACCTTGATGATCTTTCAGCCAAGGGGACTCTGTCATTCTGTGGTTCTGGGCTGCTTTTTTCCATTCTGGGTATTTCTCTCTCTTCCACCCTAGGGAATGGGCTACCTGCACGCCAAAGGGATCCTGCACAAGGACCTCAAGTCAAAAAATGTTTTCTATGACAATGGGAAGGTGGTGATCACAGACTTTGGCCTCTTCAGCATCTCAGGAGTCCTCCAAGCAGGCAGGTAGGACATGGTGTGGTGGAAATCCTGGCCTTCCTCCCCATGCCTTAGAGCTGCCTGTTGTGCTGGGAACGCTGGGGAGGAGCCCCAAAACCTCCTCTCCAGAGCCTTTGTGGGTCTGTGGTCTCAGCAGCCATGAGGGCAAGGTGCCCTTGAGTGTGATGGAGCCAGGATTTTACTGTTGAGGAGGGATGCTTTGGGGAAAGAGCAAGCAGTGAAGCTCCTGCAGAAACCCTTCTGCCCCACAAGCTCCTGCAGAATCCCCCTCTGCTCCCTCGTGCTGCAGCTCCGTGCTCAACACCAGTGCTGGGCTTGCAGTGCAAAGCCCCAGAGGGATGGCAAAACCAGGGTTGGGATTCCCACAGTGAGATGGGGCTGGGCTCAGTGTGGAGGAGTGAAACCCAACTGCTCTGCTCCTTGGGTGCGGAAGTTGTGGCTTGTTTTGATTTCTTGGGTTTCATTTCTCTTTTGGAGCCAGCACTGGAATTGCTTTTGGTGGGTAGGAAGGCATGAGAGCTGCCAGCAGTCTGGTTCAGAAGAGCAGGGCCTGGCCCGTGGCAGGGCCTCCTGCTCCCAGGCTCTTCCCATAGGATGCATCATTTCCATGGCCAAATCGCCCTGCACCCACCTGGGAGATGCTCCTCCAGCTCTGTTGCACCATGGCCTGGAGAAGAGGAGGCTCAGGGAGACCTTTTTGCTGTCTACAACTGAAGGGAGGTTGTAGCCAGGTGGGGGTTGGTCTCTTCTCCCAGGCAGCCAGCACCAGAACAAGAGGACACAGTCTCAAGCTGTGCCAGGGGAGGTTTATGCTGGAGGTGAGGAGAAAGTTCGTCCCAGAAAGTGTAATTGGCCATTGGGATGTGCTGCCCAGGGAGGTGGTGGAGTCACCATCCCTGGGGGTGTTCAAAAAGGGACTGGATGTGGCACTTGGAGCCATGGTTTAGTTGTCAGGAGGAGTTGGGTGGCAGGTTGGGCTTGATGATCTCTGAGGTCTTTTCCAGCCTTACTGATTCTCTGATTCCATGGCCAGCAAAGCTGCTTCCTTCCTTGGCCTTTCCCTAACATTAAGATCATAATCCTCCAGCATTTGCTTCATCTCCTGCCTCTGGGCTGATGAATGGTGCAGCCAGAGTAGCAGCTTGGCTTGGGTAGTGCCATCCCTGTGGCAGTCCCTGGCTGCTGTGGTGACCTTTCATGTGCTGCAGACATCTGGCCATGGTGTCTGTGCCGAGCGGGGCATGGAGCGAGACCCAGGGAAGAGGAGAGCCAGCCCCAGGACATTTGCAGTGCTGTGACATTTTTTGGTCTCTCTGGGTTTTGGAGCCCAGCCTGTTTGGTGAATGTTCCTGATGAAATGTCTTTTCTTCCCAGTGCTTTGGGAGGTTTTCCAGCTGCAGGCATCACAGGGCAACAGGTTTCGGCAGCAGCAGAAGGGAAGAAAAGCAAAGCTGGGGGTGTGTGGAGGGGAAGGAAACAGAAGGGGGAGGGGGAGAGGAAAGAACAAAGATTTTATTTTCCTTCTCTGTTCAAACTAAAAAATGGAGCATTGCTGACTTTCCCAGTGGGAGAGGGCTTTTCCCTCCACCCTTTGTGTCAGGAGCAGTGTGGGCCAAGGGCAATGTTATCAGTGCTGGCAGCTTGGGCAGGTTTCCTCTGGCAGTGCTGCTCCTTTTGGTCTCCTGATGGGATGTGTCCCTGGTGAGGCTGTGGTGGCAAATCATCTCTTGCTGCTGAAGATGCTCAGGAGATCAAGTGCACCCTGGAAATGATCACAGGATGCTAGGGGTTGGAAGCCCGTGCCTCTTGTGGCAGCAGGACGGAGAGGCTGAGAAGCTGAGAGCCCTGGGGCTGTTGAGCCTGGAGAAGAGCAGCCCCAGAGGGGATCTGAGCGATGCTCAGCAAGAGATAAAGAGTGGGGGACAAAAGGCTGGGGCCAGACTCTGCTCAGTGGTGCCCAGGGACAGCGCAAGGGGCAGTAGGCACAAACTGGAACCATCTGAACAGGAGGAGAAACTTGTTTGGTGTGAGGGTGCTGGAGGGCTGGAGCAGGCTGCCCAGAGAGGTTGTGGAGTCTCCTCTGGAGAGCTTCCAACCCCCCAGGCATTGTGCTGCTGGGCAAGCTGCTGTGGGCACCCTGCTTTAGCAGTGGGATGGGACTGGATGATCCCCAGAAGTTCCTTCCAGCTGGATTCTTGGATTCCCTCGGGAGGTTTTGTGGCTGGGAGGATCCAGACTGAGTCATCTTGGGATTGTGCACATTGTGCTCACAGCTGCAGAGGGAAAAGCAGCCAAGTGTTGGTGGTGGAGCTTGTCACCTCCCCTCAGGGGCTGATGGAGATGCCCACACATGGGTGGTGTCCCCTGGGACATGGGCTCTGCAGTTTTGGCCCTAGGCTGAGGGTCAGGAGGATAGATGACCACTCAGGCAGCCCTTACTGCTGCAGATCACCATCTTGGGGGGGGCATCAAAGCACAGAGAGGAAGAAATCCCTTGACCTGTAGGTCAGCAGCCTCATCCTTCTCTAGCTGGATGTGACCTGGGACAATGCCAGCTACCTGCTGCACAGCTCTGCTGCAAGACTGGGGCTTGGGCACATCATTAAGCTGCTTAATGTGTCACCGCCACTAATAGTCACTGTCTGGGGACCCTTTTTAAGCCAGCCATGTATCCTAGGTACCTGCTGGAGGCTATAAAGGATGAAGAAGGAACCAATGGCATCCTCAGCTGTTGGCCAAAGGAACTTAATGTGTTTGTAGCAGGCGGGGGGAGCTTGAGGAGGCAGAGGGGGCTGAGGCTAGCAGAGAGGCTGCTGGTTATAATGAAGCCAGGCTGCTGCCATGGGAGGTTTGGACACAAAGGTGAACTGGACAGGTTGTTTGAGGCCAGACAACCAAACCCACTGATTTCCAGGCCATTATTATAGGTTGGGATTGGTTGGAAGAGGTTCTTAGAGGTCCCAAGTCCAACCTCCTTATCAAACCACTGCAGGACCAGCTCAGGCATCACCACTGGTGGGATTTACCTCAGGTAATGCTTTGCCCCTGCTGTTTTCAGGTGTTTCAGTGCAGTGAGGGCCTTGGCAGCCCCTGCCTCACCATCACCAACCCAGCAGAGCTGAAGGTGCCTCTCACCACCATCCTGTGCCCAAAGCGTGCCCTGCCACCAGCCGCCAAGCCACCGCGCTGGCGTCTCAGAGCAGAGTTAAAGCCTAGCTTTGCAAGGGTGCCAGAGGGAAAACCAGGCTTAAGCGGCGTGGGGAGGGGTTGGGAGGGGGGCTGGGGAGTGCTGGCTGGGGGCGGGGGTGGCAGTGTCCCCCTCTGCCGTACCCATGGCTGGGGCTGGGTGTCTCGGCAGGCGGGAGAACAAGCTGCGGATCCAGAACGGTTGGCTGTGCCACCTGGCCCCGGAGATCATCCGGCAGCTCTCCCCGGACACCGAGGAGGACAAGCTGCCCTTCTCCAAGCACTCTGATGTCTTTGCACTGGGGTGAGTGCCTGTGGGCAGGCTGTGGAGAACTGGGGGGTTGTGTCAGGGGTGGGCTGCCCTGAGCAGCTGGGAGGGGATGGGGACACCGTGTGCTGCCCGTGGGAGTCCCCAGGGCAGGACTCAGATGGCCTTGGCTTTGAGACGCCTTGCACTGAAGCCCCTCAAGGTCCCCAGATGCTCCTGTTTTGGCTGTGCACCAGGGTGGCCTCAAGCAATGGGATCTGGAGCTTTCTGGGGCTGCCAGCATGGTGCAGGTCTCTGCCCTGCACCTTCCTGAAGTGGGTGTTGATGAGAAGGTGCTGGGGATGCAGAGGGGTTGGGGATGCAGGGGGGTTGGGGATGCAGGGAGGTTGGGGATGCAGAGGGGTTGGGGATGCAGAGGGGTTGGGGATGCAGAGGGGTTGGGGATGCAGGGGGGTTGGGGATGCAGGGAGGTTGGGGAGGCAGAGGGGTTGGGGAGGCAGGGGGGTTGGGGATGCAGGGAGGTTGGGGATGCAGAGGGGTTGGGGATGCAGAGGGGTTGGGGATGCAGAGGGGTTGGGGATGCAGGGGGGTTGGGGATGCAGGGGGTTGGGGATGCAGGGGGTTGGGGATGCAGGGGGGTTGGGGATGCAGAGGGGTTGGGGATGCAGGGGGTTGGGGATGCAGAGCTGGGGACACAGCTCTGGGCGTCCCCAGATCCCCAGGTTCTCTCCCCAGCCAGCTGCAGAGGGTCTGGCAGAGGTGGTGGTGGAAGGAAATGCCAAATGGTCTAGAAGAGGAGAATTGCTGAGTGTCCTTCAGCAAAGTGCCTTCTCCATTTAGCTGAACACTTCCTGAGGGCAGGAGCCTCGGTCCTGCCCCAGTGAAGCCCTCCTGGAGGCAGACACAGCCTTTTTATGCAGTAGATTAATTTTCTCGTGGCTGCAGGGATTAGTGTGTGTGAGGCTGGTATCAGAGGGGAGCTTCCCATCAAGCCCACAGTAATTACAGCTCCAAAGGGCCTTTCCCCCCTCCCTCTTGCTCGAGGTATAACTTCAGCACAAAAATAAAGAAGTAATTAAGGGACTGTATTGAACTGAGTGAGAGGCACTGACTTAGACTTAGCTTTTCCTTTTTCTTTCAAGCCTGAGCTCTGCCCTTCCATAAAGCTTGAGCTTCCTTCAAAGAGTCAAAGATTTTCCCCACTTTCTTCCTCTTTTGTTCCTGCTGCACTCTGCTGAGCCCGAGAGGCTCAGGGATGATCTGGAGGGTTATTGCCACTGCTGCTTCCCTGGGTGGGGGTGGATTTGGGGATCAGTGACAGCTGGAGGAAAAGAGTTTTTAAAGAAGCCAGGAATGTGAAATTCAAGTGGTGTGTGCTTGCTGAATTCTGACAGGCCATGGAGGAGGAGCAGGAGTAGGGAAGTGGTGGTGCCCCTGTACTGGGCACTGGTGAGGCCACAGCCTCAAACTCTGGGGTCAGTTTTGGATTCCTCACTCCAAGAAGGACACTGAGGAGCTGGAGCAGATCCAGAGAAGGATAACAAAGCTGGGGAAGGGTCTGGACAACAGGGCTGGTGAGGAGCAGCTGGGGGAAATGGGCTGCTTTAGTCTGGAGAAGAGGAGGCTGAGGGGAGACCTCATTGCTCTCCACAACTCCCTGAAAGGAGGCTGCAGTGAGGTGGGGTTTGGTCTCTTCTCCCTAGGATCAGGGGGTAGAAGGAGAGGAAATGGCCTGGAGTTGTGCCAGGGGAGGGTTAGGTTGGAGATGAGGAATAATTTCTTTGCTGCAAGAGTGGTCAGGGATTGGCAGAGGCTGCCCAGGGAGGTGGTGGAGTCCCCATGCCTGGAGGTGTTCAAGAAACCTGTGGCCCTGGCCCTTTGGGACGTGGCTTAGTGGCCGTGGTGGTGTTGGGTGGTTGGAGTGGGGGTCTCAGAGGGCTTTCCCAAGCCAATCAGTGCTGTGTTTCTTTCATCTCTGATCCTTGCTGTCTCCTAACAGCACCATCTGGTACGAGCTGCACGCACGGGAGTGGCCCTTCAAGACCCAGCCAGCAGAGGCAATAATCTGGCAGGTGGGAAGAGGGATGAAGCCCAACCTCAGCCAGATAGGGATGGGCAAGGAGATCTCGGTAGGTGCCATGGGGCAGGTGCTGGAGCCCTCTGTGTGTGCTCATAGGGGAGGAGCCTGCTCCACTGACTCACACCCTGGGTGCGAGGGTCTCTTTGAAAAGGACCCTGTGCTGCTCAGGGTCTGCCAGCAAAAAGACCAAGAGGCCCTCCCTGCCCAGCTGGTGAGGCTCAGTCCTGATGCTGGGGCACAAGTATCAGCTCAGCTTGCATGTCCCCTCTACCCCAGCCCTTCACAAGGATATGCTGGTGGGTATGGGGTTCTTATGGGGTGCGCACATCCCCTCCATCCCAGCCCTCCAACAGGTTGTGGTGATAGAGGTGGTGTCCTCGTGGGGTGGACACATCCCCTCTGCTGCAGCCCTTCTCAAGGACGCGGTGATGGCAACAGGGTCCTTGCAGGGTGGATGCTGGGCACAGGGGTTGCTGTGGGAGAGGAGCTGGCTCTGTTGGCTCATGCACTCACCCTGTGTGGCTACAGGACATCCTCCTCTTCTGCTGGGCCTATGAGCAAGAGGAGAGACCCACCTTCACCAAGCTCATGGACATGCTGGAGAAACTGCCAAAGCGCAACCGTCGCCTTTCCCACCCCGGGCACTTCTGGAAGTCAGCAGAGTAAGTCCCTGTCCCTGCCTGGCCCTCCCATGCCAGCTCTGTCTGCACTCCTCACCCCCTGCCCTCATGCTGGCCCTGGGGAACAAGCTGTGGGGACATTTGATGCCACCTCAGGGGGCAAGGGTGGGTAGAAAGAGTGCCCACACAGTGGCGTGCCCGTGCCGGCTGTCACCAGAGTGCCAGCACCCTTAGGACATGATGGAGGTTGGAGCAGAGGACCTTTAAAGCTCCTTTCTGTGATCACACCTGGGGACATCAGCCAGGGCTCCTGTGCCTGCCTGTGCAGTTTTCCCTCCTGGAAAGGGTTATTTTGCCTTCTTTTGCCCAGACTGATCTAGTGAGGGGCAGATGTGGGTCTCTCCCCAGACCCAGAGCTTGTGGCACCCTCCACATCTCCCAGCAGTGAGAGAAGGGGAAGGTCTCTTCCTGCAGACAGCTTGTGGCCAAGTCCTGCTCCATTTCACTGCTTGGGCTTAGTCACATCTCTGTGCTTCAGCAGCCCAAATGGGTCCCCAGTCAGGGGTTCAGGATCTGGCATGGTGGCAGCAGCAGGCAGAACGCAGAAGAGTCCCTTAGAAACTCATTTTCTTCCCTGGATTTCAGCAGATTGTGACAAACAGGCCCAAAAGCCCAACCCCTGTGGGGGCTGCATGCACAAAAGGGATTTTTTTTCCTTCTTCCTGGGCCATGGAAGGTGCAAATAGGGATGGAAGGAAGGAGGCAAAGGTGGGCTAAGGGAGAGAAGTGAGGGCACTTCAGACTGCTTCAGGCATCCCTCTTGGACCCCGCCGAGGGTTGAAGATGTCGATTCCTCCTCCTGCATCTGACGACCAACCTCCTCCCTTCCTCACCTGCGTGTGGAGCACGGACAGCCCCAAGGTTGTGGGCACAGCAGAAGCTGCTGGAGTGTCCCCTGTGTCACCTGCCATCCCCCTGTGTGCTTGGGGCTGATGTGGGGCTCCTGGGAAGAGCAGGAAGCCAGCGGCCAGGTGGCCCCCAACTCACCCGGAACGTAAGCTGTTAATCAGGAGGGAAGTTAATTAGCAGGCACCAGGGTGGCTCTGGCAGCCAGGCAAGGAAAGCTGAAGGTTGATGGCCCCCAAGGCAGCAGGCTGTGTAATTGCTTGGTTTGGTTTGAGAAGGGTTTTGCAATCACCCAGCCACGCTCTACCTGCCACCAGCTTCTCCTTAATTACAGGCCCCCTCTTCAGCCAAGTGTGAGGGGAGGGAGGAAGCTTCGGCTCGGTGCCTGCCTTCCACCTGAGCTGCCTCCTTCCTTGGGCACTTGGCTCCAGTCGCTGCCCCCGTGCAGGGGGACGTTTTGTAAGGCCCTGTGGTGACAGGAGGGGAGGGGCAATGCTTTGAAACTGGAGCAGGGGAGATTTAGGTTGCACATCAGGAGGAAGCTCTTTACTGTGAGGCTGGCGAGAGGCTGCAACAGGTTGCCCAGGGCAGTTGTGGATGCCTCGTGCCTGGAGACGTTCAAGGCCAGGCTGGATGAGGCCTTGAGCAACCTGGTCTAGTGGGAGGTGTCCCTGCCCATGGCAGGGGTTTGGAACTAGATGACTGAAGGTTCTTTCCAACTCAAGCTACTCTGTGATTCCCTTAAGTCCCAGCTTCCCCACAAGGTCCTTTCTCACCCAGAAGCTCTGGTGAGCTAGCTGCACTATCCAGGATCTCTGCCACCCCTGCATGAAGGAGACAGGGGGTCAAAACCCCTTGGGGTCCTGCTGTGGGGAGAGCCTGGGTGGGTGTGGATGAATGAAGTGGCTCTGAGCAACCTGCTCTAGCTGCAGATGTCCTTGCTGGGTGCAGGGAGGTTGGACAAGATGAGCTTTAAAGGTCCCTTCCAACCCAACCAAGTCTGAGATGTGGATGGGGTGAGGTGTGTGGTACCCAGCAAGCTCTTTCCCCTCTGGACAATGCTAAATCCAAGGGCTGCCTGCACCAGGACAACCCTCTGCAGGCTGCTGGGAAGGTTCATGGCTGCACTCAGGAGCAGCTCCATGGCAAGCCCATCCAGGAAGGCTTTTTGCCATGAGCTGCCCTGCAAACTCCATGGTCCCAGGGGGTGAAGCACCCAGTACTGGCTCTACTCTGTTGTGTCAGCAGTGTGCCTGGGGGCATGGAAGGCCAGTGGCATCTTGGCCTGGATCAGGAATAGTGTGGCTAGCAGGACTAGGGGTGGAATTCTGCCCTGTACTGGGCACTGGTGAAGCCAAAACTTCAAGCACTGTGTGCAGCTCTGGGCCACTCACTTCAGGAAGGATCTTGAGATGCTGGAGCAGGTCCAGAGGAGAGGAACCAGACTGGGGAGGGGCTGGAGGGAAAGTCATGAGAGGAGAGGCTGAGGGAGCTGGGGGTGTTCAGCCTGGGGAAGAGGAGACTTAGAGGGGACCTTATCTCTCTGCAACTACCTAAAAGGAAGGTGTAGTCATGTGGGGGTCAGGCAACTTGTGACAGACAAGAGGGCATGGCCTGAGGCTGTGCCAGGGGAGGTTTGGGTTGGATAGTAGGAAGCACTTCCTCCCAGGAAGGGATTAGGCACTGGGGTGTGCTGCCCAGGGAGGTGGTGGAGGCACCATCACTGGAGGGCTTGAAGAACAGCTTGGATGTGGCTCTTGGTGGCAGGGTTCAGCTGCAGTGGTGGTGTCAGGTCATAGGCTCAACCTGATGATCTCAGAGGTCTTTTCCAGCCTCACTGACTCTGTGATTCTGTCCCTTCCAGGCTGTGACGGGAGGAGCTAAGGGACAGTGCCTTCCTCCCGTGGCGGTTCTCCTCTTCCTCTCCTTCCCAGCCTGGCGCTGCAGAGGGGCGAGGGGCACCGGGGGCTGCCAGCAGCAGGACGGGCGGCAGCCTCCTCACCCGCGGTGTTTCGCCCTGCGAAGCCTCTCTGCAAGGGCTGGAGGAGCCGAGCCGGCGGCCGAGGCGCGGGGACCCCCGGCTGCGGCGGCACCAGGACAATGAGCAGCTCTCAGTGCACACGGGCTGGGGTCTCAGGCCCCTTCCCCACCGAGTATCAGAATCGTTGTGGTTGGGAAAGACCTTTAGGACCATCAAGTCCAACCGACCACGAGGCAGTGGCTTCAGGTTACCCCCAGGGCTCCTCTGGTCGCAATCAGCACGGTCAGCGCCGGATGCTGGGTCGGGGAGGGGTTGCTCCTTGGTTCTCAGTGGGGTTTGTTTCATTTCCTTCGGGCTTTTTTTCCCCTTCTCTCTTCTTTTGTTTTGTTTTGTTTTTTCCCCTCCCTATTTCTTTCTTTCTTTCTTTTTAATTTATTTTCCCCCTTTCTTCTTAATGCAAACCACAAAGGAGGAGGCGCTGCTGATTCCTAAGCTTAACACTGGGGCCTGCCAGGGCCAGGGGGTGCCACCCCCCGCCGTGGGGAAATGCATCTGCGGAGCCAGAGCGGGAGGAGTCCTGCTCCCCCTCCCCCAGGCCTTGTCAAGCCCTTTTACAGGCAGTGGTGACCTTTTGCAAGTGGCTGCTTTACCTCCTGGCCGTCCTCACTTACGTTCCAACCCCCTTCAGTTCTCCCTCTCAGCAGGACACATCTCCATGTCCCCATTACTTTAGCCATTCGTCCCAGCGTGTCTCTAATCAGCCAGCCTCCCCCTCTTGCCCTCCCCACGGCCTTGCTTTTGCTCTTGGCTTCAATCTTTCCTGCCCAAGCCCTGGGTTTGGGGATGCTCTGAGGCTGGGCAGAGCGGAGCAGCCGGGGTTGGGCTCCTTTCCTTCTCTTGTTGCTCCTCACTGGATCCAGGGATGGAGACACGCTCTGGTTGTACAGGGCATCTCCCTTTCCAGCCCCACACGTGGGAGCTGTGAACATCTCTGCTGGACAAGCAGCCATGCCCAGCAGTGTGTTTTGTTCCCCCTGCAGATTCACCTCCCAGCAGCCAAACCCTGGACTTCCCTGCAGAGATGCTCTCTGGGCAGTGCCTCAGAGCCCCTGTTGCCATCTGAATGTTGTGTGCTGGTATTTCCCTCTCCCTGTCAGCTCAGATGGGCCCTCAAGCCCATTAGATGAGCTGTCAAGCAACCAATGATAGCAAATTGTGTTTGCAGGCTTTTATTGAGCATAATTGCTTGACAGGAACCATCCTGAATAATTCAATCCTACTCCAAGTTAGCTTTAATTTGGTGACATGACGAAGCTCTGCAAAACTAACCGGCCCTGGTTTGTTTGCTGCTCCTCTCCCCCCTTCCCCCTCCCCCTGCCAGTGTTTGAACCACTTTAGCATAAGTAAATGAAGATTAGGAACCTAATTGCAGCTAGGAAGAGATGGTGCTGTGGTCGTGGGGGTGTGTAGGAGGGGGCTTTTATTCCTTCAGATTTGCACACGTGCAGATGTACAAACTCTGAAGCAGGCAGGAGAAGTGGGGTTGGGGGGGTGCTGGGGAGGGAGGGGATGTTCAATCTGGCCTCCCAAGTGCTGGCAGAGGGTTGAGCCTCCTGCAGATGCTTTTGGGATGTTTGCTGTGCCATGTGGTTGTTTCTCGCTCTCAGATGTTTTGCACGAGGCAGAGATGAGCCAGGATCACCTGCTTCTGCCTTTGGTGCTGAGAGCAAGTGAGAGAAGCAGAAGAGGGCAGGATGTGCCTTGGTTTGTCCTAACTGCCCCCTGCAGCGGGCAGCCCGGGCTCCTCGTCGTCCCCTGGGTGTGATGCTGCAAAGCTCAGCGTGGTTGGCTGGGCATCACCTCATCCCACTGACACAGAAGGATGCTCCATGGCTCTTCTGCCTCCTCCACATCCCTCCTCTTCCCTCACCATCTTCTTCATCCCACCCGTGCCTGTCCTCCCCATCCCAACCCTTCCCTGCCCTCTCCACCCTCAGCGTGTGCTCACTTGTGCCATAAATGTTGCACTGAGCCTCGGAGGCTCTTTGAGTTTTCACCAATGCCTTCACCCTTGGTGGTCCTGGGGTCCTTGGGCAGGACAATCCTCCTGTTGCTGGAGGTCATGGCTGCTGGAGGGGCAGGAGGAGGCCTCACCAGTCCCCAAACCATGCTCAGATGGAGTGATCACAGTAGAAGGTTGGTGTCCTCCTTGCTGAGTGGTTTTAGTTTCTGAGTAGGTGTGAACGTTCCTGGGTGAGCTGTAGGGAGTGGAATGTGTTGGAAGGATGAAGGAGGTGATACCCTGGGCGAGGCTCAGCACCAGGGCTGGCAAAGTGCTGTAGCCTGATAGATGTGGTGCAGGTTTCTAGTCGTGGAAGCCTTGAAGGGCTTGCAGTGGGTTTGGTCTCTGTCTGGAAAGTCTCACCTTGGCCTGTGCCCCCCTGGGGCCCCAACGGTGGCTGCTCTGTTTTCTCAGCTGAGGCTGGAGGAAACAAGTGGATGGATGAGCATGCTGATTGGGTCACCCCCCTGGTGTCAGGTCCTCAGGGCTCTGTAGCCAGTCCCTTAGGCTTTGGGCATCTGAAAGGAGCTGAGCGCTCCTCTAGCCAACGAATCTTGGCAGCTCTTCCCTCAGCTCCCTCCCCTTTCACTTCCCTCACTGTGATTCAAGAGATGTAATTCATTCCCTCACCAGCTCAAGGCAGACAGGGATCTGCTGGAGAGAGTCCAGCAGAGAGTTATGAGGATGGTGAAGGGACTTGAACATCTTTCCTACAGAGAAAGGCTGAGAGCCCTGGGGCTGCTCAGTCTGGAGAGGAGAAGGCTGAGAGAGGACCTTGTCAATGTCTATAAATATCTGAGGGGTGGGTGTCAGGATGCAGGTGCCAGGCTCTTGGTGGTGCCCAGTGACAGAACAAGGAACCACAGGCACAAACTAGAACCCAGGAAGTTCCACCTCAACATAAGGAGAAACTTCTTTGGTGTGAGGGTGCTGGAGCCCTGGAGCAGGCTGCCCAGAGAGGTTGTGGAGTCTCCTGCTCTGGAGAGATTTCAAACCCACCTGGATGTGTTCCTGGGTGCTCCTGCTCTGGCAGGGAGGTTGGACTGGATGATCTCTGGAGGTCCCTTCCAACCCCTAACATCTTGTGACTCTGTGATTCTTTGGAGCTTGTCCAAGGCACAAGCAGAGGAGAAAAACTTCGGTGTGAGGGTGCTGGAGCCCTGGAGCAGGCTGCCCAGAGAGGTTGTGGAGTCTCCTGACCTGGAGACTTTCCAACCCACTTGGATGTGTTCCTTTGTGACCTGGGTGACCCTGCTTTGGCAGGGGGCTTGGACTGGATGATCTCTGGAGGTCTCTTCCAAGCCCTACCCTTCTGGGATTCTGTACTGTCTCAGCCTGACCATGAGCAGAGCCATTGCACCACAGTATTGATGTGGACAAACAGCTGCCCTGTATTTACCCCAAATCAACCCCAAAGAGCAGCTCCTTCCCTTCCACTCAGTGCAGCCCCCCTGGCTGGGCAGCCCTGGTGCCTCCACCACGCTGCCCTGATCTTGGAAAGTCTTCACTGTTCAAGAAAGCCAAACCAACAAATCTTCCTTTTCAGTTGTTGTTCTCTGGGGTGGTTTTGAGTCTGGCTTTTGAGAGGGTTGAGGCTTGGGCTTTCCCCCTCCGTTTAAAAATACGCAGCCCTTCAGCAGGGAGAGAAGGTGGGGGAAGCTCCCCACAATGCCCTCTAAGAGGAGGACCAAAGGAGTGAGGAGGTGCATCTGGTGGCTTGGTTTAGCTGTGTGAGCTGGAGGAGGGATGGGTTGTGCTGGGTTCAGCAGTGATGTTTTGAGCAGCAGCCTGAGAGGTGGGAAACCACCCCCAAGCCCTGGGGACATCCCCAGGTTCTTACCTGTGAATCAGCTCCAGTGATGTTCGTAGATGGTTTGGGTTGGAAGGGACCTCAAAGATCATCCAGTTCCAACCCCCCTGCCATGGGCAGGGACACCTTCCTCTAGCCAAGGCTGCTCAAGGCCTCATCCAACCTGCCCTTGAACACCTCCAGGGAGGGGACATCCATGACCTTCCTGGGCAACCCATCCTCCAGCTCTTAGCTGCTTTATCCTTTGGTTTCCCTCCAAGGCTCTTCCCCAAGCTCCCCAGTCCCTGACCTTGCTTTTGCCTGAAGGTTTTTTTTCTTGCCCAGCATTGCAATGCTCATGGGGAACACCATCTTTAGGGCTGGGTAGTAAAGCCACTCCCAGTGCATGGCCCCAAAGCACTGTGTCCTCCTTTGGCTGCTAAATGATGTCCCCTGGTCCTGCTGCTGCTTCTATCTCACCTTTCTCCCCAGCTTACCCCAGTCCTCACCGAGCTGTGACTGGGTGGCCCTTGGTGAGCTCAGAGTCCAGCCCTGATGACTTTTTATCACCCAGTGCTTGACCATGGCAGGAGCTGAGCTGATGAAGAGTTCAGACTGACAGAAATGAATGTCTTGGTGGTGGAGGAGTTGCTCAGCCTTTGCTGGATGCAAGGGGAGAGTGGGTGCCAACTTGGCCTCTGTGGCCATCCTAAGGAGCAGGGCAATCCTGCTGGTGTCATAGTGTCTGCACACCCCCCCCCCCCCAAAAAGTGCCATGGGGGAGCCCTGGGTGGGTGGGGGAGCGTTGCAAGCCCACCAGCATCCAGCTCTCCACTGGGCACCTTCACTTTCCTTCCACCTTTTTTCCCCCACCATTTATTTATTCTAATTTATTTTAATTTATTGATTATTTTTGTGTGTGTGGTGGGGGGAGGGGGGGGGAAAGGAGGGGGTGACAGTGACTTTTTGGGGTTTGTTTTGGAGAAGTTTGGTCAACTGTAAAAAGCTTTCTTGGCTTTCCAGTGGCCCTGTAAAGTAGGCTGTTCCATTTCCTTGTACATAAAGTATATATAAATATATATACACACCTCTCTATATGATCTATAGAGACACCTGCAGCCCCAACCAGCTCTCGCTCCTCCACACGTCCCACCTCGACTCGATGGCCTGCTTGGTTTGGTTCTTTTTTCTCTCTGTGCTTAGTTTCTGGCTGTTGAAGAATGAGCTCAGTTTTCATTTCCTCCCTTTTTCCCTCCCTTTTTCCCTCCCTTTTTCCCTCCTCCCTTTTTCCCTCCCTTTTTCCCTCCCTTTTTCCCTCCCTTTTCCCTCCCTTTTCCCTCCCTTTTTCCCTCCCTTTTTCCCTCCCTTTTTCCCTCCCTTTTTCCCTCCCTTTTTCCCTTCCCTTCTCCCTCTCTCCCGCCCTTCCCTTCTCCCTCTCTCCCGCCCTTCCCTTCTCCCTCTCTCCCTCCCTTCCCTTCTCCCTCTCTCCCTCCCTTCCCTTCTCCCTCTCCCTCCCTCCCTTCCCTCTCTCCCTCCCTCTCTCCCTCCCTCTCCCTCTCTCCCTCTCTCTCCCTCTCTCCCTCCCTCCCTCCCTCTCTCCCTCCCTTCTCCCTCTCCCTCCCTTCCCTTCTCCCTCTCCCTCCCTTCCCTTCTCCCTCTCCCTCCCTTCCCTTCTCCCTCTCCCTCCCTTCCCTTCTCCCTCTCCCTCTCCCTCTCTCTCCCTCCCTCTCCCTCCCTCTCCCTCCCTCTCCCTCCCTCTCCCTCCCTCTCCCTCCCCTCCCTCCCTCCCTCCCTCTCCCTCCCTCTCCCTCCCTCTCCCTCCCTCTCCCTCCCTCTCTCTCCCTCTTTCTTTTACTATAACCACACACACAAATCTGTCTCTCTATATTTTGTTGTCCTCATGGCAAAGCTCTGGTGCAACCACCCCCACCCCCCCCCCCCACCCGCCCCGAGCAGTCGATTCTGGTGCGAAAAGCAAGAAGAATAAATAGGAAATCGCCCCACAAAGCAGCAACAACAACAACACTCCCTCCTCTCCCCCTCCCCCCCACCCCATACTAAACCCTGAGGAAGGCAGGATGGCTTCTGTAAATTTGTACAGTAACATTTCTAACGTTTTCTACACTTGAAGAAAGTTTATTTCTAATGTCAGCCGTCTGCCTGGGTGCGAAGCGCTGTGACCTGCAGCAGTGGATAGCCATTTGTTCCCCGTGGTTTCTCGTGCAGTGTTTGGTGAGGTGACAGTGTATGAATTATTTATGCCAATAAAAAAGACCCAAAACCGCAAAAAAAAAACCCAACCCCAAACTAAACCAAACGCCACCCCCACCTCCGAAAGCCCTCGCGGCCCTCTGCTCCTTCTCTGTGCCCGCACCGCTCGCTCCCTCTGCTGCAGCCCCTCCCAGGCGTGGGGTGGGAGGGTTTGTCTGTGTTGGGGCTGGACCCTCAAGAGCCTCTCGGTGCTCCAGGGATGCTCCCTGCCTCGCTCTGGCATCCCCTCCCAGGCGTGGGGTGGGAGGGTTTGTCTGTGCTGGGGGCTGGACCCCCAGGAGCCTCTCCTTGCTCCAGTGATGCTCCCTGCCCTTGCCTTGCTCTGGCATCACCTCCCAGACATGGGGTGGGAGGGTTTGTCTGTGCTGGGAGCTGGACCCTCAAGAGCCTCTCAGTGCTCCAGGAATGCTCCCTACCTTGCTCTGGCATCACCTCCCAGTCATAGTGTGGGAGGATTTGTCTGTGCTGGGGCTGGACCCCCCAGGAGCCTCTCATTGCTCCGGGGATGCTCCCTGCCCTTGCCTTGCTCTGTCATCACCTCCCAGTTGTGGGGTGGGAGGGTTTGTCTGTGGCGGGGTTTGTCCATGGCAGGGTTTGTCTGTGCACCACTCTCCTCCACCAGCCCCCAGGGGCATCTTGGTGCTCAGGTGATTCCCCCTGTCCTCACTTTGACCCCAGCATCACATCCTGGCCTTTCGAGGTGGGAGGATTTGGCCCTGGCAGGATCTGGACCACTCTCCTCCATCAGACCCCTGGGGGCTTCTCGGTGCTGAGGTCTGCTCCAAGCACTTCTGAACGCTCCTTTTCCTCTCTTCCCACCACACCACCTCGCGGCTTGGCCCCCTGGGGAGGGTAATTCACGGTGAACATTTGGATGGGAGCCACAAGGAGACGCAGCAGCTGATAAGAGGGGAGTGGAGCAAAGTGCAGGGCAGGCAGCAGATTGATTAATCTCTGCTTGGCAGAGGGGCCGGGCCGGGTGCTGGGGGGGTGGGGGAGGGACGCTGGTCCCCCTGTGGGGATGGCTGAGCCCGGTGATGAAGCGCTGGAGGTTCCTGGCATCTGCTGCTTTGTTTGTTTGCTTCTCCCATGCTGTTTTACTGGGGAGCCACCATAAATCTGCATCCCAGCCCGTTGGAGAGCAGCAGCTGCCCTCACTGGCAGGGCTGGCACCGGCAGCACCCGGCGGAGGGAGACGGAGAAGGAAATCACAGAGGATTTGTGTTCCCCCCTCCATCCCTCCTCACTATCTCACTGTCTCCCAAGAGCTTGAAAGGTATAATAATGATGGCTCACCATTAATAATCCATGAACACTCAACACTCCTCCTGGTGAGGGCTTTTCATCTTTCAAAGCCTGCAGGAGCTGGTAACCAATTAAACCACTCACATCCCGGGCAGGGAGAGGTGAGGGGATGGCTGGCTGAGGGGGATTTTCCTTGGAAGGGTGGAAAGGGGATGCTGTGATGGGGCATGGATCTCCCAGAGGAGAGAGAAAGAGGGGATTGGGGAGTAAAGTGCCACCACTTGATGCCCTCTCCCTGCCAGCGACTTTGCCGCCTCCCCCAGCTCCCTTGCAGGCCGAATGGGATGCAGCTGTGGTGATGTCCCCACCCCTGGCACAGCTGGTAATAACCAGGGGGTTCAACCCTGCTGGTGCCTAGAATCATGGAATTGTTAGGGCTGGAAGGGAGCTCAAGGCTCAGCCAGTTCCAAACCCCCTGCCATGGGCAGGGACACCTCACACCACAGCAGGTTGTTCACAGCCACCTCCAGCCTGGCTGGAAACACCTCCAGGCAGGAGGCTTCCACCACCTCCCTGGGCAGCCTGTGCCAGGCTCTCACCACCCTCATGGGCAACAACTTCTTCCTCACATCCAATCTCAATCTCCCCATTTCTAGTTCTGCTCCACCCCCCCAGTCCTATCCCTCCCTGACACCCTCAAAAGTCCCTCCCCAGCTTGCTTGTAGCCCCCTGCAGATCCTGGAAGGCCACAAGAAGGTCTCCTTGGAGCCTTCTCCTCTCCAGACTGCACAACCCCAACTCCCTCAGCCTGTCCTCCCAGCAGAGCAGCTCCAGCCCTCTGCTCCTCCTCGTGGCCCTGCTCTGGACACCTTCCAGCACCTCCAGATCCTTCCTGGCACAGAGGCTCCAGAACTGGACCGAGAGCTCCAGCTGTGGTGTGAGCAGAGCGGAGCAGAGGGGCAGAATCCTCTCCCTGGCCCTGCTGGCTGTTCCTCTCTTGCTGCAGCCCAGGTTCCCCTGGGATCAGTCTGGAGGCTCCCACCAGCCTGCAGCATGACTGGTTGGCACCAGGGTGTGAGTGGGCAGGCAGGGCCCTGGTGGTTGCAGGTCTTTGGGGCCAGCTGCTAATTGAAAAGCTGAGCCCCTGCTGTGCCCAGCACAGGGATGCTGAGCTCGCTCCTGGCTTGTGGCTAATGAGATGGCAGCACCAGGGTGGGAATAAATGTGCCACATATCCCCACATCCACGGTGCTGGAGGATGAGAGGTGCCTCTGGAGACAGGTCTGCATGGATGCACAGGGGGGAGCGTGCCTGTGGAGCCCCAGGAGCGCGCACACACGTGTCTGTCATCTCTTTGCTCTGGGTGAATCAGGAGCCATTAATATTTCACAGGAGAAGGATAAAAGCAGGGAGAGAGGAAAAAAGACCTAAACCCCCAGGACACTGCCTCCAGCCCCCCTGATGCCCCTCCTGGGTGAGCCCACGGGGCAAGAATCAGCCAGCCCAGTGCCCTCACCCAGCCCAGCCCTGGGGGTTCTCAGAGGGCTCAGGGCTGCACAGGGTTTGCAGTGCATGAAAACCACTCTGCATGACCTCAACACTTGCACTGAAGCCCTAACCAGGATGGGGCTGCTGGGTGTCCTGGAACACTGATCCATCCTGTGGCTTCTGGCCCTCCCCAGGCTGGGCACAGCCCTGGCAGGGGCTGGGGTTGTGGCAGTGCCCAACAATGAGGTATTGTTTGGCCACTGTAATTTATGTTTCCTCCCCAGGCTTGCTGGGGCTTTCTCAGGAGCCTCAGTGAGCCCTCACTGCAGGAGCAGGGGCTGGTCCCTTCTGGGGGGGCCATGGGAGGGTTGAGCTCCCCAGAGCCACCCCAGTAAAGACCGGGGAGGTCTTGCCTGGGTGATGCACACATGGGCACAGGCTGGGGGACAAAGCACAGCTCCTGCCCTTTGTTAGGGTTTGGTTAAGCTCAGCAAAGGCTCTCCTGCCCCACGAGCAAGACATGCTGCTCCACTATGGACCTCCTGGAGAACTTTGTGGGGGCTGGGGGGAGCTGGCAGCCGATTCTGCATGGGCTAATTGGCCTCTTCTGTGGTGGCCCCCAGCCCTTCAACGGGAGTGTGTCTCTGAGCACAGCGGATGCCCCTTTGCAGAACGACCTGCCTCCTGAGTGGGATTAACACCAGCTGGGGCACGCCAGGGAGCTGCCCAGCTTTCCCCTGGCATTTCCCCCCTGCCCTGCCCTGCCCAGCTGCTGGGGAAGGGGCTGCCCTGGCCCTCGTGGCTCTGCTGTCCCATTGCTCAGCAGGTTTCCTTTCCTCACTTCTATTTTCAGAGCGGGACAGAAACCTGAGCCCCTCACTGCTTTCGCTTTGTGCTTGGGGACACGACGTGAGCTCCTCCTGCTTGGCTTCCAGCACAGGACCCTTTCCTCCAGGCAGCTCTGGGAAGGAGCAGCAATTCCCAGGTCCCAGCTTTCTGTCCTAAGCTTTGCACCTGCAGCTTCCTCTGAGGGTTAGAGATCCACAGCAGCACCAGGTAGAAAAAAACCCACCCGGCTGGAGGCTCTCCAGTGCCTCACAGCTCTGCACTGGTTCCTTGTTCGTCGGGACAGGGTGGCCTGGGGGGTGTGAGGGCATCCACCCGCTGCTGGGTGGCCCTCAGGGTGTGGAGATGGGCCCGTGGTGCTGAAGGCCCCCTTGGAAAATCAGCTCCCAGCTGTGCCTGGGCACGTGGAGGGCTGTGCTCACCCAGGGGGCATTTGGGCAGCTGGCATCAAGAGAGCTGTGGCCAGAGGAGAAGTTGTCCTAGTGGGCATGGGCTGAGCTTTCCAGGCACTTTGGGGTGCCAGGCATTGCCGTGGTGGGCCTCTGGAGGGCATGAGGAAGACCTCCTTGTGCCCCCTATCCCAGGGGCAGGGGTGCTCTGTGGTACCTAATGTCTCCATGTCCTCATTTCCCAGCGATGAAGAGAAACATCCCAGCAGCCTGGCTGCTACCAGGTACTGTGGGTGAGCCTTCAGCTTCTCCTCTCTTCCTTGGAAGAGAGCTCTTCCTGTGGGAAGAGCTCATCTGGGTGCTGTTCCCTCCAGCTCCATGGTGAAGAGCATGTCCAGGGAAGGGCCATGAGGATGAGCAGGGGGCTGGAGCTGCTCTGCTCTGAGGACAGACTGAGGCAGTTGGGGTTGTGCAGGCTGGAGAGGAGAAGCTCCAAGGAGACCTATTTGTGGCTTTCCAGTATCTGCAGGGGGCCACAAGAAAGCTGGGGAGGGACTTTTGAGGGTGTCAGGGAGTGATAGGACTTTGGGGGGATGGAGCAAAACTAGAAGTGGGGAGATTGAGATTGGATGTTAGGAAGAAGTTGTTCCCCAGGAGGGTGGTGAGAGCCTGGCACAGGTTGCCCAGGGAGGTGGTGGAAGCCTCGTCCCTGGAGGTGTTTGCAGCCAGGCTGGAGGTGGCTGTGAGCAACCTGCTGTGGTGTGAGGTGTCCCTGCCCATGGCAGGGGGTTGGAACTGGCTGAGCCTTGAGCTCCTTTCCAGCCCTGACAATTCTATGGTTCTGTGATCATCCTGAGCTTGGCTGGCTGTGGACAGCTAGACCTGGGCAGAACCTGGCAGCAGGTGGTGCCTGCCTGCATTTGCTCTCTGGGAGCATTGGAGTGAGCCATCTGTGGGGGAACCTCACAACAACTGCAATCTGCTGGGGCAATGCAGCCCTTCCATGGAGCAAAGAGACCTTTCTCCCTCTGCACTGGCCCTAGCATGACTGCACCCAGTCGTGCAGCAGCTCTAGAAGCTCACAGGGGCACCTGTGAAGGGCTCTTGGCAAATCATGCTCATGGATACCTGTTTGTCTTGAGGGCTTTTGCAGTGCTGGCTGCTTGGTTCTTTCCAACCCCTCCAGTGTGGCTCAGGGGTGCAAACCCCTGCAGACTGTGGCCACAGGTGTTTGGGGGTGCCCCAAGCTCGGAGGTCAGCTGTTCCTCTGCATCTGCTGACACTGCACCAATGAGTTCCCATGGCCTCAGCTTCTGCCCCGTGACTGAGGGGACACAGGAGGGGACAGCAACCTCCAGGCTGCTGGATGCTGAGTTTAGAGTGGTGCCAGCATGGTGGCCAGGCCCCAGGTTGAGTTTCACTTGCTGGTGGTTATTTTCAGGGCTGCAAATCCCTGATGGTGATGATGCTTGTGACTATGTGTGTCTGGTGAAGTCACCCCGGGAACGAGGTGTCCTTTCTCAGCCTGGCCACGCTGCTGCCTCTGTTCTCAGAGGTAGATTTAGGCTGGAGATTGAAAAGGAATTCTTTACAGTGAGGCTGGTGAGCCACTGGAACAGGTTGTGGATGAAGCCTCTCTGGAGGTGTTCAAGGCCAGGCTGGATGAGGCTTTGAGCAACCTGGGCTGGAGGGAGGTGTCCCTGCCCATGGCAGGGGGGTTGGAACTGGATGATCCTTAAAAGTCCCTCCCAACCCAACCCATTCTGTGATCCTGTTATGACTCTATGATTATCCAACTTGCATCCTCTGATTTTCAGCTGCTTACTCCATGCAGCTCCTTTTCCAGCACCCTGGGTGCAGCTGGGTCCTTGCTTACCCCTTGCACCAGGAGCTTCCTGCTCAGATTAACCCACAGCATCCTACCATGCAGTGACTGCTCCCTGCTCCACACCCAGAGCCCAGCAAAACCCCAACGTGCTGGGCTCCTCCTGGGTTTGTTTTACACTGGCAGCAGTGCATCTGTGCTGGAGGAGCAACTAAACCATGGCTTTGCCAGCTCACGGCATCACAGACTGCTGGGATTGGAAGGGACCTCTGGAAATCATCCACTCCAACCTCCCCTGCTAAAGCAGGGCACCCACAGCAGCTTGCCCAGCAGCACAATGGCCGGGGGGGTGGAAGCTCTCCACACAAGGAGACTCCACAACCTCCCTGGGCAGCCTGCTCCAGGCCTCCAGTACCCTCACACCAAACAAGTTTCACCTCCTGGGTTCCAGTGATAGTTGTCCCTTGTCCTGTCCCTGGGCACCACTGATATGAGTCTGGCCCCAGCCTCTTGCCCCTCACCCCTTAGCTCTTGATGAGCATCGAGGAGAGCCCCAAGGTGATACTGGCTCAGCACTGGTTTGCAGCCTGCACCCCATGAATCCCATCTGCGTCCACAGGGACGTGGGAGGCTGCAGGCAGCTGCTGTATCAGGAAGAGGATGATTTGGGCAGTGGGGATCCCTTGCTCTGTGGCTGTGCAAATCCTCTTGGTGCTGTCCCCCAGGTCCTGTCCCAGGGCTTGGCTCAGAGCAAACCTGCCTTGGGTGCCAGGAGGAAAATGGATTGCTCCATTATCCAGCTCTCTCCCACACCTTAAATACAATGCAGCTGTCAGGAGAGGGGCCCTTGGGTGCTGCTCACCTACACCTTGTGGATGCAGGTGAGCAACTCAACTCCAACCTCCCGGGGAGCACCTGTGGGGTTTTTTTCCCCGCCAGGGGAACAATGCTGCGCCTGGACCTGGACCCAGTGGTGAGAGACACCAGGGCTAAGCTGGGGCTGCTGGGTGGAGACCCCTGGGTTAGGTCTGTGTGTGCCAGGACTGGCCCAGGAGCTTGGGGTGATACTGGGAGGGTCTCTAATGTGGGGATGTGTGCTGTGAGCTATATTTTGGGGTGCCTGTCATGCTTGGTGGGTGAGGGAGGAGAATGTGGGGCTGAGACCCTGGGAAGGTCATGCAGAACTTCTAAAGGGGCAGATGGAGACTGCTGTTGGAGTCTTAAAACACTTTTAGCTGGTGGAAAGAAGGTGGGGATGGGGAAGAGCTTGCCTTCAAGTGCTCGAGGAGCTGATAAAATAGCAACTGCCCCAGTGAGAGCTGCTGCCTGGCTGGCTGCAGCCTCAGGGGCATCCCTCCAGGGCTTCCTCCTGCACTGCTGGGGAGTCCAAGATGCCTCTAAATGCCTCCAGTTGATTACAACAGCAGACATCAGCACACAGCCCCTTCTTGGGCGTTCCCCTCCTCGTTTCCACGAAGCTGGTCGGTGGGCAGGGATGGATCCCAGGATCTAGGGCTGGGAAGCCACAGCTTGGGGTTTAAAGGCATGAGCACTGAACAGGGAATGCCTCTGTGGCGAGGCAGCTGCTCCAGAGTCTTTCTCATGGTGCAAAGCAGTGGGGACTGACTCTGACTTCGGGAGAGGAAAATGCCAGGTTAAATAGATCAAAGCAGGGCTAAAGTGGAGAGTTTTGCAAGCAAGTGGTGAGTGATGGAGGACATGCAGGACAATATTCCTGCTCTGGAGAGGTCACCTGGGGATGGGAAGGGCTTGTGTGAAGTGTAGCAGGGACCTGAGCTCTAAGTGTTGACAGCAATCAGGGCAAGATGTGACTATTGAGAACTATTTTTATGTTGCAAGGTTTGGGCTCCGTGGGGCTGAGCTGAGGCTGCTGGGCAAGAGATCCATGTCTGAGCTGGTGCAACGTGGGGGCCTGGCAAGGGGCTGACACCCTGTCAGGCTGTGCTGCCATTCCAAGAGACCTGCCCAGGCTGGAGAATTGGGTGGAGGGGAACCTCACGAAGTTCAACCAGGGTCTTGCTCCTGGGGAGGAACAACTCCCTGCAGCAGCACAGGTGAGAGGGGACCTGCTGGGAAGCAGCTCCATGAAGAAGGACCTGGGAGTGCTGGGGGACGAGCTCCCCATGAGCCAGCAATGTGCCCTCGTGGCCAAGAAACCAAATGGTCCCCTGGGGTGCATGAAGAAGAGCTGTGGCCAGCAGGTCGAGGGAGGTTCTCCTTCCTCTCTACTCTGCCTTAGTGAGGCAACATCTGGAGTCCTGGGTCCAGGTCTGGGCTCCCCAGCTTGAGAGAGACAAGGAACTACTGGAGAGAGCCCAAGGGAGGCTCCAAAGATGCTGAGGGGCCTGGAGCATCTCTGTGAGGAGCAAAGGCTGAGAGCCCTGGGGCTGTGGAGCCTGGAGAAGAGCAGCCCCAGAGGGGATCTGAGCAATGCTCAGCAAGAGATAAAGGACCAAAGGCTGGACAGAGACTCTTGTCAGTGGTGCCCAGGGAAAGGACAAAGGGCAGTGGGTGCAAACTGGAACCTAGAAGGTTCCATCTGAAGAGGAGGAGAAACTTTGTTGTGAGGGTGCTGGAGGCCTGGAGCAGGCTGCCCAGAGAGGTTGTGGAGTCTCCTTCTCTGCAGAGATTCCAACCACCCCTGGGCATTGTGCTGCTGGGCAAGCTGCTGTGGGTGCCCTGCTGGAGCAGGGGGGTTGGACTGGGTGATCTCCAGAGGTCCCTTCCACCCCTCACCCTGCTGGGGTTCTTGGGTCACTCCCTGCTTGGGGCTGGAGTGTTCTTGCTTGGGGTTAGATTCCCTTAAATTTCAGAAGGAAATTGCCTCTGTGCCAGCTGAGTTGGGGAAGTTCAGGGGCTTTGCAGGAGCTGAACTTGATGCTGAATCAAGGTGCCACTCTCCCATAAGCTGGCTGTATGCTGGAGGGGGTGTTTGGAGAAGACAGGGGACAATCAGGTGATTATTTCATCTCAGAGCCCTGGTTAATTAATGAGCAGCCCTGAGCTTGCAGCAGGTGGGGGCTGAAGTTGTGGTGAGGAGCCTGCATGTGCCTCTCTGCTTCCCCTCACTTTGTAGCTGGAGAGGGGGAATCAATGCAAAACCCTTCAAGATGCCTGGAAACCTCTGTTAGCTCCTGATCCAGCTGGGGAGGTGAAAAGTTCAAACCAAGCCCCACTGCTGCATCAAGGATGAGGGCTCCTTGCCTGTTCTTCTGGAAGTGGATTAAAAACCAAACAACCCACCCAGCTCCTTCCTCATGGAAGGGTGAAATTCCTTTGGTTTGGGGTACAAGAGCCTTGCTTGCCCTGGCTGTGGAAAGAGCCTCTCCCTGAGCCTGAGGCTTCTTGTGTTCTGCAAGAAGCATTTTGCAGAGGGGAAGTTCCTCATCCCCTGTGCTTGTGCCCTCGGGAAGCAGAGGACAGCAGTGAGGCTCTGCTCAATTTTCACTTTCCACTTCCCCCCCATTAGTTTGGTGTTGTAAACTCAAACTCGAAGCTCTTTTCCCCCCCCTCCTTGCCTTCCTTTCTCCCAACCCCACCGGCTGGCCCGAGGCAGAGGCAGCCCCCACGCCACCAAATGCTTTTAAATCAGCCCAAACCCCACAGCTTGAGCAATTCGGCAGCTTGTAAAGCAGCTTCCACCTGGGGAGGCTAAAAGTTACTGAATAACCAAACTCCTCCGGCTGCCGCCGGGGCACTGCCAGGTGTCCTGTGGGTATTTGGGGCATCCAAGCTCCCACCGCCCCCTCCCCCCATCCCGACCCTGGGGAGCTTAAGGGGATGATTCCCTGACTGAGGCGATGGGCGCGGTGCTGGGCATGGGCTGGGGGAGGGGACAGGGCCACCGGTGGGCCCCGGTGTGTGGGAATGGCACCGTGGGAAAGCAGGCTGGGGCCGCGCAGCCGGCTCGGCACCCGCACGCAGCCCTCCCGCGGCTCCACCGCCAGCCAAGCCCTTTCTGCTCGGCGCCCAGCGGCTCTCCAGCCCCTCACCTCTCGGATGGCTCCGCAGCCATGGGCTCGGTCTGTGCCTTTTGTTTGCTCTTTCTTTGGGGACTGAAATCCCACGGGCAAGGGAGGGGTGGAAGCGGGGCCTCGGCCAAGCGGTATCTGCAGCGGGGGCGAGCGGGCGAGCTGCCCGGTGGCGGGTTCTCTCCGGGCACCAGTTAGGCTGGGGGTGGCAGGAGAACCTGGGGGACCTGGCTGTGGGGTGGCAGGGAGGGGGTGGCTCCGCATGGCCGAAGGGGCGTGAATGTCTTTGGGTCCCAAAGCAATTGGGAGGTTTCCAGGTGTGGAAGGAGTGTGGTTTAACTGGTACGGGATGGTGGCGCCGGCTCTGCCCTCCTGCCCTGCTGGTGCCTTGGCCTGAGAATTACAGAGGGATCGTTTCTTTCCTCCGGCTCTCCAGCTGTTTCGCTTGTTCCTTCCCTCGGGCTCAAGTTTGGCCTTCGCAGCGGTGAGCTGGGGGCTGGCGCTGCCATCTCCAGCGCTTCAGCTGGAGCAGGAGCTCGGCAGCTGCCTCCTGTCTCAGCAGGTTGATAGGTTGGGGGGGGGGGGGGGGGGGGGGAAGCTGCAGGACCATTTGGTGCACTGAAAGACTTGAAAATCCCTCCCGTGTGCATCTTGCTGCTCTTTTAGCTTCTCCTACCCACCGTGGTCCAGCAACGATGGACTTGATCCCAAAGGTCTCTTTCTAACTGAAAAGCTTCTTCGGTGCCAAGGTGTGCTCCACCTTGACTAACCAACAGCAAACCACTGGCACACGTCAGCGCGGGTGAAGAGATATGTGGGGTGCAAAGGGGCAGCCGCGGGGCTTGGTGAAGGGAGGAGGTGGGGGTGGAAAAAAGGCAGGCAAAGGGGAGGGAGGCACCTCAGCAGCTTCTGCGGGGAGGCGTGTGTGCTCCTTCCTCCAGCAAGGACCCTCATCCTCCGAACTGCGTCGGCACGCAGCTGCTCCGGCTTCCTGGGAAGTCCTATTGATGCCAAAGCGATGCTGGGCTCGGTGGGGGCGGGGGGAAACGACTGGAGTTATCCCGGGCTGCGTGCGGCTGCAGATGTGGGGTCCTTGCTCCCGCCGCCTTCTCCCTGTGGTGGGTTTTTCTGGGGGTGGAGAGGAGGGGCGGGTGGTTGGGAGCCCGTGATCAAAACCTGGAGCCGCCGTCCATCTGCTTCTGACAGCCTGAGCACTCGCTGGCAGCTTCAGAATTCTGAGTGTTGAATTCCTCAGTAATTAGAGGGTTTCTTGCAAAAAACCCCACCACAACCCGCCAAACCAGCCCCCCCAAAGCAAACCCCAAACCCCATCTGGGCTTTTTCATGTTGGGAGTGAAAAGCCAAGGTGGGTGTGGGAGGGGGGCAGGTGGATTTTCAGCCCTAGCAACCCAAATCTTGAAATCTTCCATCAGCACCGAAGAGGTGTAATTAAGAAGGAAACAAACGAGCCCAGCTAATCTGTTTTGCTTGTTTGAGCTTAGCAGAGTGCAGAAAACAAACAGAGGCTGAGTGATGAATGAGACTTTATTTATTTTTATTATATTTTGTTTGGTTTTGTTTTTTTCAAGGGTTTGGCTTTCTCTGAGCCCTGAGGGTGGGGGGTGGGATACGGGTCAGGAAACTCAGCCGCTCTCCCCCGCGGCTCCGAGGCCCTCCGGACCGTGGCAGCCAAGGCTCTGAGCCACCGTTTGCCCATTTCTTGTTTGAACTGACTGCTCTGCCAAGCCAGCTCCCCTGGATGTCTTCCCAGAGGGATGGGGATGGATTTCCGCGCTGCTGTTCCCTGGGAGGGGGACGGGCATCAAAGCCTCAGCCCTGCAGGTCGCTGTGGAAGTGCCCTTTACCGTGGGCTCCACCGCTGCACCCCTCCTTCGGCTGAGCCCTAGGGGTTTCCACGTGTCCTCGGGAGGGTGAGATCCTGCCCGCGGTGACCTCTTGGCATTGGTATTTCCGAGGAGTGATGGTCTTGGTGCGTTGCCCTCGGTGGCAAAAGCCAGGGGGCTGGGCACCTCCGGTGGAGGGATCCCACAGTATCCCCCCAAGTTCCTCCCCCTCCCACCTGCTGCCTCCTGCAGCCCCACCGCTCCCATCCATCCCACGAGGGACCTGGGCTCACGTCCTCGTTTGTAAAACCACGAACAGGGGCAGCATTTGGCAGCCCTCTAAGCACCCCGAAGGACTTTGACACTTGGTTGGAGCAGCCCCCGCCGCTGCTGCTGCTTCTCGTCGCCTGGGCATGCCTCGGCTGCCTTCATCTCCCCGCTGCCCGCTCCGAGCCCAGCGGCACAGGCTTGCCGAGCTGCTGGCTGCTCTTGGCCGTGGCAGGGAGGAGGCTGGCTTGGCTTTGTTTTCTCCGTGCACTCGTTTGCTTTCGGGCTCCGGCGGCGGCGTGAGGTGCCAGGAGCAGATGGCAGCCATCGGCCGGGCTTTCTCTCAAACCCCCGTGACTCCTGGCACCGCGCTGGGCAGCGGCTCCCGGTAACCCCTCGCTCCCATGCTGCTCTCCAGGGAAAGAGCTGGGATTTTTCTGCCTGTTCTTTTCGGCGTGTTCTGTCTAAATCCTCTCTTCAGCCCCCAGAGCTGTTTCTCGCATGGGTTTTGGTGTGACGCCCTGTGCTGAGGGCCGTGCAGGACCTGGCATGGATGGAGATGGTCTCAGAGGCAGATGGGTCTGAGCTGCTGCCCATCAGCTGGTGCCAGCAAACACCCCATTCCCCCAACACTTCCCAGCTAAACCTTCCCAAACTGGGTTTTAAAATCGAGAAGAGGAGCAGCTTGCTTGGTCCTAGGGAGTGCAGGGTGCTGTGGGGAGGAGCAGGGGCTTGGCAGAGCATGCAGGGTCCTGGGGGGCTGTCAGCCAGTGGGGTCACCCCGGAATGGTTGGCCTGGCCACTGCTGTGCTGGTGCTGAGGTCCTCCCTGACCCTGCGGACATGTCATGCTGAGCTGCACTGGGACACCAAAACATGCATCATGCAGTGAGCAAATGTTGCACAGGGGGGATGGTGAGCCCCAAATGTTGCCAGGGGGGAAAGCCCCAAATGTTGCATGGCAGGGGGATGCTTCCAGTGAGCCCCAAATGTTGCAGGGGGGATGCTTCCAGTGAGCCCCAAATGTTGCATGGCAGAGGGGATGCTCCCAGTGACCCCCAAATGTTGCATGGCAGGGGGGATGCTCCCAGTGCCCCAAATGTTGCATGGCAGGGGGATGCTCCCAGTGAGCCCCAAATGTTGGGATGCTCCCAGTGACCCCCAAATGTTGCATGGCAGAGGGGATGCTCCCAGTGACCCCCAAATGTTGCATGGCAGAGGGGATGCTCCCAGTGAGCCCCAAATGTTGCATGGCAGAGGGGATGCTCCCAGTGAGCCCCAAATGTTGCATGGCAGAGGGGATGCTCCCAGTGAGCCCCAAATATTGCATGGCAGAGGGGGATGCTCCCAGCGTGCTGGTGGTGGCTCTCCTGGCCAGCATTGCCCCAGATCACTCTGGTGCCTCCTTTGCCCCTACCCTCTTGGTCCTGCACCTTTGGCTTGTTTTCAGCCTCCCTGCCAGGCTTGTGCCCATACTGCTGTCCCGGGCAGCAACCCCTTCCTCACAGCAGGAGGGTGTTGAGCCCCTCTCCCCCCCCCTCTCACAGTTGTCCCTCCTCACCCTCCCCTCCCAACCACATCCCATCTCCTGCCCCTGGAGAGGCAAGGAAATTGGGAAACGGCCAAAATGAAACAAGTTTTCCCCTTCCCTCCTGGGTGACAATTTCAACTCCGCGGGAGCCCGGTGGCTGCCAGCCAGCTCCTCGGTCCACACCGGTCCCCAGCAACCTCCCCCGAGATGGGAACGCCAGCCCCTTCCTCCCTTCACAACCAGTGCTGGCGGCATTATTATTCTAATTCTGATGTGTTTTTTGGTCATGTTGAGTTTCTTTCTCGGCGAGGAAGAGGCTGGGGCTGGTTCTTGGCAGGCGTCGGGGTCTGCTGGCTGGGCTCAGCAGTGCGGTGGCTCTCTCCAAGCACTCAGAGCCTCTCTGGATGAGGAAATCGAGCAGCGTGGTGGCAGGCAGCGTCTTCCTCCCCGAGTGAGGTTTTCATCCTCCTCAGTTTGGTTCCAGCTGAAGAAATCTGCCAGGCAGCAGTGACTTTAGCCTGGTCCCGGAGACTTCTCAATCTGCAGTTGTCTCTTCGCTGATCGCTTTGTATTGAACTGCCTGAGATGGTTTCCAAAGAAGAGGGCTGCAATTTAAACTATTAAGTCATTTGGGAGAGCAATTAGTGTTAATCTGGAAACTCCCTGTGTTGCTCCCAAATAAATCAGCCCCTCTGTGAGAGCCCTGCTGAAAGAGCCTGGCCTGAGGGAGGTGTGGGGCTCCGGGGGGAGGGGGGGGAGCTTCCACTCAGGAAAACAACACAGGGCAAGTGTCTTGCCTGGGAAATCGTGGAATCACAGGCTGCTTGGGGTTGGAAGGGACATCTGAAGGTTGTCTACTGCAACCTGCCTGCAGTCAGCAGGGACAGCTGCAACTAGGGCAGGTTGCACAGCGCCACAAACAGCCTGACCTGGAATGGTTCTAGGCATGGGGCAGCTCCCACCTCTCTGGGCAGCCTGGCACAGGCTCTCACCACCCTCAGTGGCAAACATTTCTTCCTTCTCTCTGCTCTGAATCTCCCTCTTAGTTTCAAACCATCACCTCTTGTCCTGGCACAACAGGTCCTGCTCAAATGTCTGTCCCCAGCTTTCTGATCAGCCCTCTCAGCACAGAAAGGCCACAAGAAGGTCTCCCTGGAGCCTTCTCCAGGATGAGCAAGCCCAGCTTTCTCAGCCTGGCCTCACAGCAGAGCCCTTCCAGCCCTCCCAGCGTTGCTGGCCTCCTCTGGCCCCTCTCCAACAGGTCCCTGTCTGTGCTGTGCTGAAGACTCCAGAGCTGGCCCTAGCATTGCAGGTGGGGTCTGAGCAGAGTGGAGCAGAGGGTAGAATCCTCTCCCTCAACCTTGTGGCCACAAAAACTTTAATGCTGTGATGGTGCTGTGATTCAGAGTGTGTTAGAGACTCGTGGGAGCCAGGTTTTGCTCCTGGGGTCAGATAATGTGCTGGGGGTGGGGATGGGACTCCATGCAGCCTCATCTCCAAAGCCTTTCTCTGCCAGCAGCTGTGTCCAGCCCTGTAGTGCTCCCCAAAACACCTCTGTTCAACCTGGTGTTGTGGTTTGGCTTCTGACCTCATCTCTCCTAGGGAAGAAGGATGACAGATGACAAGGATGGGGACAGGGAGATGAGGGGGAGCAGAGGAAATCCTCCTAGATCCCCACACTGCATGCCCAGCACTAGAAACACTGTGGTCCCATCAGGTGGAGCTGGTAGAGGTGAAGCCTCTTCCTCCTCTCTCTTGTTCTCTGTTGGCTTCTGCTCAAAACCAACCAGCAAGTAATCTCTGCACTCCACCTTCCACCCTGCCTCCTCTGCCAGCACTATGGGTGTCCTTCCTCAATCAGGGCCAGAGGTGTTCGCTCAGGGCCATCACCCAGCCAAGGTTCAAAGAACTCCAAGGACGACAATCCCATGTCTTTGAACACCTTCATGGAGAAAGTTGGTTTTTAGTTCTTCCTTAACAGCAATTCAGCTTTTCTCCTGTTCCAACTGGTGTCATTGCATCTCCTCCTCTCCCTGCTGACCTCTTGCTGCCTTCTCACCAGCTGCCACTTAGATCATTGCAGACAGCCATTAGGTCTCTTGTTCCTCTCCTCTTTTGGGATAGCTCCAGGGAACCCAAGCCCTGCAGCCTCCCTTTGTGCACTCTGCTCCTGCTCCAGTCCTTGATCAGGCTCTCTTCTCCTCCTTTCTCTCTTCTCCTCCTTTTCTCTTCTCCTCCTTTCTCTCTTCTCCTCCTTTCTCTCTTCTCCTCCTTTCTCTCTTCTCCTCCTTTCTCTCTTCTCCTCCTTTCTCCCTTCTTCTCCTCCTTTCTCTCTTCTCCTCCTTTCTCTCTTCTCCTCCTTTCTCTCTTCTCCTCCTTTCTCTCTTCTCCTCCTTTCTCTCTTCTCCTCCTTTCTCTCTTCTCCTCCTTTCTCTCTTCTCCTCCTTTCTCTCTTCTCCTCCTTTCTCTCTTCTCCTCTTTTTCCCCCCTTGTCTAAAACAATTAAGCTTGGCTCAAGCCCTCTGCAATCCATCAATTAATACAAGCTGCAGCAGTAAATTAGAGGGAAACAGGAACAACTATGCTGGGATTAGGTCACTGAAACTATAAACTTTGGACCAAATCAGATTTCCTTGGGAAGGGAAATGGACAGCGGTGATATGTCAAGTTGTGAGATGAGACAGGCTTCAGAGCAACTTTCCAGAGTCTCCTGACTTGGCTGCTGGATGCCAGAACTTCTTCCCTAGGGAAACTTTTGGGTTGCCAGACCCTGTTGCTGCGGAGAACTGCCTGGATGGCCAAACAAACAAACAAGGAGAGGGAGAAAAAGGAAAGGAGGGAAGGGGAGAGGCTGTGTGGCTGCTTTGGGCAGGGGAGTTTATCCAGATGTGCTGTCAGAGAGGTTAAGCCCCATATGGAACCAGAGAATGGTGTTGCTTGGAGAAGACCTTTAAGATCAACTGGAACCCAGGGAGTTCCACCTCGACATGAGGAGAAACTTTGGTGTGAGGGTGCTGGAGGCCTGGAGCAGGCTGCCCAGAGAGGTTGTGCAGTCTCCTGCTCTGGAGAGATTCCAAACCCACCTGGATGCATCCCTGAGACCTGCCCTGCTTTGGCAGGGGGGTTGGACTGGATGATCTCTGGAGGTCCCTTCCAACCCATAATGCTCTGTGATTGTGTGATTATCAAGGCAATGCTGCAGAGTACCTTATTCCATCACACATCTGCTACAGGTAGCTTTTGCCAGGGCAAAGCCCACCCCAGCCACTGCAGGGTGCAGTCCTGGAGACATCCAGGTGCCCCATAGTCCCCCTGGGACCTGCCTTGGGTGACTCTGCTCTTTCAGGGGGAGGGTTGGACCAGATGATCTCCAGAGATCCTTTCCAACCTCCACCATTGCAGTGTGATTCTGCCAGAGCCTGCTGGGTTCCTTCTCCAGTGAGGAGTGGGAGCACTGGAAGTTGTTGGAGCTCACCACAGCTCCACCCCCAGGCAAACCTCTCCTCTCTGACACAAAGAGCCCAGAGTGTTGGTTCCCACCTTTGATGCTCCAAAGGAGCTGGAGTGGCTGAGAGGCATCATTAGTGCTGGAGGAAATAAAAGGCCACCTCAGGTTGTTGTTTCAAGACCGAGCACAGCATCCCTGTCCCTGCAGCTCCCACGCTGTTCCAGCTCCACCAGCAGATGTGGAGATCATTAGCAAGACTTTCACTGGAGGTGAGGAGCTGTGGTGGCCTTCGCATCGCTGCTAACAAAGCTGCGTGGGCAGGGGTTAAGTGCTGGGGGTCAGGTAGGAGCAGCAAGAGGAGCTTTGTGCTCGCAGGGAGAGAGGGACGCTCCTGCAAAGGCTGTGGAGGCTCCATGGGTTTTGCATGACCAGCTTGGAGGACAAAGGAGAGGGTGGAGAGAGCGGCAGTGGGAAGAGAAGGGGGTGGGATGATGCAGAGCTGGGAGCAGGAGAAGTTTTGCTGGTGCACGCAGCAGGTAATTCGCTTTGCAGCCTCTCCCTGAAGCCAGGAGCTGAGCAGGAGGCCAAAGGGACAAAGTGTTTATGTAGCTAATGAGAACATCTGGCCTGCCACCGCCCCTGCTGGGGGCAGCAGCCCAGGAGGGTGCAAACTTCCACCGACCTCATGTCACTGGGAATGTGAGTAAGGAGGTGGGGAAAGAGCTGACGTCTGTCCAGCAGTCTGTCTAGCAGTCTGTCTGTCCTGGGTGCCAGCAGCGAGGTGCTGAAGATGGTGAGGCAAAGGGACTGCCTTGTGCCTTGCTGGAGCAGCAGGGCGAGGATGCTCCTGATCCCTCGGTGCAGGAACTGCTGTTGTACCAATCCTTTGGGCAGGAGTTTCATCTCATCTCATAGATAGGTTGGGTTGAAAGGGACACCTCCCACCAGCCCAGGTCACTCAAGGCCTGATCCAGCCTGGCCTTGAACACCTCCAGGGAGGGGGCAGCTACAATCTCCCTGAGCAACCTGTGCCAGTGTCTCCCCACCCTCACTGCAAAGAATGTCTTCCTAATATCCAATCTAAATCTGCCTTCCTCAGGCTTCAGTCCATTGCTCTTCATCCTGTCACTCCCAGCCCTTGTCAAAAGTCCTTCCCTAGCTGCTGTAGCTCCCTTCAGGTACTGGGAGGCTGCTCTAAGGTCTCCCCAGAGCCTTCTCTTCTCTGGGCTCAACAGCCCCCACTCTCTCAGCCTGTCCCCATAGGGGAGGTTCTCCAGCCCCCCCCTGATCATCTCCATGACCTCCTGTGGACCCTCTTCAACAGCTCTAAGTCCTTCTTGTGCTGGGAGCACCAGAGCTGGAGGCAGTGCTGCAGGTGGGGTCTCAGCAGAGCAGAGGGGCAGAATCCCCTCCCTGTGCTGCTGCTCTCCCTGCTCTGGATGCAGCTCAGCACTCAGCAGGCTCCGGGCTGCCAGTGACCACTGCTGGCCCCTGGGGAGTTTGTCACCACCTGACAGCCCCAATCCCTTCTCCTCCAGGCTGCTCTCAAGCCACTCCTCACACAGCCTGGCTCTGTGCTGGGGATTGCCCTGACCCAGAGGCAGGACCTTGCACTTGGACTTGTTGAACTTCATGAGGTTGACTTGGGGCCACCTCTCCAGCCTGCCCAAGTGCCTCTGGGTGTCATCCCTTCCCTCCAGCCCGCCAACCGCACCACGCAGCCTGGTGCCACCTGCAGACTTGCTGGGGGATGCCCTGAGGCCCTCTTGGCTCCTCTCAGTCTTCCTTTGTGTCCACCTGCATCATGGGGCTCAGGGGCTGCTTGGGGCTTTCTGGGGCCCTCGAGCCTGTTGTGGGGAGCGGAGCAGGCGGGGGCGGGCGGTTCAGACGCTGGCTAATGCTGTTAGGAAGGCAGAGCTTATTGCAGGGCTTCCAGTGGGACCTGCTAAATGAACCTTAATTCTGTAATGAGATTTCCTTTTCCCGGCCAGACTAAATGTTCCTGGCCACTGGGAATAAAAGGTCAGAGGGGAAGAAAAAAAATAAAGAAGAAAGGGAGGGGGAAAGCCTCTCTCAGGCTCCATCTATCTCGACTGGATCACGGATCTGAAGAGCTCTCCCATGTGCCTGGTTGTTGCAGCTCGCTCCTGCGCCCTGTGAGTGCAGCTCAGGGCAGCAGGCTGCCCTGTCCTCCTCTGCAGGGGGTTGATAGAACCCTGAGAGCAAGAAAAACACATCTGAGGTTGTGATATTACTCCAGAATTCAGAGAAGGCAAGAGAGGCTTCCATATGATCTGGGAGAGGGATGGGGAAACAGGCTGCTGGGCAGGGGAGGAGGAAATGTGCCCCAGAAAGGTGTGGATTTCCTTGTAGGAAAGCTGAATTCCACCAAAACAATGTCCAAGGTGAGCTTTGTTTTGAGTCCTAGCTGCAGCAGGGGAAAGCCAGCAGCATCCTGCTCTTCTGCAGGAGTGGTCTGGGGTATGGCTGCTGGCAGAGTCCAGTGCTTTGGGCTGGGGCAGCTCAGCACCGGTCCTGCCCCTGGTTGGTGCCGCTGCGCCCTGGTGCTTTGGCTGGGGTGAAGTCAGGGCAGAGGTGAATTTGTCCTTTCATCTTTGGAAATAGTGGGAGTTTTTAGGTGAAAACCCAGAGTGGCCTTGGCTGACTGACCAGGGGCAGCCAGCCTGCAGATTCCTCAGGCAACCTGTTTGTGACTCACACAGCTCCTCTGTGAGCTGATCCCCAGGGTGAGGGAGGGGATTCCGCTCCTCTGCTCTGCTGAGACCCCCCCTGCAGTGCTGGGGCCAGCTCTGGAGTCCTCAGCACAGACAGAGACCTGCAGGAGCAGGGTCAGAGGAGGCTACAGCAATGCTGGGAGGGCTGGAAGCCCTCTGCTGTGAGAGTTGGGATTGTTCAGCCTGGAGAAGAGAAGGCTCCAGGAGACCTTCTGGTGGCCTTTCAGTGCTTCCAGGGCTGATCAGAAAGCTGGGGACAGAGTTTTGAGCAGGGCCTGTTGTGCCAGGACTAGGGGTGATGGTTTGAAACTAAAAGAGGGAGATTCAGCCTGGAGAGAAGGAAGAAATATTTGGCACTGAGGGTGAGAGTCTGTGCCAGGCTGCCCAGAGAGGTGGGAGCTGCCCCATGCCTGGAAGCATTGCAGGGGAGGTTGGTTGTGGCTCTGAGCAACCTGCTCTGGTTGCTGCTGTCCCTGCTGGCGGCAGGGGGGTTGGTCTGGGTGAGCTTTAAAGGTCCCTTCCCATGAAAACATCCTATGATTCTCTTGCTCCTGTTGAGGGGCTCTGGAGAGCACCGGGGTCACTCCTTGCTCTCTGCTGAGCCCTGAGGGGTGGCACTGGTGGCAGAAGGGACATGTGGGCCACAAGGAGGACACGGCTGGGGCACAGAGCTGTCGTGAACTCGGTTGCAGGGTTTCTAGTTACACACCTGATGCAACTGCATCTGCTGCTAAGGCTGCACCCCTCCCCTCTTCCTCCATCTCCTTGCTTGCAGGTGTTGCCAAGCCCCCCCGGCTGGCCTTGTTTCAGCGCTGAGGAGCCAGGCTCCGTGGGGCAGGGCTGGGCTCTCGGCTCCGCTGCTCTCAGCTTGGACTCTGCGGGGAGTGGCCTGCGGCTGGGAGCTCTCGGTGCAGCCCGACGGGCAGGGAGAGGTCTGCCCGCTGGGCCGGGGGTTGTGCAACTGCTCCGTTCTTGCCTGATCTCGATCTCGTCTGGCTTTTGTTTCTTTTCTTTCTGGGCTCCCTTTCTGAGTGTCTGACTCTAATTTATTTCTGTCTAAATGGCAAAGAGAAGCTTTGGCTTTGCCAAGCCTCGGGCTGATTTCTCTGGCTGGGGCTGGTGCTTTGGGTGAGTGATTTCCAGCCTTCCCTGCTCCAGGGATTCCTGATGGCCCTTTAACCTCCCAGTGAAAACTCCAAGCTCTGTCTCTCACCCAGCAGGTGAGGAGCCAGAAAAATCCTTGGATGTTTTGGTTTTCTTATTTTTATTTTTTTTATTTTATTTTATTTTATTTTATTTTATTTTATTTTATTTTATTTTATTTTATTTTATTTTATTTTATTTTATTTTATTTTATTTTATTTTACTTTACTTTACTTTACTTTTATTTTATTTGATTTTATTTTAATTTGATTTTTAAATTTTATTTTATACATTTATTTTATAATTTTAATTTTTAATTTAATTTAATTTAATTTAATTTAATTTAATTTAACATTATTTTATTTTATTTTATTTTATTTTATTTTATTTTATTTTATTTTATTTTATGTTATTTTATTTTTCATTTGGTCCCAAGAGAGCTGCAAACAAGTTACCTGAGCCTGGCCCCTCCTGTGCCTTAGTTTCCCCACTTTTAAAACAAGGCTTGGTGAGAGGGATAGGAAGAGTGTGACCAGCAGCTCCAGGAAGCTTTTCCTGCCCCTCTGCTCTGACTTAGTGAGGTCACACCTGGAAACCTGAGTCCAGTTCTGGGCTCCTCAGGTCAAAGAAGACAGGGAACTGCTGGAGAGAGGCCAGCAGAGGCCATGAAGATGCTGAGGGGCCTGGAGCCTCTCTGTGAGGAGGAAAGGCTGAGAGCCCTGGGGCTGCTGAGCCTGGAGAAGAGCAGCCCCAGAGGGGAGCTGGAGCGATGCTCAGCAAGAGCTAAAGGATGGGAGGCAAGAGGCTGGGGCCAGACTCTGCTCAGTGGTGCCCATGGACAGGACAAGGGGCAGTGGGTGCAAACTGGAACTCAGGAGGTTCCATTTGAACAGAAGGAGAAACTTGTTTGGTGTGAGGGTGCTGGAGGGCTGGGGCAGGCTGCTCTGTGGAGAGCTTCCAACCCCCCTGGCCATGGTGCTGCTGGGCAAGCTGCTGTGGGTGCCCTGCTTTAGCAGGGGGGTGGGCTGGATGATCTCCAGAGGCCCCTTGCAACCCTCACCATGCTGGGGTTTGGTGATTCTGTGATTTTCCAGCACTTCATGGAGCAGTGCTTCACAGGTCCAAGGTTGCCTCTTTATTCACTGGGCTGCTTTCCTGTTTACTCTGGGTTTTGCCTCCGAGCTCTCCCTCAGGCTGCATGGATGGGTGCCTCCTGCTCCTAACTCAGAGCCTGTTTCCAGGCCCTCAGCTGCTCTGGCTGTTATAAAAGCCCTCAAATGAGGATGGGAAAATAACATTGCTAAATATAAAGTAAAAATCTGAGGGTTTTGGAAGCCAGCCCTCCTGGGATCTTCTCAGCACCTCTCCTTCCTCCTGGCCCGCGACCCTTTGATACCGGGCTCAGCAGGGCAGCAAACGTTGCTGTGCTGGAGATGGGTGCAGGGGGGCTTGGGGCTGTCGTGCTCCACCTGCCATGGTGCTTGGGCAGTGTGGAGGCAAAGCCCAGGGGTCTCCATCCTTCTGTCTGGACTCTTCTCACAGAATGGTAGGGCTTGGAAGGGACCTCTTAAGATCATTGAGTCCAACCCCCTCCCAGGACAGGGTCACCTAAAGCAGACCACACAGGAACATGTCCAGGCAGGTCTTGAAAACCTCCAGAGATGGAGACTCCAGCACCTCTCTGGGCAGCCTGTTCCAGCGCTCTGGCACTCTCAAAATCAAGTTGCTCCTCCTCATGCTCAGATGGAGCTTCCTGTGTTCAGTGTTATACCCATTACTTCTTGTCCTGTCACTGGGGACCACTGAGAAGAGTCTGGCCTCATCTTCCTGACACTCACCCCTTAGCTAAGCATTGAGGACATCCCCCCTCAGCCTCCTCTTCTCCAAGCTAACCAGCCCCAGCTCTCTCAGCCTCTCCTCATAGGAAAGAGATATCTCCAGTGTTCAGTGGTGGGGTCAGAGGAGGATTCAACACATCAATGGTGACAGCCTTGTCTGGGGACACTGATGAAGTGTAGAGGGGTTGGCAGCCACAACCCAACTTCCATTGCCTAAAGGGCTTCTGGCTGTGTCCTGCTGGCAGAGGGATCATCCCCTGGGCTGAAGTGACATAGTTTAGTGGTGAACTTGGCAATGCTGGGATTAGCAGTTGGACTCAGAGAATCAGAGAACCATTTTGGTTGGAAAAGACCTTTAAGATCATCAAGTCCAACCATGGCTCCAGCTCTACCGAGTCTGGTGCTGAACCATGTCCCTCAGCATCACAATGATGATCTTCAAGGTCTTTTCCAACCTAGGCAATACTATGACTGCATGAGGTGACCACTGAAGGACCCTGATGGGGACAGCAGTGTTGCTCCCATTGGGATCTCCCTTACTTTACCCAGCTTTGGGACTGGAAATGGAAACAGTCAGGGCCCCTCCAGCACTTTCCTGGCACAGAGAGCCAGGGTTTCCTGGGATTTCACTTTCCTGCCTCTACAAACTGGGCAGGATCCCAGGTTTAGGTGGGGCTAGAGAGGTCTGTGTTCCCATCAGGAAACCTCCTCTTGCCTGGGACTTAACAGTGGGAGGATAACTCCAGCTGGGGACTTTAGCCCCACCCTGAGCAGCTGGTTTGGGTTTGGTGAGCAGTGATGCCATTGGTGGTTGAGTTACCATCACCTGTTGGAGCTATGGGGTGGTGGAAATTCTCCAGCTCTTAAACACAGGGACACTTTCCCTCTTCCAACAGCAGCAGAACACTAGAAGGTTTTGGGGGGTTGGTTTTCTTTCTGGGGGTACCCTTGGTGCCACTTCCCTAAGGAAGCAGGGTTCATCTGCTTTATCTGTCCTCCTTGTCCTAAAACAAAATCCAGCTCGTTTTGGCCACATTTAATGGGGGAGCTGAGACCTGATGATGGGTGCCAGGTGGGGGAGCTGAGCAGGATGGCAGGCCGGGGGCTGGGGTTTGGACTGAAATCCACGTGGTGCTGCTGACCTTGCAAAGAAACCTCAGGGATGCTTTCGACTGCAGGGAAAGTCTCCCTCAACCTCATTAGAGCTGGCGTCAGCCCTGCTTGAGGCTGGGGTCCTGGGTGCTAACGAAGCAGGAATGAAGTGAGATGCTCAGCCCCAGTTTCCTCTCATTAGTGGGGCCAGCCCTAGCTTCCAGGAGCCTCAAACCAGAGGGGCTGCATGTGAGCCAGGAATTTGCTGTGAGGAGCCTCTTGCAGCCTGGAGGCAGGTGAATCACTGAGGCTGAGCTGCGTCTGGAGGTAGGCAAAAAGTTGTAAATGGCTTTAATTTTATAATAATTGATAATAATAATGCTGCTGATAAGCTGTGAACTGAGGGTCTGGCAGGTTCAAACCTGCTGCGGGGGCTTGGTGTCGGGCCGCTGAGCTCTCCCAGCCGTGCTGGGGGTTTGTCAGCTCCAAGCTAAGTGGTTTAAAGGAAGGGTTTGCTTCAGCTTGGTTCAACCAGAAGAAGCAGTTTCCTACCTTTGAATCCCAGCAGTGTTTCAATATCCCATTAAAGTCATTCTAGGAATAAATCTGAATTCCTGGCATAGCTCCTGCAAAGTTCTCCCCAGTCGGTGGGAAGGCTGCACGCTGTCTTTGCTGCTGTTTGCTTTGTGGAGGAAAAGGGGGTGGGGGTGTGTGGGGAAATCACAGCTCTGTCTCTCAGCTTCTTCCTTTTCTCCCTCTTTTCTTTTGGGCGGTGGTGGGGGAGCTGCTGACTCACATGTCTGGGCTGGGAGAGGTCCTTGGCTGTGGTTTGGCCATGGTGAAATGGTGCTGATGCAGAGGTGGGTGACCGAAGCCCCCGAGGCTTTGTTGGGTATTTATTGTTTGCTGGAGCTGTGAATAATTTAAGGGTTGGGAGCAGCCTTCCCCAGTGTCACCTGAAACTGTGCCAGAAGAGGTTTAGGTTGCATATTGGGGAAAAAAATTCTTTGTTGCCAGGGTGGTCAGGGACTGGACCAGGCTGCCCAGGGGGTGGTGGAATCCCCAGCCCTGGAGGGGTTCAGGAAGTGTGTGGCCATGGCACTTTGGGACATGGTTTAATGGCCATGGTGGTGTTGGGTTGGTGTTTGGACTCGATGACCTTAGAGGGCTTTTCCAACCAAAAGACTCCTTGGAGTGTCTATCCCTCAGTGTCACCTTCCCTTTGGTCTTGATTCTTTGCAGCTGGGGCTGTGTTGCTTTGCTGCTCGAGCCCAGTTGGAAGGAGCTGGGCTCAATGTGAGGGAGAGGCTGCCCAGCTCACTCCTCCTCATGGGGTGTCCCAAATACACTGCTTCATTTCAGTGGAGGACTGGGGATGCTGGAACCTTCCCCCTGACCCCGTGGGGAGGCACTTGAGTGGTTGTGCTGCTGTCTAGTGGAGTATTTTTGCCTTTCTTTTATAGATTTTTTTTTTTCCTTCCCCCTTCTTGTTCTTATTTAGAAATTAAGAACTTGACAGCAGCTGTTTCTCTGCTTTTGGGTTTGCTTTGTGTTCCTTTTTGCAGTGAATGCTTTGCAGATTTGCCTTATCAGGCTGCTCCAAGCCCTCCGCTCTCCTCCCCAGCCCTATTTACCCAGGGCTCTGGCTGACGCAGGACCCTTTCCTGTGTTTGTCACCACCCACCCCAAGGTCCTCCGGTGATAACTTTGCATTTAAGATTAGGGATTTGGGTCCTTTCAAAAGAGTCTTTAACCTCCAAGCCCTCTGAAATATTTCACTTGAGGGGGGAAAAAAAACAAGCCACCAAACCTTAACCACCACAAACCTCTAAATATACTGCTTAAGGCTGACACAAAAGTGATTTCCCCTCCCCCCGCTTTGTAATTAGCCCAATAATTGATCCAAAGGTGAAAAGGTGCCATATGGGGGCTGGATGCCACTGGAAAGGAAGGGGTTTGAAGCGGGGACTCGGATGGATTGAAATACTGAGGACCGGCTGGTTTTAGCTGGCTTTAATGATCTCGATTCTGCTGATTTCAGTGGAGTCGTGTAGCTCTGCCGCGCTGCCGAGCATCTGCCCCCAAACTTACAGCTGCCGGTGGATGGCTCAAGCACTTGCGTTCCAAAACAGCGTTTGCATCTGAATAACCCAGAAGTAACTCGAGCCCCTTTCAGCCTGTGAAGTGAGGCCTTAAAGCAGAGGTTTTTTCATCTGTCTAAATTAGACCCTGGATTTATCCCAAGTCCTTGAACTCTGGTGTCTTTGTTAGACCTCCCTGACGTGTCCTTAAAACGATAATGAAAGCAAGTTTGGCTTTGACGGGGAAGTGGCAGGGCTTGGAGCTGGAGGAAACATGCTGCTGTGATTCTCTCTCTTTTTCGAGGTAGGGGCTTCATATTTTTGAAGTACAAGGGGAGAAAAAAGAGAGAGAGAGAAAAAGGAGGAGAAGGGAAGACAGGCAGGTAATTCTCTGCCCTCTAACAGTGATGAAACAGAAATTCATCCCCCTGGAATTTCTTGTTTGTGTTCTCCCATAATTTCATTTCTTTGGTGTCTGTATGAAGCTGGAGATAGTTGAATGCCAGAAGCCAAATACTCTTCGACTAATATCTTTTGATTAGATTTTGGTGTGTGCCTGCGTGCCCACGCCTACGAGTGAGAGAGGCAGAGAGAGCTCAGCCTCTGTAACCCACTTCATACCCCTGGAGCTTGTGAGATGCACTCCCATAGAATCTTTCCTGCAGCACAGATTGAACTTTAAACCCCCTCCTTGGTACAGGGAGGTTTTGGAGACACAAATCTGGTTTTGGTGAGATTTGGAAGTGTCTTGTTGGAAGGGGGGTGGGGAACGGTGATGTCAGTGTTTGTGCTGGAAGGGTTCACGTTGCCACATCTCTGCCTGGTAGCTGTGGAGTTGTTAAAGAAGCTGGGGGAGCAAAGGGTTTCCCCCTGCCCCCAGTATGTTCTGGAGCTTGTGGGCTGGTGGAGGTGGGAGCTGGCATGGGATATTTCTGAGAGTGAGATCCCTTGGCTGTGTCCTCCCAGGCTTTAAAGGCAGTGTGGATTTGATCACACCCCAACCTTTTGCCCGTGCACCTCGCAGGGGAGAAGATGCCAAAGCATCCCCCCCGAGCCCGTGGCGTGGGTGTGCGTGACGTGGCTGGAGGAAGGAGGCAGCAGGCGTCTATGCTGGGCACGGGTTACCTTTATTTCTGCCCACAGCAAACACTTCACCTGCGGCCAATCCAGCAGAGTGCAAAGCTCCAGCTCAGCTGGGGACTTCCCGAGCCCTCCTGCTCTGCTCGGGGAGAGGCCAAGAGCGAAGGCTCACTGCCACCTCTAGGCAAGCTCCAGCATAGGCGCTTTGCTCTAAACTGGAGCACGGACAGACAATCCTGGGATTTGTCCCAAATCACCGCAGTCCCCGTGCCAGACCCCCTCTCAGCTGCTGTGTGTGCAGTTACACAGCCTCCCTAAGCTTCCGTATAAATATGTTGAGCCCTTTCTTTATTCCCCGGGCAGTAATCCCTCGAACGCGCCGCGAGTGGCAGCGGAACAGCAGCCGCCGAACTCCAGCGCCGCGGCTGCCGGGGATATCGGCTGTGTGATCCTTGCCGAGGCCACGGCTGCCTAAGGATCTTAGGGAGCTGAGCATCCTGAGCAGCACATTCGGCAGCCGAGCAGACTTGCTGGCCGCCCAGCCCTCCAGGCAGAGCCTTCGCCAGCTCCTAGGCACGGCGGCGGAGTGCACGGCCACCGCTGGCTGCTCAGAGAGGTGGGTGAGGATGAAGGGCAGCAGGAAAAGAGCCCAGGTTTGAGGGAGGGAGAGAGGGAGGAGGGAAAGGAAAGTCGGATGAGCGTTTTCGGTCAGGCTGCCCAGGAAGGTGGTGGAGTCGCTGTCCCTGGAGGCGTTCAAGAAACGTGTTGACCTGGCACTTTGGGACGTGGCTTGATGGGTATGGTGGTGTTAAGTCGATGGCTGGACTTGATGATCTTAGGTCTTTTCCAACTGAGATAATGCTGTGATTCTATGATTAGCTGCTGGGGTTTATATTTGGCTTCTCTGACTGCTGGCAGCATATGGCCAGGAGCAAGCAGCGCTGAGCTGATTTCAGAGGAGAGGGGGAACTGGGGAACAGCTGGGTGAGGGACAGGCAGGAGGCTTGTCCCTCTCCTGAGCAGTCTGGGGGGGGTGTGTCTGTGGATAACTCACTGCTAGCACCACTTGTGTTTGTTCCCAGCTGTGAGAGAGGGGAAGCAACTTCCATGGACAAAGCTGGCTTGGCAAGAAGGGAGGGGTGCTTCTCCAGAGCTGAGTCTCTTCTCCAGGGCTGTCAGCTACCCAAGCAGGATGAAACAGGATTACAGGAATATGCTCCCTGTGGAGCAATCCTATCCACAAATATTCTTTACTGGATGAAAGGAATGTACAAACATTTGCTGTCACACCAAGAGCTTCAGAGGAATGGGCTCTCTGGGTGCAGATGGGCTGGAGAGGGTCTTGCACCACCTTCTTAATTTGCAGACTAACATCTGTCTCATTAGTTGCTTCTGAATCTCTGAGGCTGACTCATGGCTACCAGCTGGAGGAAAAGGCTACTTGGGGCTCCTCCCTGGCTCGGGGGGAAGGCACAGGACATGCACAGACCAGCAGCTCTCTTGTACTAATGCTTTGCTCCTGGCTTGCCCAGATTTATGGGATTCAGCAAAGCTCCAGATGGTACAAAAAAGGAGCTCTGTCCCATGGAGTTTTCTGTAGGTGAAAGAAGTGCTGCCATGGTGGGGACGTGGCCCACAGAGGGGCACAGTTCATCTCGTTCCCTTAAACTCTGGGCTAGTGGAGAGGGCTGGGATTGTGCCAAGGGCGAAGCTGCAGGGTGGGATGGATGAGCTGCAGTGGCTCACCTGGATACAAGCACCCCAGCAGGCAGGGCTGTGCTTCCCCAGCATGTTTTTTGCCTCCTGCACATGTGCCTCAATAGCAGGAGGACTGAAAAGCAGCGAGGTGCTGGTGGTTGGAGCTCATGGAGTGTGTCGGGGGCCTTGGCAGTGCAGAGCCCCCTGAACGCCATGCAAGTGCCATCACACTCATCATACTTGCTTGAGCTGGACCTCCAGCCATGCTACACTCACCCCCATCTGTCCACTATCCCATCCAAGAGGGACTGGTCCAGCTTCCCTGATAACCACCAGCACACACACCCCTGCAGTGCTGAGGCTACACTCAAAGATGCTCACACTGGGAAGAGAGAGATTTGGGCTCTTTTATAGGCTGGGCTGGAGCCAATGGCAGGGTCACAAAGCTCTTCTTTGCTGGTGTGCACCTACTCACCCTCCGTGGGGATGAGTAGATGTTGGTGTGTAGCATACTATGAGCTTAGTCCTCCTGCATCTAAACAGGCATCATGACGTTCTTGTTGGCCCCAGCCAGTGTGTGTGTCCCAGTCTGGGCAGTGTGAGGAGGGGGAAAGCAGCCTCAGTCCTGCTGCTGCATTCCCCTCTCCTCTCCCCTTTGCCACCTCTGCAAAGCTCCCCATGTGCCAGGGCTGCTCCCTTCCCTCTTCCCTGAGGGAAGTTTGGTAATTGAATCACCTGCTGGGCTGGGTTTTAGTTGCCTGCCTCTGGACAGATGGTGGGGCAGGCTGGGGCTGCTGGGGTGGGGGACCGCATCCCAGAGCTGCTGGGCTTTTTTGTTGGTCATCCATGGGCTGTGCATCTTCTCCAGGCTGAAGCCAGCTCTCTGTGATCCAGTGGGAGCTGCCTCCTGGGCTTGGGAAAAGGCTGTGGGTGGGTGAACCTCGCACTCCTGCCCGAGAGCCCTCTCGGGTTTATATAATATTATAGATCTATAATGGTGTGTTTGTGGTTGCCATGGGAATGAGCACAACTGCAAAGCCTGGAGACTGATGTTGAGCCTGGGTCTGCGCTGGGCCTTACTGGGGGCAGGTAAATTGTCAGGGAGGGAAATGGGGTGAGAAGCAGTGCCTTTGCTCTCTCACCTGCCTGCAGCCCAGGCTCCATTCAGGCAGCTGGGAGGAGGGCAGACCTGCCCAGCCTGCAGCAGGAGTGCAGGGCACTGGGGCACGCTGGTAGGGCTGGTGCCTTTTGCTCTGGGCACACGGAGGGCAGGGGCAGACCTGGCAGGAGGCTGGCAGGGAAAGAGGGTGCTTTTTCTGCAGCCCTCAGAGCATAACCCAGCTGGGATCAGGAAGTTGGGGGGGGGGGAAGGGGGCTGCAGCTTTCCAGAGGCTCAGGAGTGGGGCTGGCAGAGCCCCTCCCTCCCGCCCTGCTCCCTCGGGGCAGGCTGAGACTGCGGAGCAGAGCTTCCCGCAACAAGTAGGGACCGGGGAGGCGGTGGGTGGGTTGTGGCTCTCGGCTCTTTAATTGGTGAGGGAGCTTGAAGGGGGGGTGGGCAATGCTCCCTGGAAAGGGGAGGGAGGGGGAAGCAAAGCCAGGCTGGAAATGAGGTTATATAAAAGATGTATGATTTGGAGAGCCGAGTGTCTCCTATCGAGGGCTGCACCGGCTCGCTCCCCACCCATAAAAACCCTGGTTGGACGTCAAAGCGGATTCGTTTCGGTGATGCTGGGCTAAAGGGGCGCAGCGAGGACTGGTCCCCTCCCTGCCAGCCCAGCCCAGCCCGGAGCCGCCGGGAGGGATGCACTGGGCGGCACCGGGAACAGGGACGGGGACGGCTCCTCTCCGCCGCACGGTAGGTTGGGCGGAGGAAGGGCTGCCCCCAGCCCCGCACCGGGCACCGCTTCTCCGGGAAACTTTGCGGCAGGCTAGAGTCTGAGGGACCGGCGAGACCTTGCACAGTCCTTCGGGTGCCTGTCGGAAGCGTTCCAGGGCTGGGGGACACACAAACGGCAGCCGGTCCCCGGCCCCACCGGGGCGGGCAGCTGGACTTTGTCTCTGGCTGCACAGCTCCGGAGGTTGGCGTAGCCGCCCGACCCCCTCCCTGGGCACCGTGGGACCTGCCCGGCTAAAGATGCTTTAATGGTCTGCCGAGACGCAGCTCCCACTCAGTGCCACCTCCCGCCCCGCCACCCTCCTGGGCTGTGCTGCCTACTGGGCCACCGTAGCTGGTGTCCCTGTGCAGACCCCCCCTCGCCTTCCCCCGCCACCCCCATCCCTCTGCACCCCGTGGCTCCGCTGCAAACTTCCTCCAGCGCCTCCGTGCTCGCTTCCCCGGGATGGGGGTGGGAGGGGGGCTGGCTGTTCTCTCCCTTCCCCGCAACTCTTAGCAGTAAGTTTGGAGGGGGCAAGGGGGGCTCTTTGCACGGGTCGTGGGGGACGCCGTGTGCCCAGGACGAGGACAGTTTGCCCGAACAGGGAAGGAAGGAGGCGGGGGGACGGGCAGGTGGATGGCGGGGGCGTTCAGTTTGGCCGGGGAAGGCAGGCGGGCACCGTGCCCGGGACGGTGGGCAGTTTGCCCCGGGAGGGAAGAGAGGGACCGGGGTCGACGGCGGTAGGGTCGGGAGAGGATGTCATCTGCCTGGGGAGGGCGAGGATGGGGGATCGGCATTCTGGGGGCAGGGGGGCGGTTTGCCTGGGGAGGGAGCAGTTTCCCAGGCTGGGGGCAGTTTCCCGGGAGGCAGCACAGGCAGGGCCGTCCCGTTCCGCCGTCCCGTTCCACCACCCCGCCCCCAGCCCCGGCTCCTCCGCGCCCCGCCCGCCTCTGCCGGAGCTGTCCCGGGTGCTGAACGTTACCGGAGTCGCTGTCCCCCGACCGGAGCATCTGGGGACCCCTCCCCCCAACAGCCCTGGATGGGCTTGGGGCTGCAGGAGATGCCACCACCCCTCAGTGATGGGAGGGGGAGGAACCACACTGCGTGATGCCTCTGCCATCCCCCTGTCCAACGCGGTCGGGGTGTCCCCAAGGCTAGGGGACTTTCGGGAGATGCCAATGCTGCCGAGGCCGCCCCTTCCCCTTCCCTTCCCCCCCGCCCAATACTGGTGTGGGGGAGATGACCCATGCCAGGTTCTGCCCCGCGAGATCGACTGTCTGCGCTGTCCTAGGATGTCCCTGCTCTACCTGGGAGGTCCCCACTCTTCCCGGGGGCATTGAGGTGGAAGCAAGATCCCCATCCAGCCTGGGATGGGGAACATACCCCGGATACAGGTCCAGCCCCCGAGTGCACCCCTGGGATGTCCCATTCACGGCTGGCTCCTGTCCCTCGGGCGGATCCGAGAGTCATTCTGGCTCCTGCCCTTTCATTCTTCCCACATGCCCACCAAGAACCTCGGCTGTTGTCTCTGGAAGCACCTGGGATGCAGGAGGGATGTTGGTGCAGGGATCAAGGGAGATGAACCCTGCTTGCCCTGCCAGTGGTCTCACTCTTGACTCGGTATGCAGTAGTTAGTAGAAAGCTTGTGGGTTTTTTTACTGGCAAAGTGGAAGAGAGGATCTCTCTGTACCTGCACATCTGGAGCAGCTGGTGCTGGAGTGGGTGTGCATCGCCCCCCCCCCCCTCATCCAGCACCAGTCCTGCAAAGTCTTTCCCTGCCTGGGCTCCCAGAGCGCAGCTCTGACTCCACAGCCCAGGTGCAGACATTTTCTTCCAACTCTTTCAAGTTCTGGCTGTCAGGAGGAAATTCTGGCAGGCAACTTGACAATTATCTGCTGAGTCCCCGGGGGGCTGATCCGCCTCCCGCTGTACGGGAGGGGAAGCGTCTCCTTCCTTCCCGTGGGAGCACAGCCTGGCTGGGGTGGCAGATAGGACAGATCGCAGCGGGCAGTTGCAGTGGTCGGGGGAGAGGGGGGGTGTGGGGGTTTGACTGCTTGCACTATCAGCTCCTCTTCTTCTGCATCCCCAAATGCTGGCGGCTCAGGGAGGAGCACACGATAGCTGTGGGGAGGCTTTTGGGGCAGGGGGCTGCTCCAACTAGTGCTCACACGGTGATTTTGACCTGCACCTCTTGGCTGGTTATGTCTTTTCTGTTAATGAGCTCAGGTGGGGAAGCCTTATTTGCAAGAATTTGGGTTCCCATCACCAGCTTCTTCTCCCCCTCCCTCTGTTTCTTTCTAGCTTGTGTGAGCCACAATATTTTCTTAAGGCTGCTACAAACTCCCTCCTGCACTCCCCAGCTTGAAAATGCATGCATGTTTGCAAACAAACTCCCGGTGCAGAGCCTCCTCCTGTGCAGACGTGGGGGTTTGGGAGGGGGGAGCTGTCTCTCCAGTCAGACACCTGCACTGGGAGAAGTGTCACCTTCCCTCAGGAGCCAAGGAGAGTGACAAGTCCTGGTGCACTTTGAATTCTGCTGATTCCCTCTGCCTGTGCAGCGGCGGCGGCGAGCGAGTGCGAGAGGCCATCTTAGGCAGAGGGGTTTGGGTTGAATCCTCCCTTGCCATTCGTGTGCTGTGTCTGCTGCTGGGGAGGGGCTGGTCCTCCCTCACCCTCAGGCACATTGTGGCCCTGTCAGATTTCTTTGTGTTTTCCCCTCCCCACCCTCCCCTGCTCTGTTGGTGTATTTTGTGTTTTCCATGTCAGTAGTGGTGTCTGTGCGAAGGCTTAGGAAATCTGCCAGATTGCCTAAATCGGTGCCTGCAAACAACTATATATAGCAACTGATAAGTCAGACGAGCTGGGCTCGCATAGATTAGCATTTACCTCTCCTGAGTGACGTGGATATTGTTTGATACTTGTTGATACCATCGATTTTCACTAAAGGAACACAAGCCCTGGCAGCAAGGGACCGGTTTGGAGAGGCAGCTTCCAAACGAAGCTGAAATGCCTTCACCTCACTCACCCTGTTCTGATTGTATCTGTGCATTAAATCAACCCCACAGACGCGATCCGAGCGTCCCCTGTGCCACCAAAAATAAACAGATCGTGTCCCACAGAGGGCAGGAGCTGTAAGCCAGGCTCTGGAGGGAGCAGCAGGAAGGGCAGCGTGATCGAGTCCCTCCTATTTGTGCTGGGCTGCGTGTGGTACCTGACCCAGCACCCCACATCGCCAGCCTGCCCAGCAGCTGGAGAGCAAGTGGAGGGATGTATGGATCTGCTGCTCTGTTTCTGCTTCAGTGCCCAGGGAAGGGCAACAAAGCTGGGGCAGGGTCTGGAGAACAGGGCTGGTGAGGAGTGGCTGAGGGAACTGGGGTGGTTTAGTGCAGAGAAGAGAAGGCTGAGGGGAGATTCCATTGCTCTCTGCAACTCCCTGAAAGGAGCTTGGAGTGAGGTGGGGGTCAGTGTCTTCTCTCTAGTATCAGGATAGGATGTGAGGAAATGGCCTGGAATTGTGCCAGGGGAGGCTTAGGTTGGAGACAAAGAAAATGTCTTTGCTGCAAGGAAGCAGTCAGGGATTGGCAGAGGCTGCCCAGGGAGGTGGTGGAGTCCCCATCCCTGGAGGTGTTCAGGAAACCTGTGGCCATGGCACTCTGGGACATGGTTTAGTGGCCACGGAGGTGTTGGGTTGAAGGTTGAGCTCGATGGTCTTAGAGGTCTTTTCCAACCAAAACAGTTGCACAGTTCTGTGATTCTAAGTGCTGAGGATGTGTCTGTGGGCACGAGAAACACAGGCTCTGGGAAGCCCATATGTCCTCAGTATGTTGGTTCTATATGCAGAGCCTGGAAACCTGTGAGGACCATGTGTGTATATACAAAACTGGAGTGTTTTGCTAAGGCAGCTCCTTTCATAGCCTCTCTTTTGCATGGCAGTTCAGCAATGCCTAACGAGATCTTGCAGTACCCTTCCAGGGCTGGCTTCTCTTAATCCCATTGTGCAGAGTCTCAGGCTTATGCTTTTCAGACATGCTGAAAACGTGCAGCTCTCCCTTGCCTTGAGAGTCAAGCAAGCTCTGTCTTTTCAGCGCAGGACTCGGCCTTCATCCCCAGCCACCATCAAAATTCACTCATCCTTGGACCTGTCAGTGACGTCTCTCAGCCAAGGGCTCCAGTCCCGGTGCAGAGCACTGAGTCATAGCCCTGCTGTGCCAGCCTGCCCCACTGCTGCCTCTCCCCACAATGCCAGTGTCAAGGAGCATGGCCTTGGGAAGCCTAAATCCTTTCTTCTGATGTTGGGGAAAACCTTTGTGCTTTCAAGATAGGGGCTGAGCATGATCCAAAGGCAGCATCACCAGTATGGGATTGCCCCATGGAGGAAGGGGAAAAGGAAAAGCAGGTGAAGAGAGGGAATTCTGCCCCTCTGTTGAGACCCCCCCTGCAGTGCTGGGGCCAGCTGAGTCCTCAGCACAGACAGGGACCTGTTGGAGCAGGGCCAAAGGAGGCCACAGCAGTGCTGGCAGGGCTCTGGTGTGAGGCCAGGCTGAGAGAGTTGGGCTTGTTCAGCCTGATGAAGAGAAGGCTCCAGGGAGACCTTCTGGTGGCCTTTCAGTGTGACAAAGACTGATCACAAATCTGGGGAGAGAGTTTTGAGCAGGGGCTGTTATGACAGGACAAGGGGTGATGGCGTGAAACTAAAGGAGGGAGACTCAGAGTGGAGAGAGAGGGAGAAATGTTTGACACTGAGGGTGCTGAGAGCCTGTCCCAGGTTGCCCAGAGAGGTGAGAGATGTCCCTTGCCTGGGACTATTCCAGGTGAGGTTGGTTGTGGCTCTGAGCAACCTGCTCTAGTTGCAGCTGTCCCTGCCGACTGCAGGGGGGTTGGTCTGGATGATCTTGAAAGGTCTGCTCCATCCCAAACCAGTCTGTGGTCCTATGAAAATCTCCAGTACCTGGTGGCTGATGCCACTTCTAGGAAATGGCCTTGCTCTCAGCAGCAGCACTGTCAGCAAAAATTAGGGAACAGAAAATTCCACATTCCCCAACCCCATTCCTGCCTGAATTAGAGCCAGAGCCCTCCGTGGGACAAGGAACGGGTCCCAGGAGGTCCCTAGAGAACTTTGTTGCCGCTGCTGATGCTATGGCAACAAGTGCTAATGCAAAACTCTAGGAAAAGCTTGGACAGAAGCTCAGGGGACCAAATTATCTTTGCTTTTTGCCTTGTGCAGTCACCGAGGATGCTGCTGCAGAGAGGGCAAGAGCTCTGCTTCCGCTCCACATCCCAGATTCATCGGTAGGAGTCACACCTCTGGTCCTCCCGCGCCTTGCTGTGGTGAAGAGAGGTCATAGTGATGCTCAGGGGACAGAGCAACCCCCCGGCCCTTTTAGTGGTGGCTTTCACAGGGACCTGGCAGGAGAGAGGCTTGTGCCTCCAGACTGAGGAGCCCAGGCTTGTGCTGGGAGCAGCCTGCCGTTTCCCTGAGGGTTTTAAATAGTGACATGAGTCACTCCTTCTGCAGGTTGGGGACAATGTGGTTTAATGCTGTTTAGTGTCATAGAATCATAGAATTGTCAGGGTTGGAAGGGACCTCAAGGATCATCCAGCTCCAAGCCCCCTGCCATGGGCAGGGACACTTCACACTGGAGCAGGTTGCTCAGAGCCACATCCGGTCCTAACCAGGTTACTTTCCCCACAGCCCTGGCTGAGGAGGAAATTTTACTGGTGTGCTGGAAGGGTTTTGGGGAGGCCACAGCAAAAAAAGGGAGATAGAATGCGAGCTGCTGAAATGAGCTGGGAGTGTAATTCCTGAGATGACTCCGAGCCGAGAGCTCTGCCGTGGACTTTATTGATGCTGGCTGGCAGCTCCAGAGCTATTACAGCTCCAACCAACCTGCTGCTAGCTTTAAAATTCCCTTTTTCTTCTTCCCTCAATGGAGCTACGATTCCCTTCTCGTGCTGCAGTTGGCTTCTGAGCCCATCCATCAAGTGGCAGTTTCTCATTTATTTCCTATCTACCTGTTTTGTCACTCAGGACAAAGCGGTGTTGTGCTAACAGGGCTCCCATTTGTCACGCTGGAGTCGCCGGTGTAATTCCAGTCCTCTCAGCAAAGGGATGGCTGGTGAAATTTATGCTTTACAGATGATGGGCCAAGCCCTAATAAGAGCATCAGTTTCAGCTGGGGGTAGCAGCAGAGCCGAGGGGTTGATCTCAACTCCGCTCCAGCCGCGCGTCGCGGGCTCCGGGAGAACGTCGCACAGAGCGGGGGAAGGGGAAATGGCAGGAGGGGTGCTGAAAGCTGCTAAGCCTTGAACTCCAAATTAAAGCAAGCCCTTTCTTTCTGTCATCTAAAAGAGAAAGGGATTTTTGTCAGCACAGTTGTCTTGGCAACATTAAAATGTATTGCCTTGTGGTCTGCTCGGAGAGGAGCAGTTCCGATCGGATGGGGCCAGGGGGAGAGGGATGAGGGATTTCAGCCAGCTACAGTCTCGGTGTGGTTCTGCCTCCTCCAGTCTTGCTGCCTCATGGTTAAGGAGTGTGCAGGATGCTGGTTGGGGTAGGATAGGATAGGATAGGACAGGACAGAAAAGGACAGGATAAGACAGGATAGAAAAAAACAGGACAGGATGGGATAGAAAAGAAGAGGATAGGACAGGATAAAGATAAAATAGGATAGAACAGGATAGGGTAGGATGAAATAGACTAGCATAGGATAGAATAGAGTAAGATAGAACAGGGTAGGATAGGGATAGGATAGGATAGAATAGAACAGGATAGGATAAGGATATGATAGAATAGGATAGGATAGAAAGGAACAGGGTAGGATAGGGATGGGATAGAAAGGAACAGGGTAGGATAGGGATGGGATAGAAAGGAACAGGGTAGGATAGGGATGGGATAGAAAGGAACAGGGTAGGATAGGGATGGGATAGAAAGGAACAGGGTAGGATAGGGATGGGATAGAAAGGAACAGGGTAGGATAGGGATGGGATAGAAAGGAACAGGGTAGGGTAGGATAGGGATGGGATAGAAAGGAACAGGGTAGGGTAGGATAGGGATGGGATAGAAAGGAACAGGGTAGGGTAGGATAGGGATGGGATAGAAAGGAACAGGGTAGGGTAGGATAGGGATGGGATAGAAAGGAACAGGGTAGGGTAGGATAGGGATGGGATAGAAAGGAACAGGGTAGGGTAGGATAGGGATGGGATAGAAAGGAACAGGGTAGGGTAGGATAGGGATGGGATAGAAAGGAACAGGGTAGGGTAGGATAGACTGTCTCAGTTGGAAGGGACCTGAAATCATCATGCAGTCCAGCAGCCAGTGACTGCTTGTGCTGGCAGGAGCAGGTTTTCCTTGGCTATTTACTTCCACAAAGAGGGATGGTTGGGATGAATATCAAAGCAAGTGCCCTGATAAATGTGCAGGTCACGAGGGTAGCTTCAGCCCACGGTAGGGCTAGATAATGCTTGGACTCGATGATCTTAAAGGTCTTTTCCAACCAAAAGGATTCTGTGGTTCTGTGATATGGCCATGAGCAAACCTGTGTTGTTTTGCTTTCCAGAAATCAACCTCCTGAGTAGAGGCACTGAACCCCTCAGGGAATGGGCAGAGAATTCTTTCTCTCAGAAAGGAAGTGTTTGTTTGATTAACTTATTTTACCAGTGATAGGCATATTTTGAGTGCAAATACTCGTGCCCTGCTGACATGGGGGAAGTGAGGGGGTCTCCAGGGCTGAGACCTCAGAATTTCAGCATCTTTTCCTGAGCTTGCTGGTTCCTGTGGCTGCTTGGAGTGGTCCAGAAGCATTGCTGGGCACTGACACCAGGGTGTTGTACAGAGAAGTGGCAAAGTGCCTCTTACTTCACTCCTGGGTGTAGATCTGGTCTGCTGGGGAGAAAGACTATGTTGTGGCTCAGTTGAAACAGCCAGTTCCCAGCCTTGTGCCCTGGAGGTGGAGAGGGGAAAGTGGGGGCTCTTGTTTGGCTGTGAAGGAAAAGGACTTGCTCCTTCCCAGGTGGATTTTTGCAAGGATGGTGGGAGGTGGATCATCAGAGAGAGCTGGGGAGATTCACCTGCATGTTCTCAGGATTAAAAGGCTGTGTAGAAGAGAAGGGCAACAAAACTGGGGAAGGGTCTGGAGAACAAGTCTTATAAAGAGAAGGGAACGGGGGTCATTTATTCTGCAGACAAGGAGGCTAAGGGGAGACCTTCTGGCTCTCTACAGCTCCCCCGAAAGGAGGTTAGAGCAAGGAGGATGTTGGTCTCTTCTCCCAAACATCAAGTGCTAGAGAGAGAGGAAATGGCCTCAGGTTGTGCTAGGACAGGTTTAGGCTGGGTATTAGAAAAAATTTCTTTACTGAAAGAGGGCAAATGGTATCCTGGAATGCATTAAGGAAAGCGTGTCCAGGAGGACTAGGGAGGGTCTCCTGCCCCTCTGCACTGCCCTGGTGAGACCACGCCACTGTGTCCAGTTTTGGGGTCCCCAGTTCAAGAGAGACAGAGATCCAGGCAGGGAGAGTCCAGTGGAGAGCTATGAGGATGGTGAAGGGACTTGCAAAATCTCTGGTAAAAAGAGAGGCTGAGAGCCCTGGGGCTGTTTAGGCTGGAGAAGAGAAGGCTGAGAGGGGACCTGATCAACACCTATAAATATATCTGAGGGGTGGGTGTCAAGATGAAGGTGCCAGACACGTTTGGTGGTGCCCAGTAATAGGACAAGGAACACTGGGGATAAGCTGGAACCCAGAAAGTTCCACATCAGCATGAGGAGAAACTTCTTTGGTGTGAGGATGCTGAGGGGTATGGAGGCCCTGGAGCAGGCTGCCCAGAGAGGTTGTGGAGTCTCCTTCTCTGGACAGATTCCAAACCTGCCTGGATGCATTCTTGTGTGACCTGCCCTAGGTGATCCTGCTTTGCCAGGAGGGTTGGACTGGATGATCTCCTGAGGTCCCTTCCAAGCCCTACCATTCTGTGCTTCTGTGAAAGGGTGGTCAGGGATTGGAACAGGCTGCCCAGGGAGGTGGTGGAGTCACCGTCTCTGGAGGTGCTCAAGAAACCTGTGGCCATGGCACTTGGGGACGTGGCTTAACGGCCACGGTGGTGTTAGGCTGATGATCTTAGAGGTCTTTTCCAACCCAAAACAGTTCTCTGATCCTGTGTACACAGCCACACCGCAGCGTTGGTGGGAGCAGAAGAGGAGCTGAGCTCAGAAGGGCTGGCAGGAGCGAGCTGGCTGCCAGTGAATCACTTTAATGCTCAGCCTGCAGGTTTACAGTAAGTGTGCATATGTTGCATCCCATTGCTCCTCATCAGATTCCCTGGCTCTCCACGGGTCAGCCAAATTAAACAGGCATAAATCCATCGGCCCTGGGGCTCTCTGTGGAGCACTATAAATCCCACCAAAACTAATTAAGCAGGACAATGGTGCCCATTTGAAGCTGGCATGTAGAAATGTAAGCCATGACCACAGCCAAGGACTCAAAGTGATTTGAGAGGGTGAGGGCAACACAAGTGCCTGCACTCAAGGGTAGGTGCTGGGCACGTCTCAGCTCTCCACAGCTTGCAGCTCCTGGCTGGGTGAGCGTAGAGATTGTGCTAAGCTCCTAAGATTGATTTCTCTTCTGCTTTGCTTTCTAAATCAAATCATCCAATTAACAGATGTGCTGGAGTTTGTTGCTTGAATTGTTATCTGGTGGCTCTAAAAGCTTTTTGTTATTGCTCCTTGTAGGGCTTGTCTGCTAGGCAAGTGCCTTCATGGCTGCTGCCCTGGGGGAAGCTGTTCTGCTGAGCTTCCCCACTCTGATTAGAGCCTCCAAACAAGCCATATCATCGTGGGTCAGTGCTGAGATCAGAGCTAATGCTTGTCTGGGCTGCTCCAGGTTTGCAGTTCTGCAGGGCTTGGCCACAGAATCAGAGAACTGTTTTGGTTGGAAAAGACTTTGAAGATCATTCAGTCCAAGCATCAACCCAACACCACCATGGCCACTAAACTATGTCCCAGTATGCCATGGCCACAGGTTTCTTGAACAGCTCCAGGGATGGGGACTCCACCACCAACTTGGGCAGCCTCTTCCAATCCCTGACCACTCTTGCAGCAAAGAATATTTCCCTTATCTCCAACCTAACCCTCCCCTGGCACAATTTCAGGCCATTTCCTCTCCTTCCATCACCTGATACTAAAGAGAGCAACCCCCACCTCACTGCAACCTCCTTTTGGGAAGCTGCAGAGACTGAAGCCATGGTGCTCTTCTGTAGCTTGGGTTGGTTTTCTGCTTTGGAAAAGGGAGGGAGACTGAGGCACGGAGTGGGACAGCACCCTCCATGGCTGCAGTGGTCATGTCCCAGCTGCCTTTCAGGGGTGAAATAAGCTTTTGCACCTCAGTAGCACTCACCCCAGTGAAACTCTGCTCACAGCCACGCTGTTCTCACTGGCTTGTGGAGTCAGCTGTGACACCTTTAAATGTATGGCCTGGCAAATGCACTCCTGCTCTTGGGTTCATAAATCAGACTCTCAATGATGCTCATAGAGGGAAGTGAACTCTGCAGAGCTGAGCAGAGCTCAGCCACCCACGCCGCCACCGGCCGGCGTCTCCCCTTCGCTTCACATGGGGCTGGATGCTCCAGGTTCCATCTGACAGATGTTCCCCCTGGGAACAGACCTGCAGATGTCCTGGGACATGGTGGAAGCTGGGCGTGGGGGGAGCCCTGACCCACACCTGGTGTCCATGGAAGGCTTCCCTGTGCTACCAGGTGTGTCTTCTGCTGTCTTCTGCTACCCTGTACTTCTCCCTCTGCCTCCAATCTTCACTCTGAGTCACTGGAAAACAGTTGGCCTTGATGATCTTAAGGTTATTTTCCAACCTAAAGGTTTCTGGAAGTCTGGGAAAATGCCTCTCCCACTGTTCCCCAAAGGAGCAGAAGGGTCTGGGGCTTAGAGACAGGTTGTGCTCCAGCCCCTTGCCTGCAAGCTTTCTGGATTATTTTGTTTCCTGATCCCCACTGACCTGCTCAGTTGGCATTTAACCCTTTGCTTGCTGCCTCTGCTCTGCAGGGCTGAGTGATGGCAGGAGAGGAGCCACAGGGGTTAAATCCAGCCACAAGGGTTGTCGGTCTCTCGTTGTTTTATTCTCTACTCATCTGTAGAAAGCTAGTCTGGGGCCAGTAGCCTTCATCACAAGAGGATGAAAATGCATCAGCAAGCTCATGCCAGGGCTGGTGCCACTGCCCTGCTGCTCAGATCTCTGTTTCCCCCTCCCAGTGCCATAGGGAGCTGCTGGCAGAATGATGTTTGGTGCTCGGAGTCTGAAGGTGCAAACCCTGCCCCGAATGTGCTGCTTCTGGGAGCCAGGAGAGCATTTTCCTTGGCACATCAGTGCCACCAAGCCCACAGATCTGGTGCCCTCTGTTCTCTCCCCAGAATCCAGATTTCAAGGAAGAAAAGAAGGCATCTGCATCTCAGCTCCCTGTTAAATGTCAGGGCACAGCCCCAGGGGGAAACGTTCTCCAGAGCATCGCAGAAATGAGGGAGGGGAACACTGAGAGGGTTTGGGAGCTGAAGTTGCCAAACACAAGCGTAGGCACGGAGAGCCAGGGTCCCATCAGGAGTCAATGAGACGTGGCTCCCCAAGCCATGAGAGGGCTGTAGAAAGTCAGGCCCAGCTTCGGGAGCTTCCCCCGAGAGCTGGTTAAACTCATTGCACGTCCTCCTCTAGATGGTTTCCCGTCAGCTAAAGCAGTTTGTTTGGGAACTGTTCCCAAGTGGATGGCAGGGCTGGGCACGGGGGAGTCTTTGCTTTGCCTCCTGCAGCCCTCTGCCAGGCTCGAAATACGGGGAGAGGAGGAGCTGAGCCAGGCTGAGGCTGTGATCCCTGGAGCTGGGCTTAAAAGTGCTTCCCGCTGGAGGGGTTTTGAGTAGCTCAGGGTAAGGGGAGCTGAACCTTCTCTTCTCCTATCTCGTTTTCCTTGTGGCTGCCGCATCGGAGCGGTCTCGGTGTGGCAGCACCTATGGCAAGGGTTTCATCCGGGGCAGGGCCATCCGTCCTGTGCCTGGTCACCCCCATCCATCTCGACCCTCAGGTTACTGTGGGATACTCTGGGAAATGCACGGAGACAGGATCCTCAGCCGGCAGCAGTCGCCGCCGAGCTCTATGAGGTTCTACTCTTATCCAGCCCCGCAGGATTTGTGCTTGCACCCCACGGGCCAAGCGGGGAGGGTCCGAGCGAGGCTGCCCAGCAGCCCCCATCCCAGGGCTCCCTCGCTCCCCCTAGCGCGTTCCCGGCCCCCGCTGAACAGATGGTGCCGGTTTTTGCAGAGGGGATCTGGAGAAAACAAAGCCCAGAGCGATGGGAGGCTGCAGCCTGGCTCCCAAACGCAGCCCGAGGGGTGACATCTGTAGGGACAAGGTGTGGGTGGCGTGCCGAGCCCCGTGCCGCGCCGCCACTTGCGCTGCCCTGCCTCACTTTGCTTCCTCCTTTGGTGGTTTTGTTTGTTCTTTTTCTTTTTCTCTTTTCCTCCCTAGATAAAGAAGCCGGGGGACCGTTGGCAGGGATGCCGGTGAAGCCAGCGGGCTGCCTCCCCACCTCTGCCCAGCGCAGGACCAGAGCCTGACTGGAAGCTGGCATGGTGCCCCTGCTCAGCTCTGTGATGCCCAGCCCTGCCTGCCCTGCCCCTGGCCTTGCCTTCCAGCGGTGATACAGCCTCCTTCCCCGGGATGCGTGTCGGAGAGAGGTGGCAGTGAGCATGCTGCAGGAAGCCAGCCTGCAGCCCAAGCCCGGAGCAGCTTTGCAGTGAGGTCAATTGCTCGAAGCCAGAGTTGTCCCTTCCTCGTCCCTGCGCGGAGGAGCATCTCGGAGGCGAATCTGCGCTCAGAGTGTCGAGGTCCTGGTCTGCAGGCTGTAAGAGGTGGGGGGGGGGGGGGGCTGCCATGGAAGAGAATGTGTTCAGTGTGCAGCAGATCCAGCCCAACGTCATCTCGGTGAGGCTCTTCAAGCGCAAGGTGGGCGGCCTCGGCTTCCTGGTGAAGGAGCGTGTCAGCAAGCCGCCTGTCATCATCTCAGACCTGATCCGGGGAGGGGCTGCAGAGCAGAGTGGCCTCATCCAGGCTGGGGACATCATTTTAGCCGTCAATGGCAGGCCCCTGGTGGACATGAGCTATGAGGCCGCGCTGGAGATACTGAGAAGCATCGCCTCCGAGACTCACGTGGTCCTCATCCTGCGGGGCCCCGAGGGCTTCACCACTCACCTGGAGACCACTTTCACGGGCGACGGGACCCCCAAAACCATCCGTGTCACCAGGCCCCTCTGCCCAGCTCCCAAGGCCGTGGACTTGTCCAACCCAAGCCCGCAGGGCAAAGAGCAGCCGGCGGCAGCGGCCGACCGCACCATGGGCTCGCTGTGGGCAAGAGAGATCAGGAGGGAGGTGGAGCCCATGGTGCACATCAACGGTGTCGTTACTGGCAGCAAAGGGCAGGACGCTGGGAAGGGCAAGGAGGGTGCCAGTGGTCGCCCTTGCCTCAACGGTGGCGTGGAAGACAACGAACTGCTCAAAGAAATCGAGCCCGTCCTGGATCTCCTGAAGAGCAGCAGTAAGGACAGCGGTGGAGATGCACCCTCCAAGGTAGAGACAAGAGATATAGAAGTCCAGGTGGACTGGTAGGTCCCTAAATACATTTGATTTCTTCTTTTTTACTTCTGGTGAAATGTGCTGTGCTGGGCTTGGCTGCCCAGCGAGGCTGCTTTGGGGGCTGGGGAGCAGCCCCCAAGAAACAGCTGCCTTCTGCCCTGGTGGGATGGAGATGGAGAGGAGGGGATGCAAAGAAGAAGGGGAAGCGGGTGGTGAGGGCACAAGGAAAGTAATGAGAACTTGGGAGGAGGTGGTGGAAGGAAGGGAGGAAGGTGAAAGTGTGGGGAATTGAGGGAGACAAAGTAAGGTCTCGTGGAAAGCTGAGCTGTGTGGTGGGGTGGATCACAGGCTGGGCTTGTTTCTCTCCCATGTTCTTCATCTCATTTATTTGACATTTAAACCAAATCCCGTGCCTCAGTTTCCCTACCTGCCAGATAAGACTCGTGGTGTTGTCTGTCCTTGCTCTGCTGCTTGAAACCTGCTATTGATTAACTGCTGGAGAGGGAGAAGGAAGGGCAGGGCAGCAGAGGATGGAGAAAGGGGTTTCAGAATGTTTTGTGGGTTTGGATTTCGAGGCTGACTTGAGGAGGGGAGGGGGAGCCCCAGTTCAGCTCCAGGTGAAGCCAAGGGGGCTGTTGTGCAAGGGTAGTGGGACCTGCCTTGGGTGCTCCTGTTTTCTACACCTAGAGAGTAAGGGGGGAGACGTTTCCTCTGTGGAGCTCATGCATGACCATCCTGTGTTGGAAGGCATCGAAGGAGCTGCCTCTGTGTGTCCCCTCTGCTCTTTCTAGACCAAGCTAATCATTTCAACATGTGTATGCATGTATAACAAAGGTGGGGACATATGGATGCTTGTCCCGTGGCCTCTTGAGGAGGGTGATGTCCCGTCATGTGGGAGGAAGCAGGGAAGTGACTCTTCACAAGGGCTTGTGGTGACAGGATGAGGGGCAATGAGGAGGGCAGCTTGAGACTGGAGATTAGGAAGGAATTCTTTCCAGTGAGGCTGGTGAGACACTGGAACAGGTTGCCTGGGGGGTTGTGGATGCTCCCTCCTTGGAAGTGCTTAAGGCCAGGTTGGATGAGGCTGGATCCACCCGGTGTAGTGGGAGGTCTCCCTGCCCATGGCAAGGGGGTTGGAAGATCTTTGAGGTTCCTTCCAACCCAAACAATTCTGTGAATCTATGAATCCCCTGCTGCCTGCCCCTGCCAGGGGCTATGTGCACTTCTCACCGTGTAGACCATCACTCTGACACCAGAGCAGCTCCCTCCAGCCCTCCCTGCCTTCCAAAACTGTTGTTGGTTGCTATTTATTTATTTATCGTGGTCCCAGCTCACTCATCTCCTGGCTATTTATCAACAACGATGGCTTGCCTTTTCCTGGCACCTCTCCCCAGGCCCTCAAGCACCTTTTAGCAGCACTGAGTGCCGCAGCAGGTTGTGGCTCCCTCAGGTATCGACCACTCTAAAAGCTGGGGGGAGCTTTTTTGGGGTGAGCTTTGCTGAAGCTGATTCAGTGGGAGAGGGGAATTCCAGCTCCCATTGCTGCCTTAACAAGGGGGGGGGCGGGGAGAGAGGGGAGGGGGGAGAATGTAGTCCTGTTATTTATCAGAAACAGCAAGAGAGGAAATGTAGAGCTGTGGAAAGGTAGAGTGTGTGTGTGTGTAAATGTGGTCCTGTTATTTATCAGAAACAAGAGAGGAAAGGTAGAGCTGTGGAGGAGTGTTGGCCCTGAGGTGGCTGCAGAGCCCGGGCTGAGCTCCTAATCGCTCCCAGCACAGCCCCACACCCACGCCCTGTGTTTTCTGTCTCCTGTTTGCTTTGTTTTCATGTTGTTGTTTCTGCTCTCCCAAACGGTGCATCCTTTCCGTGGAGGACACGGTTCTCCAAAGCCCATTAGGGTGGTCACCCTGAGGCAGAGAGAAAATAACCTGCTTGGCTTGGTGCTGGCTGCAAGTGACAGAGGTCTGGGGGAGAGCGGTGGGACAGGGCGCTCGCTCCGGGGGCATCCCTCCTCCTCCTGCCCCCAGATCTCATCACATTTGGCTGCTTTCAGAAAACCCTCGAGCTCAGCACTGTCCCAGGAAGGTTGAGGGCCACCTGCCCAGGCTGCATCTCTAGTACCAATCCATCCCTGTGTTTAAGCATCCTAAGAACTGGGACCTTGAAGAGGTCCAGTAAAATGTGATTTAAAATCCCCTTTGTCCCTCTGTTTGCACCGAGGCTGCTGTGGTGGAGCTCAGGGCGGGTCACAGTCTGGTGAAGCTCAGAGGACACAACCCCAGGCAGTGATACAAGGCTCAGCCACATCATTAAAACCCTGTCCCCAGCCTACCAGCCACAGGGTCTCCAAGGAAATTCTTTTCCAGCTGGGGGGGGATGGATGAAAAATGCTTTTTTATGTCCTTTTCTCCTTTTCTTTGAGAATGCCTTCTACTCAGAGAAATTAAACTGAAACACTTTAAATTCACTTAAACTGAAGGACCTCAAACCAGCAAAAACATTAACCAAGAGGGTACTTCACCAGAACTCCACTCACTTTCGTTTTCAATACCCTTAAAACAAATTAATCTGTGATCTCTGTGTCTTGGGACTGAAAATCCACTTCTCAGTCAAAATTTAATCTTCAGCCTGCTTGATGAAAAGCTGCAGCTTTGCTCTAGCTGTTGGACCCCGTCTAGACAAGGAGACCTGAGAAGAGGGGAAGGAGATAAACTGCAGAGAGAGCTTGTGGAGAGCTGCTGGGCAGGGTAAAGGGCACTTCTCAGCTGCCTCTCCTCCCGCTCCTGTGATGGGCTGGAGATGATTCATCTCCTTGGCTTGGTCTCAGACAGAGCCAGGGCATTGCAAAGGTCTTCTACAGCAAAGGTTTTCTTGGTCCACAGGAGAAGTGCAGACAGGTCAGGGAGTGGTGGGGAGTGGAGAGCTGGGGAGGCTGTTGGTTGATGCCAAAGAAATGCCCCCAAAATGAAGCCAGGATTTATCAGGTGGTTGCAGGTCTTGTGCTGCAGGCTGTGACTTCTCCAGGCTGGAGGGAAGCAAGCAGAGCTGGTGTTACCTGGCACAGGAACAGAGCTCTACCTAGACACCCCACGGAGGCAACACCTCGCTCGGCGTTGAGCTCGACACCTACAGTCTGGACCGCTTCACCAGCTGGAGATGTTGGGTTTGGGCTCAATCCTGTTCTTTCTCCATCTTTGGCTGGTGCTGACCTTGACAGCCTGCAGAGCTTTGTCAAAGCCAGGCCAGCTCACGGAGCTGTGAGAGCTCTCCCAGGGCTGAAAGGGAAAGTAGGAGTTTGAGGTTATTCCCCAGCAGCCAAACGCCTCTTGTTCAAGGTGGGCTTTGCCAAAAGTGATTCAAGTTGCACCTGATGCTTTGGGCTCCCAGCCCACATCTCTAATGGTATTTCTGAGGAAAACTGGAAGCTGTAAAGTTTGCACTGGGGGAAAAACAATTTCCATCCCCTGAACCCATGGTCTGCACTCCCTGGGGAAATGATCTCTGCAGTGCCCTGGCTTTGGCTCCCTGCTGATTTCCAGTTGTACAGTGCTCTGTGCCCACGGTGCATGCCCATGTGGTGGGCTGTGACCACTCAAAGAGCTGTGATGTCCAGGTGGAGTCCAGTGACAAGTGGAGCTCCTCAGGGGTCTGTTCTGGGACCAGGTCTGTTTAACATCTTTGTCAGTGGCATGGTCACTGGCATTGAGTGCACCCTCAGCAGGTTTGCTGATGACACCAAGCTGTGTGGTGTGCTCAACTCGCCTGAGGGTAGGGATAGCATCCAGAAGGATCTTGACAGCCTTGAGAAGTGTGCCAGTGCAAACTGCATGAGGTTCAACAAGTCACAGTGTAAGGTCCTGCATTTGGGTAGGGCTAACCCCAGGCATAAATCCAGGTTGGGTGCAGAGTGGGTTAAGGACAGCCCTGAGGAAGAAGCCTTAAGGGTCTTAATTGAGGGGAAGCTCCTCATGAGCCAGCAGTGCCCTCATGCACCCTGGAAGGCAGCAGTGTTCTGGGCTGCATCAAGAGGAGTGTAGCTAGCAGGGCAGGAGAGGGGATTCTGTCCCTTGACTCTGTTCCTCAGACCCCACCTCAAATGCTGCCTCCAGTTCTGGTGTCCCCATCACGAGAAGGACACAGAGCTGTTGGAGGGAGTCCAGAGGAGGCCACAAAGGTGATCCAAGGGCTGGAGCAATGTCTGCTCCTTGGCTCAAGCCATCTGTGGTGAAGTCACTCATAAAGCAGAGCATGGGAGTGGGGCACAAGGTATGATGAGAGCTGGCATTTCTGCCATGAGGCTCTCCGTGGGCTAGGAAACAAAAATAGAGTTTGATTCGCTCGCTGCCAGCTAACCTGGCTCTGCTTTTGCCCCTGGGCTCGAGGGAGATTGCCATGTCCCATCTCCCAGCCCTTTCCCTCCCTCCCTCCCTCCTTCCCTTCTCCAAGGTGCCACTACGTATTTTCCTTCTCGGGTCTGTTCCATAACACGAGCAGCGTGATGGAAACGTGGCAGTTTCCGTGCAAACAGCAGCACCAGCAGCCCTGAGAAGGGTGTTGAGAGCAGGAGTTCTGTTCAGGAAGGGTTTCAAGGTTTCAGGCTCAATCCTGCCTTGGAACAAACCCCCTAATTTCACAGCTCTTGAAGGGGAAAAACAATTCCCTTCCTCCCACCTCCTTTTGCCGCCGCCAACATCTCTTTTGTGTTGCTCAAAACATTTCATTTGCATTTCTGATGTCTTCATTATTCTCTGCTTGGACAAGAAACTTTAAAACCCTCTGAAATGAAAAGGTTCCCTGAACCCATCATCTTGTTGCCAGCAGGCACACGGGCAAGTAGGAAGCTCTGGCAGTGAGTAACCCTCCTCTTCTCCCTCAGCCAATTCTTCTTCCTTTGACTACATCAGACTAACCCAGAGAGATATTTTGTGGCCACAAACAGCACATGCCACCCAAATACCTCCCCCTCCTCCATGGAACCCTCTTGGACTGGTCTCCAAAGCCCCTTCAGCCTCCTGTGCGAGGGCTCCGTGTCCGTGGGCCCTGCAGGTGACCCACGCAGGAGCCTGTGATCTCCTGGTGGTCCTGAAGCACATTTGGCCTCCACAGAAGGAGCTGAGGCTGGAATCCTCCAGGTGGTCTTTAAACACGGCTGGGAAGGGCTGAGTGTGGTGGTTTCAGGTTGCGCGGGATGCTGTCTGCAGCTTGCATGGGACCTTAGGATCACTTGGAGCTGTTGCCAGGGGGTTATCTGTCAGTGCCTATCAAACAGCATTTTCAGACCTCCTATTTCATGGGCATCTCTCCAAAGCTGCTCCATGCAGCTTGCTTGGTTCATTATCCCCTAGTCCCAGCTCTGGGCACAGCCTTCTGACCTTCTGAGGGTGCAAGACCTTCTTCAAGCCATGCTGCATGCTTGTTGGTGAGGCTTTGATCCCTCAGCGCAGTTCAAGTTCCCCTGTCTCATTTAGGCAGTGGCTTCTTGCTCTGACAGCTCTGCAATTGCCTGCTCCAGGCATGCTGGCCTTGCTGCCTTTCCAGAGAGCTCATCCCATCTTTTGGTAGGATGGACTGGACTGCATCAAAACAGGCATGGCCAGCAGATCGAGGGAGGGGATTCTGCCCCTCTGCTCTGCTCTCAGCAGTCCTGGAAGTCCCCAGCACAAGAAAGATGTGGACCAGAGGAGGGCCACAAAAAAATCAGAGGGCTGGAGCACCTCTGCTGTGAGGGCAGGCTGAGACAGTGGGGGCTGTTCAGCCTGGAGAAGAGAAGGCTCCAGGGAGACTTCAGACCAGCCTCCCAGTACTTTAAAGGGGGCTACGGCAGAGCTGGGAAGGGACTTCTGACAAGGGCTGGGGGTGATAGGTGAAGGGACAACGGATTGAAGCTTGAGGAGGGCAGATTGAGACTGGAGATTAGGAAGAAATTCTTTCCAGTGAGGGTGGGGAGAGACTGGCACAGGTTGCCCAGGGAGGTTGGGGAACACCTCATCTCTGGAATTTTTCAAGGCCAGGCTGGATGAGGCCTTGAGCAGCCCGGGCTGGTGGAAGATGTCCCTGCCCAGGGCAGGGAGGTTGGAGCTGGATGATCTTTGAGGGCCCTTCCAACTCAAGCTGTTCTATAAAACCATGAAATGTGGACAGCAGCACACTTCTTGGTCCACCCATCTTGGCCTCTGGGGACTGCAGCAGCCAGTGGTAGCTCTCATCTCTGTCTGAGAGATCCTTCTGCCAGGCAAATTCAAAGCAGGGAAGTGACAAACTTTCTCTTTGCTCATTTTGATTTTTTTTTTCCCCCTCTTCTTTTCTTTCATCTTTCTTTTTTGGAAGAGCTTTGGAGAAATGTCTCAAAGGGCTGTCTCAGCAACTTCCCTTCTGCTTCATCACTCCAAGCACTGCCACATCATCAGATTAGTCAAAAGAAAACAGTGGTGCCTCTCATTTCTCCAAGCAGCCAGATGCTCTTCCCGAGGTGAGGCAGAATCTGAAGCTCTGCCTTTGCACCAGTGGGGGAGGGCAGGATTCCTCTTGCTTGTTGTAAGTGACAGATTCGGCTTGCAGGATAAAACATGGGGTCCCTTCCCAGAGCCCTGCTCTGGATCTGAGAGCTGAGGGTGCTTAAGAAACGTGGCGGCAGGACCCGGTCAGAGAGGGATCTCTGGATCGTGGATCTGGCTTGGGAGAGTTCAGCCAAACAAGTGCCTCTGAAGACAGGGCCCAGGGTTGTTCCCAGTGCCTCCAAGACACAAAATGGGGATTCCAAAAATCCTCTTCGATGCCCTAACGTGCCCAGGTTGGGTCTGCTGGTGAGTCAGGAGGACTTGTTGATAGGAATTCATAGAATGGTTTAGGCTGGGAGGGACCATGAAGATCATCTCGTTCCAAGCCCCCTGCTGTGGGCAGGGACACCTCCCACCAGACCAGGCTGCTCAAGGTCTCATCTAACCTGGCCTTGAACACCTCCAGGGAGGGGGTACCCACGACCTCCCAGGGCAACCTGTTCCAGTGTCTCACCAAAGGCTTCTCTAAAGGCATCTTGCTGTGGGCTGATGCTCCAGCTCCCTCTCCCCGGCATACCTGCAGAAGGGGCTGCTCCCCCAGCAGCTACTGGAAGTGCCCCAACTTGGTCGCCTCAAGACACCCCTAAAGGGAAATTCATCTTCCCCCATCACCCACTGGGAACAGCCCTTGGGTGTGGGCAAACAGACTCTGGGAGCATTATCTGGATGCTGAGCTCGGGCACGGTGGTTTGGCCATCCTGCCAGACTCCTTGAGTGTGTGAGTGGCATCCTCCTGTGAACCTGGCAGGTCACCCCAAGTCTCTGCTGGGGGCTGGGGGAAGCCAAGTCAAGAGAGGAAAATCACTGGCCCCGAAGGCCCATTCCCTGCCTGAGACCACAAAGAAGGAGCTTTCAAGAAGCAGGCAGGAAATGTTTGTAAAATGAAGCAACTGATTTTTGTTCATTTGCTTTTCACCCCCTCCCCATCTGGACTGAGGCTGTGGCTGCTCTGAAAGGGCTTTTCTCTCCCTGCTGCTCTCCAGAAGACAGAGCCGGATACTTCTGGGCAGCCTCATCCGGGCGAGGTCTGCACTGGCTCAGCGCAGGACAGGCACCCACAGCCCTGCCAGGGGGCACCTCCTCGCCTGGCACCCAGGGAGCTGCAGCACAGAGCAGGGATACAGCCCTGAGACTGCTCTGAAGGCTCTGTGGCAGCCAAGGGTGAGGGCAACACCACACAGCCACGAGTCCCTCAAGGAGAGCAGCAGGCAGCCTGGTGGTGCCCCAGCTGCTAACGTGCAGAGGGATGTGCAGCATCTCACAGCATCAGAGAGTAACAGAACCAAAGAATCAAGGGCCCCAGTGATGCTCCCAGTGCCTTAAAGACACAAAGTGGTGACTGGAAAAATCCTGCTCAATGCTGAGAGTGCCCAGGTTGGGGCTGAGAGTGCCCAGGTTGGGGCTGAGAGTGTGTCAGGAGGACTTGTTCATAGGATTCACAGAATGGTTTAGGTTGGAAGGGATGTTGAAGATCATCTAGTTCCAACCTCCCTGCCCTGGGCAGGGACATCTTCCACCAGCCCAGGTTGCTCCAGGTCTCATCCAGCCTGGCTTTCAACACTTCCAGGGATGAGGTGCCCACAACGTCCCCTGGGCAACCTGTGCCAGTGTCTCCCCACCCTCACTGGAAAGAATTTCTTCCTAATCTCCAGCCTCAATCTGCCCTCCTCAAGCTTCAATCCATTGCTCCTCATCCTATCACTCCCAGCCCTTGTCAAAAGGCCCTCTACAGCTTTCTTGTAGCCCCCTTTAAAGTACTGGAAGGCTGCTCTATGTTCTCTCTGGAGCCTTCTCTTCTCCAGGCTGAACAGCCCCAACTCTCTCAGCCTGTCCCCATAGAGGAGGTTCTCCAGCCCTCTTCATGGCCTCCTCTGGACCTGCTCCAGCAGTTCCAGTTCCTTCTTGTGCTGGGGACACCAGAACTGAATGCAGTGCTCTGGATGGCTCTCACAAGAGTTGATAGATTCCTCTCTGAGGTTCCTTCATGCTGCCAGATGCCTGTTTAGTTGGGCTTGCAAACACCTTACTGTGTCCAGTTCTGGGTCCCTCAGTTTAAGAAGGAAATTGAGACACTTGAATGTGTCCAGAGAAGGGCAACAAAGCTGGGGAGGGGTCTGGAGCACAGCCCTGTGAGGAGAGGCTGAGGGAGCTGGGGGTGTTCAGCCTGGAGAAGAGGAGGCTCAGGGGAGACCTTCTTGCTCTCTACAACTCCCTGAAGGGAGGCTGTAGCCAGGTGGGGGTTGGTCTCTTCTCCCAGGCCCCCAGCACCAGAACAAGAGGACACAGTCTCAAGCTGTGCCAGGGGAGGTTTAGGCTGGAGGTGAGGAGAAAGTTCTTCCCAGAAAGAGTAATTGGCCACTGGAATGTGCTGCCCAGGGAGGTGGTGGAGTCACCATCCCTGGAGGTTCTCAGAAGAGGCTTGGATGTGGCACTTGGAGCCATGGTGTAGTTGTCAGGAGGTGTTGGATGATAGGTTGGACTTGATGATCTCTGAGGTCTTTTCCAACCTCATTGATTCTATGATGAAACCTCAGGTGGTGCCAGGTGCCTGAAGTGTATGGCCAGTGTCGCTTCAGAGGTGCCTGTGGCATGTCTGGCACTCTGAGCTCTGCTTGCCCAAGCCTCTCCTGTCTGTGTACTGGCACAGCACCGTGGTCCCCTGGAAGGCAGGGTCGCCCTGCTACGTCCCAGACACCATTAAGCCAAGGGATTTCTTCCCTTTCCTTGCGGTTTTAGTTCTTGTGCCTTGATTTTAGGCCAGATGATGAACCCCAGCACCTTGGGGCTCAGCATCTACAAGAGGTGGCTTGTGTCTGCTCATCGTTTCGTGTACTCGGTGGCTCTGTCTTGACTTGCCTCCACACTCTCTGGTGTGCTGGGGCTCAGGGAAAGGTGGCAGGGGATGTGCAGCCTTGGGGATGAGCGCTCTCCAGGAGGCTTAAATAGCTGCCCATGGCTTACCGTGAGCCAGCCCTGCTGAATTTGCTTCTTGCTAATCCTCTGCCTCGTTGCTGGGAATTCTGTGGCTGGAGGTTGGCTGAGACCTGGCGCTTCCCCTTTGGACGGGCTGATGGAGGGCAGAGTGGGTGCTGTATGGGTCATGGTCATCCCCAGCTGCAGGACCCGTGTGGCTCCTGCAGTGCCACCACCATGTAGGAGAGAGCTGGGACCTATTGCCTTGGGCTGTGGCTGGGCAGGGGTTGGGGATTCTGCTTTATCTGTTTGAAACCCTTCGCAAGAGCCAAGTCACAGAAGTTTTCTTTTCCCGGGGTGGGTGCCACACAGAGAACCCTGTGAAAACCGCTCCTCTGGCACCTCCCTGCACCTCCTTGCTTGCACTGAACCAGCCATTTTCGTCCTAAAGCAATGTTTGGAAGGTGTCCAGGAGCTTAGTGTAATCTTTTGGCAGTGGAATGTTACTCTGGAAAGGCAGAAAAGTCATGGAAAACTGAGAGCACAGGGAGATTATCTCTGAGGCAAATACTTTCCTTGAGCTGTGCCTACAGATATGAGCTGGGGGGCAAGGAGGGTTGTGAGACTGAGCTTAGCTGTATGTTCCTGTCTTCCCTTGATGGTGTCAGGAGCAGCATGTGGGTGTGAGTTATGTCCTGAGTCCAAGTGGCCTGGTTTGATCAGTGCCCAAAGCCTGCTGGTGTTAATAGCAGCAATTCAGTATCTGAAGGGGACCTACAGGAAGGTTGGGGAGGAGCTGTTGAGTGGTAGGATGAGGGGCAATGGAGCAGGGGAGGTTTAGGTTGGAGATCAGGAGGAAGTTCTGCACAATGAGGCTGGTGAGACACTGGAACGGGTTGCCCAGGGATGTAGGTGAGGCCCTGTTCCTGGAGCTATTCAAGATCAGCCTTGCGGTGTCCCAGTGCAGCCTGCTCTAGTTGGAGCTGTCCCTGCTAGGTGCAGAGGGGATTGGACAGTTGGTGCTTTCCAACTCAGTGCAGTCTGTGAACCTGTGATGGGAAGGTCCCTAGCTGTCCTCAGTGGGCCTCTGAGAGACTTTTAGGAGCTGAGAGCAGGAGCAAAACAGTTGCCAGAGCACTTTACCTCGCCGGTCTGTTGAGCAAAGGGCTGCGCTGCCCCTGGGCTCCTGTGCGGCCCAACCCACAGAGCTCCCTCACACCAGGGGTGGCTGGTTCCTTTGCTGTGGATGGCACAGTCTGCTTGCTCTGAAGATCACGTCTCCAAACCCCATTTGTTTTCCTCCTCGGCGAGGGCTCAGGCGGCAGAGGCTTTCCATCACCTGCTCGGATGGCATTTCGCAGCCTCTCCCCAGCAGCCTGCAGTACCTTTCTCCAGGCAAAAAACATGCTGTAGACTGTGTGTACCATGAGTTACACCGGTCTTACTGGGAGGCACTGGGGACGCTCTCAATTCTCCAGCCTGACCAGCATTGCCAGCTCCGTGGAAGCAATCCATCAGTTTGCTTGAGTCGAATCACTTACGCTCACTGGCATTTGCAGCAGCTCTAAAGGTCAGGAAGAGCAGAGCGAGCTGGCTCTCCCTCCTGGGAGCCACCTATTTTTTCTTGGGTTGATTTCCCTCTCCTCCACCCCTAAACACCGAGCTGCTCTGAAACCTGGCTGCTTTGGCTGGGAGGTTTTGCAGCTGGGAGCACGTGCGTGCGGATCTGCTCTCCTCGGCTCCCCGCTTGCTCTCGCGGGGCTCGGGCTCGGGTTTCGGGGGCTGGCGTGTGAGCCCACCACAGCGAGTGTCGGGGCAGGGGCTTCCTGTTGTTTGCAGGCACTGTGCTCAGCCAGGCAGTGAGGTTTCCATTGTGTTTGGGTTGGCCTCGCTGCAGTGATTCATCTCCTTGGCCCAGGCAGAGCGTTTCCTTCCCCCTCGCAGGGTGATGGGCAAGTTGCTGCTCCTGCAGGAAGCAGCTGGAGCAGGGCTTGGAGTTTCTGCTCTAGGATTTGGCCCCGTGATCCCAACTCCAGCCCTCCTGGCCTCATGGTCCCAGCCCTCCAGCCTCCTACTGACCCAAACGGTTTTTAACCCTTCAGTTTCAAGGAAGGGGAAAACAAGCCCCAGAAAGCCTTACCGGCTCAGATGGAGAACGACCGCGTCCCGGGTGACCTGTGGGGGAAGAGCAACGCGCCCGTGGTCCTGAACAACCCCTACTCTGAGGCAGAGCAGGTAAGAGCCCATGGCTCATGCTACTTTGGGTGGAAATGTGGGTTGGGGGGGGCTGTGTGACTCATCCCAGTGAGCTCTCACACTGCAGAGAACCTGTGAGGACCACACGAGACCACACACGCTGTCTGAAGGGCTTTGATCCCAAGAGCTGGAGTTGATGGGGTATAGATCACGGGGTTTGGGCAGGACATAGGTGACTGGAGAATGATGCTCTCCATCCAAGGAGCCAGAGTGGGATGGGAACACAGCCAGGGACTAGGGCTCTGAAGCCTCCCTCAGGACTGTCATCCCTTTTCATGGGCAAAAGGTGAATTGCGTCGTTAGAGTCGCTTGGATTCATCTGATGGTAATTCAATAGAGCACTTCAGATGTTCTGTTGTACGCTGCCTTTTCATCTCCTCATGCTCCATGGACATAAATTCTCAGGCTTCCTCGCCAAAAATGGATTAACTCCACGTTTGTAGCAAAGCCAGAGACGTAAGGCAGACCCTGCCAGGCCAGGGAGATCACCCCGGGGAGAACATGACGTGTGTGAGCGCAGCCGAGCCTGCTCGGGCAAATCTGTCTCCCTGATGGGATTACCCAGCAGCAGGGCAGGACACGGGCTGACCAGCCTGGGACCAGTTTGTCTTCTTGCACCACTCTCTTTCTCAGGGGGACAGAGGAAGGGCTCTTTTCCAAGCAAGGGCAGAAGTCAGTAGTTGCTGAGCTCAGGAATCAGCAGACACCTCTGGCTGATGTCTCTTCCCAGCTGCGAGGAGCTGCAGAGCTCCCTGCACGTGGCATGGCAGCCGGGTGGTGCCACTCACCCTGTGGTGGATGCCCACACGTTGAACCTGGCCTTGACTCCACAGTGCTGTCCAGCAGCACCTCCCAGACCGTGGCTTTGCTGGTGAATGCTTTCCCACCTCACAGGCATTTTGCAAGCTACAAACCAGGAGCAGGGGGTGAGGTCACGTGAGGTGACATGGTCCTTTCATGCCCATGGAGGTGACATGGTCTTGGCTTGGCTGCAGTGGTTTAACTCTGCCCTGTGCCAGGAGCACTGCACTGAACTCCTGAGCAGTATGATGTGGTGGAGTCACCGTCCCTGGAGGTGTTCAAAAAAGGCTTGGATGTGGCACTTGAAGCCATGGTTTAGTCAGTCATGAGGTGTTGGGTGGCAGGTTGGACTTGATGATCTCTGAGGTCTTTTCCAACCTTATTGATTCTATGAAGTTCACTGCACTTTTGCAGCACCCACAGTGTCAGAGGCTCATGGGACATGCAGGACGTGCTGTGTGGGTGCTGATTCACACCTTAGGTGGCTGAGATACTCCTGAACGTGCCAGACTTGCTGCATGTTCTAAACCAACCTGGTTGAGTGTTCTGGATGCAGTCAGGAGTGATTTCCATCCCTCCCCTTAACCTGGCTGCAGCTCAGGATTGCTTCCAGCTCTGCCAGCAGCACAGACAACCTTATGGTGGCTATCATCCTTCATCAGCACACACGAAGATGGAGGCATCCAAGAGCTGCAGCACAGCTTTCTCCAGCTGCTGGAGAGATGTCCTTGGGCAGCTTTATGTCCTGCTGCATGGTTAATGCACTGTGGCAGGTATCATGAGCCCACCTAGCCCAAGGACAGCTCACTGCTCTGGTCCCTTTGCCCCAGCTCTGGAGAGACGCTCTCCTGACTCCTTTGCTGAGCCACATCTATGTGTGGGTTACTCTAAGCACTTTATAACCTCCTGTGTTCAGAGCTTCATTTCTCTCTGTGTTAGGGCTGCCAAAACCCTCAGTCTTAAGCTGCTGTTAAACTCCTTAATATTTGATTCTTTTTTCCCCTCTAGATGTGCAGCTTTCTTTTTATCCCTCTTATCCCCAAGCCACCGTTGCCTGCTCGCTTGGGTTTCTCCCCCATGCTCCCTGCAGCTGTGCACCCCAGCTGGGATTGTGGTCGAGGCATCTGAGCTCCTTGAAGGCTGCTGTTAGCATGGGGGCAAGGCAAGGCAAGGGTCAGCTTTTGATCTACCATGAACCAGCAATGTGCCCTCATGGCTGAGAAGGCAAATGCTCTCCTAGGGTGCAGGTCAAGGGAGGATCTTCCACACCTCCAATTTGCTACAGTGAGGCCACATCTGTTGGCCTGGGTCTAGTTCTGGGCTCCCCAGTTCAAGAGAGACAGGAGACTACTGGAGAGGGTCCAGTGGAGGTTACAAAGATGCTGAGGGGCTTGGAGCATCTCTGTGAGGAGCAAAGGCTGAGAGCCCTGGGGCTGTTGAGCCTGGAGAAGAGCAGCCCCGGAGGGGATCTGAGCAATGCTCAGCAAGAGATAAAGGACCTGAGGGGAGGAGGGGCAAGAGGCTGGGGCCAGACTCTGCTCAGTGGTGCCCAGGGACAGGGCAAGGGACACTAGGCACAAACTGGAAGCCAGAAGGTTCCATCTGAACAGAAGGAGAAACTTGTTCGTTGCGAGGGTGCTGGAGGGCTGGAGCAGGCTGCCCAGAGAGGTTGTGGAGTCTCCTTGTGTGGAGAGCTTCTAACTCCCCCTGGCCATTGTGCTGCTGGGCAGGCTGCTGTGGGTGCCCTGCTTTAGCAGGGGGTTTGGAGTGGATGATTTCCAGAGGTCCCTTCCACTCCCCATCATGCTGGGGTTCTCTGATGCTTTTTTAAAGGGGGATTTGGTGGATTCCCTTGGCCAGGTGGGGAATGCTCACAACAAGGTGCTGAAAACCTGGCTGGGTATTGATCCCTGCTGTTCTTTATTTTGCATGCAGGATGTCTTTTCTTGTTCTCCAGCACCTCAACTCCTCTGGCCCTAAACTTGGCTGTGACTGCACCAGCCCAGGTCCTGCAGGAGTTGTACATCAGGCCACAGGGATTGATTTGTTAGGAGCTCCAGGGTGGGGAGCGTGTCCATGTAGCTCTAGCAGGGGCAGGGAGTCAGAGCAGCTTTGCACTTGTAAGGATGATTTGCAGCCTTGTAAAAGTGAAAAACGCACTTCCAGCCAGCGGGGCTAAAGCAGGCTGGAAGGAAATGTCAGCCTAGCAATAAATCTCTGACCTGGGCTAAAGCTTGCAGACCTTCTCCTTCCCCAGTCACAGGATCACAGCATCACACAATTGTTTTGGTTGGAAGAAAGCTTTAAGGTCGTTAAGCTCAACTGTTAACTCAGCACCATTCCTTCCCAAACCTGCTCCATCCCTAAAGGCATGTCCCTCTGCACTGCATCTCCACATCCTTTCAATCCCTCCAGAGGTAGGGACTGCACCACTGCCCTGGGCAGCCTGCTCCAGGCCTTTACAACCCTTTTGGGGAGGAAATTGTTCCTCATCTCCAACTTAAATCTCCCCTAGGGCAACTTGAGGCTCTTGTCCTATTGCTTGTTCCTTGGGAGAGGAGACCAACCCACACCTGGCTCCAGCCTCCTCTCAGGTTGTTGAGGAGAACCAGGTCTCTCCTCAGCCTCATCCCCCAGCTGCTCCTCACAAGATCTGTTCTCCAGACCCTTCACCAGCTTCATTGTCCTTTTGATGCCTTTCAGATACCACCATGGCAGAGACTCCTGAAGCTCCTGGGCTTCAGGACTGCCGGCTATAATGGCATCTGAAGAAGGCTGAGGACTTGTAGAGCCCAGTTGGATCTGCAGAAAGGGAGATGCTCCTTGGCTCCAAGGGGCTGGGTGTTTCTCCCCTGGGTCTATAGGAGCCGCAGACAGCTCCCAAGCTGCTAAGTGCCAGCACTTTCCCTGCTAAAAGATGTTTGCATAATGCATGTGAACCCTGACTGCTGCCTTAGTCTCTCCATTTGTCCCACTCCCGAGTCATTAATATCACAGCTGCCTAATTAAAACATGAAAGGATCTCAAGCAACCTCCCTGACAGAACCAGGGGTAATATTTGGCTTCAGCTTTGCCATGCAGGGGACACACACACACAGAGCTCTTTCCCTGTCTCTTCTGGATGTTGCTCTCTCCACAGCTGCTCTGAGATGTGCTTGCCAGATTTGGCACCTCAGTTTCTTGTAGTTGGTGGCACCTCGGCTGCTCTAGCCTGGCTGCTATCCCAGGGATTCATCCTGCCTCCTCTTTCAGCAAGGATCCCAACTTTTCCAATTCCTGCAGGGAAAACACAAGAAGGAAAGGGCTCTGAAGGTGCTGAGGGGCCTGGAGTACCTCTGTGAGGAGGAAAGGCTGAGAGCCCTGGGGCTGTTGAGCCTGGAGAAGAGCAGCCCCAGAGGGGATCTGATTAATGCTCAGCAAGAGATAAAGGGTCAAGAGGCTGAGGCCAGACCCTTGTCAGTGGTACCCAGGACAGGACAAGGGACAGCAGGCACAAACCGGATCCTGAGGGGTTCCACCTGAACAGGAGGAAAAACATCTTTGGTGTGAGGTGCTGGAGCCCTGGAGCAGGCTGCCCAGAGAAGTTGTGGAGTCTCCTCTGGAGAGCTTCCAAGCCCACCTGGCCATTGCGATCCTGTGCAAGCTGCTGTGGGTGCCCCAGGTTGGACTGGATGATCTCCAGAGGTCCCTGCCAACCCCCACCATGCTGGAGATGTCTGCAATGGAGCAGCTTTCAGAGCAGTTTAGGGCAGAACATCAGTAGGCAGATGCTAAGCAGATGATGTCCATCAGCTTGGACCGTGAGCTTGCCTGCTCCAAGGGTGGGGTCGGTGCTACGTCGAGATTCATAACACACTCCTGGTCCACACCTGCTCCAGCAAGAGGAGGTGTTCAGCAGCACACCTCCTGGGCTGCACTGGAGCCCCATCAGCAAATCAGAACTAACTCAGAACAAAGAGTTCTGCTGGCTGCAAGCAACACTTTCTGCTTGGTCACTTCTGAGTCCTGTCTGGCAGGTGAGGGAACAGGTGAGGATTGGCTTTGTTTGCACTTCGTAGCAGCAGTTTTCAGCTCTGCTTTACCAATCTCCTGGAGCTGTTCTGAGCAATCACACTCAGAAAGGAGGTGACAGATTATCCTCCTCAGTGCTAGGGGTGACCAAGGTTGGTTCAGAGCACACAGGAGGCTGGTGGTGGCTCAGGAATGGTTTCATTCTCTGGAAAGAATAAAACAAGCAGGGGAAAAAAATAATAATAGTAATAAAAAAGCCCAGGGACTGCCACCATCTAGGTCAGATTCCCCAAACCTGAAAAATAGGAGCTTAAAAATAGTGCTTTCCCAGACTATTTTTACAAGGTTCCTTTTGTCTGCTGCTGCCTTTGAGCTTTAGATGAATTCTTCTATTTGTTTTCTGAAGCACGGGAAGGCGAAGCTGAGATCCACGGAGTGGTCACCTGGCTTCAGGGGCCAGGACTTCAGAATGCTTCTTGGCAAGATTTGTGACAGGAGGGATGTCACAGAGAGCCGTGACAGCCTAGCCTGAGGCATGCAGAGAGTGAAGCTGTGAGGACCAAAGATGGTCCTACCGAGGGCTCGGGTTGTCAAGTCCTCCCTTCCCCTCCATCCTCTGTCTCTTGCTCCCAGCATATGCTCCCCGTGCACAGTGATACACTGAGAGCCTCAGGCTTCTTGACAGCAAAATCTCTATTTTCCAGGGGGGAAAAACAATAAATTCTGAGCATGTGGGCAAGGGAAGGACTGGGCAAAATACACGGCCAGCAGCAGAGCCAGGGCGATGCAGGGCTGTCTGCTCAGCCCAGCCATCCATCTCGCGTCGCGTCAGGCATCGATCTCCCTCTGCTTTGGAAACTCAGAGTGAAAAACAATCCTCTCTCTGGCAAAGTAAAACCAGGTTTGATCTGGAGCCTCCTGGCTTTTGTCATCCCTATGGGCCCTTGTTGCTTTCTCTCCTGGCTTTGCTCACCACCAAAAGGACTACTTCTGAGGCAAGAGCCTCTTCCGCTCTATGCTGGCTCTTCTTCCCTTGGCCCTTCAGGCTGTAGTGCTGGGTTAGTGCCTACTGCTGCTAATCCATGAGCTGCAGCTGTGGCATGAGCCCAGAGCCACCCAAAGGGAGGGTGAGATTCTGCAAAGTTCTGCTGAAGGCAGTGCTGTCTTTAAAATACCAACCCAAACCTTGCAGGTGGATTAGAAAGGGACACAAGCTATGGGATGCATTGAGTCAGAATTGTTTGGGTTGGAAGGGACTTAATCATCTGGTCCAGCCCCTCCTGCCCTGGGCAGGGACACCTTCCACTGGACTACATTGTTCAAAGCTCCATCCAGCCTGGCCTCGAACACTTCCAGGGATGGGACATCCACAACCTTCTATGGGCAACCTGGGCCAGTGCTTCACCATCCTTACAGAAGAGAGGTTCATGGAGGAAGGCTACATCAAAGGTTCCTCCAAGCCCAGCCCTGCTTAGGGGTGGTGCAAGCCTTTCAGTGGTACCAAATAATAGCAGGTCCTGATGGGGTGTTCTGGGCTGGGGTCACAGCTCCCCTTGAAACCTGCAGCTGCATGGCAGTGACTGAATTACAGCCTGAATTGCACCACTGCAACGAGGACAGGCTGAGGAATCTGGGGTTGTTCAGCCTGAAGAAGACTCCTGGGGGACCTTGGAGCTGCCTTCCAGTACCTGAAGGGAATTGATAGGAAAGCTGCAAGGGACTGTTCCTAAAGGTGTCTAGAGAGAGGACAAGGGAGAAGGGTTTGAAGGTGAGGGAGAGCAGGGTTAGACTGGAGCTGAGGAAGAAGTTCTTCAGTCTGAGGGTGGTGAGACTCTGAAATGGGTTGCCCAGAGAGGTTGTGGATGCCTCCTCTCACTGGAGGTGCTGAAGGCCAGGCTGGATGAGACCTTGAGCACCCAAGTCTAGTTGAGAGGTGACCCTGCCCATGGCAGGGGTGTTGCAGTAGATGATCTCTGAGGACCCTTCCCACATAAGCCATTTTGTGATTCTATGATTTCTATCATTTGATTCCTAGAAGAAGCTTCTCTGCTTTCCATGGCTGCTGCAGATCTCACTGTGACATGATATGCTGGCAGACTCTGATTGCTCTTTAAGTGCTTGGGGCAAATAAGGGTCCCAGAAGAAATCCTCCAAAGTAGCTCTGAAAACATGTCCAAGTACAAGCTCTCTGCTGGCTGAGGCTCTTCCTCCTGCTGGCACAGAACTCAATACATGCTGGATGAGCACTCCCTGATGCGGAGGATCAGGGAGGGCTGGAGGCTGAGAGCTGGGACTGAAAGAATCCAAGCAGACAGAATTCACTTCTCCATCCTTAGCCCTACAACCTTCCAGCACTGATATCAAAGGAGTTGTGCCTTTGGCTTGCTCAGAGGAATGATTGGCTTGATCTTGATGCTTGTATTAATGAGGCAGAGCTTGGCACGTGTGAAGCCTCAGCAGGTGATGCTCCTTGAAAGGAAACATCCAGTGGGGCTTAGAATCATAGAGTTGATTTGATTAGAAAAACCTTTAAGACCATGCAGTGCAACCCTTCTCTAACTCTACCCAGGCTGGTGCTAGCCCAGGTCTCTCAGCACCACATCTCTGCTCTACCCAGGCTGGTGCTAACCCGGGTCTCTCAGCACCACATCTCTGCTCTACCCAGGCTGGTGCTAGCCCATGTCTCTCAGCACCACATCTCTGCCTCTTTTAAACACCTACAGGGATTCAACCACCCCCTGGGCAGCCTGTGCCAGGCTTTGAGAACCCTTCCAATCAAGAAGTTTCTTCTAATACCTAACTTAAACCTCTGCTGGTGCAACTTGAGGCCATTTCCTCTCACCCTATCACTTGTTACCCCCATCTTGTTCCAATCTGCTTCCAGAGAACAGTAGAGGGTGAGAAAGTCTCCCCTCAGCCTCCTTTTCTCCAGGCTGAATGACCTCAGTTCCCTGAGCTGCCCCTCACCAGCCCTGTTCTCCAGCCCCTTCAGCAGCTTCATTGTCCTTCTCTAGATGGACTCGAGGACCTCAATGTCCTTCTTGTAGTGCAGAGAGGTTAAGACTTCCAGGAGGAAACTTGAACACAACATTGCCCTAAGTAATATCTAATGTTTTAACTCCTCTTCTACACTTCTGGCTGTTGTGCAGACAGAGATGATTTCTCACTTGCCTGGAGAGTTGGTTGCTCCATTGTAGGTCCCAAAGATTGCCAATATTTGGGTCACAGACCTTCTCTTGCTATATTGGCACAGGTACAAGTTCTTTACCACAAGTGTGGTGAGACACTGGCACAGGTTGCCCAGGGATGTTGTGGATCTCCCCTCCCTGGAGGTGTTCAGGTTGGATGAAGCCTTGAGCAACCTGGGCTGGTGGGAGGTGTCCCTGCCCATGGCAGGTGGGTTAGAACTAGATGATTTTTGAGGTCCCTTCCAACCTAAACCAATGTGTGAGTCTATGAAGCTGTTCCTCGTTGCTGTGGTCTTTTGCCTGTGTCTGGCTGACGAGCACTAACCCTGTGCCTGCTGTCCAGCCGCTGCCCTGCGGGCGGCAGTCCCCACCGAGGGGCGCAGCGAACGGAAGCCCTTCCAAGTGCCCACGCTTCGTCAAGATCAGGAACTGGGAGACTGGCTCCGTGCTTCATGACACCCTGCACCTCAAGACAGCCATGGTGAGTGGAGCTGAGGGGACTGCCTGAAAGGTGGTCTGAGCATAACTGGAGTGGATCACAGCGTATCCAAGCTGGCTTCACCTGGAAACGCAGAGCTGGGTGAACTGTGGCCACTTCTCCTTTCTCCGGCGCGTGAGAGGGAAGCCTGTCTGGCATCCATCAGGACAGGCAGGGGGCTTTATGCCAAGCTGGGGCAGCTAGTGAGCCCCAGTTGTGACAGAATCACTGAATCGTTTTGGCTGGAAGAGAACTTCAAGATCTCAGAGCCCAGCTGCTAAGCCAGCACTGCCAGCCCCCGCTAGGGCGTGTGCTTCAGCACCAGGTGGCTGCACATGCTCGGGCTGCCTCGTGCAGCGCTGCTGGTAGGTGTGAAAACCAATAGGCTGGAAACGTCCCTCTTTGTCAAAGATGCCACCAGCTTCTGCAGAGCTAGCTGTTGACTGCCCCCAGCCCAGCTCATGTAAGAGAAAGTGCTGCAGCAGCCCAGGACTCTGTTGTCTCCCCTGTCTCACCAGGCCACTGCGTGCACCGAGCAGATCTGCATGGGCTCAGTCATGACCCCCAGCCAGCATGTCCGCAAGTCAGAAGATACCAGGACTAAAGAGGAGCTTCTCCTCTTGGCTAAGGACTTCATTGACCAGTACTACTCCTCCATAAAGAGGTAAGTATTGACCAGAGAAGGTCACAGTCCAAGGCTGCTGCTCATGCTGAGATGTCACCCATGCCTGTGAGTCAAAGCAGGGTGAGGCTGTGGTGCTCCACATTCAGCTGCTTCTTCAGGGGGTTTCATTCCCAGCATTTATTGTGTGTCTCTGTGCAAGTTACTGACCTCTCTTGTTTGGCTTGTCCAGCCCAGGGAAGAGAAGGCTCTGGGGTGACCTTATTGCAGCCTTTCAGTACTGAAAAGGGCTGATCAGAAAGCTGGGGACAGAGTTTTAGCAGGGCCTGTTGTGCCAGGACAAGAGGTGATGGTTTGAAACTGAAAGAGGGAAATTCAGAGTGGAGAGAGGAGAGAAACGTTTGACGCTGAGGGTGCTGAGACCCTGTCCCAGGTTGCCTAGAGAGGTGGGAGATGCTTCTTGCCTGGAACCATTCCAGGTGAGGTTGTTTGTGGCTCTGAGCAACCTGCTCTGGTTGCTGCTGTGCCTGCTGGCTGCAGCAGGGATGGACAAGATGAGCTTCAAAGGTCTCTTCCAACTCAAACTGTTCTATGAGTCTGTGATTCACTTGCACTTGGCCAGGTGTTATCTCCTCCATTGCCCACCCATGCAGATCTGGCTCCAAAGCCCACATGGAAAGGCTGGAAGAAGTGACCAAGGAGATTGAAGCCACTGACACCTACCAGCTGCGGGACACGGAGCTGATCTATGGCGCTAAGCACGCCTGGAGGAACGCCGCCGCTGCGTGGGCAGGATTCAGTGGTCCAAGCTGCAGGTGAGCACCAGCACAGCAGCAGGCAGCTGCCAGACTGCCTGTCAAAGGCTGCGCAGGAGTTTTGAAGAGGCCACACTTGCTCTTCAAGCATCTGGGGAAGCACAGCACAGGTTGTTTGGGGGTGCTCAGAGCACAGCAGCTGTGGTCTCCTCGAGAGCCTTGGGGATGCACAGGTTGGGAGGTCAGCAGAAGCTGGAAAAGCATCTGTGGGGCAGGTGTAGCCTAAGTGTCTGAGTGTGAAACAGGCCCAGCTGGAAGCTGGTGCTCTAAAGAATGTTTCCCAACCTCAGACACTGCTCCAACACCTTACATGCTACTCCCCAAACCACTGTTCTTCCTGGAGAGGGGCAGCAGAACACACTCATCCTCGGGACAGAGATGTTAAGGCAGGAGAAGGTTTGCTTCAGTGCCCTTTTGATGACTGGAAGTGCAGGGTAGGATCTGACTTCATGATCTCTAGTGGAATTCCTTGGTATGGAGATGACTTATCACTCTGTAACCTGGAGCACAGCTAAAGTGCTGCTGAGCTATTCTTGGGGCTGCTTCACACATGGCTTGGCAGTGCTTGGGGCTGGGAAGCTGAGCCTCCTTCACTCCCAGCTCAGCCTTCAGCTCTTCTTTTCCACTGTTCCTTTTGCCATATCTGAACCACGAGAGGAACCATTTCTGCCTGAAACTGCCCTCAAGCCTCTTTCCTGGTTTCCCCATTCTTTTGTCAATGTCCTATGCCTAGAATCATTCCAGGTCAGTTTTTTGGGGCTCTGAGCAACCTGCTCTAGTTGCAGAGGTCCCTGCTCACTGCAGGGGTTGGACTGGATGACCTTGAAAAGTCCCTTCCAACCTGTCCTGGGTTAACACAGCTCCCTGGGTTAACATCAGCAGATTTGACTCAACCCATGACACAACCCAAACCCTTCTATGACTCTATGATTCCTCACCCTCCCAGTGAATCTGAGCCCTGACTGACACCACTTCTCTTTCAGCTTTGAGTCTTGATCTTTAAGAGACAAAGAGAAGAAACCAGAACTGTTGGTGGGTAAGCCAATGGGAGCAGCAGCAGGTTGAGAGCACTGAATTGAGGAAGTTTTTGCTTGAGCAGCAGATGACTCACCTCTCCAGCACTGAAGGGGCAGCTGGATTAGACATCCACATGTTGCAAAGGCAGGGAACACATAATTATGGAGCTTTAGATCCCTTTGAAGTCACGTTGGCCTCGAGGGCTTTCCCTGTGCTCTGATCCTTCTGCTTGGCTCTGCCCTCGGACTTGGAGCATCCTGCAGCATCACCAGAATTATTTCCACTCTTCCAGGTGTTTGATGCCCGGGATTGCACCACAGCCCATGGGATGTTCAATTACATCTGCAACCACATCAAGTATGCCACCAACAAAGGGAACCTCAGGTGAGACTCCAGGGTTCGCATCTGAAGGTCCCTGGATGTGTGTCACCCCAGCGCTGGGCCCTGCTGACACTGTCCCCTTTAACACCCACTGCACGATGGGATGGCTGCAGCCAAACAGGATGGTTGGAGCCAGCCTCTGTCCTGGGCAGTCTTAGAGCGACCTGGTATCAGCAGAAGGGGTCCTTCTGGTCCAAGTACATCTGTTCTGGCTGCCCATGGGACCCTAAAGGGCAGATGTTCCAGTTATTCCTCCTTCCCTATACTCTGCATCAAGAGCAGAGCATGAGCTGCTCTCCAGATCTATCTGAACCTGCATGTGAGCAGCCAGCTTGTACCTGCAGCTGAATTGCCACAAGCTCTCCACATTCCAGAGCTGGGCTGCACCTGGCCATGACTTCTTCTGGAGAAGGAAATAGAATAACTGTTTAGTCTTGAGAGGAGAAGGCTGAGAGGGGATCTTATGGATGTCTGTAAATATCTGAGGGCTGGGTGTCGAGATGAAGGGGCCAGGCCCCTTTTGGTGGTGCCCAGTGATAGGACAAGGAACCACAGGGATAAGCTGGAAGCCAGCAAGTTCCACCTCAACAGGAGGAGAAACTTGTTTGGTGTGAGGGAGCTGGAGTAGGCTGCCCAGAGAGGTTGTGGAGCCTCCTTCTCTGGGGAGATTCCAAACCCACTTGGATGTGTTCCCGTGGGGCCTGTCCTGGTGATTCTTCTCTGGCAGGGAGGTTGGACTGGATGATCTCTGAAGGTCCCTTCCAAACCCTAACATCCTGTGACTCTATGATCATAGAATCAATAAGGTTGGAAAAGACCTCAGAGATCATCCAGTCCAACCTATCACCCAACACTTCATAACTAACTAAACCATGGCTTCAGGTGCCACCTCCAATCCCTTTTTGAACACCTCCAGGGATGGTGACTCCACCACCTCCCTGGGCAGCACATCCCAATGGCCATTTACTCTTTCTGGGAAGAACTTTCTCCTCACCTCCAGCCTAAACTTCCCCTGGCACAGCTTGAGACTGTGTCCTCTTGTTCTGGTGCTGGGTGCCTGGGAGAGGAGACCAACCCCCACCTGGCTACAACCTCCTTTCCGGTACTTGTAGACAGCAAGAAGGTCTCCCCTGAGCCACCCCCAGCTCCCTCAGCCTCTCCTCCCAGGGCTGTGCTCCAGACCCCTCCCCAGCCTCGTTGCCCTTCTCTGGACACCTTCCAGCATCTCAATGTCCTTCTTAAACTGAGGAGCCCAGAACTGGACACTGGGGCTCATCTAAGGCACAAGCAGCGGTGGTGCACAGGGTGGTGCAAGGCAGGGGCAGCCCCTTTCCCCCAGCATCGCTCTGACGACTCCTGTCCTGGGTCCTTGCAACGCCCTTGGCGCTCAGCAGCGCTGCCTCTCCCTCCCAGGTCTGCCATCACCATCTTCCCGCAGCGGACGGACAGCAAGCACGACTTCCGCATCTGGAACGCGCAGCTCATCCGCTACGCCGGCTACAAGCAGCCCGACGGCACCGTCCTGGGGGACCCTGCAAACGTCGAGCTGACAGAGGTACCGCCCAAAGCCGCCTCCCTCCCCGCCCAAAGCCGCGGGCACGGGCTGCCGGCGGCGTGCAGAGCTCCTGACCCTCCCAGGGTCAAGCAGGTTGAGACTGGAGAGCAGGAAGAAAGTCTTTCCAGTGAGGGTGGGGAGACACTGGAACAGGTCGCCCGCAGAAGTTGTGGATGCCCTCTCCATGGAGGTGTTCAAGGTCAGGTTGGATGAGGTCTTGAGCAAGCTGGTCTAGAGAAAGGTGTCCCTTCCTCTAGAGGGAGGTTGGAGCTGGATGACCTTGAAGGTTCCTTCCAACCCAAACCATTCTCTGAACCAAGGAGATCTCCTCTGCCACCCTACACTGAGGCAGCAGAAGGGCTTGGTGAGCACTGCCAACAATGAAGCCTGAAGAGGATGGAGAGGGAGACCCTGGGACAGGTTGCCCAGGGAGGTTTTGGATGCCTCATCCCTGGAAGTGTTGAAAGCCAGGCTGGAGGAGCAACTCTGGGCTAGTGGGAGGTGTCCCTGCCCATGGCAGGGGGGTTGGATCTGGATGGTCTTGAAGGTCCCTTCTAACCCAAACCGTGAAGCCCCTGGATATCTCCCCAGGAATCAAAGCTTCCACTCATGTAGGAGTTGGCTACAGCTGCACTGAGAGATTCATGACTCATGCTCCCCTAGCCAAGAAGGGGTCACTTAGTGGTGCTGAGGGAACTGTTGCAGGAGGACCCACTGCTGGCCTAGGCTGGTGGGAATCAGAAAGGAGATCTGCATTCTGCTGCTGCCTGTTGGCACTGCCCACCCTGCACCAGTGCTCTGCTCAGCTCCTCCCAGACTCCTTTCCCTGCCCATTATCTCCTTCACCATTGCAGGCACAAATAGGGTCAGGAGCTTTTTCAGAGCCATGTCCCTACCTGCAGGTGTTCTAAGCTCATTTTCAGCCCAGATCCCCCTTGCTTGGCCATGGGTTGGCTGAGAAAGGCAGCCTCATGCCACAGCTCCCTTGGATGGAGTTGCTGCTCAACCATAAGGACCAAGCAGGGAGGCTGTCAGGAGACCCTGCTCAGTGCCATGTGACTCCCAGCCCATAATCACAGAGTCACCATCTCCCAGTATGGTATGGGTTGGAAGGGACCTCAGGAGATTCTTCCAACCCTAGAGCATTCCTTCTCTTCATGTTCCTCTTCTCCTGCCAGTGCAGCCAGTCCACCTACAGTCTCCATTCCCCTTGGCTCATCTGAAGGGGATGCAGGGTCCTGCTGAACTTGATCACCCTGGGCAGGATCTGATCACCCTGTCAAAGTGAATCAGACACCTCTAATTCTTGCAAAGGCCATGGAGATGCTTTGTGCTCTCTCCACTCCCCAGAAGCTGTCCTTTCCCTCTTGCAACACCGGAATCACAGACTGGTGGGGGTTGGAAGGGACCTCTGGAGATGATCCAGTCCAACACCCCTGCTAAAGCAGGCTCACCTAAAGCAGATTGGTTGAGGAGCTTTATGATCTGCTGGGACTTCCAACCCCACCTTTGCTTTGCCTGCAGATCTGCATTCAGCAAGGGTGGAAGGCACCGTACGGGCGCTTCGACATCCTGCCTCTGCTCCTGCAAGCCAACGGCAACGACCCGGAGCTCTTCGAAATCCCTCCGGAGCTGGTGCTGGAAGTGCCCATCAGGCATCCCAAGTAAGTCAGAGAGAGCCCCAAAACTGCTCGAGGCTGTCAGCAGGACTCTGGTTTCACTCTAAGCCATCTCCTGTTACTGGCCTGCTCAAGACCTGGGGGCTTTGCAAAGTCGGCAGAGGCTGGAGGTGGGAAGCGATTTGTCCCCTTGCCTCAGGTCTTCCAGGACTTACATCACCCTGCAACACTCCTGACACATCCCCTCCTCCCCAAGTCAGGGAGGTGTAGTCTGCTCACAATCTGGTGGCTGTAGCAAAGTGCTAATGGACAGCAATGTGCCCTTGTGGCCAAGAGGGCCAATGGTATCCCGAGGTGTATCAAGAAAAGCGTGGCCAGCAGGTCTAGGGAGATTCTCCTCCCCCTTTACTCTGCACTGGTGACACCATACCTGGAGTGCTGTGTCCAGTTTGGGGCTCCCCAGTTCAAGAGAGACAGGGAACTGCTGGGAGAGTCCAATAGAGGTTGTGAGGATGAGGAAGGGACTTGAAACATCTCTGCTATGGAGGAAAACTGAGAGGCCTGGGGCTGGTTAGTCTGGAGAGGAGAAGGCTGAGAGGAGACCTTATCAATTGCTATAAATGTCTGAGGGGTGGGTGTCAAGGTGAAGGTGCCAGGCTCTTCTTGGTGGTTATCTGTGACAGGACAAGGAACAATGGGGATAAGCTGAAGCCCAGCAAGTTCCACCTCAACAGGAGGAGAAACTTGTTTGGTGTGAGGGTGCTGGAGCCCTGGAGGAGGCTGCCCAGAGAGGTTGTGGAATCTCCTTTTCTGGAGACTTTCTAAAGCTGCCTGGATGTGTTCCTGGGTGACCTGCCCTGGCTGATCCTGCTTTGGCAGGGGCTTGGGCTGGATGATCTCTGGAGGTGCCTTCCAACCACTAACTTTCTATGATTCTGTGGTTCTGTGATCCCCCTGCCTGCCCCAGGGAACAGCTGATGGCCTGACCCTGTTGTGTCCCACCAGGTTTGAATGGTTTAAGGACCTGGGCCTCAAGTGGTATGGCTTGCCAGCAGTTTCCAACATGCTCCTCGAGATTGGTGGCTTGGAGTTTTCTGCCTGCCCCTTCAGTGGCTGGTACATGGGCACAGAGATTGGCGTCCGGGACTACTGCGACAACTCTCGCTACAACATCCTGGAGGTAGCTGCCCCTCACCGAGGAGGCCAGGAGGCAGCTCCTGGGGCACTGGGTGGGTGGGTGTGGAGCAGGCAGGATACCAGGAGATTGTTGCCTTGAGTGGGAGAGTGCAGGGCATTCACCTTCTGGAGCCAAATGGGCAAAGGATCTGGCGGGCTGGCGAGTTTGTTGTGTCCTATGTGGCCAGCTGGTGCCTAACACAGAGAGTGGTGTTGCTCACTGAGCTCCACAGAGACTTCTCAAAGCATCTTACGGATCAGCAGGTACCTGCTCTTGTGCTTGACTGAGGTCAAGTGCTAAGAGCTGGTGGGGCTGAGAGGGCACTAAGACACTTCACAACTCTTCAGGACCATGCCTGCCCATCCTCAGCTGCCTCCTCTGGAGTGCTCTGCCATGGCATGGAGACTCTCCACACTGTGGCCAGGGGTCTCTTCCTCCCAGCACATGGATCACCACCATCTCCTGCTGTCCCACAGACCCACTCGTTTCCTCTCCCCTCACAAAGAGCAACTGCCTGGTGGCCCTTCTCAGCAGCATTTAGTCATCTTCCTGTGCTCAGGGGAGGAAGGGAATGGCCTTGCTCCTGTCATGGAGGGGAAAAGGCAGGACCACATTTTCTCAGAGGAAGGCAAAACATCCTTGCAAGTGTGCTGCCCTGCCCTGCAAGTGCATTGTGTGGGCCTGAGTCTCTCCTTTGGGTTCCTCTCCCCAGGCAAAGACTTGAGTCCTTGGTTCTTGGCCACTGATTGTGTTCACCTCTTCCCATGTTTTGTTACAGCAAGTGGCCAAGAAAATGAACCTGGATATGAGGAAAACCTCCTCCCTGTGGAAGGATCAGGCCCTGGTAGAGATCAACATTGCTGTGCTCTACAGCTTCCAGGTACCTGAGCAGCAGGACCCTGTTTTGTTTGGGTCATGCCTGAGGGACACAGGGACTGGCTGGGACAGACATGAAGACATCTTCCCAAGGACAATGGCAGCAGCTGATAAACTCAGCTGAAACTGGGCTGTGCCTTCCTCATTTTTGGCTGTTCCAGGAGCCTGCAGTGATATTTAATCATCTCTGTGCCCTGGATGTTGCAAAGACAACACTGCAGCATCTGAGCTCTGCTGCTCCAGGGGGAGTGCCCTGAGGGGGCAAGATCCAGCCCTTCTGTCCCATCCATGAGGCAAGAATTGGCCCAGGTTCTCCTCACCACCTTCACCTAAAGGCTGGGTAGCAGAACTAGACCTTGATAACCCAGCTTCAGTGGGTGGGAGTCCTTCCTAGAGCTGGATCAGAGCTGCTCCTGGAGCTGTGTAAAGCCATGAAAGAGTTCCCCTAGGGGCTGAGCAGGGGATGCTCCATCCCCTTCACACCATCTTAGTCTTTGCTTGGCCCATGACAAGAGGAGGAGCAGCCATCCCATAGGGCATCCACTCAGGAAGGACAAGGACAGCTTTGCAGCCTTCCTGGGGAGGCCAGGGTCAGCAGCCACCCTCTGTCATGCCCGAAAGTACAGTCCTGTAAGGCTGTGGGAGTGAGAAATGAAATAAGGGCTACGTGGAAGGAAAGTGAGGTCATCATTAGGAGCAAGTTCTTTACTATGAGGGTGGTGGAACACTGGAACAGGTTGGTGGAGGCCTCATCCCTGGAGACATTCAAGGTCAGGCTTGCTGGGGCTCAGAGCAACCTGCTGGAGGAGGGGGATGTCCCTGCTGACTGCAGCGGGGGTGGGCTAGATGACCTTTCATGGTCCCTTCCAGCCCAAACCATTCTGTGATTCCATGATGTGTGTCAAACGGCTCCAGATGTAAAATTTGGCTGCAGTAACCCCCAGCTGTTGGCTCTGCTCTCTTCTCCCTCCAACAGAGTGACAAGGTGACCATTGTGGATCACCACTCAGCCACCGAGTCCTTTATCAAGCACATGGAGAATGAGTACCGCTGCCGTGGAGGCTGTCCTGCCGACTGGGTGTGGATTGTCCCACCAATGTCTGGCAGCATCACCCCAGTTTTCCACCAGGAAATGCTCAACTACCGCCTCACCCCCTCCTTTGAGTACCAGGTACTGTCTGCACCCTGTCTTCCACCAGTGCTGCCTGCCCAAAGGGATAGCCAAGAGCAGGGTGGGAGCAGGAGCTCAGAAGGTGCAGGAAGGAGATGGACACCATCTAATCCCTTCCACAAGCTGTTCCTTGAGGCAGTGAAGTCCAGGAATGAGTCTAAGTAGTGATTTCCCCCTCACATGGTGTAATAACCCCCTGGATGTCACAGCTTTCCACAAGGGAATGGGTTTTTTGTCCCCCCATGGGAACATGGAACACCCAAGGACCCAACTTTCAGCCTTGGAAGCAGAACTAAGCAGAGCTTCCTTCCTTTGGAAGTGCCTTATTTTGCACTTTGCTGCCTAGGTGAGGAAATGAGCTGGTGGTCATCATATCCCTTCCTTGAGTGGATGGCTCCTGCCAGCCTGGGGATCCAACACTTTGCTGGGGGGGGAGGAGGGGTCCCCTGCCCAGCAGGCCAAACCCTGCGTGGGCTGAAACGCTCCTGCTGGAGCCTTGAACGCTCCAGAGCATGGGAAAGCAGGCTCTGAGCAAACAAACACGCCCTCATTAGCCAACCATCCCTGTTCTGGTGGCTTTCACACAATGTGACCTTTAGTCAAGGGCCCTCAAGGAACAATCCCCAAGCAGGAGCAGTCTGTTCGTTTCTGCAAGCAATCCAGCAGGAACCCCGATGCTTCCTGGCCCCGGCCGCAGCCAGCTGCCCGCCAGGGCGCTGGATTAGCGTGTTCCTCACTTCAGCTGCCTGCTCTTCCCCAAGGGCCTCTTAGGGAAAAGAAACTGTGGGCTGGGGAGGGGGAAGAATGTGTTTTGCATCGCCTCCCTCCTTCTGGTGTTGCCTGCTGCCTTGTTGCCTGTGACCTATTGATGCTCAGCTCAGAGGTGAGAAAAGCACTTGGCCAGATGCTGTTTTGAGCCAACAAGGGTTTTAGCAGATTGCAATTCTTTCTGTGCATCCTCCACTGCCCAGCTGCCCCAGGAGAGCTCCAAGGAGCCTCCTGTAGAGATCAGGAGCTAGAAAGAGGCCAGCTAGTCTTCCCCTTCATGACTAGAGGAAGCACTGCATCCAGTTCAGGTGTCCCCATCATGAGAAACACACAGAGCTGCTGAAGTGAGTCCAGAGGAGGCCACAAAGGTGATCCAAGGAGTGGAGCAGCTCTGCTATGAGGATAGGCTGAGGGAGCTGAGGTTGTTCAGCCTGGAGAAGAGAAGGCTCTGGGGGGACCTTAAAATTGCCTTCCAATATCTGAAGAGAACCTGCAGGAGGGCTGGAGAGGGACTTTTATGAGGGTGTCCAGAGACAGGACAGGGGGAATGTTTTGAAGCTGAGGGAGAGGAGGTTTAGCCTTACAGTTTAGGAGGAAGTTCTTCAGTGCAAGAGTGCTGAGACTCTGGAAGAGGTTACCCAGAGGTTGCTGAGACTCTGCAAGAGGTTGCCCAGAGGTTGCTGAGACTCTGGAAGAGGTTGCCCAGAGGTTGCTGAGACTCTAGAAGAGGTTGCCCAGAGAGGTTGTGGATGCCCCCTCCCTGGAGGTGTTCAAGCCCAGGTTGGATGAGGCCTTGAGCAACCAAACCTAGTGGAAGGGAGGTTGGAGTAGATGACCTCTAATGTCCCTTCCAACCAAAGCCATTCTGTGATGAGTCTATGAGAGAATCATTTCCCAAAGCTCTGAGCACTGCCCATCAGCTGCTGCTGCTCTTCTCTCTCCTAGCCTGACCCCTGGAACACCCATGTCTGGAAAGGGGTCAATGGGACACCTACCAAGAAGAGGGCCATTGGCTTTAAGAAGTTAGCAAAGTAAGTACCAACAGGCTCTGGGAAGCCTTGGGGTGTGTGGGGCCCGTCCTGGTTTGGGAAGCTCTGTCTGTTGCATTATTTGATAGCTCTGCCCCATGGATGTCGGTAGCTGATGGGTTATAGATCTTTACCTCAGTCCACTGGAGGCTTTAGCTGCCACAGGGGACATCTGGAGAAACAAACAGTCTGTGGAACACCCCATCAGGCCACCAAAAGATGTGTCACCAGGTTGCACACAGTCTCTTCTCCCAAGCTGGTCCATTCCCCGGTAAGGTGTTCTTCAATGCTCAGGAATGGCTTTGTCACTTCCTGGGGGTACAGCCGGCTGTACCTCTCCTTTCCCTGCCTCCTGGGGCAGAGAGCTCACCCACGGTGACACTCGGGGCCGTGCTGGCACAAGTAGCCGTGTTTTATTTCCTCTCACTCACTCTTCAGCCGTTTGAGGAGCACTTGTCTCCAGTGTGTTACTCTGCCTCCAAACACCCACTTTGCAAGAAGTGGGGAGTTAGGAATGAGGAATCTCCCTGCAGGCTGCAAATGGACCAATACTGAGCTCAGGTTTGCACTTCATGGCCAGCTGACCCCTGGTAATGACCACTTGAAGCCCTCTGTCCTGCCAAAGCTCCTGGTCAGCCGGGGTGTAGGAATGAAGAGTCATTTGCAACCTTTGGCTGATCCTGCCCTAAATGCCTCCCCAGTGGGCCACTGGCAGAGAGATTCTTGTAGGAGCTGCTGGCTCCATGGCAGCAGAACCCTGGGCTAAGGCTGGGGAGGGCTGGGTCTGCCCCCAGATCTGTGGCCAGGCTGCCAGGTGGCCTTGTGCTGCTCACAGCATCTCCCCACGCTTCAGCTTCCCTGAGCTTCCCTATCAGCTCATTCCCACTCGTCAGCTGTCACCTTCTGTGAGCTGTTCTCCATGGTGCATCCATAAACATGATCAGCAGCTGATGAATGCTCTCCTTAGGCTGACTCTTGGTGCCTGGGGCTGGGCTGGAACCCAGGGCTGGTGGAGAGTGTGAGAAGATTAATGGAGCCATTGAGTTGGAAGGAATGGGGCTTTTATTTGTGTGTGTGCCTGCAATTGATTCATAGCTTGATAAAAATGTGAGGGTGGCAGGTAATGGGGGGAAAAACCAAACCACCTCCATTGTTCCTGGTGGAGGGGAGAGCAATTCCCATCAATTCTGCCTGGATCTCAGCTGAACAAGGGACGGAGCCAGCCCAGCAGACCCGAGCGTGGCGCCTGGCACTGGTCTCAGCGTGGTTTTGAAGCCTGTTTGGACAGGCTGTGCTGGTCCTGGCCAAAGCAGAGTGTTTAACCCTGCAGTCCCCACCTGTCCTGCCCCTTCCATCCCTTGGGGAGAGGGAAAGCAAAGGGGCAGCTTTAGCATGCAGAGCTGAAACTTGAGGAGGACAGATTGAGACTGAAGATTAGGAAGAAATTCTTTCCAGTGAGGGTGGGGAGAGACTGGAACAGGTTGCCCAGGGAGGTGGTGGCTGCCTCCTTCCTGGAGGTGCTCGAGACCAGGTTGGAAGAGGCCTTGAGCAGCCTGGTCTCGTGGAAGGTGTGCCTGCCCATGGCAGGGGGATTGGAACTGGATGGTCTTTGAGGTCCCTTCCAACCCAAAGTGAATCCATGAATCTATGAAACATGCTGAGGAATGCTCCAGGGGCTGACTTGGACCTGGAGGGCAGTTGCCTGGAGAAGACAGGACACACCAGCCTGGTGGGGGGTCCTACCTCTTAGTTCCTCTCCTTTTTTAACCTCTCCAAGTGATTTTCCACACCTAGAGCATTTCTTCCCTCCTTGCTTCTCCTGCCAGCACAAGCAGTCCATCTGCAACGTCCATTCCCCATGGCCCATCTGAAGGGGATGCAGGAATCCTGCTGAAGGTGATCACCCTGGGCAGGATCTGATCACCCTGTTGAAGTGAGTCAAGCACCTCCTGTTCTTGCAAAGGCCATGGAGATGCTTTGTGCTGTCTCAACTCCCTGAAAGTTGCCCCTTCCCTGTTGCAACACACCAGACTAAGTCACAGACTGGTGGGGGTTAAAAGTGCCCTCTGGAGACCATCCAGTCCAACCACCCTGCTGCAGCAGTCACCCACAGCATGTTCCTGACTTGCCTTTCTGGTGGCACCTTTTAAAGGCTTGATGGTCCCCTTAGAAAAGGTGAAGCTGTTCTCCTGCACTTAGGAGAGGTCGGTGTGATCATGAATGGCCCTCCAATGAGAAATGTGCCACACTGGCCTTGGTGACCTATCATGTAGCCCACAGCTGGCTCACCACAGCCTCCTTTGACCCCATCACTGTGTTCCCACTGAGGCCAAGCCAGTGCTTCTGGGTCTGCATCACCTTGGCTGGGATTAGGGAGGCTGGTGACCTCTCAGGGCCCCTCTGCCCTGCTGTCAGAGCTGATTCCACGGGAGAACTGCAGCCAAAGCTCCAGTCAGGATGGCAGCTGCGGGAGGCAGACGGCTAGACACTGCCCCGCAAGAGCTCAAAGCAACGTGCAAGCACTGAGCCTCAGGAGGGCTGCTCCTCAGAGGAGAGTTCATTGCATCACTGGAGTGCAAATCAAAGGCTCTCCAGACAGCCTCCTCTGGCCTGCTTGGCGTCTTGGGGCTTTGTGTGTGATGTGTGGAGCCCAGGCGCGCTGCTCGCCCAAGACACCTCCTGCACAAAGTCAGCTGGATAGGAGATGAAGACAGAAAGAGGAGAGGCCACTGTTCATCCTGCAGCTTGGGCTCTGGTTGGTCTCCAGCTTTTCCTTTGAGGTTATATGCTTACTGCTTTTCAGCCTCTCATTCTTCTTCTGCTTCTCTGCTCCTTCAGTAGGAGCAGCTCCACACTTGGTTAAGCATTTTCCTCCCTATTTCCACTTGGGTATTTCAGACCTGTCTTCAAGTCCCTCCATCTAGTCTTCCTCTCTGACAAGTTGATTGATTGATCAATAGCCAGCTGAAGACAAGCCAGCATGTGCCCAGGTGGCCAAGAAGGCCACCAGCATTCTGGCCTGGATCAGCAATAGTGTGGCCAGCAGGAGTAGGGCAGGGATTGACCCCTGGTACTTGACACTGGTGAGGCCACTCCTTGAATACTGGGTTCAGTTTTGGGTCCCTTACTCCAAGAAGGACATTGAGAGGCTGGAGCAGGTCCAGAGAAGGGCAACAGAGCTGGAGAAGGGTCTGGAGAACAGGGCTGGGGAGGAGCAGCTGAGAGTGTTCATCCTGAAGAAAAGGAGGCTGAGAAGAGACCTCATTGCTCTCTATGGCTTCCTGAAAGGGGATTGGAACCAGGTGGGGGTTGGTTTCTTCTCTTAAGTAAGGAGTGACAGGACAAGAGGAAATGGCCTCAAGCTGCACCAGGGGAGGCAGACTCTTCCCTGCCTGCCCTGTTGGGCACATCGCAGCAACAGCCCCAAGCTGCCACCGGGGTTTTTGAGGCAGGCTCTGCGCTCGCTAACAAATCAAACGGCGTGAACCGGCTGAGCTGGAGGCACCAGCCAGAAAACAAGCCCTCTTAGCAGGATTTCTTCTTGCTTCCCAGAGCTGTGAAGTTCTCAGCCAAGCTGATGGGGCAGGCCATGGCCAAGAGGGTCAAAGCAACCATCCTGTACGCCACGGAAACGGGGAAGTCGCAGGTCTATGCAAAAACTCTGTGCGAAATCTTCAAGCACGCCTTCGATGCCAAGGTATGGTGCCAGCCCCCCACCCCCTGCACCTGGGTGGCCCAAGGGAAGAAAGAAATGGCTGTTGGCACTCAACACGTGTGGAGCTTGGGTCTTCAGCAGCTCCCAGGATATGACCTTGTGGGTCTGGATTGCAGCTTGCAGAGGGATCTTTCCGGCGAGTTCTCCCGCAGGCGCTGCAGCACACGTTTGTCTGCCGCCTCTCGGGTGGCGGCCCCGTGGTTTGCTCATGCCTCTTGAGGCTCTGGTTCTCATCCTCCTTGTGTGGATACCTCCATTAGTGCACTGGCATGGAGTCAGCAGGGATGTGCTGCTCTCATCCCGGGTGGACTAGAGTCCACCCAAGGAGACTGGTTGGTGATAGACGAATCCACCAAAGGCCTCTTGCTAAAACCTTTGTTGCTTCCAGGTGATGTCCATGGATGAGTATGACATTGTGCACTTAGAGCATGAAACCATGGTCCTGGTGGTCACAAGCACCTTTGGCAATGGAGACCCACCGGAGAACGGCGAGGTAGGACAGAGTGTGGGGATGTGACCGCAGCAGGAGCATGGGCAGGGCAGGGGCAGTGGGAATGGGGAGGAGCATCCCCTTCTTCCTTAGCCTGAGCTGGAATGGCCCAAAACAGGTCTGGGTGCTGTGGGATAATTGGTGCTGTGCCTACTTGCCCTGCTGTGAGACAACTGGAACAGGTTGCCCAGGGAGGCTGTGGATGCCCCCTCCCTGGAGGTGTTCAAGGCCAGGCTGGATGAGGAAGCAATTTGGTCTAGTGGAAGATGTCCCTGCCCATGGAGGGGGGCTTGGAACTAGATGATCTTTGAGGTCCCTTCCAACCTTCTATAAGTAACTAACCTGTTGCTAAATCCATCCTGTCCTGCTGATGTGAGTGGCACACAGAAGGTGCCAGCCCCTTGCCTGGGCAGCTATGACCTTGTCCAGCCCTGTACACCAGCGATGCAGGCTGCTGGGAACCGTAAGCAGAGAGCAGAGCCACAGCCCAGGCTCAGGTCCTGGCTTGGTTTCTTGCAGAGATGGGCCAAACTGATGGTCTTCCCATATCTCTTCTCTGCAGAAATTTGGCTGTGCATTAATGGAGATGAAGAATCCCAACTCCAACCTGGAGGAGAGGAAGTAAGATCACCCCAAACCCCAGCCTTCCCCCCCCCCCCCCAAGCCCAGCCAGCAGGCAGCTGGGCCAGCCTGCTTCCCTCCTCATGGAAGGAAATGTGGAATTCTCAAGCAGGTTTCAAGTTTGCAAAGGTCCAAAGGATGGGACCTGCCTGGAGGGGCAGAGGATGGAGCAGGTGGAGGTCCTGGGGAAAACAGCAGCACTGAGTCAGGCCTGCCTGTGAACTCCAGCTTGTAATTCCATGGGCTGGCATTTGAAAGCTTCTCTCTTCAGCTGTAGGAGGCAGGCACTGGTGGGGAAAACAAACAAACACCAACATCAAATGATGGCAGGAATCCCCCAAAATCTGAGAGGAGCTGTCCCGGAGACGCCAGAACAGTAGGACTTGGAGGTAGCAGGGAGCTGCTGGCTGCGTGGATGCAGGTGGGGGAAGGGCTTGAGCACCACATTTAACTACTTGGATGGTGTGAAAAACATTTCTAGGGAAAAGAAGAGCTGTTAGAAATCGTGGCTGTGATGTTTGTGACAGCGAGCCTGCAACCTTGAAGACAGGCTCTGGGACCGCAGAAGGTCCCCCACCGCTGAAGACGAGCCTTGAGCGTTGTGCTGCGCGTCCCAGAGGCCGGGAAACGAGGGCAGCCATCAAAGTGTTAATCATTTGGGGCTCTCTCTTATTTTAGCTCTTAAGAACAATCAGTTTTGCTTAACTGGGTTGCTGCTCTGCTCTGGAGTCTCCCCAGAGTCAACGCAGCCACGGTTGCACTGGCAGAAGGCTGCTCTTTAATTAAGGGAGAATTAGCCCTGCCCAGTGCTCCAGTGTGATTTCACCACCCTGCCTCGCTGCTCCAGCAGCACTGGTGGGGCTGCAGAGCGATGCCAAACCCACTGGGCACAGCAGGGACCCATTTGTACCTCACGGCAGCCCCAAAGTGGTCTCCTTGCCATGCAGCCAAGTCCTCCGAGGGAGCCCCACGGAGCTCACAAGCCAAAAAACCATTGAGAGTTCTGCTGGCCTCATGCCTTAATGGGGACAGCTGACAAAATGGGATGGGCAGGCTGCCCTGGAGGTATCTGGACAGAGACAGGGGTGTTCAGTGCGTGGTTCTCACCGCAAAGAGCTTTGGGTTGGGGGAGAGGTGCCCCTTCATGGCGAGCCAGGCAGATTTGAGGAGGGTAAAAGGACCTGAGCTTGGTGCTGGCTGGCCCAGTCACCTCAAAATGTAATTTAAGGGGTTGGCAGAAGCTTCTGAGAGCCAGGGCAGCCTGTGGCTCGGTTACCTGACAGCAGCAGTGGTCAGAGCACTGGAGACAGTGACCTGCAAGGGCAGATCAAAAGGGCGAGAGCTATTTTATCTGAAGAGGAGGAGACGGACAGGCGGTGTGGTAGCAGACTTCAAAAGGAAAAGGTGCCTGCAGAGGTGGGGGGAATGAATTGCTTGCCACGGGCCCCCAGGACAGGCCAAGAGGTCATGGCTCTGGATGATAGGAAGAGATGCTGACGTTGAGCCTGAAAAAGCTTTTCTGGTGAGAAAAGGCAGCCTGGAGGAGGCCATCTGGGGAAAAGGAGCAGAGTCAGCCTGGTGTCTGCAGGAGAGGGCTGGAAAGAGCAGCTCCTGCTCATGCACTCCATGAGGTCCCAGTTCCATGTCCACCAGAGGATGCTGAGGGTGGATGAGATCCCCTGGGATGGGGGTTGGTGGCCTCTCTAAGCCACTGTGTCTTGAGGAGCCTGCCAGAGACCTGCAGCTGTGGCTTTCCAATCAGAGCCCTGAGGTTTTGCTGTGGTTGTTATATTTGGTTCCTTGTGCAGCAAAGGGTTCCTTCCTACAGCAAGGGCTTTCCAAGGGTTTTCAGAGGCATTAGTCTTCCTTCCATGTTTAAGGACTTGCTGTTCCAGCGCAGCCCAGCTTTCCACAGTCACCCCCTGCCACAAGGGCATGGTCTTCTCACAAGAGCTGCTGGTGCCCTGACCCTGGGCCCAGAACCCAAGTGGGGAATCTGGATTTCACGCCCCTCCAAACCAGTGGGCATGGCCCAGGGGCAGTAGAGAAAGGGGTGGCTTCATCCAGCTGGAGTGAAGCAGAAGAGCACGAGAGGCCTGGGCGGCAGGGAGGAGGCTCTGGAGCAGAGGTGGAGCACAGGGCTGTGTGACCCTGGAGTTACTTTGCTGAGGGGTTGTCTCCTCTGCGTGGCATGCTGGGTGCAGGAGGTCTGCTGTGACTCATGCACACACCACAGCTTCATTGCTCTGGCAGTATATTTAGAAACTCTTGTGTAGAGCAATTTCTGGAGATGCTTCAATTCAGAAATACTTCTGCTCTCGTCAGACTTTTTTTCCTCCACTCCCCTTTCCCCCCTCCTCACCCTCTCTTCTTTCTTATTTTCCTTCCTATGAATAAAAAACCCCTTCAGAATATCTCTTTAGACATGCACCCGACCTTGTGTGCAGCCAGGGGAGGACAGGTAAATGCCAAAGGTCATCCCAGCTCTGCCACCACTGGGGACAAGGTGGTGGCTGACATCTGGGTCACCCCACTGGGAGGTAACTGGAGGACAGCACTGAGCAGACCATGCCCAGCTAGGGAAGATGCAACATATGGGCTGCTATGGCTTAACTCTGGGAGAAAGCAAATCTCTAGCCATGGACCATGTAGCCAGAAGGACAAAGGAGGTGATTCTGCTCCTGTGCTCTGCTCTGCTGAGACCCCACCTGCAGTACTGTGTTGAGCTCCGGGGCCCCCAGCACAGAAGGACATGGAACTGCAGGAGCAGGTCCAGAGGAGGCCGCACGGATGAACAGAGGGATGGAGCACTTCTCCTATGGGGACAGGCTGAGAGAGTTGGGGCTGTGCAGCCTGGAGAAGAGAAGGCTCCAGGGAGACCTTAGGGCAGCCTTCCAGTACCTGAAGGGAGCTACAGGAGAGCTCCCTTTGAGAAGAGCTGGGAGTGACAGGAGGAGGGACAATGGATTGAAGCTTGAGGAGGGTTGATTGAGACTGGAGAGGGAGAAGAAATTCTTCAGAGTGAGGGTGGGGAGACACTGGAACAGGTTGCCCAGGGAGGTTGTGGCTGCTCCCTCCCTGCAGGTGCTCAAGGCCAAGTTGGATGAAGTCTTGAGCAACCTGGGTCAGTGGAAGGTTGCCCTGCTCATGGCAGGGAGGTTGGAACTGGATGATCTTTGAGGTCCCTTCCAACCCAAACCATTGTATGATTCTGTGACCATGGTGCCTGCTCATGGAATATTGAACCACTGGTTTGGACTCCCCCCAACCTGGTCCCCTCTGAGCTCACAGCCAGGTGAGAACCGCGTTGATGTGTGTTGACACTGTCACCAGCTCGGTGCTGTTGCTGTTCACAGGAGCTACAAGGTGCGTTTCAACAGCGTCTCCTCTTACTCGGACGCACAGAAGTCCTCCAGCGATGGCCCCGACTCCCGGGACAACTTTGAAAGCACAGGGCCCCTGGCTAATGTCAGGTAAAGAGGAGGGTGTGGAAACAGCAAGTTCCTGCTGCAGAAGTACTGCTGGAGCCCTGCCTCCAGTTCTGGTGCCCCTAGCACAACAGGGACTGCTAGAGAGAGTCCAGAGGAGGCCACGAAGATGATCAGAGGGATGAGAACCTCCCCTACAGGGACAGGCTGCGGGAGTTCGAGTTGTTCAACCTGGAGAAGGCTCTGGAGAGACTTTAGAGCAGCCTTCCAGTACCTGAAGGGGGAAACAGGAGAGCTGGGGAGGGACTAGAGGCTTGTAGTGATAGGAGAAAGAGCAATGGATTGAAGCTTGAGGAGGGCAGATTGAGGCTGGAGATTAGGAAGAAATTCTTTCCAATGAGGTGAGGAGACACTGGAACAGGTTGCCCAGGGAGGCTGTGGATGTCCCCTCCACAGAGGTGTTCAAGGCCAGGCGGGATGAAGCCTTGAGCAACCTGGTCTAGGGCAAAGTGTCCCTGCCCGTGGCAGAGGGGTTGGAACAGGGTGATCTTTGTGGTCCCTTCCAACCCAAATCCTTCCATGTACCTACGAAGGAGCAGCACAGGAGCTGGTGCTGCACAGAGTCCCTTTCTCCTACCACAGCCATTAATCACAGTGTAAGTTTGCAGTATGCAGATCCCTCCATGCTGCCTCTTGCTTGTGTTGGCCATGGTGGTGCAGGAGAGGGAGATGTCAGCGTGCCCCCCAGCTCTGCAGTCACAGCTGTGCCACGTCTCCACAGGTTCTCCGTGTTTGGGCTGGGGTCCCGTGCTTACCCCCACTTCTGCGCCTTTGCCCGGGCAGTGGACACCCTCCTGGAGGAGCTGGGTGGAGAGCGGATCCTCCGCATGGGAGAAGGAGATGAGCTCTGTGGCCAAGAGGAGTCCTTCAGGACCTGGGCCAAGAAGGTCTTCAAGGTAACCCTCTTCCCTTGTGCTTCAGGGAGGAGCAGGGGGAGGAGGACAGGGGCACAGAGCAAAGCTGCTGCTTAGAGCTTGATCAAAGCCCAACCTCTCCTTCACGGTGCTGGGGCAGCTGGCCCTGCCCTTGGTCCACAATAAAGAGGCTCTCCACATTCTGGTGGTTTGGTCTGTGCCAAGTGCCACAGGGTGAGCACCCTGTTGAATTCCTGCATCATGCCAGAAGCCTGTGGAAGGAGAGCACCTCAAGGCGTGCCCATAGTCACTGACACAGCCTGATACAGTTGTGGGCTCCCTCTCCACGCACTGGCTGAGGTGGGGTGGGACAAGGAGGGCCATGGGGCTCAGTCAGAAAGCTCAGGGGCAGCAGGGAGATGCCTGAGAGCCTGGTGTGTGCTGCAGGCAGCGTGTGATGTGTTCTGCGTGGGGGACGACGTCAACATCGAGAAAGCAAACAACTCCCTCATCAGCAACGACCGGAGCTGGAAGCGGAGCAAGTTCCGCCTGACCTACGTGGCTGAAGCCCCAGAGCTCACACAAGGTATAAGGATGGGGTCCCCTGAAAGGGCTGTGGGCATGGGCCAGGTGGAAGAGAAGACAAGTCGGGGCAATAGTGAGACACTGGAGCAGGTAACCCAGGGAGGCTGTAGATGCCCCTCTCTGGAGGTGTTCGAGGGATGGATGAGGCCTTGAGCAGCCTGGGCTAGTGGAAGGTGTCCCTGTCTATGGCAGAGGGGTTGAAACTGGACGATCTTGAAGGTGCCTTCCAACCCAAACCATTCTGTGAATCTATGACAGGGACCAAACCTCCTTCCTTTTCCTTTGTTCCATTCCTATCCTTCCATCCTTGCCTTTTCTCTCCGTCGCATGCCCAAGGAGCAGTTTGTGACGCTCTCAGGTTGGTCCCTGCCAGAGATGTTGGGATCTGATCTGATCTCCCTCCTCCTGACCCCGTTTTGGGAAGCAAAGAGCTGGAAAGCTGGGAGCTTTCCAAGCTGGCTGTGTCCCAGCGCGGCTCGGCCGAGCGTCGCGGTGCACCGGCAGGTCCTGCCCAGCGACACCTGGCCCCGCAGCACGGCTCCTGCAGCTGAGGCTCTGCCGCCCTGCCCCCGCTCTGCCCACCGTCAGGCACTTACCTACCAGCCAGATGGTTCTGGCAGCCAGAGGAACATGCCTGCCCGTGAGGGCACGTCCCTGCACCTCGTGAGAGTTGCTTTGGAGTCCTTCTCCATCACTTAACAAAAGAGAGACCTGTTCGGTTCCCCCGCTGGGCTTTCTGATCCCCCTCCAGGCTCGCTGGAGCACTGCAGGTGGAGGCAGGAGGGTGGCTGAGCCCACAGTGAGCCCAGCTTGCTGCCGTTGGTGCCAGCCAGCTCTGCTCCAAAGGGCTGAAGGCACAATGGTGTCCAGCAGCCCTGCAAAAGTCAGAAGCCTTGGCCATGCTCTGCTGCATTCCCTCACTGTGCCTTCTCCTCCCCAGGACTGTACAGCATCCACAAGAAGCGTGTTTATGCAGCTCGGCTCATCACACGCCAGAACCTGCAGAGTCCAAAGTCCAGGTAGGAGGTGCAGCTCTCCCGGGGCCCCTGAGCATCCGTGCATGCAGTACTGCAATTAGCTCTTGACCCCTGACTGTCCCAGGGATGCCAGCTTCCTGGGAATTATGGCTGAGGTTGAATCTGGATGAACTCAGTGAAAGGAGGGGGACCTGCTGGAAAGCAGCTCTGCAGAGAAGGACCTGGGAGTGCTGGGGGACAAGTTCCCCATGAGCCAGAAATGTGCCCTCATGGCCAAGAAGGACGATGGTGTCTTGGGGTGCATAGAAAAGTGACCATCAGGTGGAAGGAGGTTCTCCTCCCCTCTACCCTGCTCTAGTGGGGCCACATCTGGAGTCCCAGGTCCAGTTATGGACTCCCTGGTTCAAGAGAGACAGGGAACTGCTGGAGAGAGCCCAGTGGAGGCCGAGAAGATGCTGAGGGGCCTGGAGCAGCCCTGTGAGGAGGAAAGGCTGAGAGCCCTGGGGCTGTTGAGCCTGCAGAAGAGCAGCCCCAGAGGGGATCTGAGCAATGCTCAGCAAGAGCTGAAGTGGCGGGGGGGACTTGGACATACCACCAGTGGCCAACACAGCCAGCAGCTCCCTGAGGACTCCCCCAAACCACATCCTGCTCTTTCTGCTTCCCCTGTAGCCGCTTGACCATTTTCCTGCGCCTCAACACCAACGGGCACCAGGAACTGCAGTATCTGCCTGGGGACCACTTGGGTGTGTTTCCGGGGAACCACGAAGACTTGGTCAATGCCCTCATTGACAGGCTTGAAGATGCTCCCCCAGCCAACCAGCTGGTGAAGGTGGAGCTCCTGGAGGAGAGAAACACAGCTCTAGGTAATTGAGGCTCCCTTGGTGTAGAAGGGGCCTCTCTCTCTCTCTCTCACCCATCCCTTGTAGCAGTTCTTGCAAGCTCCCTGGGGAGGTGGGTGGCCCCCAGGAGAAATCATTTCCCATCTCACTGCTGCATTTGCCTGGATTTGGAGCAGCTCCTTCAAAACTTCTCCTGCCCATAGCCATTGCTCATCTGCATTTGGGGTGCTGAGCAGGACCCCAAGGAGAGGAAGTTTCCATCTTCTTCAGAAAAATTCGAAGTGTTTGGATTTTCGTGGCAGGAGCAATGTCTAGGGCTGGAAAGAAGAGAGAAGGGATCTTGGTGGACCATCCCAACACTGCATTTCAGGGATCAGTCTGATACCCTGCTGCCATGTGACAGGAGATGGGAAACAGTGTGAATCTCAAGTGAGCAAGGGTGGAGGTGGTGGAGCATCAGGCTCTTACTTGTGCTCATTGTACAGCACCTCCCTCGTAGCAGGAGGAGATCTCCTTGGCTCTTCTCCCCAGCTGTCTCAGAGCCGATAAGGGGATTTGTCCACCATGGCCCCCATGCTCAGCTGATCACACACTTGTGCTGGATTCCCTCCTGGCAGGTGTCATCAGTAACTGGACAGACGAGAGTCGTGTCCCACCGTGCACCATCTTCCAGGCTTTTAAATACTACTTGGACATCACCACCCCTCCCACGCCCCTGCTGCTGCAGCAGTTTGCTTTGTTGGCCACCAGTGACAAGGAGAAGAAACGCCTACAGGTCCTTAGCAAGGTAAAGCCTCCTGCTCCAAGCCCCAAGCTCAAAGCCCTGGGGACAACCACAACTCCAGGGCAGTCTCATACCACACTGTGGTTCGGCTGAGTCTACCTGTGACAACAGGACTCCTCCTGCCTGCCTTCACTGCCACACACCCCCAGCTTTGCCATGGGCCTGCTGGGATGCTGGTAGGGGCACTTGGCTTGGAAGTGGTCGGCGCTGCAACTCTCTTCTCCCTCCCTTGCTCTTTTCCTGGCTGCAGGGCTTGCAGGAGTATGAGGAATGGAAGTGGTCCAAGAACCCCACCATCGTGGAGGTGCTGGAGGAGTTCCCCTCAGTGCAGATGCCCTCCACACTGCTGCTCACACAGCTCCCCCTCCTCCAACCACGCTACTACTCCATCAGCTCCTCCCCAGAGATGTACCCAGGCGAGGTCCACCTCACCGTGGCAGTGGTCTCCTATCGCACAAGAGGTACCACGCTCGTGCAGGTGGCAGTGGAGACAGGCACTGGCACATGGGCAACACCACTAGGTCTCTGGTAGAGATTGCAGTGGCTAGAGTCCTTCAAGCCATGGCACTGCTGTCCCACCTTATGGAGAATGGCCACCCATCAAAGGTGCCAGGTCTGAGTCACACAGCAGCAACACAGCAGCCATGGGGGCTCCAAGCTTCGTGTGTGAACTGGTTTGCCCAGACCAAAGTCCACATGGCCAGATCTCTAGCCAGATTTCTGTACCTGTGCAAGCACTGGTGTGTCCAAGAAGTTCTGATTGGGGTGTAGACAGCCCCAGCCCCATCACTCCTGCAGCAGGTAGGATACAGGGAAAGACATTGCCCATTCACCTGGAGCTGCCATGGCAGGCTGGTATCTGTAAGGACCATGGCACAAAGCTGCTTGTGCCAAAAAAAAAGAGGACCAAAGAGAAATTGGCTGCTTTCTAAGCACCGTGGAGGTGCAGCTATCCTAGGGCTGGGCCCTGTGTGAACTTGGGGAGCTCCTTAGAAGGAGCCAAGTGCCAAACTTCTGCCAAGTTCGTGGGGAATGGATGGAGGGATACTAAATGTTTGTCAGGTGTCCGTGTGGGGTGCAGCAGGGACGACTTCAGAAAGGCAGGCAACTGGGAAGCTGGCTGGTGTGCCAAGTAGAGACCTGCTTCCTTCCTCTCCTAGATGGAGAAGGACCCATCCACCACGGAGTCTGCTCCTCTTGGCTCAATCGGATACAGACCGATGAAGTAGTGCCCTGTTTTGTAAGAGGGTAAGTAGTCCATGCAAGGCAGGGAGTGAAAAGATGAAGTGAGCCCTGCTGCAGGATGAGCTCCTTGCCCTCAGTTCTTGCCTGCAGAGCACTAAGGGTGAGAAGAAAACAGGGCTGGGGTTGGGAGCAGCTGGGTCCCTCTTGGGGGCAGTTCTGTGCTAAAATGTCACTGTCTGGGATTTCACCTCGCTTTTCGTGTTGTCTCAGCTTGCTGAGGGCAGGGGTGAGGGAAGGAGCATCATGCTTGGGTTTAACTGGTGTCTCTGCTGTGTGCAGTGCCCCTGGGTTCCACCTGCCCCAGGACCCCCAGGTGCCCTGCATCCTCATCGGCCCTGGCACCGGCATCGCCCCTTTCCGGAGCTTCTGGCAGCAGCGGCTCTTTGAAATCCAGCACAAAGGTGGGGCCAAGCTTCTGCCTCCTCTTCCTCATCTCTAGCAGTGCTTGGGAACCCTGGGCTGGTGGGGATGGGAACCCTGGGCTGGTGGGGATGGGAACCCTGGGCTGCCTTAGCAGAGGCAATGGGACTCTGGAAGCAGCAACTGTTCCAAATGCAGGCTTGAGGGCCAGCCCAAGCTTCCTTAACAACATCCCTGGGAATCCTCCTGCAAAACGTTTTGGGGGTTTACAGCAGCACCACAGTGATGCTGCTGGTTTCTAGAGGTCATTTAATCACAGAATCATTGAGGCTGGAAGACCTCTAAGATCAGTGCAGTGCCCCTGTACTCAGCACTGGTGAGGCATCCTGCATCTCGAATCCTGGGTTCAGTTTTGGGCCCCTCACTCCAAGGACATTGAAGTGCTGGAGCAGCTCCAGAGAAGGGTAACAAAGCTGGGGAAGGGTCTGGAGAACGGGGCTGGTGAGGACTAGCTGAGGGAACTGGGGGTGTTCAGCTTGGAAGGCTGAGGGGAGATCTCATTGCTCTCCACAACTCCCTGGAAGGAGGTTGCAGTGAGGCTTGGCTCGGTCTCTTCTCCCTAGTCTCAGGTGATAGAAGGAAAAGAAACAGCCTGAAATTGTGCCAGGGGAGGGTTAGGTTGGGGATTAGGAAAAATTCCTTTGCTGCAAGAGTGGTCAGGGGTGGGAACAGGCTGCCCAGGGAGGCGGTGGAGTCCCCATCCCTGGAGGTGCTCAAGAAGTGTGTGGCCATGGAACATAGGAATGTGGTTTAGTGGCCACGGTGGTGTTGCATTGAGGGTTGGGCTCGATGATCCTAGAGGTCTTTTCCAAGCCAAACACCACCATTTATATAAAATACACATTATTCACAGACCATTTAGGGAAAATAAAAGGTTAATTCCTCCCCAAAACCTGGCACCAGCTCCCCTGCCATATGACCCCAGGCCAGGCAGTGCTTTACCTCCTCCTTACTGGTGTGTCCTCCTTCCCAGGTTGGCTTGAGAAGGCTCCTGGCCATTTAGTTGCTGGGGCTGCTGGCAGGTCAGGGGGGAGGTGGCTTGCAGAAGCAGAGCACCAGCGGTCCTCAGGCTAACTGCTTCTCTCCTCTCTCCCCCAGGCCTGAAGCCTTGTCCCATGGTGCTGGTGTTTGGCTGCCGGCAGTCCAGGATCGACCACATCTACCGAGAGGAGACACTCTTTGCCAAAACCCAAGGGGTCTTCAGAGAGCTCTACACAGCCTACTCCCGGGAACCAGACAAACCAAAGGTGTGTGGTGGGTGCTGCTCTGGTCCTGCTGTGCAGCTCTGGGTGGCTGTGGCCAACCAGCATAGCACGGAGATGATGCTTCCTTGGCACAGCCATGGTGGCTTATGGCCTCAAGTGCTTGGGTTGCATAAACCATACCTGAAAGGAGGTTGTAGCCAGGAGGGGATTGGCCTCTTCTCCCAGGCAACCAGCACCAGAACAAGAGGACACAGTCTCAAGCTGTGCCAGGGGAAGTTTAGGCTGGAGGTGTGGAGAAAGTTCTTCACACAAAAAGTAATTGGCCCTTGGGATGTGCTGCCCAGGGAGGTGGTGGCGTCACCGTCCCTGGAGGGGTTCAGAGGGGATAGGATGTGGCACTTGGTGTCGTGGTTTAGTAGTCATGAGGTCTTGGGTGACAGGTTGGACTTGATGATCTCTGAGGTCTTTTCCAACCTTATTGATTCTATGATTCTATGAATTGTTTTGGTTGGAAGAGACCTTTGAGACGACCAAGTCCCACAGTTAGCCCAGAACTGCCAGGCCACACTAAGCCGTGTCCCTCAGCACCACATCTGCCCAGCCTTTCAATCCCCCAGGGATGGGGATTCCACACTGCCCTGGGCAGCCTGTTCCTCAACAAGCTTTTTGGAGAAGAAATTGTTCCTCGTGTCCAGTCTAAACCTCCCCTGCTGCAACTTGAGGCCATTTCCTCTTGTCCTATCTCTCGTTGGTTAGTAGAAGAGGCCAACTCCCACCTGGCCCCAGCCTCCTTCCAGGGAGCTGTAGAGAGCAATGAGGTCTCCCCTCCTTTTCTCCAGGCTGAACAGCCCTGGTTCCCTCAGCTGCTCCTCACCAGCCCTGTTCTCCAGACCCTTCCCCAGCTTTGTTACCCTCCTCTGGAGCTGCTCCAGCACTTCAATGTCCTTGGAGTGAGGGGCCCAAAACTGAACCCAGGATCTGAGATGCAGGACTATGCCCTCCCCAGTGCAGCTCAGTTCCCAGGGCACATCTCCATCCCTTTGCCCTCTGCATGTGTGCCACATTGCTCTGCTTTGCCCTGGGCAGCTGCAGCCATAGCAGATGAGGAGGGGAGATGCCTGTCCTCCCTAGGAGGTGTCCAAGGAGGGATGTCACCTGGTGGAGTGGCCAAGAGCCAGTGCAAACATCTGGTCTAAATCCCCACCACCACCCAAGTGACCTTGGCAACGAGATACATGGTGGAGGTGTGACGCTGCGAGAGCAGAATGACGCTTTGCTGCTTTCCCCAGGCCTCTCCTCTGGCTGTGGGTGCTGTGGGGTGCAGATTTGCTCCCCTAAAGAGGAGGCCACACTGCACTGCCGCTTCCAAGGCCGGCCAGAGCACGCAGGGCGGCCAGGGCCAAGAAGCTGTCGCTGACCTCCCCTCCCACCTCCTCCCTCAGAAATACGTGCAGGACGTGCTGCAGGAGCAGCTGGCCCAAACCGTCTTCAAAGCTCTGAAGGAGCAGGGAGGCCACATCTACGTCTGTGGGGATGTGACCATGGCTGGGGACGTCCTCAAGACCGTCCAGCGCATCGTGAGGCAGCAGGGCCAGCTGTCGGCGGAGGAGGCGGGAGCTTTCATCAGCAAGCTGCGGGTGAGTGCAGCCTGCGCCACCAGACGCCGCCCCAGCGCCTGCCACGGGCGCTGCACCTGCTGCCTGCTCCTGCACGGCAGGCGGCACAGAGGACGTGGGTGCTGAGGGAGGGGGTGGGTGGAATTGTGGCTTGCACCCAGGCTGAAGCTTGGAAGCATGATCTTCCAAAGGTCTGGGTCTGCAGGTGGGAAGGCATCTTGCTTTGCAGGAGCTCTCCTCCGGGCTGCAGCACACCCCCAGCCTGCTCCGGGCTCTAGGACAAGCTCTTTTGGGCACCCTTGGTAGGTCAGGCAGGGTTTGTTCACCTTGTTGAGTCCCTGCTGTCCTTTCATCACTGCAGTAATCTCAAGGGGCGGTTTGTGTGTGGGTCCTCCTCCCCGCATCGCACAGAATCAAAGCTTGCCAGGTTGCAAGGGACCCCAAGGATCATCTGGTCCAGCCTTGCAGTCTTCTGGCTGGATGATGCCCCTGGGCAAACACACTGCTTCAGATGCTGAAGTATAAACAAGCTCACTTTGGGGGACAGGCTCAAGGAATGGCTCGGAATGGCTCTGCTTCCATTCAGGAAGATAACTCAGCCCAGTTCCTATGGGACTACCCTTTCTGAACCGCATCCCCATGTTCCAGCCAGGAGCTGAGGGGGCCCAGAGTCAGCTGGCAAACAAAAGCTCTCATTCCTGGGCTGGCCTGTGGCTACCTGTCCCCTTGACAGCCAGGCAGTCCCTGGGTTACCAGCAGTGGAGGAGCTCTCATTCACCCTGGCGACGCTGGGGAGATCATTACAGCCTCCTGCTTGCTCCTGCCCCTCTGCCCTACCTGTCCCACAGCTCTCCCAGCAGATCCCGGGAGGTTTGCTGTGCGTTTGGTGCCTCCCCGTGCCACGGGCAGCTTTTGGTGCCTCAGCGACACCAAGCGTTGGTCACTGCTCCTGCCTCCCCCTTGCCCCTCTCTCGCAGGATGACAGCCGGTACCACGAGGATATCTTCGGAGTCACCCTCCGCACCTACGAGGTGACAAACCGCCTTAGGTCCGAGTCCATCGCGTTCATCGAGGAGAGCAAAAAAGACACGGACGAGTGAGTTGAGATGCTCCTTTTAACCCCTGCAGCTGCCTCCTGAGCCCACAGGGTGCAGGATGGGGAAGGGAGCTTGAACTTGGGCACCTATGGGGTCCTGTCTTAGGCAGGTGGGTTCAAAAATCAAACGGATTTCACTGGAGGCAGAGGCTGCTGCCTGGGATTCCCTCCGAAATCACTGTCACTTGCCCAGGACAGTCCCCTGGCATTCCCTGGGTGCTTGCCCCCACCATACTGGTGTGCTCAGAGCTGACAGCCAATGGAGATGTGAAGCAAAAGGGTCATAGATTCAGAATGGTTTGAGTTGGAAGGGATGTTCAAGATCATTTAACTCCAACCTCCCTCCATGTGCAGGGACACCTCCCACCAGCCCAGGTTGCTCAGGGCCTCATCCAGCCTGACCTTGAACACTTCCAGGGAGGAGGCATCTATAACCTTCCTGGGCAACCTGTGCCAGTGTCTCACCACCCTCACTGCAAAGAATTTCTTCCTAGTCTCCAGTCTCAATCTGCCCTCTTCAAGCTTCAATCCATTGCTCCTCATCCTGTCACTCCCAGCCCTTGTCAAAAGTCCCTCCCCAGCTCTCCTATAGCTCTCTTCAGGTCCTGGAAGGCTGCTCTAAGGTCTCCCTGGAGCCTTCTTTTCTCCAGGCTGAACAGCCCCAACTCTCCCAGCCTGTCTCCATAGAGGAGAATGCAGAAGGCATCGAGGAGCTCACACCAGGACAGCCAGCAGCTGGCACCTGGGTAGGCCAGATACACAACCCTGGTCCTGCCTGCCTCTGCTCTCCTGCCAGCAAGCTAGCAGCTGATGGGCTGGGAGCTTGGCAGGACCTACAGCAAAGAGTGGCTCTGCCTAGCTCCAGTGCCAGGTTTGGGGGTTCTGGCTGGCTCTAGGGGTGTAGGCAGCAGGTAGCCACAGTGGGAGAGGTCTCCAGGTTGCTGCACATCTGGTTAGGAAAGCTTACACGAGCAAAGAAACACAGAGTGGGCTGGGCTGGAAGGGACCTTTAAAGCTCATCCAGTCCAACCCCCTGCAGCCCACAGGGACAGCTGCAACTGGAGCAGGTTGCTCAGAGCCACAGCCAACCTGACCTGGGATGGCTCAACAGAGAGGGCAACTCTCATCTCTGGGCAACCTGGGACAGTGTCTCATGACCTTCAGCACCAAAAATGTCTTCCTTAGATGTAGCCTGAATCTCCCCTCAAAGATCTAGAGACTTTTCTTTCCACTGCTGTAAAAACAACCAAAGGCAGTAAAAAACCCTTGACATTTGCTGTGTTTGTTTCTACTCCACCATGTCCTGCTATTTGCTCAGCTCTGTCAGGCTGGGATTTTCCCCAGCTGAGCAGAAGGATTATTTAGGATAAAGGATGGGCAGCTGCATGCATCTTGCTCCTTTTCCTGGGGTGCAACCTCTTCCCTGCACTCCTGGCTGTGCTGAGTAGTGATACTGAGACACTGTGACAGGTTGGACTCGATGTTCTTCGAGGTCTCTTCCAACCTTAGTGATACTGTGGTGATAGTGCCAGCCTGACCCAGAGTGGGTTTCCCAACATCCCTGAGCCTTGGTAGGAATTTTGCAGCACACATTCTGGGGTCTGCAGTGGCGAGAGTGCCTCAGTTTGCCACCTGAAGGTAGGGATAAGGGTTAGCCAACAGCTCCCTCCCACAGCTGCAAAGGGCTCTGCAAATCCCTCTCACGGGCCTGTGGGAACTCGTTAGTCAGGGTGTTTGGATGCTCCTTGCTGCCCCCTCTAAGGCCACTCTTTCTCCCCTTTCCCTTGCAGGGTTTTCTGCTCCTAAGTGGACCCTCCTCCCCAAGGGGAAGCCAAACCAGTCCCAGCACCTGCTGCCGCTCCGGCCGCAGGGCGCTGGGGTTTGTATCTCACGGACACGGTGGCTCCTTCTCCACGGGGCACTGCCCATGGGAAGCGCGCTGTCTCTCGTCCTGTTGTTGTGTCCTGATGATGATGATGATTTTTATTTCCTTTTCTTCCCCTTTCTCCTGCTCTTGTCCTGTGGCCATTTCTTTTCCCCTCCTTTCCCTTCCCTGGGTTCCCCCACTGAAGTACGATGGCTTTATAACCTGCAGTGGCTCTTAACTTCTCATTTCTCCTCCTTCTCTTGAGAGTGTTTTGCAGCTGCATGAAATCATCCCCTTCATGATCACCTGCCTTCCTGGTGTGCTGGGGGACAGCAGAGCTGCCAGGGGCAATGGCTAGGTCTTGTTGCTCGGCCAGACCCGGGGGTGCTCCCCTCAGGCTCCTCCTTTCCTCAGCTCGGGGCTTGGCTGAACCCTTGCATTTTCCTGGCTTTCCTTCGGACTTGTCCAGACCTGGGGCTGTGCCCATGGCTGGGGGCAGCTGATGTGCAGTCCCCTTGTGCCTATGAACTTTGTTCATCCCCAGGCAGCCAGGGTACAGCTGTGCCTGTTTTGAGCTGCAGGGTGGGATTCATCTGGTTCACCTGTCATGGATTCTGTGCTGTTTGCCTCCTTCCCTGCTCCCCACGACCCTCTTCCTTTTGCTCAGTCCCCACTTCTGCTAGCACAGGGAAGCAAGCACAGGCTGATGTGTATGCCAGGGGAAAACTCATGGATGGCAATGGACTGCTGCTTGGCCAGGCTGTCCTTCAGAAGGCTTCACCAGAGACATGTGATCTGCAGCCATGATGCTGGTGGGACAGATTGAGGAACCAGCTTCATCCTAGAGCTTTGCATGCTGTGAACATGTGAACCTTCTCCCAGGTGAGACTGGAAAGTCACAAGGATGGGAGAGAAGCGGCTCCAATCCCAGCTGCAAGAAGGACCTCCTGGTAACAAAGCCTATTTAGAAGGCAGCACTTGGAAGGTTGTGAGATACACCTGGTCCTCGTTGGAGGGTGTCAAGATCATCGCGTCCAACCCATCAAACAACCAAGGACAACAACTAGAAAGCACCCCATCAGAAAGCATCACCTCCACCTTAGGGCAGCCTTGCCCTGAGTAGTTCTGCTGGATGCCTGGGAGAAGAGGCCAACCTCTGCCTGGCTACAACCCTTCAGCAATAAGGTCACCCTTCCAGTCTCCCTTTGGACTCCTGAAAGCCCAGAAAGTCCACCTTAGGGCAGCCTTGTGAGGAGTTCTGGGAGCTGCCTGCCAAGAGCAATGCATGTGGCATCTCGGTGTGGCGAGCCAGTGCCCTCAGCAGGCTCTGCACCGCCTGCCTGTGGCACGAGCTGTCTGCCAGGACCTCTCCTGTGGGAAGGGAGGTGAGACTCTGCTGCAAAGCTGCTGCATGAGCTGAGCCCTGACACGCTCACACCTCAGCCCTGCTGCAAAAATCTGACCCCAAAAGCAATCTGTTAACATGCTCACAGGAAGGTCTCAGTCCCTGGAGCAGAGACAACCTGGCTGCAAGGCAAAGTGTGTGTGACCTTGTGTGTCCTCCCTCCTCCTCCTACCTTCCTCACCCTGGCAAAGGTTTGGCCTCCCTCACCACCAGGATGAGGACAGCAGGGCATGGCTGCAGCTCTTGCTGGAGGATACAGGGTTGGCATTTCGAGCTGGTGGCTGCTGATCCGCTCCTCCTGCCCCTGCTCTGCTGAACTGTGAACTGATGCTTGCATGGAGTAAAGCATTTGCACCAGTGAGGGCAGAGGGTTTGCCCAGGAGCTCCAACTCTGGGCACGCTTTCAGAGGACTAAGATTGGCTGCCTTAAGCCAAAGGAAGGGGATGCAGGGGATTTGCTGCTATCCCAGCCCACGGGACAAGTGACACTGGCTCCCCTGGCCCCAGGCTGTGCAGTGATCCCCACCCTCAGCCAGAACCTGCTGCGCTTCCCTGCTGCTTGGCTGGCCACGTCTCCCTGTGCTGTGACCATCTTCTGGAGCTTTGACTCCCTGGATGTTTGAAGCAGCTTCGACACAGAAAACAGGAGGAAAAGGTTGCCAGGCACTGGGAGAATTTGAGATGCTGGTCTCAGTTTTCTCGATCGCGGCAGAGCAGCTGGTGTGGTGCAAAACGCGAATGGCTGCTGCCACAGTGTGGCCAGAGCGCAGCTGGCCGGGCTGGCAGGGCCGCCGGAGCAGGCTTTGGAGACAGGTGCCACAGAATCACAGAACAGTCTGGCTTGGGAAGGACTTTAAAGAGCATCTAATTGCAACACCCCGACCTGGAATGGTTCCAGGGATGGATCATCCACAACCCCTTTGGGCAACCTGGAATCTCATTGTGAAGAATTTCTTCCTTCTCTCCACTCTGAATCTCCCTCTTACAGTTCCAAACCATCATCCTTTGTCCTGGCACAACAGGCCCTGCTCTAAAGTGTCCTCAGCTCTCTGAGCAGCCCATTGTAGTACTGAAAGGCCACCAGAAGGTCTCCCTGGAGCCTTCTCTTCTCCAGGCTGAACAACCCCAGCTCTCTCAGCCTGGCCTCACAGCAGAGGGCTTCCAACCCTCCCACCTTTGCTGTGGCCTCCTCTGGCCCTGCTCCAACAGGTCCCTGTCTGCACTGAGGACTCCAGAGCTGCCCCAGCACTGTAGGGAGAGTCTCAACAGAGCACAGCAGAGGGGCAGAATCCCCTCCCTGCCCCTGCTGCCCACACTGCTGGGGATCAGACCAGGACACAGCTGGCTCTGGGCTGGCAGTACTCAGTGCTGACTCCTGTCTAGCTTTTCACCCCCCAGCACCCCCAAATCCTTCTTCACAGGGCTGCTCTCCAGCCCTTCATCCCCCAGCCTGGATTTGTGCTTGGGATTGCCCCAACCCATGGGCAGAGCCTTGCCCTTGGTCTTGTGGAACTGTGTCACTGCCTGGGCACTTTGTGACCTGGAGATGAAAGCAGAACAGGCAGGAAAGAGGACAGCCCATGGTCTACCTCTGTGGCTTGTGCCCTAGTGCCAGGACAGGCAGAGGGGTGGAGGAGCTGTGTCTCTTTGCTGCTGGGATGTGTGGATTTGGACAGAGGTCCTGTCTGTGGGAGACAACTCCCCAGCCCTAGAGCAGTGAACATGCAGCAAACTTGACCCCAACCCCCAACTCTATGGCTGCAGAAACAGAGCTGAAAGCAGAAATCAAACTCATGCCTTCCTTTAGGAAATTTGGTTCTGGCTCTGGACTTTGTTCTCTGCTCCACCTTTTAGTAGTAGGAGCAACCTGACAAGGAGGCAGTGCCCAAAGAAATCATACAATCATAGACTGGTCTGGGTTGGAAGGGACCTCCAAAGATCATCTAGTCCAAGCCCCCTGCAGTCAGCAGGGGCATCCTCCACTAGATCAGGTTGCCCAGACCCCTGTTGAGCCTCACACTGACCATCTCCAGGGATGGGGCCCCCACCCCTGGGCAACCTGTTCCAGTGTTCCATCACCCTCGTGGTAAAGAGCTTGTTCCTAACATCCAATCTAAATCTCCTCTTCTCTAGTTTGAAGCCATTGCTCCTTGTCCTGTCACTGCAGGCCTTAACATTGTCCTCTTTCCAGCTCATCCTGTGCTGCTGGTGATTTGCTTTCTCCTGTCCTGCCTGTATCACTGCAACATCTCCCACCTGGGAGCCACATTGCTCCTGGGCTCTGTGTCTGAGGTGAACTGGATTGCTTCTCCTGCACCTCAAACCTTCCACCTTCCATCTCCCTTCAACTTGAGCCATGGTGGAGAAAGGACCAGGGAGTTGTGCCTTGCCTTTGGTGGGATCTCCAAAGGGGTTCTGTGCCAGACAGGTAGCCAAAACCCTCTCAAGTTCAACAGGCGCCGGGTGGGTGAGTCCTTCAGAGCTCTCTGGAAGGGAAATGCTGGTTTAAGGCAAGCCTCCCTGCCTGGCCCTGGAGGAACAGCACCCTCCCTGCTGTGAAGGTCCACGAAGTTAATAAGTCCCCCAGGGCTCTGAGCTGCCTCTCTGCTCCCTCTGCCTAAGCAGGACCGTTTGCTCCTCACAAGCTGCACCACTGGGAATTTTGATTCCTTTTCCCCCTGCTGAGTCAGTCTCAGATGTCTTAAACTTCTCCTCCATCCCCCTTCCCTGCAGGGGCTTCACACTCCCCTCGAGCTTCATTTTCTCCCACAGCCAAGGGGGAAATAAACTTATGGATCTGCTTGATCATTCCACAAACGTGGCTCTTCCACCACCTGTCTGGACTCTGCTCACCTCGGTGTGACGTTGCTGCTGCGTGGCTGTAGCCACAGCATCGCTGGCATGCAAAACCAGCATGGGGGCTGCTGCAGACTGGTGTCAGGAGCTGCTCAGGGCGTCCTGCACGGAGGGGCTGTGCCTCTTGGGCACTCAGTTCATACATCTGTCACCTCTGGGTGCCTGCTGCCCATCCAGGCTCCTGCACAGCCCCATAGGGCTCCCTCAGCAAGGGGATGCTGGACCTGATGGGACACCCAGCCTGGTCCAGTGTCCCAGTTCCTCTCCTGGCCGACGTCCCGTCCCCCCCCCCCCGCCTGTTTTTAGCAGCTCTGCTCCTTGTCACTTACCAGGTGTTGAACATAAAGAAGCTCCTCTCTGATTCTCTCAGATTTTATTTTCAAGACCCCCTGAAGTGTTGTGGTGGGGATTTTTTTTTTTTGGGGGGGGACACACACACACAAAGATTTTAATTCTTGGGTCTTTCAGATGTCCACAGAAAGTTGTTACATGAGCCTGAAAACTCTTGGGAAATGGTTCTCTGCTTTCCCAACCTGTTGTGTCCACTAGCAGGGGGAAATAAGTTGTTCATTCAGGGCAACTGCCTGTGCTGTTGATGACTTCAAAGGTTTCATCTCTCCAGAGGGACAGCCTGGGAGCTTGTTGTACTTCAGTTTATGAGAGACAGCAGGAAAATAATGAGGCTTCTGTCTTCAGGAGTAGACTCACCCAGATGACAGCTCCATGATCATTGCAGGGTAGGTCTGAGCTTGTTGCACTAGGGGAACCCAGCCAGTTGCATCCACACTGGCCAGAGATACGGGGTTTGGGCTGCCCACACTCCCTGTGCCTGCGCATCCCCAGGGGCGAGCAGGGGACTCTGCTCACACCCAGAGCAACATCAGCCAGTGCATCCCTGCATGACCAGCACACTAGCAGCTGTGTCCTGAGCAAAGGTGGTTGCTCCTGTGCAGAAGAGGAGAAGGGCAGAGGCAGGAGCTGCACAAACCTCTGTCCAGTTGAACTGTGATTGCTCCACCAGCTCCTTTGCTCTCAGTATGTGATGCCTGTCACCCCATCCCAGGCTGTAACCCAGGTTCCTCTGCCACTTCTCTCTGGAAGTCCCTCCTGTCTCCTCCTCAGCCCAATCTGCCCAGCCCAAAGGTGCAGTGAGCTGCTGGGCAAGGGTGAGTCCTGGGAACGGCAACAGACTGACAGTGCCTTGTGTCGGGAAGAGACTATTGCACTGGGGTTGCCCTCCCACTCCTGCTCTCTCCAGAGATGCTTCAGGCACGCAGAGCCTGGGGGCTGAGAGGAACAGATGGCTTTGTTTTGCAAATGGAATCCTCGGTGAGGAGATTCCTCCTGGGACAAATGACAGGAAACTTCTACCCTGTGCTCTGTGCTGGGGTTTTACAAGGGTATGGCATCAGTGCAAGGCCAGAGTGCAGGGGTAAACTGGACCCACAGCCAGCACCCAGGTCTGTGAATATCTATCACTTACAGGGGACCATGTTTTTATTGAGCTGCTGGTGGGGAGAGGCATGCTAGTGCTTGAAGCCTCATGGACTTGCACCAAGGCCAAGCTGCTGTCTCCTGACTTAGGACCACTGAAGCCATCACAGCCTTCTGATTTATAGCTGTGGGGAAGCTGCAGAGAGCTCCCAGCAGTTTATGGAAGGAGAATTTTATGCTCAAAACTGGATTTTGTTCCTCCTTTCACTGGGGACCAGTTTGCAGCTTCAGAATTGCTCTGATAACTTTGCAATTGCTTTGCTAGTTCCAGAGGGGAGCAGAGTCCCTTCCCAGAACAGATGGAGACACGTTTTCAGGACCATTCAACTTTGCTGTGACTCTTATCTGCGTTAGAAGAGTTTCTTCTGTCATAACAGCAGGAGCAAAATTTCCCTTCTGAAAACTGTGTTCTCCAACTTGGACAAGGATTAGCCCAGAACCCAAGTCCTCCCAGGTACAAAATGCCTTCCACACCCACTTGGCTTCAGTGGCCTTGGGGATTCCAGCAGCTGGCGGGCTCAGGCTTTCGCGGCAGCAGTGTTTCAGCCTGTGTCAATCTGCACTTGCCTGCAATGCATGGCTCTAGCAATCCATTTGAAATCTGCCCTCCGTGGGGAGATCTCAGCTCTAAGCTTCTTCCATATGGCCATGTGTGTTTAATAGGAAATCAGGGGAGTGGGAGAAAGCTGATGAGATTGCTGCTTTAAAGCACTTGGTTCCAGAAGTAAAGCAGACCTTAGCAGAGGTCGAAAGTGGCTTGGTTCCAGCGTGGGTACAAAGGTCGCTCACGGCACATTCAAGCATTGTGATGCAGAGACACCTTTTCCCCTGCTGTGCCAGAAATGCAGTAGATTAGAAACTCTTGGCCTCCACCCCTACAGATGTCTGGCTGTGAATGGAAGTTTGAGCCGCTGAAATCCTGGGATAAAAAGCCACACCACCTCCAAACAAATCAGTGTGAGTTCCTAGATGAGCAGTTGCAGCTCGTTTAGCAGCAGAGCTTCTCCCTGAGCAGGCTGCTGCTCTCCTGCCTTACTCATTCATGTACCTACCTGCCCAGATTGCAAGGAGGGAGGAAGCACCTCAAAAGCGAGAAAATCAAGCTGATGAGCCTTCTCTAAGAATCCCTCACTACCAGGAGCCCACAGGCCAAGACTCTACAGCTTTTCCCATGGTGGGAAAGTGGGCAAGACCCAGGGGTTTCTCCTGTAGCCACGGGCCAAAGCTTGGGCTAGGGAAGAGCAGGAATGTGGCACTGGGATAGGAGTGGACTCCTGCTTGGCTTGACTACAGTGTTTGGGCTGGTTGAGAAACTTGCTAGTGAAGAACACCAGGCCAAGTATTCTTCTTAATACTTCAAAAATTAAGGAGACCAACCACTGAAAACGTGGGTCTCAAAGAGCAGCCACCTTGGGGCTCCTTTTTTGTTGCTGTGTTTTCTGTGTGTTGGGTTTGGGTGGGGAACACAAGGCAACAAATCTGTCAAACCTGTTGGGATGAAACAAAAAGCTGGTCTAGGGGTGGGTGTCCCTGCCCAGGGCTGGGGGGTTGGAACTGGATGATCTTTGAAGGTCCCTTCCAACCCCTACCCCTCTGTGAATCCATGAAAATACTTGGTTCCCATGAGACTTGTTGAAGGAGGTTTACACATTTATCCAAGGGCAACAAAACTGCCTTAACATGTATCCAAACCCCAACAAGAGACATGAGTGCTGCTTGCTTCTGAGCCTGGTTGGTGGTGGTTTGGCCTCTGTGTGATCATGGCATGGAATCATGTCTTAACAAAACAAACTCCACAGCACTCCACAGGCTGTCCAGAAAGAGAAGATGCTGGTTCCTAATCTCCCCCTACCCAGTGTCGATGGTGATGGCTTTGAAGCCAATGACATTCAGTGCCACATTCTTTTTGCTTTGCTAGACTGCTCCAAACCAGGCCCATGGCCACCATCCCCAAGGTTTAATGTGCTCTGCTGCCTTGAGATGCCTTCAAACAAAACAAAACAACCCTGGGATCCGTGTGCTGAGAAGAGGTGGAGAACAAGTGCCCTGCTTCACAGCAGCACCCCCAGCTCCTCTACAGTGTGAGCGATTCCCCAGGCTGTAGATGAGCAGAGTAGGATGACTTCCAGCCAGGACTCATTGCTTTTCAGATTGCATGTAGTTAGGAACATGAGTTCTGCCAGCTGCCCAGGGAATGTGATATTCAGTGCCAATTAATTTCTGTAAGAGGAGTGGAGATTCATTCTCTCAATTCCCTTCGGCACCTTTGAAAAGAGCAAGCCTCGAAGGTTGGGGTAGGTTATTTCTATTGCTGGTGGCCTTTCTCCTGAAGAGCAGTGGTGCCAAGATGAGTCTGGGGGCCAGTCAGTGAAGGGGAGCAGCTTTGGGGCAGGCAGCTCCCAAAATGTTGGCTGCAGAGGTTTGCAAAACTCTTCAGCTGTGTGTAAATTCTGCTCTGCTAGATGGGACTCCCACCTCTTGCTGCTCTCTGGTCCTCCTGCTCCTTCCCCCCCCCCCCCCCCAGCACTTCCTCATGTCACTGTGCCTTCATTTGGTTTCTAAATCGATGCCATCATTTCCAGCTGGCACACTGTCTTTACTTTCACTGCATCCCATCAGACAGGTCTTGGGGGGGAGTAGCTTCTTTTGTAGCTTTTTGTGCGGTCTGAAGGTCTTCTGAGGAGTAAAGGGGTGGGGAGGATGGGAGCCAGGGATGTTGTATTCGGTCATACCAGTGCTTTAAGCGGTCAGAACCATGGTTTTCCCCTACCTCTGAGCTCTCAATGCTGCTAAACAATCTCTGCCGTTCGTACAATGTACTCCAGCCCCTCTCTTGGACTGACTCTGGCTCTGTTTGCAAGGTATCCACGTCGTTCTGAAGCATGCACCTCTCTCTGTATAGTTCCAATCTTCTGATTTTATGGAATACTTATGCCTGTTTGCATTACAGTCCAAATAAAAAAGTGAACTCCAATCTAGTGGACCTCCTTCTTCCCTTTCCTCTGGGCTTTTAAAATGCTGAACACCTCGCCTGGCATCTTGGCCTTGCTCTGCTTCACTACCTGTAATGCCAGAGCACTATAAATAGGCTGGTGGCGTCAACCAGCAGCATCCAATTTATCTGCAAGACCCAAACACTCTCTCAGAAGGTTGCTTGAGTCACAGCATCACACATTTCACATCAGTGACACCATGTCCAGGGGAGAATGCCACAGGGAGGGCTGTCTGCACACCATCCAGGGCAACTTTTGATGCTGGAACGTCAGGAACACAGCCGTGGTACTCCAGGCAGGACCTGAGGGACCTGAGGAGAAGCAATGGCTGCATGGGGCCAAGAGAATGAGCCACAAGCATGGATGTGGCTTTTCCAGGGGAAGGTCATCTGCTGTTGCAGAGGGTACTGACCACAGAATCGTAGAATGACAGAGGTTGGAAGGGACCTGCAGAGATCATTGAGTCCAAGCCCACTGTCAAAGCAGGGTCACCTAGGGTATGTCACACAGGAACACATCTAGATGGGTCTTGAAATCTCCAGAGGAGACTCCACAACCTCTCTGGGCAGCCTGCTCCAGGGCTCCAGCACCCTCACAGTAAAGAAGCTTTTCCTCAGGGTGAGGTGGATGGGACACCTCCCACCTCTTTGGGCAGCCTGGGACAGCCTCTCAGCACTCTCATAGTGAAGAATTTAGTTCTTCTACCTGGTCTAAATCTCCCTCTTTTAGTTTCAAACCATCACCCCTTGTCCTGGCACTAGAGGCTCTGCTCAAAAGTGTCCCCAGTTCTCTGAGCTGCCCGTTTTAGTACTGGAAGGGCACCAGATCTCCCTGGAGCCTTCTCTTCTCCAGGCTGAACAACCCCAACACAGCTGGCTCTGGGTTGGCAGCGCTCGGTGCTGTCTCACGTCCAGCTTTTCACCTCCCAGCACCCCCAAGTCCTCCTCCTCAGGGCTGCTCTTCACCCCCAGCCTGTGTTCCTACCAAGAGTTGCCCTGATCCATGAGCAGGACCTTGCACTCAGCCTTGTTGAGCCTCATGAGGTTCGCACTGCCCCACTTCTCCAGCTTGTCCTGGTCCCTCTGGATGGATCCCATCCCGCAGGCGTGTCAACCCCACCACCCAGCTTGGTGTCATCTCCAAACGTGCTGAGGGTGACATGAATGAAGACATGAAGCAGCCCAGGGTTCAGCTCTGCCCAGGGCAGACGGGCACAAACCACCCAGCTCGCTAAAGCACTCTCATGGTCCAGGTCCGGCCCTGGTCTCTAGGAGCCCACACAGCTCTGTAGGGGCCCAGGGCAGGCGGCGTTTAGGGGGCTCTGGTGTCCCCCCGACCCGCGTCCTCGCTATCCTGGGGACCCACGCCTCTCCTGGGGGGACAGGAACTTTGCAGACGCTCCCTAACCCCCGCCGCGGGCTGCTGCCTTTGGCCCGGAGCAGCAGCGCTCCGCTCCGCTCTGCGCCGCGCACTTGGCAGACGCTCCCTGTGGTTAGACGGGAGCGAGCGGCCGCTGCGCTCTGCGTTTCCCGCGGCGGCAGCACTTGGCAGACGCTCCCTGGGCCCTTCCTCCGCCTTCGCCCTGCGCCGGAAGCGGCAGACGCTCCCTAACCCCTCCCGCGGGGGCGCCCAGGTAAACAGCCAAGATGGCGGCGGCGGAGGGCCCGGGTGCGGGCCCGGCTGGGCCGCGGGGCTCGGCGGAGCCCGACACCGAGGGGATGGGCCTGACGGACCTGCCGGGCGAGCTGCTGGAGCTGATCCTCTGCTGCGACGTGCTGGGAGCCGCCGACATCGGGCGGGTGTCGTGCACCTGCCGCCGGCTGCGTGAGGCGTGCCAGCCCCGCGGCAAGGTGTGGCGGGAGCGCTTCCGCCTCAGGTGGGCACCGAAGCCCGGCCCGGCTTTCCGGGGCTGCGCTGGCTGCATGCGGCTTGGCCAGGGAGGGCGAGGGAGTCCGCGCTTCTCCTCAGCGGGCCCAGGGCCCTGTCAGGCCGCTCGAAAGGATCCAGCCGGGCAGCAGGTCGCCTCGTCCTGGCAGGGCCCGGCTGCTGCTGCGGTGCTGGAAGTGATCGCCCCCGCTACCCGGCTTCCCTCTTCTCGGCTCCGCAAGGTGCATGCTGAGCTCTTGACGGGTTGGATCAGCCCCGCAGCTTGCTGCTGCCGCTCTGTATCCCGCGAAGCGAAACGTGGGTGTCCTGCCCGAGCAGAGAGTGTTGCAGCGCTGCTCCCCTCCTGAATCCCGTGGAGTGGCACCAGGCTGAGCCTGCTGCTTGGAGGAGATTGCTCTTTGCAGCCCTTTTCACAGGCAGGCACCGGAATGCCCTGCGGCCCGCAGGAGCAGCCTGGGGTCTGGCAGTGGTCACATGCACACTGGGGTTGTCAGTTGGCCTCTCCGGCCCCACCAGCAGCTCTCAGAACAGCAGCTCTCAGAACAACTGTCAAAACTTGCCCTGTTGCAGGACTAAAGCTTACAGCACAGAGTGGTTTATTTGTAGTGGTTTTAGGAGAGATTTTCTTACAGCACCCTAGATCCTTTAGATTGAGTTGCTGCTTTCCCTCAAAGGCTGTCACAGGGTGCCTGTGCTGTAATCAGTGAACTTGTGGACGTTTTAGCTGGGAATAAAGCATGAGCAATATCTCACTTCTGCAGTCCTAGGCACAGCACTCTTCCACTGAGATCTGGACTCGGGCATGTTCACCTGCTACCTGCTTTTGTCTGTGTTTTGGCACAGGAAGAGCAGCAGTATTGCCTTCTCTAATTGCCAGTTGCCTTCTAACATTTAGCACAACTCAAATGAGAGGATTATACTCTTTTTTTTTTAATGGGTGAAAAGGGCTGCTGAATGATTACAGCTTGCCCAATTCACCCAGCTATGGCTTGGGGTGGCTGGCCAGGTACTTTCACCAAGTCAGTGGCTCTGATTTCTCAAAGCAAGCCCTGAAAGCTGAAAACTGGTTGAGATCCAGCAGCTGAAATTGAATGTGGCAGGTGATCAGCACACTCTGCTGCCCTCCTCTCTCTTTGGTAATAGAACTTTTGGCAGGAGCTTGGAGGTCGACCTTGTTGTCCTGGCTGGATCCCATTGTGAGTAATGGCACTTGTTTATCTTCCTGAATTTTCTTCACTCTCTTTTCAACCCCAGAAATTACACTTTTTCTCACCCTAAAAGAAATGACTGCACTTGCTGACGTGGCTGTGCTTCAGCTGGCTAGGCAGCCAGCAGAAGGGAGGTTGTTAACAGAATGTGAAGTCACTTGGTTAGTCTTTTGACTTCCATTTTGCAACTGCAGCTGCAGTGTGGGTTTATTATTAACTGGTAGCAAAATAGCTTCCATGTGTGGACAGCCAGAACTGGGGGGTTTGGTCATCAGGTGGGAATCATTCTTCTGCAGAAGTAGTGGTTTTAAACATTGGGCTTTCTCTAGATTTGTAAACATCTGTAGGTATCTAGAAGTGTAAAGACACCTTAAAAAGAGTGTACAGATGCCTTAAAGTATGTATTCTTAATGTCTCTATTATATATACACACACACATATATATAAGCTGAAAAGAACCTAAAGCAATCCGTGCAGCAAACCTGCTTTGGCAAGGAGGTTGGGCTCAGTGATCTCCAGAGGTCCTTTCCAGCTCCTTTGATTCTGTGGTGCAGTGAAGGAAAATGCTTTGCAAAGCCCAGTAATCATTAACAGAATTGGCAGATGTGAGATCAAACCTCCCTGTAAATCACAGGAGGCCTTTCTCTCAGCTTGCTTTCCCTTGCTCTCCAGATTGTTTCCACCTGCATTCATTCTTCTTGGTGCTTTGTACTTGGAGGTCTTGGTAGCCTCAGGACAGGTGTGGGTGTTGCTGCCCTGGCAGATGTTTTGCCCCCTCTGTGTCTCCCCAGAACCTTCTCTTCCCCAGGCTGAACAGTCCCAGCTCTTTCAGCCTGTCCCCCAGGGGAGGTTCTCCAGCCCTCTGACCTCTCACCTCTCTGGGCAACCTGGGCCAGGCTCTCACCCTCCTCAAGTGTCCAACATTTCTTCTATCTAGTCTACCTGTGTTTAGAGGAAATCCCCAAAGTGTTTAGGGTGTTTAGGCATTGAAATACCAGGAGTATGAACTTTTGGAAGGTTTCCTGTGGGCAGGCTTCAGAAGAGCTTGCTTCTAAATAACCACTAAGGGGGAGCTGAAGTTGGTCAGGGTGATGCTTTGATACTGGAATCGGTTGTTGGGTTATTTGGTACAACTGCATTTAAAGTTTGGCACTGTCTCAGCTCCTCAAGCCTCATGGGGTTACACTAAGCAACATTTTAGGGTTGTGGAGGTTCTCAGTGGTGCTTGAAACTGATGAACTTGTTCACTGATGTCTTGTGGTGTAGGTGGCCATCGCTGCTGAACTACTACAGCCACACAGATGGTGTCAGCTGGCTGGAAGAATACAAAGCACGGCACAATGCTGGTCTGGAAGCCCAGAGGATTGTAGCTTCCTTCTCCAAAAGGTTCTTTTCAGAGCATGTAAGTCACTTTCTCTGTGCAACAGCTTAGTTTATAGATTCATAGAATGGTTTGGGTTGAAAAGGACCCTCAAGGCCACCTAGTTTCAACCCCCCTGCCAAGAGCAGGGACACCTTCCACCAGCCCAGGTTGCTCAAGGCCTCATCCAGCCTGGGCTTGAACACCTGCAGGGAGGGGGCAGCCACAGCCTCCCTGGGCAACCTGTTCCAGTGTCTCACCACCCTCACTGGAAAGAATTTCTTCCCAATCTCCAGTCTATATCTGCCCTCCTCAAGCTTCATTGTCTGTCTGCTTAGTTGATGACTCTGGGTTTGGCTGGCTGTACAGTTTGGGTCACCCTGAAATGCTGCGAAACAGGCCCAGATGCTGCCTGTAAGTTGGGCTGAATTAAAAAGGGTCAGTAAATAGTCACCCCTTTGAGGTTCCTGTGCCACAGAGTATGTTAGGGGCCAGAGGAGACTTCCTCTAAGGTAGAGAAGACCTGTGTAGAAATACTCTTACCTGACTTGAAGCATAGGTTGGTCACTTAGGTTTTGAGCCCTGGAGGAAAAGACCAGTAGGATGTTTGGAGTTGTACCTCAGCTCTTCCTTTTGAACTCTTCCACTAGTTGCAGCAGATGGCCATTTGACCATGCAGAAATCAGGGCATTACCTGGGGGTAGAGGCTGCTGGATTCCTCCTGTTTTAATCACACATGCAGAGAGTACTGAGAGACAATTCAACAATACCCAGAGGTATAGTAATAATAATAATAAGGATCATCTCCTGTGGCACTGGAAACTGCAGCTTGATTTGCTGCTTGGGATTAAGGGCAAGAGACGCAACCCAGTTCTGCCAGACCTGGCAGAGTGCTTGCTAAGATGCAGTGTGATGGGAACTGCTTTTTCCCTGCTGGATTATACTGAGAAGTTTGGAATAAAATGGATTTCTTTAAAGTTCAACCAAAGTTTAAAATAAAACCCACTTCTGGGAGAAAAGAGCTCTTCTGAATGTCAGGAAATGGTTTGGCTTGGAAGGGACCTTAAACCTAGTTCCAACCCCCTCTACCATGGGCAGGAGCACCTTCCACTGGACCAAGTTGCTCAAAGCCTCATGCAGTCTGGCCTTGAACACCTCCAGGGTTAGGACATCCACAACTTCTCTGGGAGACCTTTTCCAGGATCTTTTACAGATACCTGAGAGACTGTTTCAAACAATGAAGGCTCCTGCTCCTTCATCCCTTCCCCCAGGATCAATCTTCTACACTGGTGAGTGTCTGTAGGGGGTTGGTCAACCACAAGCAAAAGCTGATTCCACCTTAAAGTTCCTTGGTCCCAGCCTACTTGTCCTAGTCCACACATCTACCCTAGGAGTGCTGGATCCTCTTGGAGATAGCTTTAGGGTGCTACCAGGGGCTCTCAATGGATCCTTGTCCCACATCTATAGAGACTGATACTTGGTGAGCTGGGCAGTTGTAAGATCTTACATAAATTCTGAAAAATAGAACAAAATTAGGTTTGAGTCTTACTATGAAATGATGTTCTGTGGGAAAAGAATCCTCTGTGCTCTGCTGTAATCATTGCTTGCTTTGACAGGTGCCCTGTGATGGATTCAGTGACATTGAGACTCTGGGCTGCCCAAGTCACTTCTTTGAGGATGAGCTGATGTGTATCCTTAACATGGAAGGAAGGTAAGAAAGAGAGGGCTTAGAAATGGGGTAAAAAAGGACCTCAGTTTCTGTCCTTCCCCCCCCAACATTCCTGGGATGGGAAATGATTGCTGTGTGTTTAATGTTCCCAGAGGAAATCATAGCATCACAGTATCAGTCAGGGTTGGAAGGGACCACAAGGATCATCTAGTTCCAACCCCCTGCCATGGGCAGGGACCCCCACTAGATCAGGCTGGCCAGAGCCTCATCCAGCCTGGGCTTAAACACCTCCAGGGATGGGGCCTCAACCACCTCCCTGGACAACCCATTCCAGGGCTTCACCACTCTCATGGGAAGAACTTCTTCCTCACATCCAGTCTGTAAATCATTCCAGAAGGAGAAGCTCCCCTGGTTTTATGTTGCTGCTTCATGACACCTCGAGGTGTGTTCCACCATAGCCTCTTCTCTGCAGTAGTTTTAGCTTAAGGAGGTCCCATCCTCAGGTTCCTTTTATTTTTGTTTACACCTGGATCATCTTGCTGAACTGATTTGCAGGATGAGGCCAGAGCAGAGAGGAGAGCAGGAATGCTCAGTGAGGGTTGCTATCAGGAATAATTCCTCTATCACAACACTTAGAGCTTTCTAAGTTTACTTTTAACTCTTCACCTTGCTTTTCTTAGCTGTGATAAGCTGGTACCATTTTTGTCCCTGGATAAACACCTGGGTTTAATTCAGCCACTGCCAAGATTGCAGGGCTTTTCAGTTACCCAGGTGAATGGCAAGCAGGTAAAGAACATCTCTGGTTTGCATCTGCCTTAATACTGAGCAAGATAAATAAGTGCCTGTTTCACTTGAAGGTTTCTCTGCTGGTGGCATAAAACCCACACTGAGTTCACTGTGCTACAGCAGCCATAGATTGCTCTTAATGGAGCCTAATAGCTCTGATTAAAGGGACTATTAGTAGAGCTGGAGAAAAACATCACTGGAATGGCAATCATCTCATTTTTGCTTTTTTTCACATCCATTTTATTACCTCCTCTGTTTGAGCTGAGACTCAACATCTCTCATCTGACAACTGGTTAAAAAGCTTTCAAGCCTTTGCCCTGGCCAAATGCCTCCCTGTAAAGCAGAATTGATGCTAATTACCCCCTGATTAAGCTGTAGCCATTGCAATTCAGGAGCATTAGGCTAAATCATTTCCCTGGAAGATATCCCAATAAGGCACTTGTCCCTGTTGAGCATCCCAATTTATTGGAATGGGATGAAGTGTTATGAGGTTTGATTGTTCTCCTGTCCAGGAGGATGGAGAAGGCTGATTTGCCTTGCAATCTGGAGGAGAGGAAATGGGAGCAGGGGAAGGGGGAGTGTTCTGAAGAACACAGGACTCATTAAGGGCATGGCAAAGGCAGAGCCTGGGAATCTGTGGAATCCTCCATTTGGGTTTTTATCATAGAGCTATAGAATTGTTTTGGTTGGAAAATGTACCTAAGATCACTGAGTCCAACACCACCATGGCCATTAAACCCTGTCCCCAGGTGCCATGGTCACACATTTCTTGAACAGCTCCAGGGATGGGGACTCCACCACCTCCCTGGGCAGCCTGTGCCAATCCCTGACCACTCTTGCAGCAAAGACATTTTTCCTCATCTCCAACCTAACCCTCCCCGGCACAATTTCAGGCCATTTCCTCTCTTGTCACCTAAGACTAGGGAGAAGAGACCACCCCCAGCTCATTCCAACCCCCTTTCAAGGAGCTGTGGAGAGCAATGAGGTCTCCCCCTCAGCCTCCTTGTCTTTGTGGGGCTGGAGTTTTGTGCCATCCCTGTTTGGTGTAAACATGCTCAGTGAGGCACTGGGTGACCCACTGCTAAAAGCCAGGGTTTGCTTAGATGTGATTTCAGTGGCTCTGAGTTGGTGCTGGCCATGCTTCAGGTGGCCTCTTCAAACCTGACCTGTGCAGTAACCAGCTCTGCGTTGCTGCTTCTTGGCCACTCTGCTTTTGACTTGATAATTCAGAAAGAGAAGTGGCTGTCGGGGGTTGGATTTTGTGATCTGTTGCTGCCTTTTCAGGGCAGCAGAGGTGATTTTCTTCTGGGGATTGTGATCTTTTTCCTTCTAAATACTATTGGAACTACTATTGGACCTACCTTGATCCATGTGCTGGAGCACCTCTCCTATGAGTTCAGGCTGTGAGAGAGTTGGGGTTGTTCGGCCTGGAGAAGAGAAGACTCCAGGGAGACCTTCTGTGGCCTTTGAGTACTGAAAGGGGCCAGTCAGAAAGCTGGGGACAGAGTTTTGAGCAGGGCTTCTTGTGACAGCACAAGGGGTCATGGCTTGAAAGTAAAAGGGGGAGATTGAAACTGGAGAGACAGAAGAAATGTTTGACACTGAGAGCCTGGCCCAGGATGCCCAGAGAGGTGGGAGATGTCCCATGCTGGAGCCATTCCAGTGACCATTGCTGGCTCATGGGGAGTTTGTCACCAACTGACACCCCCAAGTCCTTCTCCAGACCGCTCTGGAGCCACTCCTCCCCAGCCTGGGTTTGTGATGAAAGAAGCAATGTTTTGCAGGGGGTTTATATTGGGGGTTTGGGTTGGGTTTTTTGTTTGATTGTTTGTTTTTCTGGAATTTGTGTGTGTTTAAATGTGCAGGAAAGGGCTCACCTGGAAGTACTATGCAAAGAAAATCCTCTACTTCCTACGGCAGCAGAATATACTGAAGAACCTGAAGGAGTATCTGCAGCGCCCGGCTGACCGGCAGTCCTTCCTGGAGGGTAGGGCTTGGCCAGGAGTTCCCCCTGCAGCACCTAAGCTTCCCATCAGCTCTCCATCGTGGTTATCTCACTTGGAAAGAGCCTTTCACACGTTGCATTGGGGTGCAAGGGACCCTCAAAGGTCATCTTGTCAGTGGGGACACCTCCGGCTAGAGCAGGCTGCACAGGGGCACAGCAAGGCTGATCTTGGATGTCTCTAGGGATGGGATCTCAACCACAGCCCTGGGCAACCTGTTCCAGCATTTCACCATTCTCACTGTGCAGAGCTTCCTCCTGATGTCCAACCTAAATCTGCCCTGCTTCAGTTTCAAGGCATTGTTCCTCGTCTATCCCCACAGCCCCTTCTGAACAATCCCTCCCCAGCCTGCCTGTAGGTCCCCTTCAGATATTGATATGGAGCTCTATGATCTCCCCAGAACCTGCTCTTCTCCAGGCTGAACAGCCTCTACTCTCCCAGCCTGTCCCCATAGCAGAGGTTCTCCAGCTCTCTGATCATCTCTGTGACCTCCTCTGGACCCTCTCCATCAGGTCCAGGTCTTTCTTAGGTTGGGGCCCCATAGCTGGACACAGCCCAGCAGGTGAGGTCTCAGCAGAGCAGAGGGGCAGAATGCCCTCTCTCCATCTCTGGCCACGCTGCTTTTGATGCAACCCAGGCTGCCATTGGCCTTCTTGGCTCCAAGTGCCCATTGCTGGCTCCTGTCCAGCTTCTCACCCCCAGCACCCCCAAGCCCTTTCCTGCAGGGCTGCTTTTGTATTTATATATTTTTGTATTTCAGCTAGCCCTTGGACAGTGACTCCAAATGAAGTTGGGATTTTTGCTGTACCTGAAACCCTTCCAATTTTGCAGTAGCTGCATGGTGTTGCATCAGAATGAAAGGCTTCTGTTAGCTTCAGTAATTGCCCAAGGACGGATGAGCTGAAAAGCAATACAGAAAATGTTAAAGCACTTGCAGTTGAATTTTGGAACAGTCTGTTGAGGAACTCAGCAGTAGCTCAGCATCCCAATTAGCTGACATTGCAGAAGCATTTTGGCTGTGGCCTCTGGGCCAAACTGATCTGATTTCAAGTCACTTCCCATGCTCTCTCCTTTCCCAAGAGCTTCTCTGATAAGGGCAAGGAGCAAACCTGTGGCAGGGAAATTGCTGTCACAGCTCCCAGGCTGTGTCTGGGCTTTCTCTCCAGAGGTGTCTGACTGCTGTGCAGTGGAGAGCTGGGAATGGGTGGAAGGCCAGTTGCAGGGTGGGAAGGCAACTTCACCCAGTAGAAAGAAAGAAGAGGTTTCTCTGCACTTCAGATCCTCACTCTGGTGGATTATTCTCTTCTTCAAACTTCCTGTGGAGAAGATTGTTTTCTGAATGGGGGAAAGCTGCCAGTGTCTGTGGAAGAGTCCCCTACTCACAGTATATACCTCCAAAATGTGATACAAAAGAGCCTCTAACACCAAGGCTGGTTCTCAGTAGTGGCAGTAGGCTTTGAAGAAAGGATGAGAAGCAGTGAATTGAAGCTTGAGGAAGGCAAATACAGACTGGAGATTAGGAAGAAATTCTTTCCAGTGAGGGTGGTGAGACACTGGATCAGATTGCCCAGGGAGGTTGTGGCTGCCCCCACCCTGGAGGTGTTCAAGGCCAGGTTGGATGAGGCCTTGACCAACCTGGGCTAGTGGAAGGTGTCCCTGCCCATAGCAGGGACTTGGAACTAGGTGATCTTTAAGGTCCCTTCCAACCCAACCCATTCTACGACTGTGTTAGGGTAAGAAGTGCCAAAAGTGGCAGAGAGTTAACGGTGAGACTTCATCACTCGGGTCAAAAATGTATGCATTTGTCTGCCATGCAGGTGCTATTAGATCACCTACAGGGAGTCTCAGGGGAAATTTCACCTGGTCAGCATGGGGAACACTTTTGGAGGGTGAGGGGAGAAGTCAGGGCTTTGGGCCCTGCCAAAATCCCTGCATGTGGGCCTGTCATGGAGGCACAGTGTAGGGAGCTGGAGGAGGAACGGTCCATGCAAAGTTCATGCAGGTGCACACAGTTGATTCCAAAGGCTGAGCAATGCAGAGGCTTTGCAAAGAGCAGTGCTGACAAGGAGAGGATTCTGAGAAGGGGCTATTGTCTGTTCTTCCTGCAGAAGTTTGATGGAAGAGAACTTGTGCAGAAGGGAAATGAACATCAGTTCTGTTAATAGTGGGTTTGTGACATGAAGATGGAGAGCAGGCATGGAAGAGAAAGATGCATGTAGCAGGAGAGGGAAGGATGAGCAAGAGTGATAGCTGTTGGGAGGATATGGCAGGAAGAAATCAGAACTGAAGCAGAAGTGGAGGTTGAGGCTCTGAATAAAAACACATTATGAGTTGGGAGGATGCCAAGAGAGTCGGCTGGTTAAGCCTGGTCTAGCAGCGTACCTGCTGAGTCTCTGCGTCTGTGGTGGGGAGGGGAGTACTGAATTGGCATTCAGGGGGTCACCCTTTGCATTTGATGGGATCAGTCCAATCTCTGGATCTGTGGTGGGGAGGGGAGTACTGAATTGGCATTCAGGGGGTCACCCTTTGCATTTGATGGGATCAGTCCAATCTCTGGATCTGTGGTGGGGAGGGGAGTACTGAATTGGCATTCAGGGGTCTCTCTCTGCCTTTGATGGGATCCGTCCAATACAGGACCACAGACGCGCAAAGGAAAGCTCTGGTGTTCTGCTGCAGCTGCTTGCTGCCTGCCTGTGGTTTAGTAGAGGAAAGCCAAAACAACCCCAAAACCAAACTGAAGCCCTGTTTCTTATATAGTTTGTTTTTTCCAGGTGCTGTTTTAATTGACCAATACTGTAACCCCCTGTCAGACATCTGCTTGAAGAGCGTGCAGGCGCAGGTGGATGACATCACCGACAAAGTGCGCAAAGTCCTGCGGACCAAAAACCCGAGGCACCCCAGCCTGGCTTCCAAGGCAGGTACTGTGCACAGCCTTCTGCTTCACTGCACAGCAGCCCTGCAAGGCTAGGCACAGGCAGACAAGCTGCAACAGCTCTTGAGTTACTGCAGCATAAAGAGCTGCTGTTTATCTGCTGTGGCTTCCAAGGCAGGTACTGTGCATAGTCTTCTGCTTCACTGCAGAGCAGCCCTGCAAGGCTGGACACAGGCAGACAAGCTGCAACAGCTGTTGAGTTGCTGCAACATAAAGAGCTGCTGTTTATTATCTGCTTTGGCTTCCAAGGCAGGTACTGTGCACAGCCTTCTGCTTCACTGCAGAGCAGCCCTGCAAGGCTAGACACAGGCAGACAAGCTGCAACAGCTGTTGAGTTGCTGCAACATAAAGAGCTGCTGTTTATTATCTGCTTTGGCTTCCAAGGCAGGTACTGTGCACAGCCTTCTGCTTCACTGCAGAGCAGCCCTGCAAGGCTAGACACAGGCAGACAAGCTGCAACAGCTGTTGAGTTGCTGCAACATAAAGAGCTGCTGTTTCTTATCCCCTTGCAAGCATAACCAGTTATTGAAGTGGGTCTGCAAGAAAGCTGGAGAGGGACTTTTTACAAGGGCTTTACAAGGGACAAGTGGGAATGGATTGAAGCATGAGACCCCACCTCCAATACTGCATCCAATGCTGGTGTCTCCATAAGGAGGACGTGGAACCGTTGGAGCAAGTCTAGAGGAGGGCCACAGGGATGATCTGAGGGCTGGAGCACCTCTGCTATGAGGCTAGGCTGAGGGAGCTGGGGATGTTCAGTTTGGACAAGAGAAGACTCCAGGTGGGCTGTAGAGCTGCTTTCCAGTACCTGAAGGGAACCTACAGGAAGGCTGCAGAGGGACTTTTCCTAAGGGTGTCTAGAGACAGGACAAGGGGGAATGGTTGGAAGCTGAGAGAGAGCAGGGTTAGACTGGAGCTTAGGAAGAAGTTCTTCAGTAGGAGGGTGGTGAGACTGTGGAGCAGGTTGCCCAGAGAGGATGTGGATGCCCCCTCCCCTGGAGGTGTTCAAGGCCAGGTTGGATGAGGCTTTGAGCGCCCAAGTCTCGTTGAGAGTCATTGCTGGCTGTGGCAGGGGGTTGGAGTAGATGATCTTTGAGGTTCTTTCCAACCTGAGCCATTCTATTTGTCCCTGAAGTCTTAAGTAGCCTTGATACCAGAGCTGTGGGACAGGGGATCAAAGTCTTTTCCTCTGCAAGTCTCAGAAAGCCAACAGCAATAGAAAAGGTCCCTGCTGCTACATCTCCAGAGGTCAGGCAGCATCTTGCTCCTTGTGTTTTTATAGCACTGTCTGATGTTTGCTGTCCTTCAAAGACAGTCAGCCTGTACCTGTGTGTCTGGAACAGTTAAGCTGTGACTCCAGCAGTGTCAGCACAACTCCTGTGTTTGGGCAGCGTGACCTGGCCCAGGGTGGCTCAGGTCCAGTCCTGCAGCTGCAGCAGGCAGGAGGCAGCACTGGTGCACAGCCCAGGCTCAGGGCAATCCACACTGTGAGCAGAGCACTTAGGGCACCGCCGTGGTCAAACTCCAGCCAGGCTCCTGACTCTCTGAGTTGAGGTGAGCCTCTAGTGTTCCCAGGGCAACATGAAGAAGTTTGGTCTCCCTTTCACGACAGAAATGTGAAGTCCACTTTTGTTCTCAGTCTTTTACTGCTTCCCATGTCTTTTGTAGGAGAAGTGTTGGTTCCGGAAGTGGAGCTGCAGCGGCAGGTGCTCGATGCTATGAATTGTGTCCTGTATGAACAGCTAAAATACAAAGGAAATGAGCTGGATTACTATAACTCCCTGAATTCCTACATCCACCAGGTATTCTCTGTGTTGGGCAGAAACTAGGCAGCTGGAAGGCTTGAGACATTCTGCTGGTGGTGTTTGTTTGTGGTGCCTTCAGTGCTGATTTCTTCCTGCTCCTCCTCCACAGCTATCACTCTTGCTCATCATTCCCTCTCCTGCCACTTTCCTCTTTCTTCCATGAATCTAGTCAGACAGATCATTCTTTCTGAAGAGCAGCTGTGAACCCAGTGTGATGGCATTTTATTTTGGGTGCATATCTGCCAAGTTTTCATTTGTGGAGTCACACGTGGAGGGGGGCTGTGGTGTTCCTTACTATCTTCCATGTTTGTGTCACGTTGTTATCCCCCAGGTTTTGATCCGCAGGACAGGAATTCCCATCAGTTTGTCTGTGCTTTATTTAACAATTGCCAGGCAGCTGGGAGTCAAGCTGGAACCAGTCAACTTCCCCAGCCATTTCCTGCTGCGGTGGTGTCAAGGGAAAGAAGGGTGAGTGACCTGCTGAATGTTGAAGTTGTGCCCCAGGGAAGGAAAGCTGGGAAGCTCCGACAGCCCCAGACCTGTTCCCAGAATTATCAGTTATTTTAATATGTGTAATTATAACCCAGACAGGAAGAGATTCACAGATTGCATTGGGTTGGAAGGGGACCCTCAAAGGGCATCCTGTCCAAACACCCTGTAGGCAGCAGGGACACCTCCAGCTAGAGCAGGCTGCACAGGGGCACAGCAAGGCTGATCTTGAATGTCTCCAAGGATGGGGCCTCAACCACAGCCCTGGGCAACCTGTTCCAGTGTCTCCCCACCCTCATAGTGCAGAACTTCCTCCTAATGTCCAATCTGAATCTCCCCTGCTCCAGTTTCAAACCATTGCCCCTTGTCCTATCCCCACAGGCCCTTCTGAACAGTCCCTCTCCAGCCTTCCTGTTGGTCCCCTTCAGATGTTGAAATGCAGCTCTATGGTCTCCCCAGAACCTTCTCTTCTCCAGGCTGAACAGCCTCTACTCTCCCAGCCTGTCCCCATAGCAGAGGTTCTCCAGCTCTCTGATCATCTTTGTGACTTCCTCTGGACCCTCTCCATCAGGTCCAGGTCTCTCTTATGTTGGGCCTTCTTGGATGCAAGTGCTCATTGCTGGCTTGTGCCCAGCTTCTCACCCACCAGCACCCCAAGTCCTTTCCTGCAGGGCCGCTCTCAATCTCATCATCCCTCAGCCTGGACTGATACTGAGGGTTACCCTGACCTAGGTGACTGTAAGGTAATGTTTCCCTTAGCTAAAAAACGAATGAAAATCTGAAAAGAAGCAAAAATGGTGCTGATTTCATGTAACCCTTCCCACAGAGCAGTTGCTAGAGGCCACTCATTTAATTCTCTGAGTCAGTGCAGAATGCATCTTTGACCAGATTGCAGCCAGGTTACTGGAAGCTGTGTTTTGTGGCTGACATCACCAGCCCCATTCAGAGCCAGGGGTTTCTCTCTGAGTACCCCTCTGGGGTGCAGATATCATAGAATCATAAAGTGTTAGGGGGTGGAAGGGACCTCCAGAGATCATCCAGTCCAACCCCCTGCCAGAGCAGTATCACCCAGGGCAGGTCACACAGGAACACGTCCAGGTGGGTTTGGAAAGCCTCCACAACCTACCCTTTTGGCTACAGAGATGCCAAAAGCCTGGGCTCTGCTTTACTTTCCAGAATCTAGCAATAGATGCAGCAGGGCTGTAAAGAGCTGAAGGAAGGAACTGATGGAGTTGAGAGGTCCTTTCATTTTCTCTCTGTTTTCCCGTATGTGTTTAGAATAGAATTAACCAGGTTGGAAAAGACCTTTGAGCTCATCAAGTCCAACCTATCACCCAGCACCATCTGATCAACTAAACCATGGCACCGAGTGCCTCATCCAGGCTCTTCTTAAACACCTCCAGTGATGGTGACTCCACCACCTCCCTGGGCAGCCCATTCCAATCACTCCTTCTGTGAAGAATTTCTTCCTGACATCCAGCCTAAACCTCCCCTGGCACAGCTTGAGACTGTGTCCTCTTGTTCTGTTGGTGGTTGCCTGGGAGAAGAGACCAGCCCCCTAAATCTAGATCAAAAGGGAGGAGGGTAGGGAAGGTACCAGGTCATCTCTTTGTTTTCAGAGGGAGCTGAGGTATAAATGCCAACTTGTTTTACCAGCACGCATGCAGGTGGTGAGGGAGGAACAGGAATGGGTGGCCCTGCTGTAGCAGGAGAGCCATCAGCACAGCTGGCTTTCCTTGTTGGTCCATTCAGAAGCACAGATATTTTTGACTACACCTACATCGACGCCTTCGGGAAGGGGAAGCAGCTGACGGTGAAGGAGTGCGAGTACCTCATCGGCCACCACGTCACGGAGGAGTTCTACGGAGTGGTGACTTCCAAGGAGGTCCTGCAGCGTATGGTGGGAAACCTCCTGAACCTCGGCAAGCGGTGAGCTGAGGGCTGCTGCAGGTGTGGGTACCCTGCGGGAACGAAAGCAAACTCGAAAGGAAAGGGCTGGAGGCTGACGCAGAGGACCGTTGCGGTCGGTAAGGCCTCTGAGGTTATGGAAGCCAACCCTGCGTGGGGTTGTCTGTCTGAGTAGAATACCAGTGGAGTAGGGGGTGGAGGCCGATCAGCAGGTGTGTGTAGAGTGTTTCCTTCTCAGGCTGTTGGAAGTGACAAATGACAGTGCTGGAGTCACAGGATCACAGAATGCTAGGGGTTGGAAGGGACCTCCAGAGATCATCCAGTCCACCCCCTGCCAAAGCAGGCTCAGCTAAGGCAGGGCACACAGAAACACATCCAGGCAGGTTTAGAAAGTCTCCAAGGAGAAGGAGTCTCCACAACCTCTCTGGGCAGCCTGCTCCAGGGCTCCAGCACCCTCATACCAAGGAATTGTCTCCTCATGTTGAGGTGGAACTTCCTGGGTTCCAGCTTATCTCCCCTATTCCTTGTCTTATCACTGGGCACCACTGAAAGGAGCCTGGCACCTTCATCTTAAGACCCACCCCACAGATATTTATAGACACTGATAAGGTCCCCTCTCAGCCTTCTCCAGACTCTTGACTGTGCCTGCAGCATCACCTTTGGTGCCTCTCCCTGTGCACTTGAGTAGCGGGGTGGGGATTGAAGGACTGACCTTAAAACCGCGTTTCCTTTCTGCCGGCAGAGAAAGCACTGATCAGTCTTACCAGCTCCTGAGAGACTCCTTGGATCTGTACCTGGCCATGTATCCAGACAACGTGCAGCATCTGATGCTCCAGGCCAGGTTGTACTTCCACCTGGGAATCTGGCCAGAAAAGGTACCTGGTGCGCTCCCAGCGCTGCTCTATCGATCGGCAGCTCAGCCCTGCCACGAGCTGGGGTGTGAGGAATTCACTGAACCGGTTCTCACGTTGCAGACAATCAATTTCTGCTCGAGCAGGCAGGCCAAAGAGGATGGCTTTTACTTGCTTGGCCTAGGAGAGACTTGGGAGCAGCCTTCTGAGTCATAGTTATGATTTACTGCCCGAGTCTGAGGGCTTATCTTGCAGCTAATAGTGTGGACTTCCAGCTGGAAGTTATCAGAACATCCTGTGTTTGGCTTATGCCTAGATTTTGATAGTGGAGGACCAGCTCTTGCTGGACTGGAGTCATTACCTTATCAGAAAACTTGGGGGAAGCTTAATAAATAAGATCAAAGCTGTTCCCTGAAGCCTTAGGCACACAATCAGTGGCTCTTGTGAAAAGGCAGCTTAAGATTCATAAATTCATAGCGTGGTTTTGGTTGGAAGGAACCTTAAAGGTCATCTAGTTCCAAGTTCCTTGCCCTGGGCATGGACACCTTCCACTAGACCAGCCTGCTCAGGGCCTCATCCAACCTGGCCTTGGGACGCCTTCAGGGAGGGGGCATCCATGACCTCCTTGGGCAACTTGTTCCAGTGTCTCACCACCCTCACTGCAAAGAATTTCATCCTAATCTCCAGTCTCAATCTGCCCTCCTCAAGCTTCAGTCCATTGCCCCTCGTCTTACTACCACAAGCCCTTGTCAGAAATCCCTTCCCAGCTCTGCTGTAGCCCCCTTCAGGTGCTTGAGGTATTTGATGTTGGGATGGATGATTCTGGCTTTTCCCAGCTGGGTTAGACAGATTAGCTTTGTTAAGAACAAGGCGGGGGAGGAGGGGGAAAGAAAAAAGTAGAGCTTGCATTGCCTGCCCCTAACAAACCTGGCAGCAGCTCTGAGTGTGCCAGAGGGTGAGGGTGTTGGTGGGCTGGTACAGTGGATCTGCAGGGTTTGTTGCTTTGAGAGCACTTCAGAGTTGGTGCTCTTCAGTCATCCTGAGACAAGCAGGTTCCCTGCCTCTTGTTCACTAGCACATGGTATAGAATCAGAGAGATGATTTGCACTTCTTTCCCTGCTGCCCTGGTTTTGCTCTGCCAGGCTCCCACAGGCACACTGAGGATCTCTTTTAAACAACAATGTTTGTTCTCCAGTAGAGCAGAAATCATCTGGAATCAGTTCACTGCAGCACTTTGGGAAACTAGCAACAGTATTCTCTTAACATCTCATAAACCCTGAAATGGTCTCATCAGCACCCTGTGGCTGCAGAATGTGACACCACGAGCTGCTGTGACTCGGTTCTGAGGAGTTCCTCTGCTCAGCAGTGCCCTTCCCTGGAAGCAGGGAGCTTTACAAACAGAACAGCAGAGGGCTGTTTGCAGGTTCTGCAGGCCAAGCAAGCGTGAGAACACCTCTGGCAGTTACCTCGTTGGTGTGATGGGTGTAGAAGTGACTGCACAGCCCAGCAGGGTGGTTGATTCCCTCCTTGTTTCTTGTTTCCTCTTTTCCCCGTTGCTGACTTCCAATCTCCTTCCCATTCTCTTGTTCACATTTGGTTTTCCTTTGGCTTCAGCTGCTTGTTTCTGCATTTATTTAGTCACTCCTACACATTTCTCCCCAGCTCAAACAGAGCACAGGTTCTCAGCCCACCTTAAACAGAGCAAAGCTGCTTGGTCCTGTGTGGAACATGCATGTGGCAAAGCTCTAGGCCTGGGCACTGAGACCCAGCTAACTTGAGAAGTGTGTCTGCATCTCTTTGTGTTGGACTGCTGCAGAGACTTGGTCTGAATCTGTCTTTCTGTTTTGATTGCTGAAGGTTCTGGACATCTTGCAGCACATTCAGGCTTTGGACCCATCCCAGCACGGGGCTGTTGGTTACTTGGTCCAACACACCCTGGAGCACATCGAGCGCAGGAAGGAGGAGGCGGGGCCCGAGGTGAAGCACCGGTCGGACGAGAAGCACAAAGAGGTCTGCTTCTCCATTGGGCTGATCATGAAACACAAGAGGTGAGCCCTTCCAAACCTTGCCCACCTGAGCAGGCTGTGCTGCAGGCAGGAGGGTTTGTTGTGACAGGAGTGAGACGTGGGATTGGCTGCCGGGGAGTGGAAGGTGCCCGGCCACGTGGGTCTGCGCCGCGAGCCTCCCCGAGAAACCGGAGCAGCTCTTTCCGTCCCTGGAGAGGGCGAACGTGTGCACCGCTCCTGGCTTGCAGGGAGAGGTTGGTGGCTTGGCTGAGTCATCATAAATCACACAGCTAAAATTTCCACAGCCCAGAGCTGTCGAGGAAACCACAGCAATCAGCTAATGAGGAGCCAGGGAACAGAAGTGACTTCAGAAGAGATTCTTAAGGCAGCTCGTGGATCTCTCCCTGTGCTCTCGCTACCTTCTTCTCTTCCTGTGTTGCACAGAGCCCTCGTGTGTGCTCTCAGTGCCACTATGCCACCGTGACATGCCAGCACTGCTGCTTTGGCCACTCCACAGGGCATCTGGAGTGTGTTTGAAAGGCGGCAGCAGTGGCAGAATACCTCACCACCCATTACATAAATCATCTGAGAATAATGTTGGCCTTGTTTCTGGGAGGTCAGTGCTGGGATTAGCCTCCTCTGTGTGATGGGCACACAAGTTCAAGGCCAGGTTGGATGAGGCCTCCAGCAGCCTGGTCTAGTGGAAGGTGTCCTTGCCCCTGGCAGAAGGGTTGGAACTAGATGGTGTTGAAGGTCCTTTCCAACCCAAACCATTCTGTGATTCTATGAAGTAATTGCACAGCAGGATGGTTGATTCCCTCCTCGTTTCTTGTTTCCTGCTCTCCCAGTTGCTGACTTCCAGTTTCTTTCCCATTCTCTTTTCTTGTTGCCATTTGATTTTCCCTTGTCTTCAGCTGTTTTTTCCTGTATTTATGCAGTCACTCCTGATCATTTCTCCCCACCTCAGAGCACACACGCAATCTATTTGAATTTATTTCCCACCCCCCTTGCTCTTCCTTATGCCAGCTGCCAGCAGCTTCCTATCCTGTTTGTTCTTTATTAGTCTTAAGGAAAAAGAGCTGGCTCTGGAGTTTTCACAGTCCCTGGTGTGCCTTTTGTTTTCATTAGGTATGGCTACAACTGTGTGATTTATGGCTGGGATCCTGCCTGCATGATGGGCCACGAATGGATCCGGAACATGAACGTCCACAGCCTTCCACACGGCCCCCACCAGCCTTTCTACAACGTGCTGGTGGAAGATGGCTCTTGCAGATATGCTGCCCAAGGTGAGCAGGGGTCTCCTGGGTTTGCTACCTGTTTAGCAGGACAGTAAGAGAAAGGGAGACTGAAGTATCACAGTATCACCAAGGTTGGAAGAGACCTCAAAGATCATCAAGTCCAACCTGTCACCACAGACCTCATGACTAGACCATGGCACCAAGTGCCACATCCAGTCCCCTCTTGAACACCTCCAGGGACGGTGACTCCACCACCTCCCTGGGCAGCACATTCCAACAGCTAACAACTCTCTCTGTGAAGAACTTTCTCCTCTCCTCAAGCCTAAACTTGCCCCTGGCACAGCTTGAGACTCTGTCCTCTTGTTCTGGTGCTGGTTGCTTGAGAGAAGAGACCAACCCCCACCTGGCTACAACCTCCCTTCAGGTAGTTGTAGAGAGCAAGAAGGTCTCCCTGAGCCTCCTCTTCTCCAGGCTAAGCAATCCCAGCTCCCTCAGCCTCTCCTTGTAGGGCTTGTGCTCAAGGCCTCTCACCAGCCTCGTTGCCCTTCTCTGATTAACTCTCTTAAGTCTAAAATTTACCCTAGGCTGCATCAAGAGGAGTGTGAGCAGCAGGGCAGGAGAGGAGATTCTACCCCTTCACTCTACTCTGCTGAGACCCCACCTCCAGTTCTGGTGTCCCCAGCACAAGAAGGACACAGCGCTGTTGGAGGGAGTCCAGAGGAGGCCACAAAGATGATCCAAGGGCTGGAGCACCTCTGCTGTGAGGACAGGCTGAGGGAGCTGGGGTCATTCAGCCTGAAGAAGAGAGGAATCCACAGGGATCTGAGGGCTGCAGAGGGACTTTTCCTAAGGGTATCTAGGGACAGGACAAGGGGGAATGGTTGGAAGCTGAGGGAAGGTGGTGAGACACTGGAACAGGATGCCCAGGGAGGTTGTGGATGTCCCCTCCCTGGAGATGTTCAAGGCCAGGTTGGATGAGGCCTTGAGCATCCTGGTCTGGTTGAGAGGTGTCCTCGCCATGGCAGGGAGGTTGGAACTGGGTAATCTCTGGGGTCCTTTTCAACATAAGCCATTCTGTGATGAAACATAAACTGTTAGTTCAGGTAAGAAGGAAAGTGCTCTTGAATCATGGCCTGCTTCCTTTGCTCTCCATGAAATCCATGCTGCTGGGGATGAGCACTGAAGACCACTCTGGTGTCCTCTCCTCTTGCCCAAGAAGTGGTTGTTTTTGTGATAGAAACCATGGTCTTTGGAAGGAGGTAATTCAGCTTTTGCTGCTGTCTGAAGCAGGGTGTAGTGATGGAGCACACAGGCTGAGTTTGCCTGCTGTCATCCAGGGACTGACTGCATGTGCCAGAGAGAGCACAGCTAGTGTGGATTTTAGTGCCACCTGTGTTAAGGCTGGGACAAAAAGGAATGTCTCTTTACAGGTGTGAAGAGGAGTAGAAATCTCTGTCACCCTTTCTTTGGGCAACATGCCATGAGAAAGGGAATTCTTGCCTGATGGTCAGAATATGAGGCTAGGATCCAGGAAGAAGTGCCAAACTGAAGTTCACAAGGGAAAAACCCAACCAAGCCAAAGCAAACAGCTGTGACTCTGTACAATGTACCCAGGGTGCTGCTTTGCCTCCTTCTTTGTTCTTCTCCCTGTGATACAGAGCCATCCCCTCCAGCTGGCAGGGCAGCTGCACAGCCTGCCTGGATGTTTTGCTCATGTGGGTGAAATTGTGCCTTTGGTTTGATAATCTGGATGTGGGAGCTGCTGAACAAGAAGCAGCTCAGCTCTTTCACTGCTGGCTGCTCCCTGTCACGTTCTGGGTCCCATACACGTGAGCAAGAGGTGGTTTTACAGGAGGGGACACTCCATCCAGCCTTTCAGTGCTCAATGTGCAAGTCACTGTCCTGAGAGTTACTTCATCACTTCTGTTTAACAACTTTGTTGATGGCCTTGATGAAGACATAGAGTGTGTCATCAGTTCAGTTTGCACATGACACCAAGTTGGGTGGGAGTGTTGATCTGCATGAGGGTAGGGAGGCTCTACAGAGGGACTTGGCTAGTGTTAATGGGATGAGCTTCAACAAGATCAAATGCAGGTCCTGCACTTGGGTCACCACAACCCCAAGCAAGGCTACAGGCTTGGGGCAGTGTGGCTGGAAAGCTGCCTGGCAGAAAGGGACCTGGGGGTGCTCATGGACAAGCAGCTGAATGTGAGCCAGCAGTGTGCCCAGCTGGCCAAGAAAGCCAAAGGCATCCTGGCTGGGATTAGAAGTGCTGTGTAGGGAGGAGATTGTCCCCTAGTACTCAGCTCTGGTGAGGCCACACTGTGAGTATTGTGTCCAGATTTGGGCACCTCAATACAAGAGAGATGTGGAGGTGCTGGAGCCAGGGCAGAGGAGGGCAAGGAAGCTGTGAAGGGCCTGGAAAAGAAATCTGATGAAGAGCAACTGAAGGAACTGGGGTGGGGTTGCTTAGTTTGGGAAAGAGGAGGCTGAGTGAGACCTCATTGCTCTTTACAGCTACCTGAAAAGAGGTTGTGGAGAGGCTGCTGCTGGTCTCTTCTCACAGGTCATTAGTGATGGAACAAGAGAGAATGGCCTCAAGCTGAGCTGGGCAGCTTTAGACTGGGCATTAGGGAAGCATTTTTTCACAGCAAGAGTGGTCAGGGATTGGAACAGACTGCCCAGGGAGGTGGTGGAATCACCAGCCCTGGATGTGTTTAAAGGTCATTTAGATGTGGTGCTTGGGGCTGTGGTTTAGGGCCCGTGTAGAGCAAGGTTCTGGGTTGGACTTGGTGATCCTGAGGGGCTTTTCCAACCTGAATGTTTCTGTGACTGTGTGATATATATTCAGTAATCCAAAAGAAGAGGAAGTGAGGAATGGGAATGTTGCAGCTCAGCCCTTAGGGCTTTCAGTAGGCAGCACCTGGCCTCCCAGAGCTTCAGCACCAAACCTGCTGTGTGCTGTGGGTTGATAGTAAAATCTGCACCTCAGTGCAAAGTAATCAGGTACTTGTCCTGAGTGCTTCTGGGGCTGAGTCATCTCTTAGCTCATTTGTCTAATTGTTTATCAACAAACACAGTGCTGGCTGGTTCCACAGCACAGACTTTTGCTAAGCTCTCTGCTGACTCTGTCATCCCTGTGGCATCCAAGTGTGTTGGTATCACTGGGAGGAATGAAAGGATTTGTCCTTGCTTGCTGCAGTCTTGGAGCCTGTTTTAGGAGTACCTCCTCCAGGATACATCTTCAGATCATTTGGGGGAGTGTTTCATAACTCACTCACCTGACTTTGGGGAAGGGATGATGGGTTTTTTTATACTGACTCTTGAACCTGCATGCAGAGTGTGAGCTGCACAGCTCAGGAGGAACACCAAGGTTAGCTCAGGGCTCAGTTGGAGTCCTTTCTGTCAATTCATAGCTTGAGCTGTAGCTAATTCACCTGCTTCAGGCAGAGGAGTGTGGCCAGAGGATGAGGGAGGTGATTCTGCCCCTCTGCTCTCCTGAGACCCCACCTGCAGCACTGCCTCCACTTCTGGTGCCCCCAGTGTGGAACTGTTGGAGTGGATCCAGAGGAGGCTGCAAAGATGATCAGAGGGCTGGAGAACCTCCCCTATGGGGACAGGCTGAGAGAGTTGGGGCTGTGCAGCCTGGAGAAGAGAAGGGTCTGGGGAGACCTTAGAGCAACCTTCCAGTACCTGAAGGGGGCTACAGGAGAGCTGGGGAGGGACTTTTGACAAGGGCTGGGAGTGACAGAATGAGGGACAATGGATTAAAGATGGAGGAGGGCAGATTGAGACTGGAGATTAGGGATAAATTCTTTGCAGTGAGGGTGGTGAGACACTGGCACAGGTTGCCCGGGGAGGTTGTGGTTTCCCCTCATCAAGGCCAGGCTGGACAAGACCTCGAGCAACCTGCTCTAGCAGAAGGTGTCCCTGCCCCTGGCAGCAGGCTTGGAACTAGGAGATGGTTAAGGTCCCTTCCAACCCAAACCATTCTGTGAGTCTGTGATGTCCCTCTTTGTCTTTTGTTTGCTCTGCAGCAGCAGGGGCCAGGTATCTGGCTCAGAACTGCCAGTCAGCAGATTGCTCAGGCTCCCCAGCTAGCACCAAGCTCTCTTCCCTGCTGCCAGCTTCTGTTTCATCACCCTGCTGCTGCCTCAGTGCACAGCTCACTGCTCAGCCCTGCTGCTGCAGAGCACGCTGGAGCCGAGCCCGCGCGCCGCAGTGGTGCAGTGTACAACAAAGCTCCTTTGCACCAGCCTGCTGAGGTGCAGAGAGCTCTTCTGCTTCCAGCTGCACACCCTGACAAGGCAAGGAGCTTCAAAGAGCCTGCCTGCATCAGTCCACCTCCTGTGTGCTCCCTGTAGTGAATGGACTCGGTCCAGGGGCAGAGGAATGATTCCTGAAGGATGTTCTCTGCAGCCCAGCGTGTTCCTGCCCTGCACTTTGGGACTCAGGCAGCTTTTTGTTCCTACTTGTACCTCTGGTGGTGTGCTGGAAAAAATGACATCATCTGAGGAGTGCTGCAGGTCCCCTGCACATGTGATGGTGCACTGCTGGGCTGCCTCACAGTCACACCACTTTGCACACACACTGCCCTCAGCTTGGGTCACCTTTACCTTTCCAGGCCAGACCCTCAGCTTGGGTCACCTTTACCTTTCCATGCCAGTGCCTCTGCATTGTTTACCTCCTGGGCTCAATCAGGTTGTCTTTTAGTACAAAGGAGGTGCTGTGGGGAAGAACCAACTTGCTCATCTTGGGCACTTTCTCTTCAGTTTGGGAAGTTGAATTTAGCTGGGTGAGATGTGCTTGAGAAGCAGGCTGGTGTGTTGGCATGGTTGAAATGCAGGCTGATAACTTGGGACAAAAAAGCACTTGGCTCCTCTACCAGGATAACCTTGTGCAATTGGCCTCACCCTGGAGCATTTGAGAAGGATCTCCCTAGAAACTGGTCTCCATGGGAGTTCATCATGGAATCACAGAATGACTCAAGTTGGAAGGGACCTTAGAGGTCATCTACTCCAACCTCGCTGCCATGGCCAGGTAGACTAGCCCAGGTTGCTCAAGGCCTCATCCAACCTGGCCTTGAACACCTCCAGGGAAGGGGCATCCCCAGCCTCTCTGGGCACCCCAGTCCACAGTCTCACCATCCTGGTACTGTAGAACTTACTCCTAAACTCCAGTCTAACCCTGCTCTGCCTCAGCTTCAATGGCTGCCTAATGGCAGACAGTGTGGTCTCAGGAGTTAAATGGTTTTCCTCCCAATGTAAATGGGGTCAGCATCACCTGACAGCTGAGTTGACTGTGAGCAGTCAAGCTGGCATCCCCTGTGTCTGCTTTCTGTCTGAGAGTCACAGAATCACAGAATTGTTTCAGTTGGAAAAGACCTTGAAGATCACTGAGTCCAATTAGCTACCCAACACCACCATGGCCATTAAACCATGTTCCTAAGTGCCATGGCCACACATTTCTGGAGCAGCTCCAGGGATGGGGACTCCACCACCTCCCTGGGCAGCCTGTGCCAGTCCCTGACCACTCTTGCAGCAAAGACATTTTTCCTCATCTCCAACCTAAATCTCCCCTGGCACAATTTCAGGCGATTTCCTCTCCCAGCACCTGATCCTATGGAGAAGAGACCAACTGCACTTCACTGCAGCCTCTTTTCAGGGAGCTGTAGAGAGCTATGAGGTCTCCCCTCAGCCCTCTCCATACTAAACCACCCCGGTTCCCTCAGATGTTGCTCACCAGGCCTGTTCTGCAGACCCTTCCCCAGCTTTGTTACCCTTCTCTGGACCTGCTCCAACCCCTCAATATCCTTGGAGTGAGGGGCCCAAACCTGATCCCAGTGTTCAAGGCGCAGCCTCACCAGTGCCCAGAGCAGGGGCACCATCACTTCCCTACCCCTGCTGGCCACACTCCAGCTGATCTATGCCCCGAGGCTGGTGGGGCCAGTGGTGAGCACGCTGCCGGCTCACCTTCAGCCAGCGTCCCCGGGTCCTTTTCTGCCAGAAGCAGCAGGAGGTGATGCTTCTGGAGTCAGAAACAAGACAGGAGAGAGGCAGAGCACTTAGTGCCTCGTTCCTGTGGCGATAACTGCCGGTTGCCTTTGCCACCAGAGAACCTGGAGCACAACGGCGAGCCGCGGGAGATCCCTCACCCCGACATCGGGCGCTACTTCGCCGAGTTCAGCGGCACTCACTACCTGGCCAACGCCGAGCTGGAGCTGCGCTACCCGGAGGACCTGGAGCTCACCCGTGCCACAGTCCAGAAGATCTACAGTTCAGGCAAGGAGTGAGTGCAGACCCTGAGGACAGAAGCAGCTGGAGTGTAGCTTTACCCTCTTTTGCAGAACTTGCCACGGAAGGGCGAGTTTGGGGACAATCCTTTGGCTTAATGCATCGGAGACTGCATTGGGCTCTTGTAACTGGTGCAGGAGCATCTTCCCGCTGCCTGCCTGCCCATCCTGCCCCAAGGGCACAGGGACACCTTGGTAGCTGAGGCCCAGCATGAGGATCTTGCAGGGACAGTCGTGCTAGGAAGCACATCATCCTTCAGAAGGGTCTGCACACAGTACATGTCCTGTGGTTGTCCTGCCTGGAAGGTCCATGCAGTGAGACCCTTGGTGTGGAACATGGAAGAGCCTCCCTCCTCTTCTGGAGAAGGAACCTGCTTGTCCCTGCAGTGCTGTGGGCTTGGTTTGGGTTGGGTTTTTTTCAGTTGGCTGTGTTTAATTTTTTTAATGTATATCTCATGCAGGTGATAGATTTTAAAGTCTCTTCCTTTTCACTGCTGTCTTCTTCAGTCTGAATTTGTGGTCAGAGTTTGCTTCACCTCTGTTGTCTGATGGTTCATAGAGCAAATCCCTTCCGAATGTCCACACGGGCCTGGAAAGAGCCCCAGCAACCACCCCAGCAGCAGCTGGGCTTCAGGGGTGGCAGCCCAGTGGTGACCTTGAGGTCCAGCTGGCCACCTTGCTGATGATACAAACTCTCCTAATGCAGAAGATGAGCTTCTAGCCCTTTGCCCTGCCTGCCAAACATACCCAGTCCTCGTCCTCACCTGGGGTCCTGCTCTGTTCATCGAGTCTGTCCGTGGCAGGATCTGCGGCACAGCCCCAGTGCTCCCAGGACCGTTTTGAACCTCATGGCACTGTTCCGTGGAAGCCTTTGAGGCCAGTGTCAGGATGACTGATGTATGGGGAGCTTCCCTTCACCTGCCATCTCCACTCTCTGGGTGTTTATGCAATGCAGTGGGATCGTGACTGGAAACTGGCCAACCCTGGAGGCAGCCAAACCCTCTGTGGAGGAGAGATTCCTGCAGCTCAAGGCCTTCTCCCTTTTTGCCAAAAGAGGATGGATTTTGGGGGAGCCCAGAAGGGAAGAGCTTTAGCAGCTCAAGGCACATGAACTTGAACATGACTTCAAGTCCCAGACAAAGCCACTGCAGCAAAGGTGTTCCTCTGAGCTCAGGTGTTAATGGGAGGCAGATTGACACCAGCTTTGTGTCCACACACAGCCTGTGCATCTCTCTGGTTTCTGAAGCAAGGTCTGCAGCCCAGCTGCAGCTAGTGTCTGCTCTCACTGTGTCTGGGTGCAACATCAGAGGCGACAACCAGGCCCTGTGCCCTCCCTGTAGTTAGGTGGATGCTCTTAGTCTGTTCTAGCCCTTCAGATATCACCAGAGCCCTCCTCCCACAAGCCTGCTTGCACTGCATGCCATCCTCTGGAAATACTCAGCACTGGTTACATATGAGAAATAAATACTCAAAGCCCAGCAGAGTGGTGGTGATCTGCAGGAACCTTGGTGCTTCAGGAAGAAGAGTCTTGCGTGGTAAGTTAGTGCTGAGGAAAGGGGAAGGTGCTCCTGTCCAAACAACTGTCTTTAAAGGAGTCTGTAGTGGAATGAATGTGGAGGGAGGGAGGAGGAAGGGACCTGAAGGACTTCTACTGTAGCAGACTGGATCCAGGTGAAAGGGTAGAGAATCAGGAGGCAAAATCTGCAAGGAATAGTATCATAGAATCATTTTGGTTGGAAAAGACCTTTGAGGTCATCCAGTCCAACTGCTCTCTACCAGGGCTGGTACTAGCCCATGTCACTCAGCACCACATCTCTGCCTCTTTGAAACACCCCCAGGGTGCTTTAACCACCTCCCTGGGGAGTTTGTTCCATGGAAGAAGGTTCTAATACTCCACCAAAACCTCCCCTGGTGCAACTTGAGGCCATGTCCTCTCACCCTAACAGGTGGGACTGTTGCTGCTGCTGGGTGAGCACAGACAGGCAGGAGCAGGGCTGGGGCTTCCCATTCCCAGCCTCAGCTTTGCTGAGCTCTGTGACAGCAGAGGTACAGCAGTGAGGCTGCTGGGGCTTTACACTGCCCTCTGCCAGATGAGTATTCTGGTGACACCTTCACCTCCTGGCAGCACAGGCAGCTTTGCAGGCACCATTTTCCCCCAAAAGAGCAGTGGATCCCTAAAATTCCTTGTGTCCATGAGGAATGTCTGTGTCCACATGAACGTGTGGTGCCAGATGGTGCCTCTGGATGTGTGTTATGAGCTGTCCTGTCCTGTCTGTGGGGTTTGCTTTATGGAGGAGGTGGCATTGCCACCCTTCTCTTGTCTCTTGCCTTGCCAACCCACCAAGCAGACTCCTAGGGTGTCTGGTGCACAACCTAAACCCTCAGGGCTTGATCTCCTGCAGCTAATTCCCTCTTCTCCCTTTTCTTTGTGTGTCACCGGCCCTCTGTCCTGGGGGCAGAGCAGCCAGGGGGCTGCCACCTTAAAATGGCCTTCTGGAGGGTGAAGGGAAAACAGGGAGAGGGGAAAGAAGAGGCTGGGAGGGAGCCAGTTGTGGTGACTGGGTTGTGAGGAGAGCCATGGAGAGCTGAGAGGGGTTCTGGGATTCTTGAGTTGTGCCACTGGGTCTCGGGGCTCAGGTGGGGTCTAGAGGAGGAGCCCAGCAGGAAGTGAGGGCTGTGGGCAGCAGCCTCCCAGGGAGCCTCCCTGATGTTGCCTGGGGGAAGAGGCTGAGGCTCACAGCCTCCCCAGCCAAGCATCTTCTTGGGCAGGGACAGTTAATGGTGCAGCATCCTCCTGGGAAGCCCTTCCAACCCCTCTGGAGCCATCCCAACACACAAGGCCCCCAGGGACACATCACCCTGGCAGCCCCAGAGCAGAGGGCATGGTGTGTGGCCTGTGACAAACCACGGCACTTTGTCACCAGCCTGTGCAAGAAAACCCTCGGGAGCAGCCAGGGGAGAGCTGCATCGTCTGGGGCTATGCCACAGACTGCAGGAGGGTGAGGGGAGGAGCTTCAGGCTGGAGGAAGGCCCCTGAGGCTCCCTTCCAGGCCCCCAAGGCTCCCTTCCAGGCCCCCGAGGCTCCCTTCCAGGCCCCCTCCACCTTCACCTCAGCTGCTCAAGGTACTGTCTGACTAGATCTGAGCATCTCCAAGGGATGCCACAGCTCCAGGGGCCCTACCAGCCTGGCTGGTGGCTCTTCCCCTACATCAGGACACAGGGCTGAGTGGGCAAGGACAGTGCAGTGCCCATGGTCCCCTTCCCTCCTGCCCTTCACCTCCGGGATGGAGATGCCTGCTCCAGGGAAAAGGACACATTAGGCAGAGAATTCTGCCCCAGGCCTGGGGTGGCTGCAGCTCTTGCCCCTGGAGGACACCCCTGACCCAAGAGCCTGGGCAGGCAGTGGGGTTATGGGAGCCAGGGTAGACAAACTTCCCCCATGCCCACCAACAGCCCAAGTGTCTGCAGACAGGCTGGGCAGGGAGCAGAGGGCACAGGGGAGACCCCCACCCAGCCCAGGTCCCTGCACCAGCCCGGGCAGGGAGCAGAGGGCACAGGGGAGACCCCCACCCAGCCCAGGTACCTGCACCAGCCCGGGCAGGGAGCAGAGGGCACAGGGGAGACCCCTACCCAGCCCAGGTACCTGCACCAGCCCGGGCAGGGAGCAGAGGGCACAGGGGAGACCCCTACCCAGCCCAGGTCCCTGCACCAGCCCGGGCAGGGAGCAGAGGGCACAGGGGAGACCCCCACCCAGCCCAGGTCCCTGCACCAGCCCGGGCAGGGAGCAGAGGGCACAGGGGAGACCCCCACCCAGCCCAGGTACCTGCACCAGCCTGGGCAGGGAGCAGAGGGCACAGGGGAGACCCCTACCCAGCCCAGGTACCTGCACCAGCCCGGGCAGGGAGCAGAGGGCACAGGGGAGACCCTACCCAGCCCAGGTACCTGCACCAGCCCGGGCAGGGAGCAGAGGGCACAGGGGAGACCCCCACCCAGCCCAGGTACCTGCACCAGCCCGGGCAGGGAGCAGAGGGCACAGGGGAGACCTCTTGAGTGCCTGTACCAGGCTGGGTGGGGGGGTATGGGGGCCACTCCGTGCCCTTCTGGAGGATGGGCACAGCAGGGCCCCGCAGTTCCCCGAGCCACCGTCTCTGGCCAGGCTCCAAGTGCCGCCAAAGGCGGGAGGGCTCCGGTCAGCGCCAGCCCCTCGGCGGGGCTGTTAACTCTGGAACCTAAGGACCGCGCGGCGGCGGCGGGGAGCTCAGGGACCCGGGGGAGCCGCACCGCCGCCGCCGCCTCCCTCCTTCCCCGCCGCACCCTCCTTTATAAACGGCAGCGGCGGCGGCTCCCGGTGCAGCGGCCCGGCCCGGGATGGGCTCCGCGCACTCCGTGCCCGCCGAGATGCGGGAGCTGGCCGACAGGACCGGCTGTGAGTACCGCCCGCCGCGGGGGCACCGCGGACCTGCATCCCCCCGACCACCTCCTGCCCCTACTGCCAGCCTCCGAGCATCCCCCATGGAGGGGCCGGGGGCTGGCCGGCCCCGCGGGGGACACGTCACCTGGGGGGGTGCAGGAACGCGTCACCTGTGGGGGGGCAGGGTGTCTAGGACATGTCGTCTGGAGGGGGGTGGTATGCGACATGTCACCTGGGAGGTGGGGTATAGGACACGTCGCCCGGGGGGGCTGCAGGACATGTCACCCGGGGAGGCGGTGTGCAGAACGTGTCACCGGGGCGCAGGGACTGCGGGACGTGGCACCTGGAGGCATGCAGGACATGCCACCGCGGCCGGCGGCGGGGGGGGAATGCGGGATGTCACCAGGGGTGCCGGCATGTCCCTAGGCGCGGGGGGACACACGCACCGGTGTCACCCACGCACCCCCTGCCAGCCGGGGTGTGCAGCTCGCACACGTGTGAGCCCCCGCAGCGCTTTGCCCTCCCACGCTGCCGGTGCGTGGAATTGTCCCCGTGCCACCGTTCGGCCCGGGCGCCACCGGCTCTGCTGCCGGCCGCGGCTGCTCCGGGGCTGCTCCGGGGGCTGCTCCGGGGTGTGACCCGCGGAGAGGGAGCCGGCTGGGGAGGGCAGCAGGGACACGGCCTCGGGCTCCAAGCGGGGGTCGGTGCACAGGAGGGGTGGTTGTGTCCCTCCTGCAAAGTGGCACCGCTCCAGGGTCCCCCAGGACGCGGCCAGCTCTGGGCACAGAGTTTGGGGTGCTCCCATCTGGTTCCTCCAGCTCCTGCCGTACCCAGAGCAGGTCGTGATGGATGGAGGGGTGAAGGGAGGCAGCTCTGCCCACAGCCAAAGGATGTGTCGGGGGGCGGGGGTCCAGCACCTCCCCCAGCCCTGCCACTGAGCTCTTCCTCCCTTCACCACCCTCCCTCCCATCTCCCTCCTCCTTTCCCGGTGAGAGCTGAGCCCCACAGCACCCCCTGGGCACCCCGGGGTGAACTCAGCCCTTTCCGCGGGCAGGAGCCTGGGGAGTCCCCGGGGTGCAGCCTGGGGTGTGGGGAAGGTCTGGGTAACGCCTTGGCCCCGGGATCCTGCCAGGCTGGTGCTGCCAGTGCTGCCAGTGCTGCCAGTGAGCATTGCTCAAGCACTTGCCCCTGGGAAGCACCTGCCCCGTGCCCTGCTGCCCTCTCAGGAGCAGGGCTGGCAAGGCCAACACCCAGAAAGTCTAATTGAAACCAGCTGCTGGGGACAGGCCTCACCAGGTGGTTTGGGTTGGAAGGGACCTTAAACACCACTTAGTTCCCACCCCCTGCCATGGGCAGGGACACCTCCCACCAGACCAGGGAAGGGAGTGTGGTGCCCCCGTGCCAGGGCTGGGCTGTGTGTGGTGTGCTGCTGGGCAGCAGTCACAGAGCTTCCACCCTGCTGTGGCTGCTGCTAGAGAAGTGAAAACAAACCCCGGGAAAAGCAAGAGTCTCCCAGGCTGGCTGCTGCAGCACGGCCTCCTGGAGGGCATCACAGCCACCCCTGGGCCCTTGGGAGGAGCAGGGTCAGGACAGGGCTCCCTGTGGGTCCCCAGGATGTGCCCATGGCATGTTCCTCTGCCTCACCCACTGCTTTACACCTGGAAAGCTTCAGGGACACCCCAGAGCTCATGGAGTCAGGGCCAGATCCCCTCCCTGCCTCCATGTGCATGTCCCAAAGCTGCAGCAGTGGCCTCTGCCTGCTGCTGAAGTGGCTCTTCCTAGGCTAGGGAGCTTCTCCTGCACCCAGGCTGGCCCAGCAAGGTGCAACATGGCACAGTGCAGGGCTGACCCCCTCCAGGGCATCTCTCCCCGGGGATGCTCTTTGCCCAAGCAGCACAAACTGCTGCAGGCTGGGAAGCAGCAAACCCAGCACCCAGCTGGTTAAATCCTTTCCCCCTCCTCCCCTCTCTAGCATAGAGCATAGTGCTTGGACGGAGCCCTGAGGATGTTCCTCAGCATCTGAGTAGCCTGTGCTGCCCTCCAGCCAATCCTCCTTGCAGGAGAGAGCCTTTGCCCTCTGTGCAGGTGCAGCTCTTCTCTGGCTGCTGTGGTGCTCAGAGCCCTGCCTGCACCACAGCACTGCTGCAGCTCCCAGCTGGGTGAAGACCTGGCCTTGGGGAACGAGGGAGGCAGAACCCTCTCTTTGTTCTGCCTTGCAGCTGGATGCAGAGAGGCTGAGATGGCCATGAGCATCCAGCCAGTGACCCCAATTTTTTGGTCACATTGTGTCTGGGATGTTTTCCTTGGAGATCAAAGGTCTTGGTGTCCAACAAGTCCCAGAGGCTGCAGGCCTGGTGGCCCAGCTGCTCCCATGGGGATGGTGTCGAGGGAGAAAGCAAAAGGTTGTTTCTCCATGGCCAAAATTGGAAAGCAAAGGCCAGGGAAAGTTTCTCTGTGTGTGGACAGCAGCAGGGCAACAGACAGAGAGGGATTAGGAGGAAAATCCTCCCAGGGATGAGTCAGTGATGCCCCTGCACATGTCACCAGACCCCCCAGAGCCCACCCAAGGGGTCTCAGTGGCCTTATCCTGCGAAGGGGCTGGAGGCTGCCAGCACAGGCAGAGCTCTGGGGCCAGCTCAAGCCCCAGCAACAAGCACAGATGGGATTTCCAGTCCATTAACAGGGCTCTGTAGATGCTCAGCCTCCTGATCAATGCAGTTTCTATTCCAAGGCTGTGAAAGAGCCATCAGAACCCAGCAGAGGACATTAGTTAAAGATCATAAAAGAGAGTGTGGGAGCCAGCCAGCACCCAGCTCAGCACGGACCTCTTCTCCTCCAGCTGCAGCAGTTAACCATTTGCAACCCCTCCATGAGCCTTTATCAGGCTTTTATTTTGCTCTGCTCCACCAGCAAGGGCTGAGGAGCAGTCACCAGCACAGCCCTGCCCCGTGCCTGGCTCCCTGTGGGTCCAACTGGCACCCAGACAGATGCCAGCAGCTCCTGCAAACAGAGCTGAGAGCTGCTGCCCTGGCTCCTGGGAATGGCTGCTGTCAATATTTGCACTAGAGTCAGGCTCTGCCTGTCCTAAGGGGGTTGTAGAGCTTGGCTGCAGCCTGGAGAGAAGAGCTGGGGAGAACAACCTGGCTAGTGAGATCAGGGAGGTGAAGAGATGCTGCAGAGCCTCACACCGGAACCTCAGCAGCTGTGGGGCTGAAAGCAAGGCTGCTGGGCACCTCAGTTCCAGCCCCTGCCCCAGGCTGGTGATCCAAGGCTGATGCACCCTTGGGGAGGCAGAACCCAGGGTTCCCCACCCTGAGCAGCAGTACCTGCTTCAAAGCCCAGCTTTGCTTTTTGGTTGCTGATGCCTCATCATCGAGGCCAACCCTCAACCCAACCCCACCATGGCCACTAAACCACATCCCCACGTGCCATGGCCACACGTTTCTTGAACAGCTCCAGGCATGGGGACTCCACCACCTCCCTGGGCAGCCTGGGCCGGTCCCTGACCACTCTTGCAGCAAAGACATTTTTCCTCATCTCCAACCTAACCCTCCCCTGGCACAACTCCAGGGCATTTCACCTCCTTCAACTCCCTGATCCTAGGGAGAAGAGACCAACTCCCACCTCACTGCAGCCTCCTTTCAGGGAGTTGTAGAGAGCAATGAGGTCTCCCCTCAGCCTTCTCTTCTCCAGACTAAACCACCCAGTTCCCTCAGCTGCTCCTCCCCAGCCCTGTTCTCCAGACCCGTCCCCAGCTTTGTTGCCCTCCTCTGGACCCACTCCAGCCCCTCAATGTCCTTCTTGGAGTGAGGGGCCCAGACCTGACCCCAGTATTTGAGATGCAGCCTCACCAGTGCCCAGTACAGGGGCACCCTCACTTCCTTACTCCTGCTGGCCACACTAACCCCTGGTGAGCCTTTTCTCTACCCTGGCAAGACACAGATGGCTGCTGCCAGCTCTGGGGGGTCTTTTGTGTTATTTCCTGCCACCCAGCATGGCTGTGGACATGCACAGGAACCTTCCAGCTGTGAGCAGAGATGTCCCAGGGCAGGCCAGGATGTGCTCCTCAGGAACACTTCCTGCCCACAGCACCAACAAACCCCAAATGAAATGGTCAGGTCTGCTTCTGAGGATCCTGAACTGGGGGAGGTGGGATCCTGCCATGCCAGAGTCATGGGCCAAGGAGTTTCCTGCAGACCAGAAGTGGTGATAAAGCAGCCCTTGGCATCACCCTGTCACTCCTCTCCCATGGGCAGAGCTCACAGGGCCTGACATAACAACATGGACCTTGCTGAGCTGCAGAGAGCCACCGAAGAGAAGCAGGGATGGGGATGACTGTGCCCAAAGCCCTGCCCCACTGCCAGGGGAGGGAGCAGGAAAGCTTTTGGCTGTCATGGGGTGGGGTGAGTCTATGGTGGTGTCCCCAGGGAACAAGCTTTGCAGCAGGTTCCGGTGCCCACCAGTCTCCTGGCATCCCTGGGCAGGACATGAGCTCTGCAGATGGGTGTTCTTGGGGTGTCCCCAGGAGCTCCCCCTCACCAGCTCTCTTCTCCCCCAACAGTCACCTCTGAGCAGATCGAGGCCCTGCACCGGCGCTTCAAGCAGCTGAGCCGGGACCAGCTGACCATCCGGTACCGCACCCCCGCGGCCCAGCGCCGGCAGGGGGCAGAAGGGACCTCTGGAGACCATCTAGGCCAACCCCTCTGCCGGAGCAGGCTCACCTAGGGCAGGCTCCACAGGCTGCTTCCCTCTCCACTGCTGCCTGGCTGGAGCAGCACCCCTGGCACCTGCCTTTCCCAGGATGCCCACTCAGGATGCAGCTCAGTGGGCTGCAAGGCCGAGCTCGTCCGTCCCGGTCATCCCACACCAAGCCCAGCTGGCTCGCTGCTGGGTGCCCTTGCAAAGGAGTGGTGCAGCAGTGGCCTGGGCCAGGCTTGCTGTTGCCAAGCATCCCATTTCCCCCAGGTTTAAAATCCATGCTGGGAAGGGAAGGGGATGCTGGGATGTTCCCACCCAGCAGCTGTGCTGGGGTCTGCAGCTGTTCCTTCCCCCTCCTCAGCTTTTCCACAGCAGACCCTGCAGCAAAGCTGAGGCTCCACTTCCCCAGGAAAGCTCTGGCGTGACCAAGCAGCTTCTCCAGCCCCAGGAGCAGCCAGCCCAGCTGCCCTCTGCTTCCCCTGAGCCCAGAGATGGTTTCTTGGCTCATTTGCTCTATAAAAAGCTGAGAGCAAAGGACCAGCACCAGCTCATCCTGGTGTCCCAGCCTGGCAGAGAGGTCCAGAGGACTGGTGCAGGGTGGAGGAAGCCAAGGGGGGTGGGGGGAGGGTGGCAGAAGCTCCTTCCCTCACCTCATCAAGCCCCACTTTATTCATAGATTGGTTTGGGTTAGAAGGGACCTTAAGGGTCATCCAGTTCCAACCTCCCTGCCCCTTCCACCAGTCCAGGCTGCTCAAGGCCTCATCCAACCTGGCCTTGAACACCTCCAGGGAGAGGGCAGCCACCACCTCCCTGGGCAACCTGCTCCAGTGTCTCACCACCCTCACTGGAAAGAATTTCTTCCTAATCTCCAGTCTCAATCTGCCCTCCTCAAGCTTCAGTCCATTGCCCCCTGTCCTGTCACAACAAGCCCTTGTCACAAGCCCCTTCCCAGCTCTCCTGTAGCCCCCTTCAGGTACTGGAAGGTCACTAGGAGGTCTCCCCAGTGCCTTTTCTCCAGGCTGAACACCTCCAGCTGTGCAGCCATTTGCAGGCTGAGCCCTGCAAAATGTCACTGTGTCCCAGAACTCCCCACAGACCTGCTGCAGTGGGGCCAAAGTCTCCCTCTCCCCCTCCATAGCTGCCCCAAGCAGAGCCTGTCTGGTTTCCATTCTGACTTGAGGCACGTTGGGGGTTCAGACAAAAGCTTTTTTTTTTCCCCATGACCGCTTTGAAAGAATGGGGTCAGGGCCTCTGCCCCAGCCCTTCAGTGATGTTGGCAGCATCTTCCTCACACTTTGGGCTGTCTCTGGTTCCTTTGCAGCAAGGAGAATTTTGACAGCATCCCAGACCTGGAGTTCAACCCCATCAGGGGCAAAATCGTCCATGCCTTCTTCGACAAGCGGTGAGAGCGGCCCCACGGGCAGCCGCGGGGGCTGGGGGGTCCCCAAAAGCAGGATGTGGTTGGGCAAACATCACAGGATCAGAGGATGCTAGGGGCTGGAAGGGACCACCAAAGAGCTTTGAGTCCAAGCCCCCTGCCAGAGCAGGAGCAGAGAATCCAGCACAGGTCACACAGAACACAGCCAGATGGGGCTGGAAAGGCTCCAGAACAGGAGACTCCACAACCTCTCTGGGCAGCCTGCTCCAGGGCTCTGGGAGCCTCCCAGGGCAGAAGTTCCTCCTCATGCTGAGGTGGAACCTCCTGTGCTGCAGTTTATGTCCACTGCCTCTTGTCCTGTCCCAGGGTGCAGCTGGGCAGAGCCTGTCCCCTCTCTCCTGACCCCCAGCCCTCAGATAAACATTTATCAAATCCCCTCTCAGGCTTCTCCTCTGCAGGCTAAGCAGCCCCAGGGCTCTCAGCCTCTCCTCCCAGGGCAGTGCTCCAGTCTCTCAATCATCCTGGTAGCTTCCATTGGACTCTCTCCAGCAGCTCCCTGTCCCTCTTGAACTGGGGAGCCCAGAGCTGGATGCAATATTCCAGGTGAGGTCTCAGCAGGGCAGAGTAGAGGTGGAGAACCTCCCTGGAGCTGCTGGACACACTCTGAATGCACCCCAGGACCCCATTGGCCTTCTTGGCCACCAGGGCACATTGCTGCCCCACGGATAACTTGTTATCCACCAGCACTCCCGGGTCCTTCTCCCCAGGGCTGCTCTCCCAGCCTGTACTGCTGCAGTTTGTTCTTCCTTCCCAGATGAAGGACTCTGCACTTAGCTCCTCTCCAAAGGCTGGGATAGAGCCAGGCTGGAAATTATCATAGAATCAACCAGGTTGGAAAAGACCTCAGAGATCATCAAGTCCAACCTATTACCTCACACCTCCTGACAACTAACCCATGGCTCCAAGTGCCACATCCAAGCCTCTTTTGAACACCTCCAGGGATGGAGACTCCACCACCTCCCTGGGCAGCACGTTCCAGTGGCCAATTACTCTTTCTGGGAAGCACTTTCTCCTCCCCTCCAGCCTAAACTTCCCTTGGCACAGCTCGAGGAAGTTTCCAGACATCTAAGCTAAGGCTTAGGGGAAAGCTTGTCCCAGAGCTTTGCTGAGGGACGCACTGGGCTCCGTGGCAGGCCCGGCTGGGCCCAGCTGCCCTGCAGGCGGCTGCAGGCTCTGGTTTGCGGTGATGGCAGCTGGGGTGTGGTGGGACTCGATGAGCTGCAAGGTCTTTTCCAAGCCTGCTGACTCTGTGACCGCTGGTGGCTCCGCTCCTGGCAGGAACCTGCGGCAGGAGTCGGAGGGGCTGGCGGATGAGATCAACTTTGAAGACTTCCTGACCATCATGTCCTACTTCAGACCCATCGAGATGAACATGGACGAGGAGCAGCTCGACCGCTTCCGCAAGGAGAAACTCAAATGTGAGCCCTGCCACAGCCCAGGGCTGCCTGGGGGCTGGGGGGGGACCGTGATGGTGGGGAAGGGACTCTCCTGACCCTGCCGTGCCCCTCTGATCCCTCCCAGTCCTCTTCCACATGTATGACTCAGACCACGACGGGAAGATCACGCTGCAGGAGTACAGAAATGTAATGTATGGTTCCTCCAACCCCCCATCACCACCCAGCTCCCAGGCCTGCCTCTGACTCACTGCCTTGCAGGTGGTGGAGGAGCTGCTGTCGGGGAACCCCCACCTGGAGAAGGAGTCTGCGCGGTCCATCGCCGACGGCGCCATGATGGAGGCGGCCAGCATCTGCGTGGGACAGATGGTGGGAGCCGGTTTCTTGCTCTGCCACAGCACAGACACGGAGATGATAACAGGGCTGGAATGGCCTTGCCTGGGGCATCCTCCCCATCCCCATGCTGCTGTGGTTGGAGATCTTTCTGCAGGCAGCAGCTCTCAGGATGTGGGCAGCAGCTCTCAGGATGTGGGCAGCAGCTGTCGGGATGTGGGCAGCAGCTCTCAGGATGTGGGCAGCAGCTGTCGGGATGTGGGCAGCTTTCCACCATAAGAGGCTAAGGGGAATAGGCAGAACCCCAAAGCACCCTCCTCAGTACCCTGGGGCTTTAGTGCATGCAGAAGCAGCAGTTCCTTGCAGCTGTGGTGGTTCTGGGAGCCAGTTATGGGCTGGCCATGGGGCACGGTGCAAGACCAGCACGGTGCACCCATGGGAAGCATGTCCCATAGCCCCAGAGGACACATCAGTGGCCACCCAGTGCCCCAAGGCATGGGGCAGCCTTAATCTTCTCTGTTTTGCTGTGCACAGGGACCAGACCAGGTGTATGAGGGCATCACCTTTGAAGACTTCCTTAAGGTTGGTGCCATCTCCACTCATCAACCCAGGAGGAGGGTGTAAGGTGGTGGCAGGGCCCTGGGTGTGGGCCCCCAGCCCTGCTCACCCCCTTCCCACTGCAGATGTGGCAGGGGATCGACATCGAGACCAAGATGCACGTTCGCTTCCTCAACATGGAGACCATTGCACACTGCTACTGACCTCCAGCTCGCCCCTGGGAGCCGCAGGAAGGGGGGAGGAGGAGGAGGAGGCAGGAGAGGATTCTGTAGCAGCTCCATGTTCCTGGCACTAAGAGCTTTGTACCTGCCCACGTGCCTGTCCCGCAGTGGGGCTGCCTTCTGCTCTCTAGAAACATAGGAGGCTTTTATCTGTAATAAAAGGATTTATCTTTTTACTCCTTGCTGGGAAACGTTCCTGTCTTACATCCATCCTTCTAGGCATTCACTCCTCCATCGGTCCCTTTCTCCCTCTCTCCCTCCATCCCTCCCTCTCTCCCTCCATCCATCCCTCTGTCTCTCTATCCCTCTGTCCCTCCCTCCCCAGGCTTGGTGGGATCTCTCCCTGCTCAGAAAGCCTCCACAAATCCTGGTCTCCCCATAAATCTGAATTTTTAGGAGCTGCCCAACTTGTGTTCTGACCCCACTGATCCCTGGGGAGGCAGGGATGAGGCTGCTGAGGAGCAGGAGGTGAAGGCAGTGTCCTCAGCACCTGGAAGGGAATCACCCCTCCCGCCAGTAGCTGAAGGGGGCTACAGGAGAGCTGGGGAGGGACTTTTGACAAAGGCTGGGAGTGACAGGATGAAGATCAATGGATTGAAGCTTGAGGAGGGCAGATTGAGACTGGAGATGATGAAGAAATTCATAGCAGTGAGGGTGGTAAGACACTGGAACAGGGTGCCCATGGAGGTTGTGGCTGCCTCCTCCCTGGAGGTGTTCAAGGCCAGGCTGGATGAGGCCTTGAGCAGCCTGGGCTAGTGGAAGGTGTCCCTGCCCATGGTAGGGGCTTGGAACTGGATGATCTCTGAGGTCCCTTTCAACCCAGACCACCCTGGGATTTTTGATTCTGCATCCCTCAAGATGCTCAAGGCAGCAGGCACACGGAATAACCCCAAACCCAACCCAGCCACCTTGGCTGTGTCTGCACAGGAGCCAGGCAGGAGGAGCAGCATGGGGAGTGAGCTGAGGTGGCAGCAGGGATGGCAGGGACACGGGAACGTGGGCTCCTGGCAGCAGGGAGGCTTCCACCCCCACATGTTCCTGCTAGAACACGGCGAGCAGGGCTTGTTTACTGGCATTAATGACTGCATGGCTCCAGGCAGGTTCTGTCTCTAAGGCAGCCTGAGCTGGGAAGGCAGAGTTCTGGAGAAGAAGGGGGGAAAAAGCACAAGTTATTTTTAGAAAAGCTTGAAAGATTTGTTTGTTTTATCAAAAATAGCCTCCCCTGGTGCCATGGATGCTCCATGGGAAAGCAGCCCCTGCAGCCCAGCAGGCGGCAGCGAGGGCTGCCGGGGCGCTGGATGCGGTGGGAGTACAACCAACCCCTCCAGCCCCCCAGGGAGCATCAGCGGGCAGCACCTCCCAGGCTCTGGGCACGGACAAGCCACCTTCTGCTCCACGTTAAGTGGAGGTTTCTGCACTGCCCAGGACCTGCCCTGCTTTGCTCCTCTGGAGAGCTCCACTCTGGGTTCAGAGCTGCTGAGCACAGCCCTGTGCCGGAGCAGCTTCTGGAGGCGGCAGTGGCGGCAGCAGCGGCAGAGCAGCTGCACCAACCCGGCGAAGGACAACCCTTCCCTGCAATGCAGTCCTGGCCTGGAGAGACCTGAGCTGCTCCCAGGCACCGAGGACAGGCTGGGGCTGACCTGGCTTCAGAGGGAGCCGTGAGGATGGAGATGATCTCCCACCTCACAGCTCCACGCACAGGCAGAAGAGTTTGGAGGTGGACTCCAGGAAAAGGGCTCAGCAAGGATGGCCAGAGGGTGTGCTCAGCTTATCTGCAGCTTGCAGCAGGGAGATAAAGAAAGAACAAAGCTGTCCTGAGATAATGAGGCAAGATAAGGAGAGTCAAAGCTGGAACAAGCCAAGGGTGTCTTAAGCCAGAGCAGGCAGCAGGTCATGGCTTGGAGAGCAAGAGAACAAGGAGGGCTTATGGAAGCTCTCTGTGCTCAAGCTCATCAGAAGAGAGGGAGCTGGAGCAGCCCACACAAACAATTGTGTTACACAAACCACTATTTATTTGAGGTGTCCCTGCCCACGATGCTGCAGCCTGGACTCTTCCACATCATCAGTGGACCGTAGCCAGTTCATCCTCTCTGTTTCACTTCACCAACACGATCAGCTCCCAGCTCAGAAGGGAGGACAGCACTGGAAACCCAGGTCCCAGGCACCTGGGGAAATCCTCTGGGTGCTGAGGAAGGTCACGACGCAGCACGGGACATGCCTGACAGCTGCCCTGAGCCAGAACAGCCTTTGGTTCCAGTTCCTACAAGCCTCATGAGCAAGCCCCCTCCAAACAGGCAGAGAGACAGTTAGAAAACATTTAATCAGAATGTCAGAGAATTAAAAAAAATAAATTCTTTTGGCCGAGTGTGGCCTGCAGAGCTGCCAAGCACCCAGCCAGGCCAAGGCCAGCCTCCTCCCCCTCTCCATCCTCCTTCCCTCTCCCAGCTGCCATAACCTTTTGTGCATGGTCCTCATCCCAGACACATTCTGATGCACTCCAAAGAACAGAAGAGCCAGCAGCTCAGCACAAGGAAAGAAATTTCAAGCCATGTGGCTTAGCAGGATGCTTTCTCCAAGTCCTTGGTGGGTTTTTGCCCTCTTAGGACAGGCATGAACCCCTCAGTGTGCTTCCAGCCTGCAGCACTTTGCCTTGGGGCTCTGGCTTCCTGACCATGTCCTCTGCCAAGGAGGGTGCAGGAGCATTTTCCCCACCAGCAGCAGGAAGGAACATTCAACACACTCAAGTGTGTTGTTCCCTCTCACTCTTCAGCCTCTCTGTTCCACCACAGTGGACCTCTGAACATTAGTGAGGCAGCAGATTCCAGTGCAACGCTGCGGGGCAGCCACACTCCCTGCTCTGCTTCACCTCCAGGAGCTCCCAGCGAAGGCTCAGCCCGTCTGACGTGCCTGCAGCCGGCGCCAGCTCTCTGGCCTTTGCTCCACGTGGACCTCCTTGCCCTTGGCCATGGCCTTGGCAGGGGCTGGCCCACGGGAGCCCAGCGAGGTGAGGTGCCTAGATGCTGTCATAGGGCACTGTGAGGCCGATGTTGTAGTTGTACCCCGCGGCCTCGTCGTAGGAGGAGCGGCAGATCGGGAGGACGCTCTCCACAGCCAGCTGGTCCACGGAGAACTCGTAGGCATAGATGGTTCCTCGGTGCCTGTGCACAACACAACCAGCACACACCTCAGAGCCTTCACTGTGCATGGCAGCAGGGGAAACCAGCAGAGTTTGGGCTTGCCATCAAGGATCACAACTCAGTGTCTCAGGAGATGAATAGAATCAGGGAACCGTTTGGGTTGGAAAAGACCTCAAAGATCATTGAGTCCAACCACTGACCAGCACCAGCACAGCCACTGAACCATGGCCACACATTTCTTGAACACCTCCAGGCATGGGGACTCCACCACCTCCCTGGGCAGCCTGGGCCAATCCCTGACCACTCTTGCAGCAAAGACATTTTTTCCTCATCTCCAACCTAACCCTCCCCTGGCACAACTCCAGGGCACTTCCTCTCCTATCCCCTGATCCTAGGGAGAAGAGACCAAACCCCAGCTCACTGCAGCCTCCTTTCAGAGAGCGGTAGAGAGCAATGAGGTCTCCCCTCAGCCTTCTCTTCACTAAGCTAATCAACCCCATTTCCCTCAGCTGCTCCTGTTCAGCCCAGTTCTCCAGACCCGTCCCCAGCTTTGTTGCCCTCCTTTGGACCCACTCCAGCCCCTCAATGTCCTTCTTGGAGTGAGGGGCCCAAACCTGACCCCAGTACTTGAGATGCAGCCTCACCAGTGCCCAGTACAGGGGCACCACCACCCCATCTCCTCTGCACTTGGGCTGTGTATGCAGTTTTATCAGAGGAAGCTCCCTCCTGCCTCCTTCCAGGGAGCCTGAAAGGAGGTTGCAGAGAGGTGGAGGTTGGTCTGTTCAACCAAGTAACAAGTGAAAGAATGAGGGGAAATGGCCTCAAGTTGCACCAGACCTGTAGACTCACTGCTGAAGGACATAGTTTAGCCAAGGGCTTGTCAGTGTTGGGTTAATGATTGGACTCAATGATCTTAAAGGTCTTTTCCAACCAAGGCAATTCTGTGAGCTCACCAAGCCATGGAAAGCCAGAGTGAATCATTCACTTGAGCACTGTAGATATGACTCTCATCTGCTGAGACACTTCTCATCTCTTAGGAGGGGGAACAGAAGTACATTGTAGCTTGATAGTTCAATTAGACATGCACACAGCCATCTGAGATGCAAATACCAAATGCTGGGGCTTAAATAGCAGTTTTCCTTTAGGAGGAGATGTCACTGCCAGTATCTAGAGCAAGGAAAGGGCTGCACTCTCTGCCTGGCTTCAGTGGCCCTTTGCATTGCCCTGCTGAAAAAGAAAAGCACTTTGTGTGTGCTAAATAAAGAGTCACAGAATGGTTTGGGTTGGAAGGGACCCTCAAGATCATCCAGTTCCAACCCACTGCCATGGGCAGGGACACCTCCCACCAGCCCAGGCTGCTCAAGGCCTCATCCAGCCTGGACTTGAACACCTCCAGGGGGGAACATCCACAACCTCCCTGGGCAGCCTGTTCTAGTGTCTCACCACCCTCACTGCAAAGAATTTCTTCCTAATCTTCAGTCTCAATCTGTCCTCCTCAAGCTTCAGTCCATTGCTCTTCATCCTGTCACCACAAACCTTTGTCAAAAGTCCTTCCCCAGCTCTCCTGTAGCCCACTTCAGCTTAGGAAACTCCTCTAAGGTCTTCCCAGAGCCCTCTCCTCTCCAGGCTGAACAGCCCCAACTCTCCCAGCCTATCCCCACAGGGGAGCTTCTTCAGCCATCTGATCATCTCCATGACCTCCTCTGGACCCTCATCAACAGTTCCAAGTCCTTCTTGTGCTGGGGACACCAGAACAGGAGGCAGTGCTGCAGGTGGGGTCTCAGCAGAGCAGAGGGGCAGAATCCCCTCCCTGTGCTGCTGCTCTCCCTGCTCTGGATGCAGCTCAGCACACAGCTGCCTGCTGGGCTGCCAGGGACCATTGCTGGCTCCTGGGGAGTTTGTCACCACCTGACAGCCCCAAGGCCTGCTCCTCCACACTGCTCTCCAGCCACTCCTCACCCAGCCTGGGTTTATGCCTGGGACTGCCTCAAGTCAATTCATTATTAATGGTTCTGAAACCCTTAGCTTTAAACTCTACTTTTTTCAGATGCTGTACTTTCTCCATTCCTCTCTTGGCTCCTTGCTCAGGTGGCATCCTTAGACAGTATTCTGTGGCACTGGAACAGGCTGCCCAGGGAGGTGGTGGAGTCACCATCCCTGGAGGTGTTGAAGGACCGTGGGACATGGCACTCCGGGACACGGTCCAGTGGCCATGGCGGTGTTGGTTGGCTCGGTGGTTGGACTGGATGATCGTAGGGGTCTTTTCCAACCCAAACAATTGTATGATGCTCTGAAGCAGACCCTCCCAGTGCCAAAGCCCTGCCTGCCAGAGCTGCCTCACTCACTTGCGGTGGGTGGCGAAGTCGTCCTCGGTGGCGCCGCGGGGCCTTTCTCCTCGGGGACGTTGGCGGTGATGAGGCTGTGGGAGTTGAACCACACGTGCCGGACTGGATGCCTGAAAAAGAAACCACAGCACAGGCTGAGCTGCCAGCGGCGCCCAGCTCCCCACGTCCAAGTGCAGGAGAGGAACGGCTCCGGATGAAGGAAGAATCCCTTCCCATCAGGGGGCTGCCCGGCGCCCGAGGCTCGGAGCCTGCAGCCCCGGCTGCCCCCTGCCGCCTGCGCGCAGACCCAGAGGCGGCTTCCAGCGCCATCTAGTGGGCTGCCTCCGGAACATACGGGGAGGCACTCGGCAGCACCCAGCCTGCCGGCTGGCTCTGCTGCTCTCAGGACTACGGGAAGAGCAGGATGCTTCCCGAAACAAAGGGCAGGGACCCCCAGGACCCCTCAGCCCCAAACACTGAGCTGTGGCTGGTGCAGACCTGCAGGGCATGGAGCAAGGTCTGGGCTTCATTTCTTGTCCTGTCACTAGTGAATAAAAGAACCCTGAGCTGCTGTAGCAGCGTTTTCATTGCTCAAGTAGGAGTAACAACTTCTCAAACTAAGATGCCTCTTCTCCACCGCCCCAACGTGTCTCTTGCCATCTCCCTTAGCTTCTGCACTGCACTGGGCTGCAGGTGTGGGGAACACCACAGACCCCTAATCTACAAATGCCTTCCAAAATGATCCCCTCTGATGCCTGTGGAGGTTAAAGAGGATTTTTAAAGTTTAACCTAAAAGGTTCACTTCCAGCACCCCTCCAAAGCTCAGATCTTTGTTGCCTGCCCTCCTTCTGGGCATGCTCCTTAGTGCTGCTCCAGGAGACAATCAATGACAGTATTGTCCTTAATGCATCTAGATGATCTTTAAGGTCCCTTCCAACCCAAACCATCCTATGAATCACAACAGGCTTTGCAATTCACAGGGTCAGAAGAGGAGGAGATGGCTGCTATTAACCAATGACAGCTCACACTTGAACTTCTCTGACTGTAAATACCTCACCTAGCTCATCCCTGGAGGAAATGCATTAAAGAAGGGAAAAAAAAAAAACAGATCAGGATTTATCTGCTCAATTTATTAAGGCTATCATTTAGATTTACAAGGGGCTAAATCCTTGCAGTCTTCACTCAAATAAGGATACCTCCCTGGGAATTGTGCCTTGATCAGGAAACCATCACTCCACTGTAGCAGCTAAGAGTCTCCTGTCAGCTCCAGGAGACTGATCCCTGCTGGTACTCTCAGCACTGCACTTCTTGAGATTTCAATACAAACTGGTGGGTTTAATGTTTAAATCCCAGCCTGGTTATGACTGTTGCAGCTAAAGGAATGTGTGAGGGAGGGGAATAGCAGCACAGGTACTGTGGTAAGGATACAGCAGACAGACAGCCAGGGCCAGCCACTCTGAAGGCAGCAGCCCAGCATTTTTAACCCAAGGTTTAATCAAATAAATACTGCCTGGGGGTGGGACAGGAGAGAACACTAACTGACCTTCATGGAAAATCCAAAGGAAACAACTTCCATGCTCCCCTGGGCTGACCGAGGCACTCTCGTTAACTCATGACTAAAAAGGCTCCAGTAGCTCAAGGGCACACACAGAAGCACACACAAACCTCCAGGTGGGGAGGCAAGCGGTCTCCGAATCACAGGAAAACTAAACAGACCTCTCAGAAGCTTTAGAGATGGACACATTATCATCCTGGACCAGAATCATCCCATTCCCACATTCCTCCAGTCACAGAATTGTAGAGTGGCTCAGGTTGGAAGGGACCTCAGAGATCATCTACTCCAACCTTCCTGCCACTGGCAGGGACGCCTCTCAACTAGACTTGGCTGCTCCAGCCCTCATCCAGCCTAGTCTTGAACACCCCCAGGGAAGGGGCATCCACAACCTCTCTGGGCAACCCATTCCAGAGTCTCACCACCCTCACACTGAAGAACTTCTTGCTAAGCTCCATCTAACTCTGTTCTCCCTCAGCTTCAGGACAGGACAGGACTGACCCGTCCTGCCAGTCAGATGCAACAATCACCCTTGCAGACCAACTCACCTGGCGTGCATTTCCCAGAGCTTGGTGCCCATCCGCTGGTCCCAGACGCAGACCAAGCCCTCTTCTCCTCCACTGACCACCTTCCAGTCATCCATCTGCACTGCAGTCACCCCTAGGTGGTGAGCATAGAGGGAGCACACAGCCTGGCTGCGCCGCAGGTCGAACACCCTGACCCTAAAGGAGAGCAAAGACAGGAGGTGAAACCTCAGTGGAGCTGCAGCCTGGGAGACTCCAGGGGTTCTGAAAGCACACCTAGGACAGCAGCAGTCCCATGGCCACTACAGGGGCAGAAATACAACTTGGTTGACACTTCTGACCATGGAATTTTCACCCTGACTTCTCTTCTGTCCTGACAACAGACAGCAAGCTGCTGGAGAGGCCACAGAGATGATCAGAGAGCTGCAGCACCCTCCCTATGGGGACAGGCTGAAAGAATTGGGGCTGTTCAGCCTGGAGAGGACAGGACTCTGGGGAGACCTCAGAGCAGCCTTCCAGTACCTGAAGGGGGCTGTAAGAAAGCTTGGAAGGGACTGTTTACAAGAGGCTTGTAGTGCCAGGACAAGAGGCAATGGATTGAAGCTTGATGAAGGCAGATTGAGACTGGATATGAGGAAGAAATTCTTTGCAGTGAGGGTGGTGAGACACTGGAACAAGTTGCCAAGGGAGGCTGTGGCTGCCCCCTCCCTGCAGCTGTTCAAGGCCAGGCCGGATGAGGCCTTGAGCAACCTGGGCTGGTGGGAGGGTGTCCCTGCCCATGGCAGTGGGTTGGAACTGGATGATCTTGAAGGTCCCTTCCACCCCAATCCCTTCTATGATTCTATCTTCAAAGACTTTGAGGCAGACTTCTCCCACCACAGAAAACCTCTGTGTCTTTACAAGTCCTATTTGGTATAAAATCTAAGTGAAACTTGGGGAAAACTCTGCCCTCTGCCACCTGTGCCTCATGCGTGGCATAAAACCTTTTGGGCACAGTGCTGACACATCCCACCCTTGGTACCTAACCCACATCCACTGTGGCTGGGGGTAATACTATTGTGAGGATCAAGGCAAAGGTTGCTGTTACAGACATGTGGGGTGAGAGGAGGTTCATAGAATGGTTTGGGTTAGAAGAACCTTAAAGAACACCTAGATCCTAGCCCCCTGACACAGGCAAGGACACCTTCCACTAGCCCAGGTTGCTCAAGACCTCATCCAACCTGGCCCCGAACACCTCCAGGAAGGAGGCAGCCACAACCTCCACGGGCAACCTGTTGCAGTGTCTCCCCACCTTTACTGGGAAGAATTTCTTCCTACTCTCCAGTCTAAATCTGCCCTCCTCAAGCTTCAATCCATTCCCTCTCCTCCCATCACAGCAAGCCCTTGTATGAAGTCTCTCCACAGCTTTCTTGTACTGGAAGGCTGCTATAAGGTCTTCCCAGAACTTCATGTGTGATAATTCAGAGAAGCTGAAGGAATTCTAGGTCTCTAGGCTTGAGTTAATCACCAGTGTGGGATCAAAGCTATCCACAAGCACCCAGCAATCAGAATCTCGGCAGCGGTTTCACTGTCGAAGACTTGTCCAGAAGCAGATGCGTAGAAAAAGAGCTTAGGATTTCAGCCACTGCAGCTAGCCCAGAAAACCACTTACAGCCAAGGGTGTCAAGTTTTAAACCCAGCCCAGCTCACCAAGGAGCCTGTTTGCTGAGCCTTAAATACCAAGATTAAGAGATAAAGCAAAGCACATAAGCGAATTAACAAAGCAATGCGGTGAGTGAAACCAGAAGGGGAAACACTGACCTCAGATATGAAAAAGACTGCAGAGAAAGTTCCTCCCAGCTGATGGCTATCAAGCCTGAAGCCATCAGGTCCACATTAATCCCAGAAAAGGCCAAAACACACTTGTTCCAACACATTAACTGTGCTTTATTCCATACCCCTGCTACGATCCTAATGGTGCTGCAAGGCTTTCCTTTCCCTTTCTCACAAGGAGATTGCATCAGAGGGTTTCACAAAGAACACACTTCAGCTGAAATAAAAGGCAACAGAAAGAGTCCAAAACTCCAACAGAGCAACAGCCAGCTGACATGGAGAAAAAACAGGCTAGAAGGGAGCGAGGAGCACGGTTTCTGTGGCCCTGCAGTCACCCCTAGGAAAACCCCATCCCAGCTGATGCTGGAAGGACTTCCCGCTCTCTCCCAGTCCAGCAGAGGGAAGCTGTGGCTGCCCATGAGAGCTGGGCTTTGGGCAAGGAGGGGGTGTTTTGGAAATGCCCACACCCAGCAGCCTCCCTGTCTTCCTGCACGTGTTGCACGAGGCAATCAAAGCTGCTTCTGTTTGGTAAGCACAGTTGGAAACAGAGACCTGATCATGTCCTGGTTATGTCATTAGCAAGGATCCAGACTTCAGGCAGGTGTCCATTTTGGCACACCCTTGGAAGAATCAGAGGCACACTTGAGTTGTTTAGATGTGCTTTAAAAACAACCAACCAACCACCACCACCAAAAACCCAAACAGAAAGGAAGAGCATTTTGCAAAGCTAATGTGATGCTCTAATGCAGCCCTGGCATGGCCTGCCACCTCCTGCCTCAGCAGCTGGGCTCAGTGGGAGCACACCAGGTCCATCCCACCTCAAAGGAGCCCTGAGGAAGGTGTTCCTATGGCCAGGCTTTGATTCTGGTTGGATTGGAAGGGACCTTAAAGATCATCTACTTCCAACCCCCCTGACACAGGCAGGGACACCTCCCACCAGCTGAGGTTGCTTAAGGCTTCATCCAACCTGGCCCTGAACACCTTCAGGGAGGAGGCATCCACCAACCTCCCTGGGCAACCTGTTCCAGTGTCTCATCACCCTCATTGGAAAGAATTCCTTCCTCGTCTCCAGTCTAAACCTGCCTTCCTCAAGCTTCCATCCAAGCTGCTGTATTTAATTCAAGCAGGAAGTTTTCTCACTGACCCTCAGCAGTCTGAACTCCCATGGCAAATTCCCCACTTGCTCCATCATTGGGCTATGGAGGTTCAAGTCACATTCCACCTGTGGATGCCCAGCACCTATTTATGTCATTCATCTGGCACCACATGAGGATCTTGAGACACACCTAGTCTTGTCTCCTGGATGCTCAGCTTATTTGCAGGAGTATTGATTCCTAAATCCTTGGTATTTTAGTGATGCCCAAGCCCTTGGACTCAGTCAGTGCTTCAGCTGAAGAACTGGAAAGCTTTCTAGGGGAGAAAGGATGCATCGTAAGAAGGACATGGAACTGTGGGAATGAGTCCAGAGGAAGCCACAAAGATGATCCAAGGGCTGGAACACTTCTGCTGTGAGGACAGGCTGAGGAAGCTGGGGCTGTTCAGCCTGGAGAAGAGAAAACTCCAGAGGGACCTTAGAGCAGCCTTCCAATACCTTAAGAGATCCTACAGGAAGGTTGCAGAGGGAGTTTTCCTAAGGGTGTCTAGAGACAGGACAAGGGGGAATGGTTTGAAGAGCAGGGTTAGACTGGAGCTTAGGAAGAAGTTCTTCAGTATGAGGGTGGTGAGGCTCTGGAAGGGGCTGCCCAGAGAGGCTGTGGATGCCCCCTTCCTGAAGGTGTTCAAGACCAGGCTGGATAAGGGCTTGAGCAATCAAGTCTAGTTGAGAGGCATCCCTGCCTGTGGCAGGGAGGTTAGATCAGATAATCTCTGAGGTCCCTTCCAACCTAAGCCAGTCTACAATTCCATGGTGATGATTTGCTGAAGTACTGATTCCTCATTTCTTGGTACATCAGTGATGGCCAACCCATTGAACTTGGCCTTTCAGTTGAGGAGCCGAAGAGCTTTCTGGAGGAGAAAGGCAGCATTTAGTCCCGTTGAAAGGGAGGAAATTTCAATCTCACTTAAGGGGTATCAACTTTATCCACTTTCTCCTCATTGTGCAAGAGATTAGAATTGGAGGAAGTTTTACTGGGGTGCTTTGGAAAATCAATTACCTGCTTTTAGGAGGGGGGGGGGGGGGGGAACCCACCCCAAGAGCCAAGGATTCAATTACACATGTGAAACTTCAGATACTCCCTTTATCCTCTTTGCTGAGCAAGTGTGAGGTTTGCCTGAGCTGGAGAAGGGAAAAGAAAAAAAAAAAACCTCAAAACCCCCTGTTTGACAAAATAATCATTTCTGCAAGCTGCTGCCCTGGCAGGACAGAGGTCTGGGATTTGGCAAAGGGAAGCATCCGCCTCACAATCTGATACCCACCGACACACCAGCCCACCACCTGCAGCCCGCTGCCCGCCGCAGAGAGGAGGAGGAGGGAAGGAAGAGGGAGCCATTAGAGGCTGGCTCCTTGCCATCCCACATCTCCTTTGGTGCACTGGATCAGACCCCACAAATCACTAGCCAAAAAACCAAGGGGGGTGGGGGTGGGGGGGGAACCTCTCAGAGTTGGCCTCCGAGGGTCTTTTTAAGCACTTTAATCCTTTCGCACCGACTGTTCCCAGCGCGTCCTCTCCTGGCATCAGACACTGTGCTGGGAAAATCCTCCTCCCCAAGCCAAGGAGTTAAGGAGAAAGCTGCTAATCAGCTAAATAGAAGCTGGAATCTGTTCATATGAAAGTCTCTCTTCCCTTTGGTTTTTTGTGTGGTTTGGGGGGTTTTGTGGGGGTTTTTTTTTGTCACCTGAGGGACGCCACAGCGCTCTGAAATACCCTCTTGACATCATTTGGCAGCCAGAGCCATCTCCATCCTCCCTGATTCATCCCTGAGGTTATTTTTTTCATATCAGAAAGTGAGCTTTTAAATGCCAAACTAATTTTGCGGGTGGTGGTGGGGAAGGGGAAGATATTCCAAGTGGTCTCGCTGGGCTGTGCACCAACTGTGTCCACCAAATGGCTTCGAAAGAAAGTCCTCCCATGGAGCTCTCTGAAACAAAGCAAACTGCCAGCCACAGCCAACTATTACCTAATATTTCGTTCCTGAAGTTCATGCAGGCTGCATTTGAAACACTAGAGGAGAGACAAATTCGAGCAGGTCCAGATGTAGGACAGCAGGGCAGGAAGTAAGCTAATTTGAGATGGGCTCCGGCTCCGGGGGTACCTACCTTCTGTCTTTATTGCCCGTTACAAGCATGTTTGGAGGACTGTTCTGGAGGTTGACACACGTGAAGTCACCCATGGAGTTGCCCATCTTCCTCAGGCACTGACTTGTTTCCAGATTGTAAAGAAGAATCTGGCAGAAAGAGAACAAACACCAGCTAAATGTAGCAGGAGCACAACTACCTCTTGCTGCGGCGCAAAGCAGAGCAGAGCTATCACCCTGAGGGATGGCTTGCAGGACTCGCCTCGCTGCGTGCTAATACAGACAGCTGGTGAAGGGGCTGGAGAACAAGGCTGGTGAGGAGCAGCTGAGGGAACTGGGGTTGGTTAGTCTGGAGGAGCCTGAGGAGAGACCTCATTGCTCTCTACAACTCCCTGAAAAGAGGTTGGAGTGAGGTGGGAGTTGGTCTTCTCTTCCTAGTCCCAGATAATAGGAGAGGAAATGGCCTGAAATGTTGCCAGGGGAGGTTTAGGTTGGAGATGAAGAAAAATATCTTTGCTGCAAGAGTGGTCAGGGACTGGAACAGGCTCTCCAGGGAGGTGGTGGAGTCCCCATCCCTGGAGGTGTTTAAGAAATGTGTGGCCATAGCACTTTGGGACATGGTTTAATGGCCATGGTGGTGCTGGGTTGATGGTTGGACTGGATGATCTCAGAGGTCTTTTCCAACCAAAACAATTTGATGATTCTATGATAACCAAGACACAGATCTCTCCCTATTAAGAAGGGCAACAAGACCCCTCAGAAATCAGGAAATCAAGTCTGACATGAATTCCTTCAGGAGCAGGGTGCAAAGCCCTTGCCAACCGGTATCAGAGGTACTCTGACGCTGGCCAGCTCTCTGGCAGACAGGATGAGCCACACAGGTTTTCTCCATGTTAAACTTTTAATGCTTACATGGAAAAGCAAAGAGTTCCTTCATCAATTGGAATATTTGAAGGAGCAGTAAAAGCAGACAGGATCATCAGTTAGAAGGTTCAGACAGATGGACTGTGCAAGGAAATTCAATCAAGTCCAGCAAGACCTGAAGTGCAGACGTGAGCACGGCTCCAGCACTGACAGCCCTGCAGGTCATGCATCAGAGACAGATGAAGAGAAACACCACCTCTGAAGTGGCAGTTCAGATGGGAAGGGAATAAAAACAACTCTTGATTTTCAACTGCATCCAAGCTGACTTGCCCAGAGCCTGGGAGAGCAGCCTGAGTTGTTCCCTGGCCATTCTCCCTTCTCTGCTCCATGCAGCAATCAGTTTAATCACATTCGCTGTCCTCTCCTGCAGGGCCAGATGAGATTTCTCCATTTGGGCCTTTCAATTTAGGTGAGTTCAGTATTTTTAGCAACAGCAAAATGCACTGGTCAAAGCCCAGTGGAGCTCAGCACAGTACCTGCTCTTGCCTAATTTCATAAACATGATTAAATTTCATGGTGATGCTCCTTTCATTTAAAAAGCAGCTTAATGACCATGAAACGAGGAACGGCAGCTACACCATCAGGAAGAACTCAGGACTTCCATGGCAACACCAGCATGGCTGCACCACCATCACATGAATATTCTTCATCTCTCCTTTTCTGATTATAGCCACATGCAGCTTAATAAAGCACCACACACTCTGTACCTATTACTTCAACGTTTGCCAGTGACAGTGACGCTGCCTGGCCTTTCACTTCCTATCTGAGCAATTTCAGCAGGCATCTGAAAGCTTGACCAGCTCTGTGTCCAGCTCTGGAGCCCTGAACACAACAGAGACAACGACCTGCTGGAGTGGGTCCAGAGGAGGCCACAGGATGATCAGAGGGCTGGAGCACCTCTGCTATAAAGACAGGCTGAAAGAATTGGGGCTGTTCAGCCTGGAGAAGAGAAGGCTCCAGGAGACCTTAGAGCTGCATTTCAATATCCAAAGGGGACCTACAGGAAGGCTGGGGAGTGCCTGTGGTGACAGGTTAAGGGGCAATGATTTGAAACTGGAGCAGGCTACATTGAGATTAGACATCAGGAGGAAGTTCTGCACAATGAGGGTGGTGAAGTACTGGAACAGGTTGCCCAGGGATGTGGTTGAGGCTCTGCCCCTGGAAACATTCAGGATCAGCCCTGATGTGTCCCTGTACAGCCTGCTCCAATTGGAGGTGTCCCTGCTGCCTGCAGGGGGGTTGGACAAGATGACCTTTGAGGGTCCCTTCCAACCTGCTGCAATCTAGGAATCTGCAAGTTTGAACTAAGGAAGCTGGAGGGAGGGGATCACTTTGTGATGGATGCCTTTAGGCAACAAAAGGGAAGCTTGGAATATCTCTAGGAATACTGCAAAGCAAGGCAGACTTCCTCCACCTGCTCTTTGTCCCAGCTAAAGAGGGGGTGTGGTTTCATGTAGACATATTAGCAGCTTCCTATTGCAATCAACACTTTCTCAGTTGCTTACAATATTTATGATCTCCCAACCAGTTCTCTTACCCAGCCTTGTCCTTTTTAACCTCAAAGAGCAGCCTTTAGCCTGTAATTTCTCTCATTTGGGACCCGAAAACTCAAAGCGCTTTTACCCAAGCTCTGTAAAGCAAGGACAAGTCTACTTTTTCGGGGAGGCTTAGGACATAAAAGTTGCTGAAAATGAAATTTCAACTTCCATACCTCAGAAAAAGAAAAGGAAAATGGCTACAGACTGCATGGAAACGAGAGTCTTCAAAGCAAAGACCGATTTACAGCCTGTCCTCACTTGCAGCACAGCTTCCAACAGCTCCCTAACCAAACCCAGAGATAATGACATTCTGGCAAAGCTTCTCTGCAGTGTTTTCCAGTGCAAAGGAAATTAATATCTGTGCCTGGCAACCAGATTTCTCCTTGGAAAAGTTTTGAACAAAAGACAAAGTCAATAAACTGCTGAAATTCAGCTTATGGACAATAAACGATGGGGTCAACGGTGCCGCGTTCCAGCTCCCAGCCCAGCCTCTGAACCAACCCTTCCCAGCTGCAAGTTCGAGCTCTGGAGGGGAGAGGGCCAAATGTTGCTTTCTCAAAAGTCCCCTGGGGCTCATACTTAAAGTGAACATCCATAAACTATTAATTTATCTAAATGACCATAGCTCCCATCTATCCTATAAACATATGAGACACACTTGAAAATTCAGTCCTGGCCACGAAAGACTGCAGTGAAAAATTGCTCCCACACAGCATTTCGAAACTCCCCTCCTTTACATCCCAGCAAACAGTCTCCTGCTTGCAAGCTCAGTTTTAGACCTGTGGCAATTCCCCTGCGTAGCCAAAGCCTTCTTTATTGAGCTTCACGTCCCTTGCAATGGACACCAGTGTAAAACGCTTGCCTCCAAGAAAGAAAAGCTGCAACGAACCCAAAGCTTCGGAGCCACAAAACCGGGAGAAAAGCTTTTCTCTTATCGCCTCCTCCCCACTCAATTCCTTCCCTTCTCACCTCAGTCTCTGCTCTCCCAGAGATTGTTGGGTTGGTTTTATTTTAGATCCTATAATGCATATGTGTGTTTCCAGCCAATTAGCTGAAGCACTGGAAGAAAGATTCTCTTTGTGATTTGCAGTATCCAGGTTCTAGCTATCTTTAAATTCAACTTCTGGCTTGGGCAATTTGAATGAATTTCAAAACCTCACCCTGCCAAATTGACAGCTAAAGAAACAAAAAGCACTCTGGATGCTTTTTAAAGTCTGAATAATAATTTCTTGGAAGCCAGGGGGATGAAGAGCATACTGATGACAGTTTTGAAGTTGCTAGAACGCTGCTGATCAGCTCTCCTGTAAGGTCCCAAGGCGACAAGGATTTTCTTTGCAAAGGCCGAGGAGAACTAATGAAAATACCTGGTCAAGAGGGACTTGAAATAAGGGTCTGTATGTTAAAGGGCAGATAGGATCTTTAGGAGGTTTATAATCCTATAATGCACCCTGCAAAGGGATTACCCTTTTAAGGATATTTATAATCCTATAATGGACACCCAAGACCAGTGACCTAATAGGTACCCAAATGAAGGTGAGTGAACCCAGAGCATTTAGGTGTGAAATGAACCCCCTGGGATGAGACACTAATGAGCATCCCTTCCCCCAGTGGGCCTGCAGGAGTCAGGGAGGAAAAGCATTAAATACTCTGTGCAGAGCAAACTACCAAGTGTTACCTATTAACACTGCTCACATGCAAAAGTCCAAGTTATTGGACATGAGCCAAGCAATCTCCCAGAATGCTTAATAATTCAACAGGCCAGAAATAGCCAGAGTACCTTTACCATTATGTTTAGTTAAAGACCACAGAGATTAGAAAACACATTATCCATCTCAGAGGTGATTCTTTCCATGTTACAAGTCCCTTAACGACCTTTACCATCTCTCCCTCTCCCCTCTCTCTCTTTTAATAAGGCTGAGCAAATGGGACTTCATTTTATCCAATTGCCACAGACTAGTGGTATTAATTATTCATGCTCCCACTCTCTCTTTTGTTAAGGCAGTGCATTAGACTAATTTCCCTCTTCACTGCACGAGTTGGGCAAGTCTCAGCCTGTGGCCACTGTCCTCAGATAGAGGCACTGAGAAGCTGGCCAATTCCTGAGCCCAGCCAGAGGAGGAGAGGAAAAGTTCCTGTACTCCATGAATCAACAGAGGGTATGGGGAACTCTCTTTACTGTTGTCCAAGAACTCAAGAAAGAAGACTAAATTAATTCACAGAGAATTAAAGTCTCTGTAGCCAGAATAGCTAAGCTGTGAGCTTTGTTACATCTTGCAGCTAAGTGAGGTCAAGCGTGGTCGATGTACTCTGGTTGAGATACTTCCAAGGAACTGAAGGGAATGTTGTTGATGGAACTCTTCCATGCATGTCCAACAGCCCAGCAGGTGTTGTGGGATCCCGTGTTGCTGGAGATGTCTTTTTTGGATGGAACATTAAAACAACAAATCCCCAAGCACTTGTTATCAAAGAGCCTGTGGTACTTTCAACAAGAGCAGGGGTGTTCAACCCACTGTCCTGGCTGGAGGCCAGCAGACAACTGCTTTGTGTAAGAGCTGGTTTCCTCCTGCAGTCACATTGCTGCCTCTTGTCAAAAGCCACCACGTTGTAGGGTTTGTGAGAAGAGTCTCAGAATTGGGCAAGGCACTCTCTACATGCAGTGCATTTAGTTCTTATTTAGTACTGAGCAGAAAATCACAAAGATCAGCCAAATGACACACCAAAACCACACTCAAAACCTACATCCTTGTCTGGAGTAACACACACTGGGTACATCAGAGAACCACTTTTCTCACCACCATCTAGGATGAATTTGCTGTCTCTTTAGAGACTGAGGATCAAAATAAAACACCTAAGCTGCTCAGAGAGGCAGAGAAACAAGCAGCAAGGCTGTGCACAGAATCTGCATTTATTTTCAGGTTGTGTCTCTCCCCATTTCCTCCTGCCCATCCCTCTGACAACTAGCAAAACCATTTCCTGAACACACCACAACTATGGCCAAGAATAAAAAGCTTGGTGAAACTTCAAGTCCCCCACGAATGAAAAAAAGGGATCTGGTTTGTGCTCAGGTCAAACCCACCCAATTTCAAGGGTACCTGCACAAGGGGGAAGGGCAGCTCCTCTGCATTTGCAGCAGAAGTCACCACATTAAGTACTGTCTCCAGTTCTTCAGTACTGTGCCCAGTTCTGGGCTCTCCAATTCAAGAAGGACACTGAGACACTTGAACATGTCCAGAGAAGGGCAACGAGGCTGGGGAGGGGTCTGGGGCACAGCCCTGTGAGGAGAGGCTGAGGGAGCTGGGGTTGTTCAGCCCTGTGAGGAGAGGTGGCTCAGGGGAGACCTTATTGCTCTCTACAACTACCTGAAAGGAGGTTGTAGCCAGGTGAGGGTTGGTCTCTTCTCCCAGGCAAGCAGGACCAGAACAAGAGGACACAGTCCCAAGAGGACACTTCCTCTCCAGGGGAAGTTTAGGCTGGAGGTGAGGAGAAAGTTCTTCCCAGAAAGAGTAACTGGCCCTTGGAATGTGCTGCCCAGGGAGGTGGTGGAGTCACCATCCCTGGAGGTGTTCAAAAAAGGCTTGGATGTGGTACTCGGAGCCATGGTTTAGTTTTCAGGAGGTGTTGGGTGATAGGTAATAGGTTGGACTGGATGATTTCTGAGGTCTTTCCCAAGCTGGTATATTCCATGGTTCTAAGTCCAGCACATGGCACACGCTGCTGCAAGTTGGAATTTTATTTCTAAAGGGATGCAGAGGGGAGGGGGGAAAGCCTACTTTCAAAGCTGACAAGCCTGAGGAGCACAGTTTCCCAATGCAAATGTATTGAACTGCCTTCTGTAAACATGGCACAGAGCACTGCAACAACAGCAGCAAGCCCTGACTGCTGCTAACAAATGCAAGGTCAGCCGATTGGTACTTGCACCCAGAGATAAGTGTGCTGGCTCCATAAATTCAAAGATGAGCTAAGATTTAAAAGGAGCAGCTGAGGGAGACAGACAGACAATCAAAGGGGAAAAAAAAAAAAGAAGAGGAAGGGAAAAAAAAAAAAAAAAAAGAGTAAATCATACACAAAACAGCCAGTTAAAAAAAAAGCAGCAGTTAATATACATGAATAATGGATGTTTGATTTAAAAGCAGTTTACTCCAATATGATGTAATTTTTGACTATCAGCCAGAGAGACTATTTTGCAAGTTCTTGCCAGATAGAAGTCATTGTGTAAAGCTGGTAACACAAGTATTTCTCTGAGCCTGTGGAAAAATTGACTTCCATGCCAGCCTAAAGGTGACTTTCATGCCAGCCTAAAGGCACACGAGAACTCTGCTTTCTCTTGTGCTCAGCTGCACCAAGCTGCCTCAAGTGATGCTTAAAGACCCAGAGGACTGCAAAAATAACAAGATTCTAAACAGCTTGCAGCAAATGCAGGTGCAAATCCAGCAGCAAATGCGGCAGCAAATGCACCACTGGCTTCTCCAAACACCTACACCTGCTGTAGAAGTTACACATCAAGCTAAAGGCTAATGTGGTTTTTCCTTTAAAGTGTTGATCAGACTGGAGTTAAAAAGTAGGACTCCAAGCTGGTAGGAAGAAGAGGAGCCAAGTGTTGGGCAGGCAGGCAGGGAGAAAGCTTCAGCAAGGCAGCTCTGCCAAGGCACCTGCAACCCTCACTGTTCCAGCACTGGACACTGCCCCAGGCTGAGCTGCCAGTGGCCAGGGCTCTGCCAGCCTCCACGGCTTGTGATGTGGGCAGATGTCTGCTAGGACCTGGAATGAGGTCACCAGACTTGTATCTGACTGATACAAGAGTTCAGGTACCCACAGAATCATGGATATTATGTTTGCTCACTGAACCACCCACCCCCAAAAAATAAACCCTCCAAACCACATTTTCCCTAAGCTAGGGGCAGGGCAGGGAAAAGGAAGGCAAAAAGAGTGTTTAAACCAGAATAAATTCCCCTGGATTCCTAGATTGTCACCTTCAATACTCACACCCCAGCAGCTGTGTTTCCAGAACCTGAGACACCTAAGCAGCTGTGCCCAGTTGGAGGTATTCCCATGAGGGTACAGTCAGGCAAAAAAACAAAGCAGAGTGTCATTAGCACTCACCAATTAACAAAAGAGAGTTTTTAAAAGTTTAATTTGTAAATGATTTCTGGTCATTTATAGGTGGAGAAAACTTCAGTTGGATGATTGTTGCTTTTCAGCAAGAGAGAGGTTGATCGTGGCCAGCAGGTCGAGAGAGGCGATCCTGCCACTCTGCCCTGCTGAGACCCTACCTGGAGCAGGGCATGCAGCTCTGGAGCCCTCAACACAGGAAGGACATGGACCTAATGCAGCAGATCCAGAAGAGGGCCACAAACAAGACTGAAGGGCTGCTGCTACGAGGACAGGCAGAGGGAGCTGGGGTTGTTCAGCCTGGAGAAGAGAAGGCTCCAAGGATACCATAAAGCAACCTTCCAGTACCTGAAGGGAGCTACAAGAAGGCTGCAGGAGGACTGTTTCCAAAGGCCTGCAGTGATAGGATGAGGGGCAATGGTTTGAAATGACAGAGGAGGTTCAGGTTGGATGTCAGGAGCAAGTTTTGCACCACGAGGGTGGTGGATCACTGAAACAGGCTGCCCAGGGAGGTAGCTGAGGTCCCATCCCTGGAGATATTCAAAGTCAGGCTCAACAAGGCTCTGAGCAACCTGATCCTGGGGAGGATGTCCCTGTTCACTGCAGGGGGTTGCAGTAGATGACTTCTGGAGGTCCTTCCTACCCAAAACATTCTATGACTCTACATAGAGGCAATAGACTCTGCATAGACTCTACATAGAGACTCTACATGCAGGCAAAGAAAACTTCTGGTCTCTCTGCTGGGCTGTTATTTTTTGCAGTGCCTGATGGCCAAAGAGTTGCCCAGTTCAGATCCTCAGAAAGAGTTCTGACTCAGTTGCTAACACTCTACAGTCCTGCAGCACCCCAATGAGAACAGTTTGGGCAAGTCTCATAATTTCCAACCAAACCCGCAGTGAGACCTGGGCTTCTACTGGTAAAGAAACCAGGGTTCATGAAGATAATTCATTGAGAACTGGACTATTCACATGGGCCACAGTGGTTAACAAAACTGAAACAACAAAAATCAGGAGGAAAAGAAGAAATCTGAAGTCTTTGAACCTTGATGAGAACTGGAGATACTCTGACACCCGAAAAGACAATGCAGGCTTAGCAGTTTACAACGAGGAGGATTTTAGTTAAAAGAAGGTGCAAGAAAGATGTAATGGCTTATAGAAACAGGATCTGACCTAAATACATCAAGAGAGACTGCAGAGCATGAAACCCAGTCTAAGGGATTGTTTGAAATCTGTTTTTCCCTTACTGTTAGCTCCTAAAACCCCATTTCAAGTGGTTAATTCTCCTGGATCCACCCAGATGAGCAAGCAGTTGGTCATCAAATGCAGGAGCCAAACAAGGCAGTATTTCAGTGGCTGATGAGAAGAGACAGGAGATGTTGAACCCCATTCATCACGTACAAGCCAATCAACAGCTCAGAACAGATGACAAAGTGACAGCAAAATAAACAGCTCCCTGGATATGATCTCAATATATCCAGCCTTCTATTTCTGAGCTCACAGAATGCTGGAATGGTTAAGGGTTTGAAGGGACCTCCAGAGATCATGCAGTCCAATTCCCCTGCAGGATCTCCTAGGGCAGGTCACACAGGAACACATCCAGAGGGATCCTGAGTCTCCAGAGAAGGAGACTCCACAACCTCTGGGCAGCCTTTCCAGAGCTCCAGCACCTTCACACCGAAGAAGTTTCTCCTCACATTGGGGTGGAACTTCCTGGGTTCCAGTTTGTATCTGTTGCCCCTTGTCCTACCCCAGGTCACTTTTGTGCAGTTAGAGGCTCTAAAATCATCACTATCCTCCCTTCACTCCTCTCTCCCACTGACCTCTCCCTGAACTAAAGTTTAAGTTTGTGTACAAAGCAACCAAAACCACAGAGAAAATCTGAATTGCCCCTTCGAGTGAAGCTCTTCAGCTGGATAAAATGAAAACCAAATTATCTTGCCTGCCACATGAAGTTTCTTTGGTGGAAGAAAGGCAAATATCCTCCCAGGCTGACTACCTTCCATCATGTTGGATGTGTTAAAAACATCTCAGCTCTGTTTCAAATACAGAAGAAAGGTGGATTTAGGATTGTTTTGGCTGTGTTGTTTTTTATTCCAGAGAATAAAGTATCTAACAATTTCCTAGAAATAACCCAGCAGCAGGAGAGAGCTCACCTGAAGCTCCAATGGGAGACCAGGCTGACATGAAAGCAGAGAGTCCATTGAAGGAAGCTTTTAAGTACACCAGCTTGAGAAAAGCTTCAGTCAGATCCTGCACCTGGAGATGTAATTGCATCGTAAATCATGGAATCGTGGCATGGTTTGGGTTGGAAGCAACCTTTAAGGGTCATCTAGTCCAACCACCTTGCATTCAGCAGGGACATCTTCAACTCAGCTACTCAGAGCCCCATTCAGCCTCACCTAGAATGTTGAGCCTCATGAGGTTCTCACACTTTTCAAGGCTGCCAAGGCCCTACAGATGGGTCCCATCCCTCCAGCAGGATGAATGCACCACTCAGCCCCCACATTCCACCTCCTTGGAGACAAACTCAACCAGCCAGACCTGTGTCCACTCAGTACCACTGAGCATGGCACTGCCAGCCACAGCCATGGTGCTGCCACCCTTTGGCCCCTGGGCCACCTCCTTGCCTTGGCTTCTGCAGCCATGCAGCTTCCCCCAGGGCTTCTTCAGCGCCACAGGTAAGGACTGAGTGCGGCCCTGGCAAGGACGCCCTGGGGCCAAATTTGCCTTGGGGCCAAGTGCACCTCTGCCTGCTCCTGCTCAGTCCCCTTAGGGAGGGCTGGGGGCAGCTCCACAGAGAAAGAACTTGGAGTCCTAGTGGACAGCAAGGTCTCCATGGGACAACATTGTGCCCTTGTGGACAAGAGAGCCAACGGCATCCTGGGGTGCATCAGAAGCGTGGCCAGCAGGTCTGGGGAGGTTCTCCGCTCCCTTTCCTCTGCCCTGCTGAGACCACACCTGGAATTCTGTGTCCAGTTTTGGGCTCCCCAGTTTAAGAAAGACAGAAAACTGCTGGAGAGAATCCAACAGAGCACCGTGAGGATGATTAGGGGACTTGAGCATCTACCCCTATGAAGGGAGACTTAGAGATCTGGGGCTGTTTAGTCCTGAGAAGAGAAGACTGAGAGGGAATCTCTTCAATGTCTATAAATATCTTAGGGGTGGGTGTCAAGGGGAGGGGGCCAAGCTCTTTTTGGTGGTGCACAACAATAAGACAAGAAACAACAGGTTCAAGCTTGAGCATAGAAGATTGCACCTCAAAATGAGGAGAAACTTCTTTACCGTGAGGGGGACAGAGCCCTGGAGCAGGCAGCCCAGACAGGCTGTGGAGTCTCCTTCTCTGGAGACTTTCAACACCCAGCTGGATGCATTCCTGTGCAGACTACTCTGGGTGATCCTGCTTTGGCAGGGGGTTGGGCCCAATGATCTCTGGAGGTCCCTTCCAACCTCCAATGTACTATGATACTGTGAATCCTTCATCCTCCTGTTCCTGAGGCTGAAGGCAGGTTGTTTACTTGTGACGAGCATCAGCAGCCAGTGCAGAGGCCCTCACGGTGGCCTGAGGCCTCTCGCTACCATCACATGCTGCAGTGATTCATTTCCAGGGTGATGTCAGCTGCTGCAGCAACACCAAGCAAGCCTCCTTGACAAGAACAGCCTGGCCTCTAGGTCTACCTCCTCGCTGGGATGTGAGCTGGTGCTCTGCTTGGTGCAAGCTGCCATCGAGTTCAGAGTTCAGGGACTAAGGAAGTTCCTTAGCTCCTTTCAGTTCCGCTATCCTTTCACCAGCAAGGAAATGCCCCTGAACGAGGCAGCTCTAACATCCCACCTCTGTAGGAAAAAGAGCTGGATTAGGGCAGCAAAAGAATTAGCAAAAGCAGCCTGGCCTCGCAGCACCTCTCAGCCCTAGAGGTACTCCTTGTGGCCTCAGCATTTTCCCAGTCACTGTGGGTTCGTTTTAAGGGGAAATTCGATGCCACAGGTTACATTGATGCTTAACCTAGAGGCAGCCCTAGACCAAGTTTCCTCTTGTAGTCACTTGACATAAGAAAAGGATGCACTTGCAAACCGCAGACCGCAGCTCTGGGTGCTCAACTCGTGCCTCCCTTTCTCCACCTTGCTCGAAGCCTAAAAGTATTAACCACAAAAACGGAATTAGGGAGGGGGAAAGTATAGGCAGCAACGGGACACAGACTCCTCAGAAGGCATCTGGTATTTGCAGACTTCGGTTCCTGCTCTGCAGAGAGGCTTCACCAGGAGATCTCAGGTAGGATTCTGTGTCCTCCCAAATCCACATTTGTTTCTGCTAGCTGCTCGTTGGGTCTGTGTGGTGGGTTGAAACTGTGCTCCCCCCAACGTAAAATTGCCAGACCAGCTCAGTTGAAAGCAAAGGAAGCTGTATTGACAGGCAAAACTACACTCTCAAATATGGAATGCACTGAACATATAGAACAAGAGGCCCAGAACAGGCGGATACAGTCTCGAGCTGTGCCAGGGGAGGTTCAGGCTGGAGGTGAGGAAGAAGTTCTTCCCAGCAAGAGAGATTGGCCATTGGAATGTGCTGCCCAGGGAGGTGGTGGAGTCCCCATCCCTGGAGGTGTTTAGGAAGAGACTGCATGGGGTGCTTGGTGCCATGGTTGAGTTGATTAGATGGTGCTGGGTGATAGGTTGGACTCGATGATCTCAAAGGTCTTTTCCAACCAGGTGAATTCTATTCTAAAATACACAATTTTTACATATATATGCAATTTATAAACCAGACAAGAACCCCCCACCCCGGGACAAAACCACGGGATTACCCACAGCTTCCCCCTCCCTGCCCCCTTCCCCCCCCCCTTTATGTGGGACATGAGAAAGAAGAGTAGTCTGTGGGTACTTAACCACAACAAAAAACAAAGCAAAGTTCAGCAGCAGCTAAGCAGAAGCCAGCTGCTATCTGCAGGAGCGAAGGAAGCTGAAGAGAGTTGTTTGGTTTATACCACTGGCTTTACGTGAGGCACCAGCCCAAGGGGATTATGCAGACCTTATCATGATTTCCCTTTTCACATCCAGTGGTAGTTTATTTACATCCTACTACTTTCAGCTCAAGAGTTGTGGAAAATTTTCTAGGCACAGCCTAAAGCTTCCACAGTCTGGAAGTCCAAAGGAGCTGCTCCTACAAGTAGAGAAGTTTGGGCAGAGCTGCACGAGAAGCGTGCTTCAGCCATCCACTCTTCAGCGAGGTTACAAAGCCAGACTGCTTTTGATCTACCCTGCTATGGTGTGCTGACTAAAGCAGCAGATTGTGTCACAGGGGGCTTCAAACCCGGGATTACAATTTATCTTCCCTTAATCCACAGAATCAGAGTGGCAGGTTGGAAGGGACCCCAAGGATCATCTGGTGCAACCTTGCTACATCATAGTCTACTTGAAATGAGCTGGCCCAGCACCCTGTCAAGCTGAGGCTTAAAATGATCCAAGGTAGGGGACTCCACTGCTTCCCCTGGGAGGTGATTCCAATGTCCAACTGTTCTCATGTTGACAGATTCTCTTCTGCAGACCAATGTTAATCTCCCCAGCAGTAACCTGTCCCTATCACCCCTTGTCTTTTCCATGGGACTCCTTGTACAAAGGGAATCTCCATCCCCCCCGGCAGCCACCCTTTATGGACTGGTCCCTGGTCATAAGGTCTCCCCTAAGCCTTCACCAGGCTGAACCAACCCAGCTCTCTCAGCCTCTCCTCACATGGCAGGGCTGCCAGTCCCCTGATCATTCAGGTGGCCCTTTTCTGGACACCTTCCAGCTTGCCCACATATCTTTTTGCACAGCAGGGACCAAAAGTGTGGCCACAGCATCCCCACCAAACTGACTCTGCTTTCACACAAACCCAAGAAGCATCCTCCTAAGATTGTACATTCACATGTCCCAGGCTTGACACACTGCTCAGGATGTCCTCTTTCATGGAGGGAGGGATGCTTAGATTTTGGGGTAGCATTTTTAGGGGGGCTTGGGGGTCTGAGATGAGGGGCAGAGAATCAAAGTAAGGATAATCCTTTGCTGCAGCACAACAGAACAACGTTGATAGAAGCATCAGAATGTTGCCCTAAAGGGAGTCTTCCCTCTGCTATCAAAAGCTGAAGGGAAGGGCAGGAAATGGCATGAAGGATGAATCAGTCTTTATTCATATGGTGATTCTGAAGGTATAAACATCTCACTTAAAAAGAAACCAGAAGAAACCCAAACTAGTTGGGCTCATTCAGTGACCAGACAAAAGGTTTCGACTTTTGACCAGCCTCATCCATAATGCTGAACCTCATGAGGTTCTCCCACTTGTCAAGACTGGCCAAGCCCCTACAGATGGGTCCCATCCCTCCAGCATGTTGAATGCACCACTCAGATTGGTGTCATCCACAAGGTTGCTGAGGGTGCCTCCATCCCATGGACACATCCATGTCCGTGGGAAAGACAGGAACCAGTCCTGCTGCTAGTTGGAACACTGGAGGGACAACACTGCTCTCCGCTTGGCCACGGAGCTGGAACTCAGAGACTCCAGCTCCTCTTTGCCCTCTTTTCCTATCCCAATCTCCCCCTATGAAGAGCTACCAGAGCTGGCAGGGGTGGGGCAGGACAATGGAAGCCCCCACATTCCATCTCCTTGGTGACCAACTCAACCAGCCAGACCTGTGTCCACTCAGTACCACTGAGCATGGCACTGCCAGCCACAGCCATGGTGCTGCCACCCCTCGGCCCCTGGGCCACCTCCTTGCCTTGGCTTCTGCAGCCATGCAGCTTCCCCCAGGGCTTCTTCAGTGCCACAGGTAAGGACTGAGCCTGGCCCTGCAAGGATGCCCTGGGGCCAAATTCACAGCCATTTCCAGTGCACCTCTGCCTGCTCCTGCTCGGTCCCCTTGGCCTCCTCTGGCCCCAGCTCAGCCTGGGACTGCCACCAAAGCCTCATTTCTCTCTTTCAGGATCAGCCAGCCTCTGCCAGGGTCCTGGGCAGCAGCCCCTGCCCTTTCCTGCACCCTGGACATCTCCAAGACTGCTGGCACTCCCGCCACTCCTAGCTGGTAGGACATCCCCAGCACCCCTGGCACCTTACCACTCACCTCCTCCCCACCACCTTCAGCACCTGGGGCTCCCCTCTCTCCTCTCCAGCACCCCAGGCACCCCTCTACCCCTGCCACTCCAGGCACCTGGGCTCAGCAAGACCCAGCTAGCACAGCTGATGGAGCCTGGCCAAGATCTGCCCAGCCAAGAGGATCTACAGCTCCTTTCCCAGCACCCTGGGCACATCTCTCCTGTTTCACCTCCTCAGGAATGGACCTCTCCCTCAGCACAGATGTAGAGATGCACGATGCCAGCCCAATCCACCGCGACATCTCCCTGGCCACGGACGTGGAAATGCACCCAGCCACCACATTCCACAACATCTCTCTGCCCACCGACGTGGACATGGAGGAGGGCAGCCTTCCACCTGCAGCCACCTCCCTGCCTGCTGTGTGCCCCAGCTGCCAGCACCGCACCAGGCTGAAGAAGCGCAGGCTGGACCTGCGCAAGGACCCCTGCCCAGTCCCTGCCCGCAAGCGCAGGGGTCCTGCAGCCACGGCTGGGGCAGGATGGAGAAACTAGGGGGAGGGTTGGGGGGTGGGGGGAGGGTGGGATTAGGTCTGTAGCAGGGGTCAGATAGCGTGGGGGAGGAGGGGTGGTGGGTGGGATTGCTCGTGTTGATATTGTTGTTGATGTTGTTGCAGTAGCTTAGATAGAACGGGTTGGGTTGGAAGCGACTTCCAAAGGCTATCCAGGCCAACTGCCCTGCAGCCAGCAGGGACAGATGACCCTTTGGTTTTCCCTTTGCCAATTAAAAGCCATGTTCCAGAACCTCTCTGTGCCTGCATGGGATGTGGAGGGAGGGAGGCACCAAGGAGCTGCCAAAGCAGTGCTAAGCCCCACACCGGATTCACCAAGCCCCAAGGACACCAAGCTGTGCCCAGCCCTCACTCGGCCCCGGCCCAGCAGCACCCATGGGGTACTCCCCTGGTCCCTGCCCCACCAAACTGAAACTGATTTCACACAAAACCAAGAAGCATCCTCCTAAGATTGTACACTTACCTGTTCCAGGTGTGGCAGTTCATGCTGGGTGCCTCCTGGTGCTGCCACATAAGTTACCCCTCTGGTATTTCTGTCCATAAATCCTGCCCCCTATCAGTCCATCTGCAAAGACACTCTCTTCCTCTTTCTTCCCTCTCTGCTCCCATGGGAGATGCCTCCCTATCAGGTAAATGGTGGGGGAGTATCTCAGGGCCTGTTTAGGCCCAATGCCAGCATAAGAAGGGGTGTGTGTGGGGGGGGGGGGCAGTCTCATACCTGGCCAGCCTGAGACCAGCCTAGCAGTGGGGGGAAGAAAGAGCCCTGAGGGTTTTGGGTACACCCTCAGGTGGGGGGGGAAGGGAAGTGTTGTGGGGCCTTTGAGGGTGGTGTGACTGCATGCTTTGGGATACCTTTGCCACAGTGCTCTGCAGTTTCTGTAAAATATCAGCTGCTTTTCCATTTCAACTTTCCATCACTCTCCAATCCATTTGTGTCTCATTCTTTTGCCTGTCTCAGGGCAACAGAGGACCTGCCCCACCTTAAACCAGGACACCAGGCTTGACACACTGCTCAGGGTGTCCAGAGCCAATGGCATCCTGGGGTGCATCAAGAGAAGTGTGGCCAGCAGGGCTAGGGAAGTTTTTCTACCTCTCTACTCTGCCCTGCTGAGACCACACCTGGAATTCTGTGTCCAGTTTTGGGCTCCCCAGTTTAAGAAAGACACAGAACTGCTGGAGAGAATCCCATGGAGAGCCCCAAGGATGATGAGGGGACTTGAGCATCTCCCCTCTGAAGAGAGACTGAGACCTCTGGGGCTGAGGAGAGAAGACTGAGAGGGAATCTCATCAGTGTGTATAAATATCTGAGGGGTGGGTGTCAAGGGGAGGGGGCCAAGCTCTTTTTGGTGGTGCACAACAATAAGACAAAAAACAACAGGTTCAAGCTTGAGCATAGAAGATTGCACCTCAAAATGACGAGAAACTTCTTTACTGTGAGAGTGACAGAGCCCTGGAGCAGGCAGCCCAGACAGGCTGTGGAGTCTCCTCTGACAAAAACCACCTGGATGCATTCCTGTGCAGACTGCCCCAAGTGACCCTGCTTTGGCAGGGGTTTGGACCCAATGATTGCTGGAGGTCCCTTCCAACCTCAAATGCACTGTGATACTGTGACTGATGGATGGATGGATGGATGGATGGATGCTTAGATTTTTGGGGTGGAGTGTTTAGGGGGTTTGGGGCCTTTTAGAGATGAGGGGCAGAGAACGCAAAGTAAGGATGATCCCTTGCTTGCAGAGCTCACTAGAAGAACATTAAGAGAATCATAGCCCTAAAAGGGAGTCTTCCCTCTGCTGTCAAAACCTGAAGGGGAGGGCAGGAAATGGGCAGAAGGATGAATCAGTGTTTATTCCTTTGGTGATTCTGAAGGCATAAACATCTCACTTAAAACCAAAAACTATTGAAAAGAATACCTGGTTGGGCTCATTCAGTAACCAGCCAAAGGTTTTGACCCCAAAGGCTGCTTCATGAGCAGACACATCAAGGCATGTAACAGGCTGGCCATAGACAGAATGGAGAATTTTCACAGGATCTTCTGCTTTCAGGAGGTAGACAATGTCTTCTGCAGCTGCCACTGCCACTGGGCTTCCTGTCACACTTGGTATGACGTGCAGGAAGTTGACCTGAGAAGAGCAGACATCTCTGTTACAGCCAATAAATTCTCTTTCTTTCTCTCTGCCATGCCCTAAACTCAGCAAAAACACTGCTGTGTGCTTCTCAGCCAGCTCCAGCTATCCCAGTTATTGACTCTTTACAAACAAGGACCAATTTTTTTGCCTGAGGTTTTGCAAGCTTAGCTCCCATGGTGAAATCCAGCTGAGAGTCTTTGGAATGAGCTCATGAGATGGAGGGAGCCTCTCCCTCCCTTCTACTCTGCCCTGGTGAGACCTCACCTGGCATACTGCATCCAGTTTTGGGCTCCCCAGGTCAAGAGGGACGGGGACGTGCTGGAGAGAGTCCAGTGGAGAGTGTGGTGGTTTTAGGCCATGTCTTTAAAATTTAGTTACAGATTTTGAGCAGAAAAGTAGGAGGAGGAGGTTCTTCCCCATGAGAGTGGTGAAGCCCTGGAATGGGCTGTCCAGGCAGGTGGTTGAGGCCCCATCCCTGGAGGTGTTTAAGCCCAGGCTGGATGAGGCTCTGGCCAGCCTGATCTAGTGTGGGGTGTCCCTGCCCATGGCAGGGGGTTGGAACTGGATGATCCTTGTGGTCCCTTCCAACCCTGACTGATACTATGATACTAAAAATATAAACAAATCACTACTGGGTGTGAAAAGGAAAACAAAAGATAACTCTAAACAAATTCATTGGATAAATACCTAGATGCTAGTAGCTTCCCTTGGTCCTTGGCCAGGGGGAGGGTCTTTGTGCTGTTGATTAATTGCTAATATCTGTAAATACTGTAAATCCTGTGTATTTTGTCCATGTGCATTGCATTCCATTGTAGAGTGTGAATACAGCTTCAGTTGCTTCTAACTGAATTAGTCTGGCAAAGTTCATGTTGGGGGAAACTCCAACCCACCACAGAGAGCTACCAGGATGGTGAAGGGACTGCCGCACTGCCCTCTGAGGAGAGGCTGAGAGCCCTGGGGGTGGTTAGTCTGGAGAGGAGAAGCCTGAGAGGGGATTTAACAGAAGTTTATAAATCTCTGAGGGCTGGGGGTCAGGAGGGAGGGGACAGGCTCTGCTCAGCTGCACCCTGGGATGGGACAAGGGGCAATAGATAGAAACTCCAGCCCAGGAGGTTCCACCTCAACATGAGGAGGAAGTTCTTCACTGTGAGCCCAGAAAGGTTGTGGAGTCTCCTCCTGTGGAGAGCTTCTGACCCCACCTGGCCACTGTGCTGCTGGGCAAGCTGCTGTGGGTGCCCTGCTTTAGCAGGGGGGTTGGACTGGACAATCTCCAGAGGTTCCTTCTAGCCTTCACCATGCTCCATACTCACCAGCTGTACAGTCAGCTTCCTGCAACAGGGCAGAAGCTACAAGACTCTTTATTGCTATGCATTTCCTTCCAAACACCACCAGTACCCTCAGACATAACACAACTTCAGCTTTTGATTCCTAATTAAGAGTCTCCAAACTTCAGTGACAGAAGGTGCAACCTGAAGGAGCTGCACCACCAGTTACAGCTTCACAAGTGCCACTATTAGCTCGTCTGCAACATCCTGCCTCAGAATTAATCAGAGAGTGCAGATCTGGAATGAGACCTTGGGGTTCAGCTCCAGCTCCATGTGAGAAAACTGCTTTTCAGAATGAGCCAACTTAGCTTAATGTTGACAAAGAAATAATTGCAAACAGCCAACCTCCTGCACCATATGGACTTCCATTCATTTTCACTTGTGGATTAAGCCAGCATTTCACCCTTGCTCTTCAGTGACAAAAAGCTCAGCCACTAACCTGCTCCAAGATCCCAGCCCCTAGCTGATGACGCTGTTACCTAGCTCAGGCAAGATCTTTGTAAGATCCTCTTAACTCTACCACAAATAAGTGGCAGACCAGGAGAGGAGCTCCTGGAATGAAGATGAGTAGCCTGGAGACTCACCAGTTTCTGGATTTCAAATGATCCTGCAGTTTGCCAGACCCCTTTGTCATAAGGGCTTTCAACTTGGACCTGGAAGCCAGATGCTGTGGCCACCGTGGCACCCTCTGAAGCCAGAGCGAGAGCCTGGACCCTCTGGTTGTGCTGGTAATGATGGATTGGCTCCCGTCCCAACAGCAGGCTCCAGACACTGATGGTTCCTGGGGACAGAAATCATCACTGTGTGTTAGCTGAGAACTGAACAAACCCCTGCAAGAGCATTTCAAGATGTCAGGTTAGAAGAATTCTAATGGGAAACAGTCTCCTGGGCTCCATCAAATGCAGTGAGAGCAGCAGGACAGGGAGGGGATCCTGCCCCTCTGGCTCTGCAGCACTGCATCCAGTTCTGGTGCCCCCAGCACAAGAAGGACGTGGAACTGATGGAGTGGGCCCAGAGGGAGACAAAAAGATGATCAGAGGGCTGGAGAACTTCCCCTATGGGGAAGCCCCCTATGGGGCTGTTCAGCCTGGAGAATACTCTGGGGAGACAGAGTAGTATTCCAGTACCTGAAGAGAGCTACAGGAGAGCTGAGGAGGGACTTGTGACAAGGGGAGGGAGTGACAGGATGAGGGGCAATGGATTGAAGCTTGAGGAGGGCAGACTTCAACTGCAGATAAGGAAAAAATTCTTTACAGTGAGGGTGGAGGAGACCTTGAGCAGCCTGGGCTAGTGGAAGATGTCCTTGCCCATGGCAGTGGGGCTGGAACTGGATGATCTCTGGGGTCCCTTCCAACCTAAACCATTCTGTGATTCTATGAATAAACAGAAAAGAGGCTGTAGGACAGGAGAGCAGAACTTCAGACACTTACAGCACCTACACAACAGAGAAAACTAGGAAACTGATCTAGTTGGAGGTGTGCCTGCTGACTGCGGGGCGGTTGGACAATGACCTTTGAGGGCCCCTCCCAATCCAGTGCAATCTGTGAACCTGTGAAACCTCCTCTGACCTTGGAGACTCTCTGCAATTCAGTCCTAATTTCTGACTTTCAGGTAACATTGGTGTCTACCTTGAGGAAGGCTGCTTAACTTCTCCTGGATTTCCATGTTTGCAGAAGATGAGACCCGAGCAGATACCTGAATTCATAGATTCATAGAATGGTTTGGGTTAGAAGGGACCTCAAAGATCATCTAATCTCAACCCCCTGCCATGGGCAGGGACACCTTCCATTAGCCCAGGTTGCTCTAGGCCTCATCCAATCTAGCCTTGAACACCTGCAGGGAGGGAGCATCCACAACCTCCCTGGGCAACCTGTTCTATTGTCTCATCACCCTCACTGGAAAGAATTTCTTCTTGATCCCCAGTCAAAATCTGCCCTCCCTCAGCTTCAATCCATTGCCCTGTCACAACAAGCCCTTGTGGAACAAATTCTTTTCCATCATATATTTGCCCTCAAATCCCATACAAAACAGTGAGGCAGACCCCACACTCAAATTTGAGTCACTCTGCTGCATACTGCAAGGCTTTCAAGGGAGGCATCTGAGGCGCTGTACAGGCAGCCATCAGAGCAGGACTTTTAATCCTGTTTCCTACAGTTTACAACCAGCAGCGAAGCTCTGGAAAAACCAGAAGAGTTCAAAAAGCTAAAGAAGAGAACCAGGAGTCTAAGTCAAAAGCCAAGCCATTTGCACTTGCATTTTTTGCTGGCACAGAGCAGTGATTCTCCATTTAAAGGCATGCTACGTGAAAGCAATCATCTGAACAAGAGCAATCAGGAGGGTATTGAAGAACAGAAGGGACAGAGGCAATTGGAGACTTCTGGGCCACCTTTGCACTGAATTAACAGAGAAGCAATCTTCAGCCCTGACAGACAGGGCTGGAGAAGCCTTCCTTCCACATGAGCATGGCCATTAATGATGAAATGATTAATGGTGGCTCTTCCTTCAGAAGGAGACATAAAAGCTCTGACAGACAGCTGTGGACGGGCACCAATGCCAGTCTGCAAACACTCCTCCCGTGTCCCAGAGGAGGTGAAGCAAGAGTGTGGTAATGAAACTGCACATAGTGAAATGGTATCTAAATGAGTTTAAATTGATTTATGTTTGCTTTTGTAAAGATTATTTGGTATCTGGAAAGTGCTGCCCATGTGAAATAATGCAGATAATCCTTAAGATCCCTGTCTAATGGCACTCCCACTGCATATTTATATTCCTCGCCCTGGGAACGAGGACCATAATGGGGACCATTTTTGTTTTATTAGGGATGCATATTTAAATTAATCTGCTATTTGCCTAAACAATTAGCTGCCTCTGGTTTGTTTACACAAAGCCAAAACTGCAATTAGGCTTCCATCAAAAAGATAAGGCCCAACTAAAACTGTCCCGATGGAGTCGTAAGGGCTTAGAGCAGAACTTCCCCAAATTACTTCTTAGCATAATGGTAATTATGTTAATTGCTTGAAAGGTAAATAACTGCTAAACTGGTTTTGAAAAACAGGATGCCAGCTTGCATCACACACACTTAGGCTTAAAACCAGTTAACAAATACAAATGGACAGCTCAGGCTACCGTTGCCTCCCCAGCCTGCTCAGCCCCACACAGAGCCTGGGCAGCAGCACTTGGGAGCCTTCACAGCGAGTCCTTGGCTCCAAACACACACAAAGGGAATGGGTGAAGTCCCATCTCCAGGACAGCTGGTTTAAACAAGGAAAGCAACCAACAGCCATGACAAAAGATGGAGTGACATTACATCATGGATGCTAGAACTGGACATTGTCACCAGGGGATGAGTATTGCTGCCAAGCTCCTCCTGCAGGCAGGGCTACCTTCCCTTTCTGTGTTTTTCAGAACATCTATCCCAACTGAAGAGCACTTGTGTGAAGGGGAGGAGGAAGCTGATGTGCTTTCAGTGAAGTCTGCTTCTCACAGAGATGTGTTAACAATTCTCCTGATTTTAACAGAGTGTATTCATAGGATCACAGAACTCTTTGGTTTGAAAAAGTCCCCTAAGATAACTGAGTCCCAACCCTCAACCCAGCCCCACCATGGCCATCAAACCATGTCCCCGAGTGCCATTGCCACAGCTTTCTTGAACACCTCCAGGGATGGGGACTCCACCACCTCCCTGGGCAGCCTCTGCCAATCCCTGACCACTCTTGCAGCAAAAACATTTTTCCTTATCTCCAACCTAGACCTCCCCTGGCACAATTCCAGGCCATTTCCTCTCCTCCTATCACCTGATCCAAGGGAGAAGAGACCAACTCCCACCTCACTCCAACCTCCTTTCAGGGAGTTGTAGAGAGCAATGAGGTCTCCCCTCAGCCTCCTCTTCTCCAGACAAAATCACCCCAGTTCCCTCAGCTGCTCCTTACCAGCTCTGTTCTCCAGATCCTTACCCAGCTTTGTTGCCCTTCCCCGCACACACAATCCAGCACCTCAGTGCCCTTCTTGAAGTGAGTGGCCCAAAACTGTACCCAGTGTTCAAGCTGTGGCCTCACCAGTGCCCAGTACAGGCAATCACTTCCCTACTCCTGCTGGCCACTCTATTGCTGATCTTGTTGCCCTTCTTGGCCACTTGGGCACACTGTATTCATTTATCAAAGTACTGCAAAAAATATTCAAGTCCCAGAACCCTGCTCTGACCACACAAGCAATTGTTCAGATCTCTGCTCTCTAATGCTGGGCAACAAAGCTCCAGTTCTTGTTCCTGCATCTGGAACATCACAGAAAGAGGAGGCAGTAAATATGGCTCATAGAAGAGTGGAATCAGTTTGAGTCTGGTGATTTGTTATTTGTTTTTAACAGATGTTCAACAGCAAAATGTGTCCAAAATAACTGGGGAAAAAAAATTATCAGGCAAGCATAGCACTTGCAACACCTGATGCACAACATGGTGTGAACACATCCCTGGTAACATTAAACATCCCTGGTAAGTGACTTGTAAGGGCACAAGTTAACATCTGTTTAATGAAGGAGTGTGATATAAGGAGATAAAAACAACATCCAAAGGAGGAAAAAAGGAGATCCAAAGGAATGCAAAGAGCAAGAGAAACACCATTTTCTCTCAGGATGAACAAACAGCTGCTTGCAGAGGGATTGTTTGTCTCTTTTGCTTCTCCCTTCCTCCCAAAGAGTGCCCAATTCTGTCTGTACATCAAACACTCCACTGCATTTATCAAGAGGTAAAGCTACTACTAGGTCTTAAAGTGCTACTTAAAACACACTGTGTTCTCTGTTTCCCTGCAGAAACAGCACAATGCCTTTATTAGCATGCAAGCCTTTGCCACAGTCAATCACGTTTGTGTAAGAGGATGAAGCAGCAAGCCACCATGACAGTTCAAGTAATTAGAATGGCACCATAAAAAACCATTGGGTGTAAGATTTACCAGTGCAGATGAGATCACTGCTTTATGCAGTCGATCTGCCTGCCTCCAGCAGTGCCCAGGGCTTCATCTCCAAAGCAGTATCTTTGCTAAGGTAAAGGTAAGGGTGCAAGCCTCCAGTGTCTTGGCTGGGTAGGGGTTCTTGGGGTGTGCTTTTTTGGTTTGTTTCTTTTTGAATACTGTGATCTTGTAAATGCTGGAAAGCCATCACATCAGAATTAGCAGCAGTATCTCCACAGCAGGCTACAATCTTGCACCACAGCTGTGAGCATTCCAGTTGAATTCTAGCTCCTCAAAGCCATTCAGACTCCAGAGCTTTGCTTCTACTTCATCTTGGCTCAAGGAAATGAGTTCAGTGCAAGGAGCTGATGAAGCTGGTACAATTGCTGACACTTGGCATTACACTCACTGTGCCAGTCTTGCTGTTTAGCACTTCAGCTCAGATTGCACAAAGAACTCAGCTTTGCAACTTCCAACCCAACAGGTCTGCAACTTTCAGCCCAACAGGTTTGTAAACTTCCAACCCAACATATGGTGAAGGGTCTGGAGAAGAGGGCTGGTGAGGAGCAGCTGAGGGAACTGGGGTGGTTTAGTCTGGAGAAGAGGAGGCTGAGGGGAGACCTCATTGCTCTCTATAACACCCTGAAAGGAGGTTGGAGTGAGGTGGAAGTTGGTCTCTTCTCCCTAGGATCAGGTGATAGAAGGAGAAGAAATGGCCTGGAGTTGTGCCAGGGGAGGTCTAGGTTGGAGATGAGGAAAAATGTCTTTGCTGCAAGAGTGGTCAGGGATTGGCAGAGGCTGCCCAGGGAGGTGGTGGAAGCCCCTTCCCTGGATGTGTTCAAGAAAGCTGTGGCCATGGCATCCTGGGACACGGTTTAACGGCCACGGTGGTGCTAGCTTGACGATCACCAAAAGAGTTCTGTGATTCTGTATCATTGGAAAGTGGCCTGAGGAAAAGTCCATTCATTGTAAGCCACTCCAGACTGGGAGGTATTTGGGTAACATTGACCTCTGGGTCTCTTGAGCCTTACACAGAGCACTGATGATGATGCCTGCACTCCAGTTTCAGTGAGCATCACACCTCTGCAGCAGAGAATGGCTGGAAGCTGTCAGTCCCTGTCACTAGTCCATTCCTCTTTGCAGCCGGAAGCACAAAAGACATCCTGCAAAAGCAGCTGGTTTTACATCTGTTTGCACATCACTTTCTCTCTGGTGTAAAAGGCAACACTTCTGCCACAAAAAAAAGACCTCTTTGCCTATAAAGTGCTGGAATGCTGTAACAGGGAAAGGCCAAAACAGAAGTAAAAAATGCTCACTCACACCTGTAAATATTACAGTAGCTGTGTCTGGTGATCTAGCACCTCACAGCTCCTCTACGAGCTAGCCACGGCAGAGGCCAGCTGCACACTCATGCTACTGCCAGCTGCAAGCTTCTCTGGGCTCAGGGGAGGGAGGGCTGTACTGTGAAGATCCTACCCTCACAACCCATTGCTTCAGCTCCTCCACGGTAAGACAAGGTGACCAGCAGCTGCAGTGAGCCTCAGGAAAGATGTGAAACAATCTCCATGTGCACTAGCTGCAAAAAACCCAACGACAGGACTTTGTGCAGGCCTGAGCAGGGAGTCTGGACACGCTCATGGTTCCCATGCTCATTTGCTTCAGCTTCTAAACACAACTGCATGGGAAGGTCAGAAGCTGCTTAATTCACATCACCTACATGATGGTTTTCCTGTTTCAGAGTTGCAGTTTTGCCACTTCTCTCTCAATTTAAACAAAACACTTCTCTGTCACCTTCTGAAAGCACTTACTCATGGATTCACAGAATGGTTTGGGTGAGAAAAGACAAGATCATCTACTTCCAAACCCCTGCCATGGGCAGGGACACCTTCCACTATCCCAGGTTGCTCAAGGCCTCATCCAGCCTGGCCTTGAACACCTCCAGGGAGGGAGCATCCACAGCCTCCCAGGCCAACCTGTTCCAGCGCCTCCCCACCCTCACTGTCAAGAATTTCTCTTAATCTCCAGTCTCAATCTGCCTTCCCCAAGCTTCAATCCATTCCCTCTTTTCTTCCATGTATTTTTTTAACTCCAAGCTGGGGTCACTGCTTTGTCAAGACTTTCAGATCACATCAAACTTCTAAGTAGTACAAACGGCAGCTGCAAAACACAGGGTGAAAATGAACACCAGCCTGAACTCTCAAAACTTCTTATCTCAAATTTGGAGTTTCTCCCCAGAACATTTCTAGGTGGAGGGAACACCACTACCCAGAAAGCTGAACCTCACCTGGTGCTTGGGGTTTATGAGCTGAAACATGACATTTTCTCTTCACTGCAGTGCTGTTCCTCAGCTTTCAGCCAGTGCAGCAAACTACTCACCATACTGAACAGCGAGAGATCAGACCTCAGCCAGAAGAGCTGTGCCTCTACACCACCAATACCACATCAGCTTCACCAAGAACTGATCTCTACCACTCCCCTTAAGACAGATGACCAAATGACACCCTGTCTGGACAGTCCCTCAGAGAAGGCACACAGCAGAAAGTGTGTATTTTGTCCCTGATTTAGGGACTCTGGAGGCAGTGTTCTCTGATGTTCTCCGACCGGGACATGCAGTCACACACCACTGACCCAAACCAAGGATGTTGCACCCACAGCCACCTGTGTGGATCTGACGGGAATAAATCCACCACCATCTGCCACGTGCAGTTGCCTTCTGAAACTTTTTCCTTCGCTGCAGCCAGCCCATTTCCCAGCTTTTGCCACCTTACAGCATGTCCTGGCACAAAGGGGAAGGCACCCAACTCACAACTCCATTTCTGTCTTTGCAAAGAGGGCACAGAAGGGACAATGCCCACAAGCAGCTTTAAGGGCATCAGAATGGACAAGACAGCAGATTTCCAGTCCCAGAAAGCAGTGCTGCCAAAATTCCCTTCCTGGAGCCTGCCAACAAGCAAGAGCACTTCTGCTCCCTGCAGAAACCACCTACCTTCGCTCCGTGTTGCTACTCTGCAACTCGGGAAGCGCCACTGACTCCTCCCGATGGGTCTCAAAGCATTACTGTGCAGTGCAGAAGCACAGCACCTCCTCCCCATGCCTACTGCAGTAGGAAGCATGGCATTTAGAAAAAAAAGGAAAAAGAAAAGGCTGCTCTCTCATTGGAGCACATTGTTTGCAAGTCAAACTACGAGACTCTGGAGGGCTGGGGGAGAGTGATGGTTAAAGTAGACCGCTGCTTCCCAAAAGCTGTGGCTCGTAGCCAAAGCCAGGCAAGCATGGAGCAGATGGAGTCCTGGCAAGGCCTCTCCTGTCCCTGCATTAGCAGCATCTGCTCATTACCCAGAACCCTCGCCTGCTTTATCTAATGCTCCAGGAAAAGCATTTTGATTTGATTCATTTCAGTTCGGTAACGTGCAACACAATTAGTGGTAAAATCAAACTGGAAGGCTGCCAGTGCTGACAATAGGAAACAAGGCAGAAGAAATATGAGGCCAGTGGGTTGGAATTCAAAAATCACAACTGTGGCTCGAGTTGCCAAGTCCTGTTGCCCCAGGTGTACATCCAGTGCCCCCACTGAGCACTGGCATGGGCAGAGGGAGCTTCGTTTTCTCCTCACGCCTCTCCCTCTCTCGTTTACCTCTCCTTGCAGCTCGTCTCCCAGAGGCTGGCGCCGTCGGCAACATTCACCAGCAGTCACAATTCAATTTCTCCTTTAGTGCCGTGGTGGAGTTACAATTCACTCTGGATGCAGGCATCCCAGCTCAGACAAATCTTTCTCCTCGCTATATTTCATCTGCCTCGGGAAGCGTTTGCAGGCAGCGCTGCGAGGCAGGCGCGGCGCGAGCAGAATCTGCCCGAGAGCTCTTCCCTCTGATCGGGTGCCAAGGACATCGCTGCGTGAGCTCTGTTGAACTGGGAGAAGCTGATGTTATCTGAACCAGTCTGCTAGCCAGGGATTCGACAGAGAAGTCTAGACTCTTTGCCTGACAGCACCACCTCCAACACTAGCAGATGGTTTCTCTGTGTTAGTCAAACTTACAAACAAAGAGAAAAAGGGAGCTGGAAAAGTACAACAAAGAACAATCAAACACATTCTCTTCAAAGTCATCCTCTCCCTCCCTGAGCTGAAAACCATTCTCTCCACCAAACCGTAAATAGATGCTTTCAGATTCCAGTTAGCAAACACTTCTAAAAATCCCTCTTTGCCATTCCCTGTTCACACAGAAACTAATCTGTTCTGACCAGGCTCCTCAAACCAGAGTCCCCGCCACATCACAGAGCCCATCACGATTCCTACCCAGAACGACAAAACACACCGAGCTTTATGCAAAGCACCTCAGTCAGAGCACACCCACGACTGACAACAAGGAGTATGACAGAACAAACCCCTAGACTAATGATTAGATTAGTCAGTGGGAGACTAGAAAACAAACAAAAGACCCTCTGCTTCTCATTCTTTGGCACACTGGACAGACAGCCAACGCTTCAGACTATCTCTGTGATAGAATTTCCTATGACAGCAGTAAATAAATAATATTCATGAGCATTCTGCAAGACCAGACTTGCTGCTGTCACAAAATGTTGCCTGTCAACAATTTTTAGCCACAGAAAAGCACTCTGGTCTGATCCAGGCCAAAACCCAAACAACGAAGGATGCCAATCATCTCTGAACACTTGTTTTCACACAGAAAGCATTTCATTTCCTTCTAAACTAAACCCATCCTGGGGGTTGTTTTCATGGGTAGAAAGACCAAGCTCAAAATCAGTATGTGAGCAAACCTCCCTAACTTTCAAGCATTCCTAATTCATACGTGAGCAGAGGGTTTGAGGTGTCAAAGCAAACACTTCAAAGATGACCGGAGCCAAGCTCTGCCTCAGCAACTCAGCCTAGGGTCCCAACTGGCCAGCACTGCCCTGCCCTGGCTTTTTAATTGCTGTTCCCATGCCCAGTAAACCTAGGGGGTGATCTCTGGCTCTTGTTGCCCCTTGTATAAATATCTAAGTACACATAAAACACCTAACTGTGGTTCAGCCTGCAGAAGAGAAGGCTCTGGGGAGACTTTACAGCAGCCTTCCAGTACCTGAAAGGGGCTACAGCACAGCTGGGGAGGGACTTTTTATAAGAGCTTGTAGTGATAGGATAAGGGGCAATAGATTGAAAGTAGAGCAGGGTAGATTTAGATTGGACATTAAGACAAATTCTTTAATATTAGGGTGGTGAGACACTGGAATGGGCTGGCCAGAGCAGTTCTGGATGCCTCATTCCTGGTTTAAGACCAGGTTGGTTGAGGCTTTGAGCAACCTGGTCTAATGGAGCTGTCCCTGCCCATGGCAGGGGGGATGGAACTAGATATCTTTAAGGTCCCTTCCAACTCAAGCCCATGGCAAGGGGTTGGAACTAGATGATCTTTAAGGTCCCTTCCAACTCAAGCCCATGGCAAGGGGGTTGGAACTAGATGATCTTTAAGGTCCCTTCCAATTCAAGCCCATGGCAGGGGTTGGAACTAGATGATCTTTAAGGTCCCTTCCAACTCAAGCCATTCTGTGATTCCATGATATGTTTCAAACACCTAGGTATATTTAGGACAACCAGCAACCTGGTCTAGCAGCAGGTGTCTCTGCCCATGTCAGGAGGTTAGGACTAGGTGATCCTGAAGCTCCCTTCCAACCCAACCCATTCTCTGCCTCTGGGCTAATGCACACAACCAGGATTTTCTTAGGGCTTCACTCAGTATTAGCTCCCAGTTTTGATTTCTCCGTATCAAAGACCATAACCACCCACCACTGCAAACCAGGGCTTCAGTTAAGGAAATGTGCATCCAGCCACTGTGCCAAAAGCAAGAGAGGAGGCAGATTAATTAGCCATGCAAGTTTACCACTATTCCCATAACAAAGCCTCACAGCACCCCGAGGGAGTTTTGGCCAGAGGAGAAGGCTGCTGGAAGAATATTTAGTATTTTTATAGCAAAACAAGTTATTTGCTTAAGATAGTTTGGCTGGACTACAGCCTGGCACTCAAGCTTTGTGCAGCAGCTCCAGTAGGAATTAAACAGCAGTTTTTAATGGGTGCTATGTTCCAATGCCTCCTAATGCATTTAGGGGTAGTGGCCAACTTCCTCACATAAAAGCAAGTGTGTGCGTGTGTGTACACAGAGGATTAGAGGCACACAAAAAGCTGAGCACAGCTGCTTCGGGTTTGTAAAGCCTTTGCTTGTTTTGTTTTGTTGGGCTGTGGTTTTTTTCCCCCCTCTCTGTTTGTGAAACAGGGAGGAGAGTTGTGCTTCCTTACCGTCCTCGTAAGCTGCTACAGCCAGGGAGCTGTTTATCCTCACAAAGGAGACATGTGGCTGAGGTCCAGCATCACCAGGACCATGCACTGCTTCCAGGATGGGGGCTGTGTAGTCCCAGGTGCGAGTGTCCCACAACCTCACTTCTCCTGATGTGTATCTGGAAAAGAATCACAGAATTGTTTTGGTTGGAAAAGCCCTCAAAGAGCAGCACTGAGTCCAACCCTCAACCCAACACCACCATGGCTGTCAAACCTTGCCCCAAAGTGCTATGGCTACAGGTTTCTTGAGCACCTCCAAGGACGCAGACTCCACCACCTCCCTGGGCAGCCTCTTCCAGTCCCTGACCACTCTTGCAGCAAAGACATTTTTCCTCATCTCCAACCTGGACCTCCCCTGGTGCAGTTTCAGGCCATTTCCTCTCCTCCTATCACCTGATCCTAGGGAGAAGAGACCAACTCCCACCTCCTTTCAGGGAGTTGCCGAGAGCAACAAGGTCTCTCCTCAGCCTCCTCTTCTCCAGACTAAACCACCCCAGTTCCCTCAGCTGCTCCTCACCAGCCCTGCTCTCCAGACCCTTCACCAGCTTTGTCGCCCTTCTCTGGGCACAATCCAGCACCTCAATGCCTTTATTTTCATCCCAAAACATCTGAACAGAGGTAGCTGAAGGGTAATTGAGGGAGCTACAAAAACGTCCTTCAAACCCAACAGCACTTACAGCCCCTAGGCTGATTCTCCTCTTCTTTCCACTCTGTGTATAAACCCAGCAACTCTGCACATTCTGTTCCCATTCACTGAATGGGAATAAAGTCATCAAGTCTACCATGACAGGCAGGTAAATGGAAGCTGCAACAACAACACACCTGAGCTACCACAGCTAACCAACTATCAAGGGTAGCTTTAAAAATACAATGCAAGCAGTGCTGGACTTAAGGAGAAAAGGGGTGAGTGTGGTTGTCCCAAGGCAAGGCTCTTTCACCCCAGCACTTCTGTAGGTACCAAGCACTCAGCAGCCCCCATCCAATCTACTGCTCTTGCTAAAAAGTCTTAAAGCCTCATCAATGGATCAGATTGGTTAAAATTTCTAAAGCCTCACTGATTCATGAATACATTAAGACTCATCTTTAGAATTAGAATTTAGCATTAGAGAGGTGGGGCTGTTCAGCCTGGAGAAGAGAAGGCTCCAGGGAAACCTTAGAGCAGCCTTGCAGCACCTGAAAGGTTCCTACAAGAAAGCCAGGAAGGGCTTTTTTACAAGGACTTATAGTGATAGAATGAGTGGCAGTGGATTGAAGCTTGAGGAGGGCAGATGGAGACTGGAGATCAGGAAGAAATTCTTTATAGTGAGGGTGGTGAGACACTGGAACAGGTTGCCCAGGGAGGTTGTGGCTGCCCCCTCCCTGCAGGTGTTCAAGGCCAGGTTGAATGAGGCCTTGAGCAACCTGAGCTAGTGGGAGGTGTCCCTGCCCATGGCAGGGAGTTTGGAACTGGATGATGTTTGAGGTCCCTTCCAACCCAAACCATTCTATGAGTTTAGGAATGTGTCACATGAGGCTGAGAGAACTGGGGCCGTTCAGCTTGGAGAAGGCTGAGGGGAGGGAGAGAATCCTATTAATGCTTACAAATATCTAAGGTGTGGGGCTCATGAAGATGGGGGCAGACTCTTCTCAGTGGTCCCCAGTGACAGAACAAGAGGTAATGTGCATAAACTTGACCATAGGGAAGTTCCATCTAAACACAAGAAGAAACTTCTTTACTCGCAGAGTGCTGGAACCATGGAGCAGGCTGCCCAGAGAGGCTATCAAGGCCTGCCCTGGACATGATTCTGTGTGACCTGCCCTAGGTGAGCCTGTTCTGGCAGGGGGGTTGGACTCCATGATCTTCAGAGGTCCCTTCCAACCCCTACCATTCTATGTTTCCATGAGTACCACATGGTGGGGTTACAGGTAGTCTGGAGCAGGTAACTCCTAGCAGCTCTGGGTGAGAAGCTAAAGTGCCTGAGGAGATGCTGAAATCCCTCAAGCAGAAAGAGATGCACAGCAATTCTCTGCCCTGAAGAGGAAAGGAAGGAGAGCTGTGTCACCTTGTTACCTGGCTTCTACTTCACTGCTTTACAGGGCAAGGCAGAAGATGAGGCAAGTGGATGGGCAGCACTTCTGCCTTCTCCTCCTCCTGCAAACGCTGCCCCAAGTCCCCTGTGAATCCCACTTTCATTCCCAACTGACAGCAGCAGTGTTTGGAAGCACAGCATCTCCTCCTAGTGCACACACACACACACACACTCACTCTCCCAGAGCCCAGTTGAGAAAGGCTCTGTGGAGAGGACAGAAAAACTGCAGCAGCAACATGGGGCTGCCTCACTCCCCAGAAGCACTGCTGCTGGTTTTCCTCCAGAGCTTGCAACTGAAACGATCCAGGGCTGGAGACACACCACACCCATGAGAAAAATAAAATACCATGGATCATCAGCCTGGAATTAAAGATCCAACATCACAGCACTACAAGAAGTGCTTAAATTCATTCTATCTTGGAATTCAAACATGACAAAATGTACAGACTCACAGGACAGACTCAAACCAAAGTGGATTAGGAGGGGCCTATGAAGATCACCTGATCCCCTTGCTGCTGTGCCAGGGACACCTTCCACTTTGCTCATGTTCTTCTGAAGGTGTCAGTGTGTACACAAGAGAAGTGTCAGCAGGAAAGAGGAGACCTGTATTTTTCTGCCCTTGTGGCCAAAAAGGCCAAAGGCATCCTGAGGTACATAAGAAAAGTGTGGCCAGCAGGTCTAGGGAGGTTCTCCTCCCCCTCTACTCTGCCCTGCTGAGAACACACCTGGAATACTGTGTCCAGTTTGGGGCTCCCCAGTTTAAGAGAGACAGGGAACTGCTGGAGAGAGCCCAAGGGAAGCTACAAGAATGATGAAGGGGCTTGAACATCTCTGCTATGAAGAAAGACTGAGACACCTGGGGCTGTTTGGTCTGGAGAGAAGAAGGCTCAGAGGGGACCTTATCAATGTCTGTATCTGAGGGGTGGGGGTCCAGATGAAGGTGCCAGGCTCTTCTTGGTGGTGTCCAGTGACAGGATGAGGAACAACAGGGATAAGCTGGAACCCAGGAAGTTCCACTTCAACCTGAGGAGAAACTTCTTTGGGGTGAGGGTTCTGGAGCCCTGGAGCAAGCTGTCCAGAGAGGTTGTGGAGTCTCTTTCTATGGAGAGATTCCCAACCCTTCTGGATGTGTTCCTGTATGAGCAGCCCTAGGTGATCCTGCTTTGGTAGTGGCACTGGACTCAATCTCTGGGGCATCCTTTCCAACCCCTACCACTCTGTCACTCTATCTGTACTTCTCCCTGCCAAGCCAGCTCTATTGTTCAGGACAGAGAAGAATACCTCTGGCAAAAGGAGTCTGCAAATTCAGCTTAAGTTTTACAGATAAGCCTAAAAACCCCAACCTTGCTGAAATGGAGCAACAATGGGTGGAATGCAGATGGCACAGGGAAGCTGCAAACCATTACCTCCATATGGTGTCTACAAACATCCCATAATAAAAATATCTCCTCACTAATCAAAAGCATTTCAACTGCTTTTTACTGGCAGTAATGTCACAATGAGCTGAACCATTTCCTTGTGCCCTCTCACGTGAGTGAAGGCAGAAGAGTGAAGGAGAAGGAGCCGGGGATGAAAAGCTGCTGCTGTCCCACGATGGCTGGGAAGCAGGTGGTGGAGTGCAGAGCACATGTGGGAGGAAGCAGAGATGGAAGCTGGGCACTGCTCTAATGAAGTGGTGCTGAAGAGGCAGACGATTTCATGAGGAGAAAAACATCAGGAAAGTGGTCAAAACACGGAGTCTCATCTGAAAAAGCTCTACTGGGCTGGATAGCAACAGCCAGAACAAATTTGGGGAAGAGGAGGAGGGGAGGCTGATCTCTCTCCAGAGCCCCAGATGTCTTTATCGTTGCCTAATGACAATTATACTCAACCAATTAAGACACTGCTATCACAGAGGCATTGTTAGTAAGCCTTTGGCCCCGAGTGTTGATGGCTGTCTAATTAGTGTTTGTGCAAAGTACAACTGCAACTAATACATAAACTGACAAATACACAAAAGAGAAACTGTGAACAGGAACATTTCCCAAACAGTCAAGACTCCACTCATTCAGTCCATGGCAGCAGCAAAGACAAAGTGCTTTCCTTCATGGCTTGCTCACTGCTGGCACCGCAGAGCTGCACTTCAAACGAGCAGGTCTCAGCTAGGCTGCTGCTGGGTTTCTGTTCAAACAGGATGCTGCTGTCAGTCCATTTTGTCAGCTGCCTCGGGCACACCACTCCAGGGCAAGTCTTAGGACACTCATCACAACACAGTCCCAAAGAGGTTTTGAGAAGGCAATTTGGGAAGACTTTTTCCATTATTTTTCTCCAAAGAATTCAGAGCAAGAAAACAGGAGAAAAAAAAAAAAAGAAGGAAGCAAACCCTTTGTTTCACAGGCAGGTTTGGTTTCCAGAAGGCAAAGTCTGTTCAGTTTCCAGATACCTGTGGTGATCAACAAAACAACAACAACAACAAAAAACAACCCAACAACTTTGTTTCAGGCAGCCAGTGACCATCTGTTAATACTCAGAAGATCTGATGATGAGGTCCCTGCAATGTCAATGCATTTTACTGAACTCAGGAGGAATTTTGCTCCAGTAACAATCTTTAGCTCTAGCTCTGTTTAAACTGATGCCTGTTGATAAGCAAGAAAAATAATGAGTCCTTTGCATTGTCTTGCTGCAACAAGCACCTCACACCTTTGATCTTTATTCCACCAAAAGCATCTAACCAGTCCTCCATGTGCTTAATTAAGGGACCTAGGCAGTGACCTCCCCAGTAGGCTTAAGAATAAGACCCAATTAAAGATGCAAAGCCAAGACCAAACCCTTTGTAAGTTGGTTCAAATTGCTCCTAAGCTTCATCTTCTCTGTAAGGCTCAAGTTAAGACAGTGGTAATTCAGAATGTTCCAGCTCAAAAACCTCTTCCTCAAAACCACTGCAAAAAGGTAACTCAAATCACAGCACACAACACTGAAATGAAATGGATTCTGCCCCTTGCTCTATACTCAACATTAAGAATCACAGAATGGTTTGGGGTGGAAGGGACCTTAAACACCATCCAGTTCCAATCCCCCTGCCATGGGCAGGGACACCTCCCACCAGCCCAGGTTGCTCAAGGCCTCATCCAGCCTGGCCTTGAACACCTGCAGGGAGGAAGCATCTGCAATCTCCCTGGGCAACCTGTGCCAGTGTCTCACCAGCCTCACTGGAAAGAATTTCTTCCTAATCTTCAGTCTCCATCTGCCCTCCTCAAGCTTCAATCCATTGCCCCTCGTCCTGTCACTCCCAACCCTTGTCAAAAGTCCCTCCCCAGCTCTCCTGTAGCCCCCTTCAGGTCCTGGAAGGCCGCTCTAAGGTCTCCCTGGAGCTTTCTTTCTCCAGGCAGAACAGCCACAACTCTCAGCCTGTCCCCACAGGGGAGGTTCTGCAGCCTTCTGATCATCTTTGCAGCCTCCTCTGGACCCTCTCCAGCAGTTCCAGGTCCTTCTTGTGCTGGGGGCACCGGAACTGAACACAGTGCTGCAGGTGGGGTCTAACCAGAGCAGAAGGGCAGAATGCCCTCCCTGTCAGAGACCACTGCTGGCTCCTGGGGAGTTTCTCATCAACTGACACCCCCAAGTCCCTCTCCTCTAAGCTGCTCTTGAGGCACTCCTCACCTAGCCTGGATTTGTGCTTGGGATGGCCCTTACCTAGGTGGAGGACCTTGCAAATTGGCCTTGCTGAACTTCATGAGGTTGGCTTAGACCCACCTCTCAAGCCTGTCCCAGTCCCTCTGGATGCCCTCCCTTCCCTCCAGCACGTCAACCACACCGCACAGCTTGGTGCCATCCCCACAGGTCTTCCCTGAGGTGAGGGATAACAATGGAATGCTTAGATATTGCCACCAGAGTGTACACACCTCACAGAGCAAGGCTGGATGAGAGAGGCAGAAGTTCCTAGGCCTTCCTGTGTCCTCATTTGCAATTAGAGACATTGCTTTTGCCACTGCATCTGTAACCAACAGGTAGCTTGGCTGAGGGATTTCTTAAGGGAAGAACTGAGGGAAAACAGGCTAGTAGCAATGACAGAATAAAGAAGTACTTTATAGGGCAGGAAGGAATATAAATAGAACACAATGACAAACAAATGCAATAGAAATGGAACAGAGAAGAGAACATTTTCTGCTGTTACATAGCATGGCAGAACATACACCATAAACACAAGAAAAACCAGATGGGGGCAAACCAAAGCCAGCATCTGACACAGCCCCAGTGCTGGGAGAAGAATGTGAAGTAGAGAAGTCCCTGATTCCATCCAAACAGCATTTTGGGTTGCTTGAAACATGAGTGCAGCTATCAAAAAAGGTGACTAATTTGTACCCACACTGATCTGGAAGCACTTTGAGGTTTAAGATGCAGGAAGCACACTCTAAGCATCCTTAGGATCAGCTCCCAAACTCTTCTGCTGGGGACTTCACTTTCCAATTCAACAACCCACGTCCATCTGTGGGCCACTCACAGAAGATGAGCTTTGGAGAGCTTACACCCTCACTTTTAAGGCCTCACTTAGGGAATCACAGGTCTAGGAAGGGGGTTAAGCTGCTGGAGACAGCACACAGCTCTTCTGCAGCTTCTCACTGTTATCTGTAACACCCTAAGTCCTTCTGCGTGCCTCACTTGCTTAATAATTTGAAGTGCATGCAAATGTCCTACCAAGGGAACAGAAACAAGCCAAAGGGTTATATGGTAGGCAAAACATTTTAATGAACACTCAGGAAAGCAGAAGCTACAAGATGCCAAACTGTCTCTGCTAGTTTCCTTTTTTGGGGGCCAAGAATCCCCCATCCCTTACATCAAGGTTCCCGCGGCTTGCAGCAGCCCAGGCCCATTAATTAAACCAGCTGCTCTGACCAAGGAACTGTACCACTGTGGGTACTGCCTGAGGCTGCTGGAATGGCAGGAGACAAGAAAAATCACCTCTTTCAAAAGAATTCCAGAGGAATTCTGATGCAGTCTGGGGAGAACCTGGTCCATCAGCCCTATTATTGCACAAAGGACAAATAAATAATGCAACAAATCAAACAGGAGCTTACAGTTTCAGACACAGGCAAGAAAACACCATTTGAAGAGGATGTAAATGGATATGTGTACATGCTGGGAGGAGCACAAACTGCAACACACTGCAAACAGCAGAGAGGAAAAGTATCACTTGCACTCTAGGCACTGATGGCAACAGCCCAGAGGCCGAGAGGTTGTGAAAAAGGTACAAAATAAATGTCTGAGAAGTTTCCTAGAACAGGAGATGGGTTTGTCTGGCCACATGAGAAAACCAGGCTTCACAAGCTCAAAAAGTGATGACTGTGGCTTTTCAACACACAACATAGCCTGGGTGAAGAGTGGCTGGAGAGCAGTCTGGAGGAGAAGGACTTGGGGCTGTCAATTGGTGGCACACTCCCCAGGAGCCAGCAATGGTCCCTGGCAGCCCAGCAGGCAGCTGTGTGCTGAGCTGCAGCCAGAGCAGGGAGAGCAGCAGCACAGGGAGGGGCTCCTGCCCCTCTGCTCTGACCCCACCTGCAGCACTGTTGCACAACAGTTCTGGTGCCCCCAGCACAAGAAGGACCTGGAACTGCTGGAGAGGGTCCACAGGAGGTCATAAAAACGATCAGAGGGCTGGAGAACCTCCCCTATGGGGACAGGCTGAGAGACTTGAGACTGTTCAGCCTGGAGAAGAAAAGGCTTCCTAAGCTGAAGGGGGCTACAGGAGAGCTGGGGAGGGACTTTCTACAAAAGCTTGTAGTGATAGGACAAGAGGCAATGGACTGAAGCTTAAGGAGGGCAGATTTAGACTGGAGATTAGGAAGAAATTCTTTATAGTGAGGGTGGTGAGACACTGGCACAGGTTGCCCGGGAGGCTGTGGCTGCCCCCTCCCTGCAGCTGTTCAAGGCCAGGCTGGATGAGGCCTTGAGCAACCTGGGCTGGAGGGAGGTGTCCCTGTCCATGGCATGGGGGTTGGAACTGGATGGCGTTTAAGGTCCCTTCCAACCCAAACCATTCTATGGGTCTATGCACACAGCTGTGCCACAACTATGCACCCAGCAAACCCTAGGGGTAAGCCAATACAGCTTAACAGGCAGGCAGGCTGGAAAAGCATCCTTCACAAAGAGGCAGTATCAAGCTTCTACTATTGGTTTCACCTGCAAGGCTCATTTTCACACAATGACAGCCAAGCCACTGGGCTGGTCACTTTAGCTTGCTCCCATAGTTTGTCACTCAACCCCTCTGACCTCATGATGTCATTCTGTTTTCAACCTTCCTAAAGGTGACTCACTTCAAAAAGGAAAACAACAAAAAAGATGCCTGACACTTATTACCTCTTAACAATGCTGAGAATGAGTGAGGAGAACACAGAAGGTTGGGGGAAGGTTGAAGGGACAAGGCAAGCATTCCTACCTCCTGCCTTACAGCTCTGCTTTCCATCCAGGCTTGCCAGTGCTGGGAGGGGAGGGAGAAACCTATCAAAGTTGTGCCATTATAGAAGTGAAATTTAAGCAATTAAGTAAGGCAGGGGGGTTGTTCAGGCTGTTTCAGACTTCAGTTTGTTAACTTTTGTTCATTTTCAGTACTAATTAATATTTTGGTCTCCTCAGGTCTGCACACTGAATTAAGATGCAAGAGCTAATAATAAATACCTTGAGAATAGCCCAGGAGCCCCATAGCAAAGAAACCAAATTAGCTGAGAGCTGCCACGAAGTTTCTCAGAGTGCAGCAGAGCGTTTTCAAGCCTTTCGGGCTAGTTTCACACATCATTATAAAGCTCAAAGAGCGGCAAGCCCGCACGCTTACCGAAGGAAAAAAGTCATTTGCAGGTCACCTTTGAGCAAGAGGAGAGCCGAGTGGGAGGTGACGGTAGAGAACAAAGAAAGCTGCCATCTAGTAGCAGCTCCTCAGATATGTGTGGGTGGCGCTCAGCAGCTTCAACTGAAAGGGCCAAAGTGTCTGCAAGGGGCACTGCTGAAGCTGCGATTCCCGGGAAGACTCCTTCAGGAGGAGCACAGCTGCATGAACATTGCTGCGGTGCATTCAGTTCCTCGGCAAGAGAGAAGCTGAACAACACCAGTGCCTCCACACCAGAGGATTCCCCTCATCACACAGGACAGTCACAAAGTTTTTTTCCTTCCCAGGGCCTGTTCTGAGGATCACTTGGAGAAACACCAGCTGTGCTCCACTCCCAAAGGGGAGGAAGTTTGCACCTGGTGATGTACTGAAAGCACTGGCAGCACATTCACAGCTTGCAGCAGGTTGGAAGGGACCCTCAAAAGTCATCTTGTCCAACCCCTGCAGGCAGCAGGGACACCTCCAGCTAGAGCAGGCTGCACAGGGACACAGCAAGGCTGAGCTTGGATGTCTCCAGGGATGAGGCCTCGACCACAGCCCTGGGCAACCTGTTCCAGTGTCTCACCACCCTCATTCTTCCTGATGCCCAACCTAACTCTCCCCTGCTCCAGTTCCAAACCATTGGCCCTTGGCCTATCCCTTCAGGCCCTTCTGAGCAGTCCCTTCCCTGCCTTCCTGCAGGTTCCCTTCAGGTGTTGAAATCCATCTCAAAGGTCTCCCTGGAGCCTTCTCTTCTCGAGCCTGAACAGCCCCAACTCTCCCCATAATAGAGAGGCTCCAGCCCTCTGATTACCTTTGTGGCCTCCTCTGGACCCTCTCCATCAGGTCCACGTCTGTTCTATGTTGGGGGCCCCATAGCTGGACACAGCCCAGCAGGTGAGGTCTCAGCAGAGCAGAGGGACAGGATCCCTCTCTCCACCTCTGGCCACACTGCTTTGGATGCAGCCCAGGCTGCCATTGGGCCTGGGCTGAAAGTGCCCATTGCTGGCTCCTGTCCAGGTTCTCACCCACCAGCATCCCCAAGTCCTTTCCTGCAGGGCTGCTCTCAATGTCATCATTACCCAGCCTCGACTGATGTCAAAGATTGCCCTGACCCAGGTGCAGGACTCTGCACTTACCCTTATTGAACTTCACCAGGCCTAACTCAAGAAAATAGAATCTATAAGAAAGACAACAGAACTTACTGAAGGGCAGCAGGAAAACGTCTGAAATCAAAATGTAAAGAGAAGAACCAAGGGCTGATTCTCACCCTAGGCTGTAAGAGGGGCAGGACCTCTGCACAGCACCTGCATGCCCTGAAATCTCCATTTATGTGAGCTCTTCACTCCCAGCCTGCCACTCTGTCTTCCCTCAGGGAAAACTGAAGGAAAAGCAGATCCCTTCATATTTGAAGATCACTGGAAGTGGGTTCAGACTCTGGCTCTCCTCTGTTTACTTTGATTTGGGAAGCTGTCAGAGATACAAACAGCCACAGTAAAGCCACAGTGCACTTCCTCAAGCACAACAAAGCTAACACAATGCACACCAAAACATCACCCAGACTCACAGCAGACCTGGTGTGGGTTTAGGGGGTGAGCTGTGAGGTGAGGTGCTCCTCACCAACACAAGTTACCACACAGTTCAAGGACAGCCACATGTGAGAATTTCATAAATTCCAGCATGGTTTGGGTTGGAAGGGACCTTAAAGATCATGCAGTTCCAACCCGCTGCCATGGGCAGAGACACCTCCCACCAGCCCAGGTTGCTCAAGGCCTCATCCAACCTGGCCTTGAACACCTCCAGGGAGAAGGCATCCACCACCTCCCTGGGCAACCTGTGCCAGTGTCTCACCACCCTCACTGGAAAGAATTTCTTCCTAATCTCCAGTCTATGTTTGCCCTCCTCAAGCTTCACTCAATTGCCTCTCATCCTCTCACTACAAGCTCTTGTCAAAAGTCCCTTTTTCACAGTGAGCCAGGCAGCAAAACAGTGTCATCACATGCTACAGACATGTTACACCACAGGATCCACTGTGCAGTGGCAACACAGTTCAAACAAGGACCAGATGCAGGCTCTGAGATTGGCATCTCCAGGAGGTCCTAACCTCTGCCTACAAATGACTACATATGCCCATCAGCGGGGCGGCCAGCACTGGCAAAGGGAAACAAAAACCCCAACAACACAATAAAAGCAGCAGTATTCCTGTCTGAACATGCATTTGCTTCAAACCAAGACTAAAACATGATGGGTTTATGAAGAGAAGGCAAAGAAATGGAGGCATTCTGCAGCGAATCCAAAGGCAGGCCAGCGCTGGGCAGAGGGAAGCCAAGCAGCAGTAGCCCTTCCTGAGAGCCCAGCGAGCAGGCACATAATTGCTTTAAGTAAACTCTGACTTCAAGACAAAACTGCATTTGAATTGAACACTGAGAGAGGGGGAGAACAACAGCCCTTTAAAGAAGATCCTCTGAGACATGTAACTGTAGAAGGGCTGGCGAAGGCAGCATTGATTGGGAGTGAGGTAACCACAAACACCACTGTCTCAAATGAAAAGGGATTCAAGGGCTGACCCAGAAAACAAGCATCGTAACCACTGGGATGAAATGTTAATGATAAACACAAGATGCTCTGCATGCAGGCCAGATTGAATTATCTGATGTCAGCCAGTAAATGCAAGGCACTCTGGAGAAAGAGGAGCTGCTAGCAGCCACCTTCAGCTCGCAGCTCAGGTTGCACTTAATCAATCCTTGATATTCTGCCATCTTCTGGCTTGAGCTTTGGCAGCAGCGTGGACAAAAGAGACTGCATGAAATAGGTGCATTTCTCCAAGGGACAGCTAACCTTCTACAGCTTATCTCTGCTTCCTGACACAAAGTTAGCAAAGAGATCTGCTCCTGAGCCGGGTCAGGCAAACTATGTCCCTATGATCCCCTCTCAGCCTGCCCTTCCCTGTGTTACGTTGCATGGGAGCTGCGGCTACAGACTGCTGAACAAGGGACACAGGGCAGCCAAGGAAGAGGACTGATGAAGGGTCCGGAGAACAGGGCTGGTGGGGGGCAGCTGAGGGAACTGGGGTGGTTCAGTCTGGAGAAAAGGAGGCTGAGGAGAGACCTCACTGCTCTCTACAACTCCCTGAAAGGTGGTTTGAGTGAGGTGGGGGTTTGGTCTCTTCTCCCTAGGATCATGTGATAGGAGGAGAGGAATGGCCTGGAGTTGTGCCAGGGGAGGGTTAGGTTGGAGATGAGGAAAAATGTCTTTGCTGCAAGAGTGGTCAGGGATTGGAAGAGGCTGCCCAGGGAGGTGGTGGAGTCCCCAACCCTGGAGATGTTCAAGAAATGTGTGGCCAAGGCACTGTGGGACATGGTTTAGTGGCCATGGTGATGCTGAGGTGATGGCTGGACTCAATCTTAGAGGCCTTTCCCAACCTTAATGGTTCCATACCTCTCTGTATCACACTTGCAGCTGCTGTTCAAGTCACTCTGCCCACAGCCTGCACAAATTTATTTTCAGAAAGATTACAAAAAAAGCTCTCCAGCAACTAAAAGCACAATCATTCCACTCTCCAGCAGGGCCTGACACAGTGTAGTGAAGAACACAGGATTAAGTCTAAGGCAGCACAGGGTCACATCAAACCTGACCGCTCCCAGCCTTCCTCCAAACACACAACAGCCCCAGATTTCCTGCTGGATAACCTCTCTCTCCATCCCTTTTTTAATTTTTATAAGCATCCTCTGATCTCCCAAGATCCTGAGCTGGACACCCTGAAAGCAGGGAGCAGCTGCTATCCACTGCCACAGTTTCCAGCTATAAAGACAGAGTGCAATGCCTGGCTGGCCTGACTGAGCTGAGCCAGTGCTGCAGCTGCTCCCCAAAACCAGGCATCAAAAAAAACCCTGCTCAAAACAGTGGCCCTATTTTTCTCCAGAGCAGCAACCTGATTGCAGCAGCAGGAGAGATAAACAATGCCACCAGCCACAGCTTAGGAAATGCCAGACACAAAATTAGCTCTAAGCCCATCCCCAACTTCTCAAGCCTTGCAAAGTCACATCACAGCTCTATGCAGGCTGCAATCTAAGAGTGCTCCCATGGAGAGCTAAGCACAGGAGTGTTTGCCAAACTGGAGATAGAACCTTGAAGTGTTACAACCAATTGGTATTAACACCCAGAAGGAAATTGACTTCTGTTAACCTCAGCTAAAGGATTTCTTTATTCTTCATTTAAATTATTTCTTCAGTACCCAAAGAATGCAACAGATCACCAGAACATGACACTGTGATGACAAATCTGAAAGCACAGCACCTTAAGCTGGGAGAGAAAGGGAAGGGTTGTGTTTGGGTTCATAAAAACCCAACAACAAAACCCCAAATGACTCCTCCATCTACCTCTCCTGAATCCTTACCAAACAGCAGGAAGAACAAAAGTCATTGCCTGCACAATTTGCCACCACCCTTGCAAGTGCCAGGTGTGCTCCAATCTGAAAGGGGAGGAGATCTTCCTCTGGTGATTTAGCTACAACATAGAGTCTGCTGTTTGATGTTTGCCATGAGGTATTACTGGGAGGTGAGGCTGTCTTGCAGGCTGTGATCACCACTGGCAGAACAACAAATTTGTCCTCTTTTGGGCGAGAGTCACAGAATACTTTCCTACTTGCAGCAGTTTCAAAGATGTTTCCAGCTACCAGAGAGAAGAGTAAACAGCAAAAGGAGTAAAATTAACTCTTGTGTTCTAGTAGTCTAAGCATTTCTATTACTAAGAAGGTCAAGTCCAACAGCTGAATTCTGAATTGCCCAGGTTGCTTTAGCTGATATCCTCTGCTAGCTTCCCAAAAAGCAGCTCTGTGACTACAATCCATTTCCTCAGAGAAGGGCAGTTGCTGAAAAGCCATTAGGGTGAAACCCACAACATCACTTTTCCCCATGGATAAGCATATGGAGCTCTTTCCTCAGTGGTCTCCTGCCTGTTCACCTCCTCCAAGAACGTTTCAGGAGCCTGCACTATTTAATAGCACCTCCTCTCTTCAGCCATGCACACTCATCACAAGAGTCAAGGCATACTGAAGGAACTGGGGAACCAATATGGAAACACTGTGTGGAACTGCACAAACCCAACTTCTGTAATACACCAAGCTAAACTAGGGACTAAATTCATGTGCAGGATTAATGGCCTTTGTTTATTAATTCCTCAGACATTTAATTTCTTCTGCCTGCCTTCTAGATATTGCATGTTTGGATTTAACCCCAGTGGAGAAAATGAAGATAAAGAAGAGCTGGAGTTTTTGGCAGCAGCATGGAGACAACTGGGGTTTCTGGCTCCCAAAGAAGTACAGGAGGTTTCATTAGAGCCAGTGGAACACATACAGCAGTGCAGATCCCCAGCCAAGGCCAGGAAACACGTTGCCCAAGCTGAAGGGCACAAAAGAAGTCAGGTTGCTATCTGCAGAGCTGGATCCCAGCTGCAGACCACAGCAGGCTGGGAGCTGCAGTGCTTTACTGGTGGCCCCTGGAAGTTGCAACACAAGGCACAATGGTGCTCTGGGCACACAAGTTCTTCAAGCCCTTCCCATGGTCAGTGTTGAGGTTATCACCATGTGGCACTGCCCCTCCAGAGGTCACAGGCCACACAGCTCTTGTGTGCTCATTTCTAGACCTCAACTGACTACAGCAGCAAAACCACAGATTCATAGAAGGGTTTGGGTTCAAAGGGACCTTAAAGATCACCCAGTTCCAACTCCCAGCCATGGGCAGGGTCACCTTCCACTAGACCAGGCTGCTCAAGGCCTCATCCAACCCGGCCTTGAACACTGATTCATTAAGGTTGGAAAAGATCTCTAAGACCATCAAGTGCAACCATCAATGAGGTGAAGAGTGGAGAAAGAGAAGCAGTAATCAGTGAATAAGCTGGCAGAGACCTCTGGATGCAGGAATAAAACCAGTGGAAAAGCACCCAGTAAAACAACAACAAACACCACCCAGCCAACACCACCACCTACACAAAACAAAGACTCCCCTTTCACTCCTGCTGCCTCTTAGTTCCCATTTCCACCCCCAGCTGTCCAAAAGCATGTTTAACCCCACAAAACACAAGCACACCATTGGCTACCACAGACCCACAGAAATGCAGAATGCTTTGGGTTGCAAGGGACCTCTACAGCTCATCCAGTCCAGCTGACACCAGAGCAGGCTGCTCAGAGCCCCAGACAATCTCACCCGCAATGGCTCCAGCCATGGGGCATCTCCCACCTCCCTGGGCAACCTGAATCAGGCTCTCACCACCCTCAGTGTCAAATATTTCTTCCTTCTCTCCACTCAGAATCTCACTCTGTCAGTTTCAAACCACCCCCTTCTCCTGGCACAACAGGCCCTGCTCAGAAGTCTGTCCCCAGCTTTCTGGACAGCCCCTTTCAGTACTGAAAGGCTACCAGAAGGTCTCCCTGGAGCCTTCTCTTCTCCAGGCTGAACAACCCCAACTTGAAGAAGGTCCAGGTGATACAGAACTCTGGTATGTTAAGGACAAAGTCATCTGACAGCCTCCAGGATGCTATCATTTGTATTTACTCCTGTGACTGCTTGTGGAGGGTTACCAATTACTGAACCTCTAGAAGCTGAGCAGAACACAGTAAGGCCTTCTAGCTACTGAGACAGCCATGGGAGCCTCTTCTGAGAGTTTGTGGGGCTCTTCAAATTGCATTTAAAGAGTGTAAATTAAATGAAAAGCCAACATGAACTCAAGGTCCTGACCAAGCTTTAGATCACAAATCAAGAAGTTTGAGTGCCTCAGGTTTTTGGGGTGGGTTTTTCTACCTACCCTTAGACTGTCTCTGAAATACCAATGGAGAAAAGTAACAGTCCTTCTGAAGTTAGCTTGCCAAGCAGCCAAAACCAGCCTTTTGATTCAGAGATCTTTAGGGGGAAAAAAGAGCCTTTTTTCCTGCTGAAATGACTTGCAGATCACCACCAGCATCAGTCACTCTCAAGACAATCTGCCTCAACCCCACAGGAACCTCAGCCAGAGAAATGAATTCTGGTAGCCTCCAACACCTGCTTCTTCTGAACAGGTTACAGAGTAATACCTGAGATTTCAACCAGTGAAGAGGAAGAGAGCATTCCACCACTCTGTACTCACCCAGCAATGACAACTCCATCCCAAGAGTGTACATCACACAGGACTTTTCCCAGCTCATACTGCAGCTGGCTCACAGCACCGATGCGGTTCTGCCCAGAAAGAGGGGACACAGGGTTAGCCCAGGGACACAGCTGCTGCTCCTTGGAGAGCTCCAGGCTTTGCTGTGGCCATGGACAAGTTGCACTGGAGCTGAGAGAAAACACATCTATTTTATGCTTGCTGATGGAATGTTTACAGACAGAGGCTATCACTCTTTGTTATCATTCACAATCTTTAAGCACGGAAACAACCAGCAGGACAAACAAGGGGATTCTGCCCCTCTGCTCAGACCCCACCTGCAGCACTGCCTCCTGCTCTGGTGTCCCCAGCACAAGAAGGACCTGGAGCTGTTGAGACATGTCCAGAGGAGGCTGCAGAGAACCTCCCCTGTGGGGACAGGCAGGGAGAGTTGGGGCTGTTCAGCCCGGAGAAGAGAAGGCTCCAGGGAGACCTTAGAGCAGCCTTCCAGGAGCTGAAGGGGGCTACAAGAAAGCTTGTGAGGGCCTTCTGACAAGAGCTGGGAGTGACAGGACAAGGGGCAATGGATTAAAGATTGAGAAGGGCAGATTTAGACTGGAGATTAGGAAGGAATTCTTTGCAGTAAAGGTGGTGAGACACTGGAACAGGGTGCCTAGGGAGGTTGTGGATGCCCCTTCCCTGGAGGTGTTCAAGGCCAGGTTGGATGGGACCTTGAGCAACCTCCCGCTGGGTTAGTGGGAGGTGTCCCTGCCTGTGGCAGGGGGTTGGAACAGATGATCTTTCAGGTCTCTTCCAATCCAAAACATTCTATGAATCACCCCAGCAACTACAACAGAAGAATTACAACTTTCACCTCTGAGGGGTTCAGCATGCAGCCAGGGACCAGCATTAAGTGCTGATGATGTGGCAGATGGTCAGGAGAAAGGTCACATCTCATCAGCCCTTTTGGAAGGGGTTAAAAGCACCATTTATCTGTTCTTTGTTTGCTAATTATCTTGAACTAAATCGATGCTGAAATTTAAACTATGCAGAAGGTCTCCCAAAGTCCCTGGAAGTCTTTAAGAATTGCTGTGGCCTCACTTCTGGGGAAGATAAAGAACTGAACTGGTTCTGTGGTCATGGAGATGTTGGGGGAAAAGGATGGACTTCATGATCTCAGAGGTCTTTTCCAACCTTCATCATTCTATGTCTCTGTGAGGAAAGGAGAATCACCTGGAAGGCTGATTCTTGTTTTCAAAGGATGGCTGATGTACAAACATCTCCACAGCCAGTGCAGGAGAAGAGCAGACAGAGAGACTCCTAGAAGTGATCAGTCACTGCTAAGCCCCGGCAATCCTTCAGCAGCTTTCCCCTTTCAGCTGGCAAGAAAGAAGTTGCAATCCCAAAGCCCAAGGCTTTCCCTGCCCCTCACTCCAACCAGGTTCCCATTTTCCAACAGCATCAGGCTGCCATTAAAGAAATTCCCTTTCACCTTCCAGTTGGTGGTCAGAGCGCGCTCCCGGGCACGGCAGCTCTTGAGGGCCAGCTTCCAGGAGGAACGGTCGGAGATGCTGGTATCCAGCAGGTATCCTTCCTGCTGGCACAGCCTGTACCACAGCACTTCATCTTCTGCAAGGACTTTCCATGTCCTGCTGACCTAGAATCACAAACAGAATCACAGAGTTGGAAGAGACCCCAAGGACCATCTGGGCCAAACTTCCTAGGTCATAGTGCAGCTGAAATGAGCTGCCCCAGCACCCTGCCAAGACGAGGCTTAGAAACTGTCCAGTGCAGGGGACTCCACTGCTTCCCCTGGGAGACCATGCCAGTGTCCAGCTGCTCTCATGGGCAAACATTTCCTTCTGCAATCCAAGGGCAATGTCCCCAGCAGTAACTTGTCCCCATCACCCCTTGTCTTTTCCATGGGACTCCTTGTGCAAAGGGAATCTCCATCCACCTGGTAGCCACCCTTTATGGACTGGTCCCTGGTATAGGAACAGAAACAGGAACAAAACAGAATAGAACAGAACAGAATAGAATAGACCAGACCAGGTTGGAAAAGAGAGATCGTTAAGTCCAACCTATCACCCAACACCATCTTATCAACTAAACCATGGCACCAAGTGCCTCAGCCAGTCTCCTCTTAAATACTTCCAGTGATGGTGACTCCACCACCTCCCCAGGCAGCCCATTCCAATGGCCAACCTCTCTTGCTGTGAAGAACTTCCTAGCATCCAGCCTAAACCTCCCCTGTTGCAGCTTGAGACTGTGTCCTCTTGTTCTGGTGCTGCTTGCCTGGGAGAAGAGACCAACCCCCACCTGGCTGCAACCTTCCTTCAGGTAGTTGTAGACAGCAGTAAGGTCTCCTTTGAGATAAGGTCTCCCCTGAGCCTTCTCTTCTCCAAGTTGAACAAACCCAGCTCTCAGCCCTTCCTCAATGGCTTCCACTCCTCAGATGATTCTGGTGGCCCTTCTCTGGACACTGGCCAGCCTGTGCACATCTTTTTTGTAATGAAAGTTTTCTGGGAGAAGTCCAAGATTTAGGTTGAGATTTGTCTGAATAGCAGAAAGTTCTAAGCAAAAAATCAGATTTTGTATAGAATGATTTAAATCAAGTCTGAAATACCAACAGATAAATCAGTAAAGGCCTGCACAGAGACTAAACTCTTAGCTAAACAAATATATATGTCCAGCCTTTATACTACTGAGAGTGTAACACCTCAAACTTTTCCCCAAAAGCTTGCTTTCTGTCATTTCTTTTAGCAATAATGGAGTTTTACCCCACTAAAACTCCACAAAGCACTGACACCAGTGTTCAGTGGCCACACTGCCAAGCTCAGACAGAGAGAGCTTGGAGAAGAGAAGGCTCTGGGGAAACCTTAGGGCAGCCTTCCAGGACCTGAAGGGGGCTGTGGGAGAGCTGGGGAGGGACTTTTCACAAGGGCTGGGAGTGACAGGACGAGGGGCAATGGATTGAAGCTTGAGGAGGGCAGATGGAGACTGAAGATTAGGAAGAAATTCTTTCCAGTGAGGGTGGTGAGACACTGGAACAGGTTGCCCAGGGAGGTCGTGGATTCCCCCTCCCTGGAGGTGTTCAAGGCCAGGCTGGATGAGGCCTTGAGCAACCTGGGCTGGTGGAAGGTGTCCCTGCTCATGGCAGGGGGGTTGGAACTAGATGATTTTCAAGGTCCCTTCCAACCCAACCCATTGCACGAATCTATGACGCTGAAGTATCAGTGCATTGGAAAATGCTGAAGGGCAAAGAAGCCAGAAAACAACTAAGAAGCACTGTTAGGTCAGAACAAAATCATAAACTCCTTTTCCTATTTGTGGCTGAGAAAGCCTCTCAGATCACAGCACCACATGCCCGAAGTCCTACTGACAATGCCTGCTTAGCTCTATGACATTAGTCATTTATGACCTATTGGATTACAGTATGCATAAATAGGAATGAATTATTAAGTTTTTCAAGCAGCCTCAAGTTGCTGTCCACTGCAGAGAGAACAGCTTCATCATAATCAATTGTGGGCTCAGAATTAAAGATTCAAGAGGTAAGAGCCAACTTAAGTAGGATTTGTTCTCTGTAATTCTTAATTGAAAACACAGCCTCAGCCAATGAAAGCTGCTGCTGGTGAGAGCAGCAATCAGTTGTATGCTGCTTCCAAAAGATCATAAAAGCCTTCTTGGGCTGACATCACTTTTTCAAGTTCCAGTTGAGCACCTAGTGTCCATTTCAGTCCCAGGAATCTTGATCTCTCATGGATACAAGCTCTCACAGGACCATCTTGCTGTGTTTCCTTGCCCTCTGTTCCATGGTTACCCTCAGACACAACATGGCAGAGGGGGGAAAAGGTGAACTACAACTTGCCCTCCAGCTTAGAAGATCAACCTCCTCTGTATTAGATGATTAAAACACACCTTGCTTCAGACTTCTTAAACCCACAGATTTCACACACAATGGCTTCACGAGCCAGCAATGGGCACGTGCAGCCCAGAAGGCCAACGGCAGCCTGGGCTGCATCCCAAGCAGCTTGGGCAGAGATGGAGAGAGGGGATCCTGCCCCTCTGAGACCTCACCTGCAGGGCTGTGTCCAGCTATGGGGCCCCCAACAGACATGGACCTGAGGGAGTGGGTCCAGAGGAGGCCACAAAGGTAATCAAGAGGGCTGGATCACCTCTGCTATGGGGACAGGCTGGAAGAATTGGGGCTTTTCAGCCTGGAGAAGAGAATGCTCCAGGGAAGCTTCAGAGACGGATTTCAATACCTGAAGGGGACCTACAGGAAGGCTGGGGAGGGACTGCAGGAATAGGATGAGGGGCAAGGGTTTGAAACTGGAGGAGGGCAGATTTAGGTGGGCATCAGGAGGAAGTTCTGCACAATGAAGGTGCTGAGACACTGGAACAGGTTGCCCAGGGCTGTGGTTGAGGCTCCATCCCTGGAGACACTCAAGATCTGCCTTGCTGTGTCCCTGTGCAGCCTGCTCTAGTTGGAGGTGTCCCTGCTGCCTGCAGGGGGGTTGGACAAGATGACCTTTGAGGGCCCCTTCTAACCCAATGCAATCTGTGAGAACTAGGAGCTGCTTTCTGGTGGCACATGTTTGCAAGAAGTCCACACAGAACACGAGTTACTGGAGCAACAGAATGTGCAGCGAGGCTTAGGGAGAGGTTAGGAAAACAAGAGACACTTACATAAATCAGTTTGTAACATGATCTCTACAACTGCACATGAGATGACTTGGAAGAGTGCATCAAATACATCACCAGGCCAAGACTAACTAATCAGCCCAACCAAAACACCCCCAACTCTGCAGGGAAATAGCAGCTATGGTTCACAGAGCACCCATCAACAAAAACCCTGTGTCTTCCAGGACTCCTTGGGTCACAGTAAGTGCAAAACCATTTAAGAGATATAGGCCCAAACCTCCTTGCATGCCATATAGTTCCCAAACAGCAGGACAGCTATGGGCAGCATAGATCTGCCCCTGAAAACTTTAGGAAGCCTCTAGCAATCTTGTTTTATGTTGTTCTGCCTGTTGGCCTTGCTGTAAAGACATGTGTATCACCACTGCCCTCAAACCCCAACATCCCTGCAGGAAGCAAGAACTCCATCACAAAACACAACTCAAGACCTGTTTGTTCCAAGGGAAGGACAGAAAAAAAACCCCTAAAGACACACAACAGTTTGGGTTGGAAGGGACCTTAAAGATCATCTAGGTCCAGCCCCACTACATGCCTTTCACGAAGCATGGCTGCTCAAGGCCAGATCCAACCTCCCTTTGAACACTTCCAGGCTTGCAGTCTCCACAACTTGTCTGTGCAACCTGTCCCAGTGCCTCATCACCCCCAGGGGGTAGAATTTCCTAATGTCTAATCTAAATGCAGCTTCTTCCAGTTTGAAGCCATAGCCCCTCAGCCTGTCACTACAGGCCTTTGTAGACAGTCCAGTTCTCCTGCAGCCCCCTTCAGGTAGTGGAAGGCTGCTCTTCCCCACAACCTTCTCTTCTCCAGGCTGAATAGCCTCAACTCTCCCATCCTGTCCCCACAGGAGAAAAACTAGGGGTGGACTGAGTGACCTGTGTATGTCTGTAAGATTTGATACTTACATAAGATCAGCTCTCAAACAGGACTAGCCCAGGCCAGCAGAGCTGATGCTGCACCAAAGAAAACAATCTGGATAGGGCAAGCAGAATGCCTTAGGAATTACAGAAGCAACCCAGAGTCTTCTCATAGGATCACAGAATTGTTTTGATTGGAAAAGACCTCCAAGATCATTCAGTCCAACCACCAACCTAACACCACCATGGTCACTAAACCATGTCCCACAGTGCCATGGCCACAGGTTTCTTGTACACCTCCAGGGATGAGGACTCCACAACCTCCCTGGGCAGCCTCTACCAATCCCTGACCACTCTTGCAGCAAAGACATTTTTCCTAATCTCCAACCTAGACCTCCTCTGGCACAATTTCAGGCCATTTCTCTCCTATCACCTGAGACTAAGGAGAAGAGACCAAACCCCCACCTCACTCAAACCACCTTTCAGGGAGTTGTAGAGAGCAATGAGATCTCCCTTCAGGCTCCTCTTCTCCAGGCTGAATAACCCCAGCTCCCTCAGCTGCTCCTCCCCAGCCCTATTCTCCAGACCCTTCACCATCTTCGTTGCCCTTCTCTGGACACACTCCAGCACCTCAATGTCCTCTAGCATTAGCCATCACCCAGCAATCAAACCCCAGTGCTTAATGCTCCTGTCCCTACAGGGACACACTCAGGAAGCGCAAAAGCAAAAAGCAAGCCAGGCAATCCAAAATTCAAACCTTTAACAGTTTAGTGGGGAATTGGCTCTCAATTTGACTTTAATATAAATCCATCTGGGGGGGGAAGGGGAAAAAAAAAACCCACCCTATCCCACCCAGGGTTTTTGCTGACACACACACAAAAAAGCAGCTGCTCTGCAGGAGTCCTGCACCCAGGCCAAGCATGGTGGACAGTAACAGCACCTCTGCCCCCTCCTGTAACAGCAGCACGTTTCTGCTGACATTTGGGGGACAGGCTAAGGCACAAGCAGAAGTAAACAAAGCCAAAGTAGGCCAACTTCTGCCTTGCTTGTAAGAAAGGAAAAAAAGGCGGGGGAAGAAATCAAAAGCAAGCAAAACACACACCTTTGGAGTCTGCCAAAAGAGACAGTGCTGGACAGCCCCTGCCAGCTTCGAGGCCTTAACAGCATTTTAGAAAGACAGTTAAAAAAACAACCACCAACCATAAGGGGAGGACTACACAAAATGTAGCCTGCCTTTTCAACTTCCAGGAACAAATAGTGAAGGAGAATAAAGATCCCAGCCCATGAGGATTTTTTTCCTAACCCAAATTACACTGAACCCTGCTGCTTTACAAGCAGGCATTTCCAAAGGGTCCCCAACGCAGCCTGCCCTTCACACACCAAACCTGGCATGCCAAGCCCTTGTAAAAGCCCCACTGAGCAAGCCTCAGCTGCAAGAAAGCTCTCATAAAAGAGTCTCAAGCATTTCACTTTACAGCACCACTGTGAGCTGCTGCATTAAACCCAGCCATTGGCTCCAAGTCAGCTTGATTAGATCTGCCTGCTTGGAGTTTCAGGTGAGGCCCTGAAAGCCAGAGCCTCACGGCTTTATTTATCTGCACAGAGAGCAGTGGAGATGTGTAAAGCTCTCATTAAGCCAGGAACATAATTATGTCCACATCTACTACACAGAAACTCCAACTAGGATCAATGACAACATCTTACAGGGTTGTTTATAGATTTAGAGTCTCCAATTTAATTTTCTCTTTAGTGTTCCTATTACTTTTTTATTGCAGTTCTCAACTGGTTGCAGTAAAGAAACTTTGGTTTCCCCTGAGCTCCACACTGGAACAGTTTTAGATCTTACAGCTCAGCAAGTAATAATGTTTTGAAGGACTTCAAAAGCTCACACTGACATAGGTTTTGCTGTTTGGTTTTGCCTTTAGGGAATTCTGGTTTTCATTCTAAACTATCCCCTCCCTCCCCCGCCAGCCCCCAGTTCTTCCATCAAATCCTACATTTCTTCTAATCCAATGTAAATCAACTGGCTCAAATCCTAATGGGGGTTTATTCATCCCCCTCCATCTGATAACTGTCTTTGTTTCATCAGGTTGATTTTCTTCCATGGGCACAAAGACACAGAGTCAAGGTTCATCCGGGCTTTCAATTCAGCACAATCCATGGAGCCAAGCAGGGTTTCATCCAAAGCCACACCAAGTGGAAGCTGCTCATCTTTTCAATTCATAGATCTAGGGACATTCTCCTCCCCCTCTACTCTGCCCTGCTGAGATTACACTGGCAATACTGTGTCCAATTTTAGGCTCCCCAATTCCAGACAGGGATCTGCTGGAGAGAGTCCAACAGAGGCTATGAGGATGATGAAGGGACTTGAACACCTCTGATATGAAGAAAGACTGAGAGACCCAGGGCTGTTTAGTCGGGAGAGGAGAAGGCTCAGAGGGGACCTTATCCATGCCTATAAAGACCTGAGGGGTGGGTGTCAGGATGAAGGTGCCAGGCTCTTCTTGGTGGTGCCCAGTGATGGGACAAAGAAGAACAGGGATAAGCTGGAACCCAGGAAGTTCCACCTCAGTGTGAGGAGAAACTTCTTTGGTGTGAGGTTGCTGGAGCCCTGGAGCAGGCTGCCCAGGGAGGTTGTGGAGTCTCTGGAGAGATTCCCAACCCACCTGCACGTGTTTCTGTGTGCCCTGCCCTAGGTGATGCTGCTTTGGCAGGGGGTGGACTGGGCGATTTCCAGAGGTCCCTTCCAACCCCTTCCCCTCTGTGATTGTGCAATGTTATTTAAGTCTCATCCTGAGCCCAGGATGTCCACATCCATCTGTTCCTCTGCTCTCTCTCTAAACCCTGAGCAATATGGACACCCACTTTCACCCACACACAACCTTGCTGCAGAAGTGTGCTCAAAACCAAAGCAGATTTTCTTTTGTCACATGTATAAACACTAAAAGCCTCCCAGTCTGACAATTCCAGGAGCTCCAGAGGCAAGTGTCTGAAATCCTTGATTTATGCAGGCCAATTCATTCTGAAGTTCCTAGAAACAGTCTCCCTTGCCCTAGATACATACACAATTGTTGTGCTGCTGATCATTTCTAAACCTTCTCTCAGATGCAAACACCAACAGTTCAAGGCAATTTCCCACACATCCCTCCAGAAATAAAACTGCCTTAGCCCTGCCAAAATTCAGCACACACTGTTGGGAAGTATTTCACACCACAAAACACCATTTATGCAGTCTCTGGTATTTACTAGAGAGCAGCAACAGCTGTAAATATACAAAGAAGTCCACAGATGAGACATCACCTTACCACAGAATGTTAGGGGTTGGATGGGACCTCCAGAGATCACCTGCCAAAGCAGGATCACCTAGGGCAGGGCACACAGAAACACGTGCAGGTGGGTTTTGAAAGCCTCCAGAGGAGACTCCACAATCTCCCTGGGCAGCCTGCTCCGGGGCTCCAGCACCCTCACACCAAAGAAGCTTCTCCTCACATTGAGGTGGAACTTCCTGGGTTCCAGCTTATCCCTGTTCTTCCTTGTCCCATCACTGGGTACCACCAAGAAGAGCCTGGTACTTTCATCCTGACACCCTCCCCTCAGGTATTTATAGACATGGATAGGGTCCCCTCTGAGCCTTCTCCTCTCCAGACTAAAAAGCCCTGGCTCTCTCAGTCTTTCTTCACAGCAGAGGTGTTCAAGTCCCTTCATCATCCTTGTAGCTCTCTGTTGGACTGTCCCTCTTGAACCGGGGGAGCCCAAACTGGACACAGTATTCCAAATGTGGTTTCACCAGGGAAGTGGAGAGAGAGAGAGGAGAATATTCCCAGATCTCCTAACCACATCTTTCTTGATGCACCCCAGGATGCTGTTGGCTCTCTTGGCCACGAGGGCACATTGCTGTCCCATGGATAACTTACTGTCCACCAGGACTTCAAGGTCTTTCTCCTTGGAGCTCCTTTCCCACAGGATGACCTCTAGTCTGTACTGGTGCCTGGTGCCCCACCAGTACAGGTCCTCAGGCCACCAGAGAAGGAAATTGAAGTTATCTGCAGGATCAGGTCCAAGTACAACAACTTCAGTGCATTTCCATTTGTCACATTTGAGGTGTCCCAAGTGACTGGTTGGGAGGGCAAGAAAGCTGATGAAGGGTTTGGAGCACAGCCCTGTGAGGAGAGGCTGAGGGAGCTGGGGTTGCTTAGCCTGGGGAAGAGGAGGCTCAGGGGGAGACCTTCTTGCTCTCTACAACTACCTGAAGGCAGGTTGCAGCCAGGTGAGGGTTGGTCTCTTCTCCCAGGCAAGCAGCACCAGAACAAGAGGACACAGTCTCAAGCTATTTAGGCTGGATGTTAGGAAGAAATTCTTCCCAGCAAGAGAGACTGGCCATTGCAATGTGCTGCCCAGGGAGGTGGTGGAGTCACCATCACTGCAAGTGTTTAAGAAAAGACTGGATGAGGCACTTGGTGCCATAGTTTAGTTGATAAGATGGTGTTGGGTGATAGGTTGGACTTGATCTCAAAGGTCTTTTCCAACCTGGTTTATTCTATTCTATTCCATTCCATTCCATTCCAATTCCAGAGACCAGTCCATAAAGGGTGGCTACCAGGTAGATGGAGATTCCCTTTGCACAAGGACTCCCATGGTGCCATGGTTAGTTGATTAGATGGTGTTGGGTGATAGGTTGGACTTGATGAGCTCAAAGGTCTTTTCCAACCTAGTCAATTCTGTATTCTGGTTTTTCTCCCCCTCTACAGCAGGCCCAGGAGGAAGCACTGCCTGTTCTCACACTGCTCATCTCCAAAGGCTCAAGAAAGCTGCTCACAGAGGGAGACTTCTTTCAAAACAGAATCAGAAGGTGCTCCCAAAGCTTGCACAATGCACAGGGAAAATTCTGCCATTAGTATGGAGTGCTCTGCTGACACCTTAAAGCCTGGATACCTTTCTTCATTGATTATAAACATGGGAATATTACTGCTGAATACTACTGAGTATTGCACAGCTTTTTCACAACTGATCTCTCCCATGAGAACAGTTGGACATTGGAATCACCTCCCAAGGGGAGCAGTTGATTCTCCTACACAGGACAGTTTTAAGACTCAGCTTCACAGGGTGCTGGGCCAGCTCATGTTAATTCTCCTATCACCTAGAAAGGTTGCACCAGATGATCCTTGGGGTCCTTTCCAGCTTGGCATTCTGTGAACAACTGTGAACCCACCAGTGCTCAGGAACTGCTGACACCATTCATTTCCACACTGAACAGGGCACGCCTATTTCAACTGCCATCAGGGAAGTTTGTGTTGTAGCAAAGGAAAGCTGTGGGGAATGTGGTGGGTTGAAGTTTCCCCCCTCCAGCATTAATTTTGCCAGACCAACTCAGTCAGAAGCAAATAAAGCTTCCCACCACAGAGGAGGAAGGGGGAGGGAAACACCAGGGTGAAAGTAAGGTTTTTCCAGAGCAGTCTGTGCTGATGAAATCTCAAAGAGGTTCCACAGTCAGGTTACTTTACTGTTAGTTGGTTACCAATTTGGCTTGAAGAACTAAGCAAACAGGTTTCCTCCAAAAGCAAAGGCACTCACATCCTTCCTGCTGCCAACTCCACCAACTGGCCCAATTTCACTAAAATCCCAAGGTGCCTTAATAAAAAAAAACCCAAACAAAAACCCCCAACCAAACCTTTCTGTGATGGCCCTGTAAAGCAGCTGGGCTTTCCATTTAACAGACAAGGGCTTCCCCCTTCCAAACACAAAATCATCAAGAGAAAAATGAAAATGGCATTTATTTCTATTGCTCTGCTTTTTATGTGGACACATAAAAAGAACCCAGCTCTGCACTGAAAGCCCTGGATGTTCATCTTGGTCAGAAAGCCCTGCAAAACCCCAGGCATTTACTCAGCTACCTGTCAGCTGCCACACAGGGCCAATGACTCAGGCTTGAGAAGGCAAACGAGAAAAGGGAAACATCTTCTCAGTGTTAAAACACATCTTAGGAGAACAGGTTCAAGTTAAAAGTCAAAGTGAGCCAGAGAAGCCAACTGCAGCCCAAGCACAGAGAAAAGGAGCAGCCTTTCATCAGCCAGTCTTTTTACCCTGCCATGATGTAAACTGATCGTGCCCAAGAGGAAAAGAAAGAGAAACTGAATAATCTTAAAGTAATGCACTTCCAAAAGGCAAGCCAGCTCCCTGTCAGGGGTGTGGCCTTTACTGATTGCATCTCCCCAACTCACACAACAGAAACCTGAGCATTCTCAAAGTTTCAGTCTCCTAGAAAGCACCAAAAAAATAGTCTTAGAGAGCTTCTCCCTCTGAAACAGAAGCCTTGCAAGAGCAATTCTTTCCCTTCTTGTTCCCACAAGGCTTTAGCAAGTCAAAGATGTAAGCAGTGATCACCTGCAGCTATCTACGCCTTGCTGATAGTGACATTCAAAGCCAGTTTCCCTGCAGTTAGGGTGTTATTTATATCTAGTTTACCACCCACCCCAAAGTTCTGCCCTGCCTGTCAGATTCTAGTGCTCCCATGTGAACATTCCCTTCTCTCACAAACATTCTAGGACCAGGTTTGAGTGTATCACAAACAATGATTTAGGTTAGTTTGGTGAAGGTGCAAGATGGGATTTGTACATAAGGCTCAACTCAGGCCAGCCTGAAACACTAAACTGTGTCCATGGGAGAAGCTGGCAATGAACACACACAACGTTCTTACTCTGTTTCACAGGGTAATCACTGAATGGTTTGGGTTCAAAAGGACCTTCAAGATCATCTAGTTCCAACTGTTTGCCATGGGCAGGGACACCTTCCATGAAACCAGGCTGCTCAAGACCTCATCCAGCCTGGCTTTGAACACCTCCAGGGAAGAATTCACAATCTCCCTGGGCAACCTGTTCCAGTGTCTCACCGGAAAGAATTTCTTCCTAATCTCCAGTCTAAATCTGCCCTCCTCAAGCTTCAATCCATTGTCTGTTGTCCTGTAACTCCAAGCCCTTGTAAAATGTCCCAACCCAACTCTCCTATAGCCCCTTCAGGTCCTGAAAGACTGCTCTAAGGTATCCCTGGAGCTGAACAATCAACACTTGCCAATTGAGTTTGCTTTGAAGACTCAGAGAGGAGGGTCATCATTCACTGTGTGAAGAAAGGAGCAAAAGAGGGGCAATAGTGTGGGCTGAACAATCCTAAGAGTGGTCAGGTGTGTGTGGAAGAGTTTTAAGACAGGAAAGCTACTTGCAGAGACCAGCAGTTCACAAGCACACACAAATTATGGACCATGTCTGAGTACAGACTGCTGAAAGCATGACCTTAAATTATGGCAGAGAAGTTGGAACTAGGAGATCTTTAGGATCCCTTCCAACTCAAACCATTCTGTGAATCTCTCTATGAAAATATAAACCTCTGGTAGGGCAGAGAGGAGGAGAATCAGTGTCAAATTCAAGTATTTGCCTCACACTAAATTACTACAGACAAAAGCTCACTACTCACATGTCTGCTTCAAGCGGGAGGAACAGCTTTGCTGCCATGCCCTCAGCACAGCAAAGCTCTGAACACTGCAGCAAGACACTCACTTGTTCCTAGATAGGTCCACTTGTAGCTAAAGACCTTTGCAAGTGTTTATTTTATATTCTAAGGCTCCACTTTTGCCCCAGCCACAAATGTTTGATTTTACTCTATTCAACTGCAAGCCATAAACCCAGCTCCTTTTATTTGGGCAGTAGTCAGCTTTGCAAGTACTCCCAGCAAGCAATAGTACAAACAGCTGAGCTACCAGAGAGCTACCACACATCTTGCCTTGTATCTTGCCTGCTTCTTGAATATTTCTGCCAATTTTAGGTGGTATCAGAGAAGCAAAGTGTTAGCAGCACTTACCTGAGCACATCTTCCCAATTCAGCCTTGCCCAAGTACTGAAATATCTTCAGTGCCAGCTCATAAGGCAGCTGGACATCAAAGAAAGGAACCTCATTTATTTCATTCTGAAACAGAAACATAAACCAGAAAATCACTGCTATTTGTTAGGCTTCTCTGAGGCACAGCTAGATAGCAGGCAAAGCTGCCACACTATGAATGAAGAATTGGTATCCTCAATGCAGTAAAAGAGGCAGAATTCTGCCTCTCCTTCCCATAACAGCACAACATCAGACAGCCCATGCTGGCATGAAGGGACCCAAGCTACTCTTTGTCCTCTCCAAGACACATCAGGTAAAGGATATCAGAAGGCTAAACTGAGCTAAGAAGCAAATTGAGGAGGAATATAAAGCTTAGCTATAGCCAGATGACAGAGAAAGGCAAGACACACATTCAACTACCTGAAAGGAGGCTGTAGTAAGGTGGGTGCTGGACTGTGCTCCCATGGAACAAGCAATAGGATGAGAGGAAATGGCCACAAGTTGCACCAGGAGAGGTTTAGTTTGCATGTTAGGAAAAAATTCTTTGCTCCAAGAGTGGTAAGAGATTGGAACAGGCTGCCCCGGGAGATGTTGGAGTCACCATCCCTGGAGGTGCTCAAGAGAAACTGTGGACATGGTTTAATGGCCATGGTGGTGTTGGGTGTATGCTTGGACTTCACGATCTTAAAGGTCTTTTCCAACCTTACTGATTCTAAAATGCAAGTAGAAATGTTTGCCTAAGGTTTCAGTGTCTAAAAGAGCAAAGTGATAAGCACTTTGGCTCGTTAAGAATCCTGCTTGCAAGATTTCAAACACAGGTGATGGAAAATTAAGAAACAGTTTGATCTCCAGCTGCATGGAGATGCTGTTGCAGTGTGGTTCTCTCTTCCAGCAGTAACACACAAACACATTTTTAACATAAAATGTGCTGAAAGCTGCTGCTTCAGCTGATGAAGTATCTCAAAAGAAGAAAGGTTAAGTCCAAAGAATCCATCATTTTAATCTCACAGCTAATGCAGCACACAAAAAAAAAAGGGAGGAAAAAAAAAATGTATCTATGTAAAGATTACATCTCCTGCCTGCAGTTCTCACACCAGGATTATCCCTCTCCCTCATTTCTGGCTGGACAGTCCAAATCTTTACACCGTTCAACAGAGAGAAAGCAAAATGAGCCCATTCTGACCATTTCTGTGTCGCCCATTTTGCTCTTTGGTGTTTTATTTCCTTGCTTCTGTGCCCCTTCGGCACTCCCAAACACCTGATCACTCTCCATCCATCCATCCATCCATCCATCCATCCATCCATCCCCACAAACAAAACCAGCTGTTCAGTTACAACATCTTTCCATTATTTGCTGTCAGAAGGTGGGCAGCTCACAAATCAGGATCATTCACTGCCTCTTAGCACTTCTCTAGCCTTTGTTTCTTTGCACTTCTACTGCTCCTTGCTCATTTAAACCTGGGCCCTTTGCAGTACCAATGAAGAAACCAAATTAGGGCTGTTTAAAGTAGAGATACATAAGAAAACCATTGCATAATGTGGTTGTGTGGAAGTTTTTAATGCAAAAGGTATTCTACACCAGATAAGTGTTTGGGCAGCACAAATATGGGCAACGTTCCCATTAGGTCTCTCTAACAAAACAGCTAAAACCAGTTTATAAACATTGGAACCTTGCACTCACTCTAATGTTACTAAAACCAGGACCTGCAGCCAACCTTCCTGCTCCCCTCCCTCCTTGTCCACAATTTCCCTGCACAAACAGCTCCTTTTCCTTTCCCTCTGCCTGAGGACCACTGGCTCCACTCCCTGCTGTGGATTTGCATGGAGATTGTTTGCTTTCCTGTGATTTATATTGCATCTATTTCCAAAGGGGACACCAAAGAAAAACAGAAAAGGAACTCTGAGAGCACATCTCCATGGCCACATGCAGAGAGAGCCCGAGCTGGCCAGATGTGAAGCAGCTCAGATCCAGGAGCCACACAACCATTTTGGAGCAAAGAGCTGCCCAAACAAACAAGATGAGCCATTCGGCAAGGCTTATTAGCTCCAGGCTTATGAGCTCAGGCACAAAGAGACTGCTTCCAAATTGGAGTTGATTCACATCCAACCAGCAGAACCTGGACTGTCTACACGCACCCAAAGGTATCATCAGAAGGACAGACTGCCTACAAACACAACAGTTGAGACTGAGAGCTCTCTCGTGGAAAAGTGAGGGGGGAGGATAAAATCCAAACCCCTGCCATACAGATCTTTTGAATCACCCTGTAAGAGTATTTAAACTAACAATGAGCCTGTGACAAAGCACAAGCACCAGCTCACACTGATGCCATTCTAGTGCACTGTTAAAATTAGAGCCAGATCAAGGCCTTCCCTTCCTACACCCCAAAAATTGACCCAGCCTGGTTTGAGCACAGTGCTCGCTGCTGCAAACGAAGCTGTAAAGTGAAGTCAGCACCAGGCTGCCTAAAAGTCTACTGGAATGAATCCAAAACTCAAATACTACCATCCCCTCTGAGACAGATTTGGGCTCCTGTGTGCTAATGGAGCACTAATTCTGTAAATGGATTAATTTGTGCCTTGCAGATAGAAATTTAATCTGCTCCTTTTAATTTATTTATTTTTAAGCAAAGAGTAATTAGTCACAGTTAGGTTAGGGAGGAGCAAGAAAATGGGTTTCCCCCTAGTTTTCCTACACTGTAAATAAAAATCTCTCCTGCATTTAGAGGATTTACCCAAATAACTTTTCTCTGGTTCAGAGCTGTATTTAAGTGCATTTCCAAATTAACTCCTTTATTTAAAGAAGTAACACCGGGTCTGTTATTGCGCTGCTGTGTCACGAGGTACGACACCCTCAGTTACCGCACCTGCCCCCAACAGCGTCAATAGACAAGAAAATACTTCTTAAGAGGAAAAAACAAAATACCACGAGCAGGAGTGCATTTGGGAGGATTAAAGCCTACTGAGACAAAATGTTCGGATGCTGAGGTTACGAAGAAGCTCACAGGAACCCCAGCCTCAGCGCCCCCTTTCTCGCCCCACCGCAGAGCCGAAGCACAGACTCCTTTCTCTTCGTTCGTGTTCAAGCGGCCCCAACGCGGCCCCAGCTGACCCTCCACCGCCCCAACCGGCGCCAGCCCCTTCGCTCTTCGGCCCGGCCTTTGCCCCGCGGCGAAGCGCCAGGCCTGCCACAGCCCAACGCGCGCGACCCCGGGCCCGCGCAGCCCTACCAGGTCCCGGATGAGCTGCCCCAATAGATCGTCGCTGCCGTCGCCGCCTCCATCCCCCGCGGGCTCCTCGGCTGGGCGGGCAGGCGACGGGCTGCGGCGGGCCGGGGCGGGCTGGGAGCCGCCGTCCAGCAGGCCGCGGGCCAGCGCCAGGTAGCCCGGCTCGCCCGGCTCCGAGCTGCTGCTGCTCCCGGGCTTCGCCTCGGGCTCCGCTACCGCCTCCCGCCGCCGCTTCGCGCCCCCCGCCAGCTCCTCCCGCCAGCGGCGGCGGAACAGATCCAGCTCCGCCGAGACCTCGGCCATGGCGGCGGGGCCGGGCCCGGCCCAGCCTCCCTCCGGCCCAGCCCGGAAACCGCCCCCGCGCCCTCGCGTTCCGCCGCGCAAAGGTTCCTACTGCCGCTGGGGCGCGACTGGAGGGGCTGCCGGCAGCCATCTTGACGGCCCGGGTCAGGTGTGAGAGCTGGCGCGGCCCGGGTACCCTCGTCGGGCACACGAGGGGCGGCAGGGAGGGCGAGGGGCCCCAGCGAGCATGGCCTGGCCTTGGAAAGCTGGTGGTGGCCGAGTGAAGGTAGAGTCCTCTGTGGACACCTTGGGCCTGGGCTCTGCTGGGGGAGCCCCCGGCTGCGTCCCAGCCCTGGGGCTACGGGGGAAAAGCTGCGCCCAGAAAAGACGAGAGGCCACCGAACGCGACGCTGCCCGTGGAGGAGGCGCAGCGGTGCACTGCTCTGCCACCGGGTGACGGGTCCGCGCATTTCGTTGGCCAAGGTAGCCTGAGGGCAGGGGTGGTCCAGCCCCACTGCCCGTTTAACACCTCCTGGGGAAGCTGTGCTGCGCTGCTCAGCCCACCCTGAACCACAACTGTCTCCTTTACAGCCACTGCAGCCCAAGAGCTACCACTTTCACGGTGCTTTGGTGAGAAGTCAACATTTTGTCCGCACCTTTCCAGTAGCAACCCACCTTGTTGCTTAGAGGCCGTGTTTCAAACAATGGATAAACCCAACTGCTGAGACACGGAGCTACTTTGGCTTCATCCCAGTCCAGCAGCCCAGAGGAGTGGGAAGGCTGCAAGTACACAAGTCTTCAGCACATCTTCTGCGGAGCATTTGAGGTAATAAAGCAGGTAAGTGAGACCTGGCCACATGAGTCATAGAACCATTAAGGTTGGAAAAGCCCTCTAAGATCATCAGATCCAACCATCAGCCAACACCACTATGGCCACTAAACCATGTCTCCAAAGTCAAACAGCTGGTCCTTGATGGGCACTGGTGGACATGCTAAAATGCTTGGCCCTTGCTCTCAGCAGTGCTGTGTGCCAATGTACCTCCACCCTCACAGCCCCCTCCAGCTGTTGTCATTAGCATCCCCAGCAGCCACTCGCTGCTGTTTCTCCTGCACAGTGTTGCTGCCCATGCAGTTTAGAATACCCAGCTTAATGAACACAAGCATTTTGGATTCCAGGGAAAAAACTGAACTACCTCATTTTTGAGGAGGAAATCTTGTAGGCAGAAACCCCCAAAATTGTCTTCCCTAAAAAACAGTCATTTGGACTTGGAGGAGGATCTCCGTGGGGTGCGTTCGCTGACTCTGGTGAGCCCTGCAAACACAGGAGCTGCAGAGCCAGAGCTGCCTCTAGCAGGATATGAGGCTGCTCCATGGAGGATAGGTGGGTTGGGAGGAAGGTGACCCCCAGGAGGGTCTCCACAGACCCCTTTGCAACACCAAGGTGATCTGCCAAGGCGGTGGCAGCAGCCTTCCTGACAGGCAGAAGGGAAACAGGACAGTCTAGGGTGATTCTTGCCATGCAGGAAGCTGCAGGGAGCCCCTGCTGCTGTCCTCAGGGCTGATGTAGGATGGGGTGTCCTGCCTGAGGGTGTCTCAGCCCTGCTGAGATTCTGCATCCCCCAGGTCAGTGCCTGCAGGCTGCTGGGGACGCTGTGCACCCTTCGGCCACCTGAAGTGTGATCAGAATTGGTAATGCTCTGGGTGATGAAATCCTCTCCGGCTCTGTGTAATCCCCTCACTGCCCCCCTGCATTTCCACACTGTCCCTTCAATCTCTACACTGCCACCTGCATCCCTGCACTGTCACCTGCATCTCCACACTGTCCCTCCATTCCTACACTGGCCCCTCAAACTCCTACACCACTGCTAGGTACCAAAATGCCTCACCACACAAACCCTGCTCCTTTTATTCCCCCTTTTTACACTCTTCCCTCATGCAGCACTGTCCCCTCCATACCCCCACCTCCTGCCATCCCCACACTGTCCCATCCAGTCCCCACACAATCTCCCCATCCCCGTACTGTGCCCCCATCCCACAGTGCTCAATTCTCACACTGTCCCCTCCACTCCCCACACAGTTCCCCCTATCCCACAGTCTCCTCACCCTCCCACTGTCCCTATCTGCACACTGCCCCCAAATCCCACAGTCTCGTGTCCTCATGCTGTCCCTCTATCCCACACAGTCCTCCATCTGCTCACACTGTGCCCTCCCTTCCATTCCCCCATCCCCATACACTGTCCCCTCCATTCCCCCGTTCCCACACACTAACCCCTCCACTCCATCCCCACACTATCCCCTCCGTTCCCTCATGCCCACACACTGTCCTCTCCATTCCACGTCCCCCATCCCCACGCTGTCCCCTCCATTCCCCCGTTCCCACACACTGTCCCCTCCACTCCACGTCCGTCATCCCCACACCCCGTCCCCGTCCCCCTCCCTCGCTCCCCCGCCCGCTCCCCGCTGTCCTCGTCGCCCCCTCCCGCTCCCCGCGGCCGAGCACCGCCCCGCGGGGGATGATGTAACCCCCGGTCCCCCGCCCGCCCGCTCTCCCGCCCGCGCTCCCGCCCGCACACGCCGCGGCAGTCGGCGGCGAGCGGCGGCGCAGCCATGTGCCCCTGCGCGCTGCACGGCGGCCCCCGCGCCCTGCCCCTGCAGCCCCGGCCGCGCCGCACGGCCCTCGGCCGCCGCCCGCCTGCTCGCCGCCCGCCTGCGCCGCCTGGGCGATGAACTGGAGCAGCGGGCGGCGCGGCGCAAGGCGCGGGGCCGCGGCCCCTCGGCCGGCCGGCGCCTGGCCGCCGTGGTGTGCCTGCTGTGCGCCCTCACGCCCGCGGCCGCGCTGGCCTGGCTGATCCGCAGGAGGAGCCTCTAGGCGAGAGGGGCGATGGCCGGAGCGGGGAGCAGGCGGGACGCGCAACAGGTCGGCACCGCGCCGGGGAGCGGGGAGTGGCGGCGGGGGTGGTGGCGAGGGCGGCTGGGCGGCCGTCGGGGCTCGGTGCGGCGCGGCCCGGCGTGCTGTGACCCGGAGCGGAGCGACAAGGTCCGTCCCGGGGACCCGGGTCGGTGAAGTCCTAGTCGGGCGAGGGTGGCCGGGCCCGGCCCGGCCCGGCCCGGCCCGGCCCGGCGGAGCGCGCTGTCCGCGGTACCAGCTGATGGCGACCGGGACGCTGCACGGAGCCCTGGGCTGCCGACGCCGGTGCTGCCAAATTGTACCTCCTTCGTCTTCTCCTCCTCCCTCTTTCTCTCCTGTTCCCTCTCCCTTTCCCAGGACTCCCCAAACACCCTCTTTCCCCATCCGCAGACTTTGACGGCTCCCAGCCCTGCTCCATGCCTGACTAGTACTCTGTGGCCCCTGCGAGCAAGTGTCAGTGGTCTCAGTGCAGGGTGCCTCAGGGAGAGTGGAGCAGGTTCTGTGTCACCCCAACACCTAGCCCTGGGAGGTAGAGGGTGCTTGCTCCCCATACCCATGCCTGCCAAGCCTCCAGCCCTCTGGAGAGTGGAGGAACTTTTCCTCGTGCCCTGTGTGGGATTTCCCCTTAGGACCATCCAGCAGGGCAGCCTGGAATTTTGGCTGTCTGTGTCTGACTCTGTGTTTTGGATAATGCCTTGCCCGGTGCTGGAGACATTCCCCAAGGGTGGTCCCAAGCCATCAGCCAGAGAAAAGTGTGCCAAGCCCAGTTACTGCTGGTTTCTAGAACCTCCAGTGTGCCCCAGAGTCACTGAGCAAACCAGCAGCACGGAAATGGGACATAACTTGCAACCTGTTGTTATCCTGTAACCATATCCTGTAACCATTGCTGTCATCCTGGTGACCCCTCCTGGGCTGGTGGGGACAGCTCGGAACTCTCAGCCCTGGGAGCATGCAGGGCTACTCAGCAGACGTGGGGTCACCTCAGGGATTTAGGATGCTTTGAAGTGCTCTTTGGGATAGGGATTTCTCCCCTCAAACAAGAGGGGTGAGGGCTCCTATTTTGGGTGCTTTATATCTTTGAATGTCTCCCAATGTATGTCTTATGTTCAGGAGAGACCTTGAATGGTCAGTGTGCTTCATATCTCACCAGACCAGGCAGGATTTAGACAAGAGATTAAAATCAGTTGAAAAATGCCACCAATTGTGGGCTGACCATGCACAATTTTAGCTTAACTGGGCTGTTTACAACTCTTGGACCAGAGCTGGGCTGGCAGGAATCAGGTCACACGTTGCAAGATGTCTCACATGCTTTATAGGTGCATGGAATACCATTAGATGCATAGATATGGTGTGAAGAAGAAGTACAGTTATCAAGGGAGTTTAAAAGAAGGTTTTCCAGCAGGTCTGTGTGTCAGCACGGGGTGGGGGTGTAAATGTGTGTGTATGAGGGGGCATTATTATGGTCTGGCTGAGCCACAACCGCTGCTCTCTCAGGAGGTTCAGTTGCTTACCTTTGGAAAGCCTGCTCTGAAAACAAAACCCAAACAAAACTTGCTGTTTGGTCAGTCAAAGCCTCAACTCTACAAAAAATCATCACCCCAGAGGCTCTGGGATGGTGTCTGCAGAGTTGTGCCCAGCAGAGCTGTGGAGAGGCAGTCAGTGGTATGGAGCAGTGGTTAGAGATGTGGGTCTGTGGCCAGGGGCAGAGCTCAGGGATCTTCTTTCCCTTCCCAACAGTTTGTGGCAAGTTTGAGTCTGGTGTTTCAAAGCAAAGCCACCCGTCTGACTTGCTTCTCACTCTGAGCTCAAAAAGAGTCAAAATTCGAAGGGGGACTGCAGTGACCTCCCTTATCTAGTGTCCCAGCTGTCCTTTTCCTTCTCCCTGCCCAGTGTGGGACCTTCATCCTGTGTAGAGAAGGTGGCAGGTGAGGGAGTTCCCTGTCCCCATGGATCCATGCACACACTCAGCCCAGGCATCCTGGTCATCCTGTTGGAGTTTTTAGTTTGGTGAAGGTTTGCACTATTAGATAGGAATTTTTCCCCAAACTCCTCTTGCTGATGGCTCTGGAGCCCTCACCTTCATCTGGCTTTCTGCACTTCAGGCCAAACAATAACCAATAACTTAAAAAGTGCTTTGATAAAGAGACTCTGGGAAAGCAAAGCATTACCCTCAATACGGCGAGGTGAGCTCCTTCAGCGTGCACAGTCCTTCCTTACAGCTTCAAAGGCTGCTGCAGACAGGATGTGCTCAGCTGCCTCCAAATGCTCTGAGGCTTCATGGACACAAACACAAATGTGAGTGTCTGAAGAGAAGGTCCTTGTGTGTGATCTGAAGCAGTTTCAGGGATAAAGAGGCCAGGTACAGGAGAATAAGAAGCACCCTGTGCACCCTGACCTGTCCAACTCCTGGCAAGCTTCTAAGGCAGAAGTGACCAAGCTGCAGTTGGAAATACAATTCCACCCCAGAAGAATTAAATCAATCACCTGCACCTCAGTTTCTGGGTTGGTTTTGCCATCGAGAACCTTTTCTTTGCCTGATTATGTGTAGTGTCTCAGAGCTCAAGTGATAGTGCAGTGAGCTGGTTGGACTTAAAGCTGTGTAAAGCAGCAGAGGCTGAGTAAGTCAGTGGAGTATTTCTGAACAGAACAGGTGGTGTTCTGCCTCCCTCAGAGACACTTTGCAGTGACAATAACATTGTTCTGCAACAGGGCAGGAGGGCCAGGTGCTGGACACTTAGAGGATTTCATGGTATGGTTCATGAGAGGGAGTAACTTGCATGCTTAATAAATGCTCTGCAGAGCCAACCTTTGCTTTGCGCTCTGGTGGCTGCAGAATGAATAGAGAGGTTAGAGGACAAGGCCAGCTTCAGCTTGGCTTAGCACTGCAGTTCCTCTCCTGCCCTTTCAAGTAGCAGCAGCATTTTGCATTGACTGCTGTGAGTGTCCAGACTGTCTTTGAGGAGGAAGGTTGGTAGCTGTTCCTTCAGGTCCTTGTGGCTTTACACAACAATGTAGCACAGGGAATAATCCTGTGTACCAGAGAACTCCTGCTCTCACATCTCTAGGTGATGGCAGTGAAAGCAGGATTAGGGCTGCTGCATGTGACTGGCTTGTATCTGTGGACCATGCTTGGGATTTGGGGATGAGTGCTTTGCAAATGGCAGTTTTCTAATGTATAATCTGACATCACCTTGAAATGCCCAGCCAGGGCATGAAGTATAGTTGTCAGGTGCCAGTTTGGCATGCAGTGTCACTTGTATCTCACTCTTAGTTCAGAAGTGGCAGTGTATTAAAATCAAACCCTACTTGTCCCTGCCAGCTTCACCAGCCTGGTTCTGTGCCCACTGTGTTGCTGGTAATTCCCCCACTGTTTGCTGCGAGGTTCATGCGGAGCCACTCTGTCCAAAGTCTCAATGCAGTTAATTATCTGTATTAAAGCTGTGCTGATAAGATTTCTGGAGATGTCACACTGAGCTGTGCAGGAGTGCAGAGCAAATGAAGGACCAGAGGCAGTGCAGCTAGCACAGGACTCGGCCGAGTGGCTCAAGAGTGAGCTGCAGTTTTGCAGGAGGACAGTCGGTCAGCTTGTCCCACCCTGTGGGACACCGAGGCCAGCACTGTTGTGTATCCTCCTGGATAACTCGGGCAGAAGAAAGCTGCTCTTCCTAGTGGCTAGCGTCCTGCTCAAGACCACCCAAGATCCCTGCCGTCCTTACCCCAGCTTCACAGTTAAATTGCACACAGAGATCCTTCCAGCACTGACTGTGGTGATAAACAGGCAGCAGAGTTCTTGAAACAACCAGTCCCGAGATGCCTGTTTCAGCAGGTGGGAGGATGGCCAGGCCAGCCACTGCTGGGAGCAAAGGTCAGAGCCCAAACTTAGTTGTTTACTCTGTCTGGATTCCTTCATCTTCCTGTGCTGAGATCTCCTGGACACACCGTTCTTCCCAGTTCTTCCCTGGTAGTTCTCCTCTTACCTCTTGAACCTCCTCCTAATTGTTTTTCGGTCTTCCAAGTTGCCCTTGGGTCTCCCACAGAGATGCTAATGAAGTGTGAGTGTACATGGATGCAGGCTGCTGGGGAATTTGACAGGGCTCCTGCCCAGCCCTTGTTTTCTCATTAACCTGCTGCTGCGTCGGGAAGGAAGTGAAAGTGCCTTGTTTTGTCCCTGCTTCCAGCTTTCCCTTAGCAATCCAAGCCCTTGAATACTTTTTGTTGTGGTTTAGATATATCAATAACTGTTATTTTGTTTATTAGCAGAGGAGCACGTGCCAGCTGACTTGCCTGTGTAATCCATTTAAGCCCAGAAGTGACAGGCTGATGGGTTAGCTGTGAGCAGAGCTCCTTTTGCCAACCGCTTTAGGGCATGTGAGCTCAGCTTCTCCTCTGGCTTTGTGCAGGTGGCACCAAGCGTGGCTCTGCAGCCTGTCTCTGAGTAAAGATTAGTCAAAGAAATGCTGAGATGGGATTTGGGACCCCCTGCCTGAGTCATTTCATGCCTATGCCTATCCTACTGGGTATCCCAGAGGAGAGCAGCTTGCTTTCTGTAGGTAGGCACCAGCTCTGCAGGCTGTGCCAGAAACCTGTAGGATTGGGGCTGGAGAGTTCAAAGCAGTTGAGAAGCTGTGGTGCCTGTGTCTTACAAATAGCAATGGGACATTGGGGGGCTGGCTGAGATGATTTGGTGTCTCTCAAATTAAGAGGAACTTTCTGAGCAAACTCAATCTCCTGAAGTGCCCAGGAAGAGAGGGACACATCACCAAAGGGAATGCTGGTTCCCATGAAAGTGACAGTTTTCTTTACCCCTTCACGTTTTCAGTAGACATAACATTTGTCATGTAAGAACTCAGCTAGAATGCCTTTTTGTTTTTCCCATAAGCAAATGAAAACTGTTGTTGGTTGTGGACAATTCCCTGTTCCCAGCTCCCCCCTAAAATAAAGTTTCAACATGCTAAGGATAACCTGTAAAACAAAGAGGTTTTCAGCAGCTCTGCAGAGGGGATATGCTGGCACTCTGTCCGGTTCACTCTCCACCCCACTATTACAAAAGGGATGTAGTTTGGCTTTCCTCAGCCTTTTTCAGACCCAGAGTACCAAATTTTGATCTGTCTGCTGAGTGCCTATTGTGGGAAATTTGGAGTAACTCCACTGAAGTCAATTGGGTTGCCCTGGATTTACAGTGCTGTAAATGAGATCAGAATTTGGCTCCAGCTATATTCCATTAATGAGTCAGATACTGGCAGCGCAGCCAATATGCACCCAGAAATGGCTTTAACACAGCCCAGGATATTCAGGATTGTTTTATTGAAAGGTGGGCTGAAGGCCAGCATTCTGGGGTTCTCTTTTCTTCTTTCCATGAAATTCACCTTTCTGCAGAAGGCCAGCGCCAGGCTGAGGCAAAACTTAAAGAGCCATTTGAGCTCTTCCAATAGGGCTTGTGAGGTGCATAAACACTGTGCTGAGCTCTTTGCCTGCCCTGGGGCAGATTTATCGCTCCCAGTTCAAGATGTTTGAGGATTTATCAACTTTTACAGGGTTTTATAGATTTTCTATATGTTAAGTGACACAGAGGGACAGTCTGTAAAACATAATGGCACCAAGGATGATCTGTGGCTGGCCGTGGATGGCACAGCCGGACAAGGGTTCATAGCTGGCAACGGGAAGTGCTGCTACAGGAGAACTCATAAATAAGGATTAAATGGTTTTGCTTTGGAGGAAATCCTTTAATCAACTCCTGAAGTCTTTATTCCAGCCTAACTTGAGTAAATGCCTCACTTTGTTAGTGTAAGCAACCACATCAGTGGCTCTGCCTCCGTGTCACCAGGCCAGCTCCTCAGCTGTGCCCTCCTTCACACTCCAGCAGTGCCATGGGGTTCATTTTCAGGACCTTCCTACAAGGACATCTTGTGTGATAGGTGCAGGTGCCCAGAATCTCCTTGAGATGTTTCACAGGTGTAGAGCATGCCCTGGTGCTGTCTGTGCTCAGCAGTGGCCTGGTGCTGAGCGTGCAGTCGTGTGAGTGCAGGCTGAGGTCCTGGGCGGGCTGTAAGTCAGCGTGGGGCTCACAAAGGGCTGTTTCCTGGGCTTGGAGGCCAGGAGGCCAAATGGGGACAGGGGCTCAGCCTCTGGGCTACTCATTGCCAGCTGTTTATCGATGGTCTGTGCTCTGTTGGCTGTTGCTGTGTAGCCAGTATTGTCACGTTCATACCTTCTCAAGCAGCAAACACCTTTGCTGGTTACCTCCTGCCCAAGAAGCTAAGCAGCTCTGCAAAACAGGCCTCCAGTGCTTCCTGAGAGCTGGTGTGTGTGTGAGAGTGTTCAGGCAGATCCAGGAGCCATAGAAACTGTGTGAGTAGCTGGTAGCCTTGATCACAGCCAGACAAATGAAAACGTGCTTCCAGTCTAGATGATTCATTCTGGCTTGGGGCCTTGGAGCTATTTTCACTGTTGCGTCAGATTCCTCAAAACTGGAGAGCGAGGCAGCGAAGAGCAGGAGGCAGGGGTGGGAATGGCCACGTCCCGGGCGCAGCGGCAGCTGGAGCAGCCGAGAGGAACCGGGGTGAAGCAGGTCAGGTTCAACCTGAGGAGGCTGATGCAGAGACGCAGTAGGTTACTCGGAGCCTGTTGCAGCACACGGTGGAGGTTTTGGTGCATTTCAGAGGCAGTGACGCTGGCTCGTGGTAACCTGCGGGCTGGCGTGAACAGGGTGGCACTGCAGAAGGAAGGGCAACGGTTTGGGGCTTGCATTGGAGAAACCACGCTCAGAGTCTGCCCCAGAGCTGCTGGCCAGCCCTAGTTAACGCTCGGACTTCAGAGCCCGTGCAGCTGCACAGTCAGCAGCTCTCCCCCTCCTTCCTCCCAGCTGGGTGATATCACCTCCTCCAGAAGCCAGCAGAGATGTCTCCACGGAGGCTTTGCTAAGCTCACTCCTTGTCACAGCCTCTGCAAACTAGACAACTCGCTCTGAAAGGCAGGATGCTGCTATTGAGAAACCTAAGGATAAAGGTGGGGAATGGGAATTTCATCCGAGCTGCCCCTTGGGCACCTCTCCTGCTAATTTGCACTTAGATAGGTGCCTTTCTCTGAGCACTTTATTAATTAAGGCTTGCAGCCCACCTATGAGGCAGAGAAGTTATTACTGCCCTCATTTTACAGCAGCAACTGAAAGAAGCACTTCGCTCAAGGCCACAAATCTAATCAGTGGCAGAAGCAGGAGTGAGTGAGTGCCTCCAAGTCTCCTGTGGTACTCCATGCACCCCCTTGCCTACCTGTAACAAAATTAATGGCTTCCCTAAAAGTCAACATTTTTGTTCACGTGGTGTAAATGAAGAGAGAGCAGGCAAGAGAGCGAGAGCCTTAGCGAAGCGAGGGCTCCCCAGCAGCACTGCAGCAGCACAGGGCTGGAGGTGTCATCTCCTGTGCATCCTCCCCATAAATTACCCACCTCCTCTGCTGGCTGCATTCAGCAGGAGGCTTCAAGCATAAATTCAAAAAGAAGCTTTTATTGTAACCAATGCATCGATATAATTAAACCCAAACACAATTCTTTTGCTTTCTTAGGCTGGAGGAAAACCCTGTGCCCTTGGAGAAAATTGTTTCCCCTTTTCCTCCAGGGAATCCAGAGCCTGAGCAGCAGCTGTGGAGAGTGGAGATAAAGAAAGAAGCGGAAGATGTTGGAAGTGCTTTGGGCAACGTGAAGAAGGATTTGCACGGCAGGAGCTGTCGAAGGGCCCAGCAGCAAACCAGAGACACATACATGCTTATATATAGAAGAATGTAAACCCTCCTGTATGCATACGTTAAACGTGCATGCCTTGTCGAGAACGTGAGCCGCGTTCCTTGTAGATGATGGTGGTCTGAGCAGGCCTGCTCCTGCAGTCTGAGTCAAAAGAGTAGTGATGTCCTTGCTGTAACGCTGGCGTTTGCTCCGCTGCACCTCGGTTACGGCAACAGAAACGCTCCTGCCGGGGCAGCAGGATGGAAAACGTCCATCCCGGGCGAGCGGACGCGCTGCCAGGCGGGCGCGGCGGCAGGGGCCGGGTGCTGGGCAGCTCGGACGACAGTTTGTGTGTGTATATATTAACTATGGCACCAGGGGCCAGAAGCTTTCCCTACGACTTCAGGTTTCTCTGGTGCTCCATTTAATATTTGTCTGGGGCTAAACTGCCTCGCTGTGGTGCTATACAGGTTCCCCCGAGAGGATGTTCTGAAACGTGGGGCAAGGAGAAATCTATTTTGGTTATTAATATTTATACACAAGACACAAGAAGGAATTCTTGCTGAGAAGGTGCTATTCTTTCCTTTCTTCCTTTCTTTCAGTCTGCATTAGGTAAGACGAAACAAAGAACCTAGCCCAGAACTTGACCAAACTCAGTTCTGTTTCTTTTGATTGTTTGGAGCTTGGGAAGCAGCTTTCCTTGGGATGGCAAAGACACTCCAGCTCTTGTCACTGCGGCGCCCGTCTCGAGAGTCTGTGAGCGCAGGACCTCCTCTGGCTCCAGGGCTGGGTGTTCTCACAGATCGCATTGGGTTGGAAGGGACCCTCAAAGGTCATCTTTGTCCAACCGCCCTGCAGTCAGCAGGGACACCTCCGACCAGAGCGGGTTGGATGGTGAGCGGAACACTCACACCCTGTCAGCCGTGGAGGAGAACCGTATCTAGACCAATCCATAGACAAAGGGATAACAAGGCAGCTTGTCCTTAGAAGTCCAAGGGCTCTTTTCAGTCTGGTACTGAGCACTTTTTCCTTCAGCCAGAGCTACCTGTCAGGTGGAGGAACTTTCCAGATGCTGTTTCGCAGTCAGCGTTACGCACAGTTTTTTAGAAAGGTTTTTCCAAGCTTCAGATATTTGCAGCAGAAGATGGAGCCTCTCATGGCAAGAGGGGTTTGCTCAAGGGATGGTAACAACCCAGTTTCCCAAGGAAGTTTGGCTGCTTGGTTTTTAACCATATGCCCTAACCCTGGCCCAGCCGTGTGGGCACTGTGTCCCTGTCACACCTTGCAGCTCTCTCTCCTGCGGGAGGAATGTTTCTAAGCAGTCTCAGAGCTGAATTCTGCCTTTATCAAATATTCACTGCTGTGTTTGGGGGCCCTGCACACATAATCATGGATATTATTGATCCAAGTCGACTCACAAACAGCAGAAAGAGCAGCTTGTTCCTAATGAATAACCTTGCCCTACGTGATGTTATGTGCAGTGTGGGGAGGGATCATTAGCTCGGTGTAGTTTATCTGTTGATAGGGTTGGAATGGTCTGAGAGCCACAGGGACCAATAAAACATTTCCCTACAATTTTTTGGCCCAATGCTCAGTGATTCTCAGCATCCTGCCCTCCTTCCCAGCTCAGTCTCCTGCTGAAATAAGTAATGCTTCTGGCCAAAGGAGGAGCCTCAGCTGATTTCAGCAAGTGCTGGACTTGGCATAGTCTTAAAAATACTGCTCAGGTGAGGAAGCGAAATTGTGTGGCACGAGTCAAATTTGATCAGAAAGGAGCTGATCAGGAGGACTGGAGGTGTCACTTCGCTGTAGAGGACAGGCAGCCTCAGGCCTTCACTCATCTACACAGAGGCAGCCTTGTGACAGCCCCCCAGGGTGGGAGCTGGCTCACATTTCTCAGTGCAGGAGTGAGGGGTCTCCTACACATTCCTCCCCTTTAACAATTCTTAGCTCCCAGTTCTGAATGTTCAGTGAACTTCTGACCTGGCACAGGCATGAGCCCATTTTCCCTGGTACCTTCTGAGTGCAGAGTTTGCAGGGTGCTGCCTTGCAGCGCTTTTGCCAGAGGCAATTCCCCTGCAAGATGACAGCACAGCAGAGGGAAATGCCTGTCCTTCCCATAGTGTCCCTCCCTGCCCTGGGAAAGCCCCTTGAGTCAGCCATCACCTCAGTCCTACCCTGTGGCCAGGCTTTCCTGTACCACCCCCACCCCGGAGCTCCCAGGGAACAGCTTCCCCTGGCTCTTCCCACCACACCAAACACCTTAGGAGACGACAAAAACCCAGCCACCAAACCCGTGGTGCTTCCCAAGCGTAAACTCCAGCAGGTTCAGTACTCCAAATCCTGCTTTAACCCTGATTTGCTTCACTTTTGTAGTTCTAAATTGGCTGTTAAGTGGGAACCGAGGGTCAGGTTTTGGAGACTTTCCATCTCTTGGTCGCTGGGCCAAGCCAGCTTTGCTAGGGCAGAGGCTTCCCAGCACTTCCTAGCCAGCATTCCCTGTACAGAAATGGAATTCCTTCCTGGAGGGTATGTATTGTCAAAGCCTTACATTTTCTGGTACAACTGCTATTCTTGAACGCCTCCATTTTTCGGCAAGGGGTGTTTTTATCCTTTTTAAAAGCTCTGATCTAGCCCTGGTCGATGTTTGTGTTGGCAAAGCAAGCACGCTGTGGACTCCCCTAGTGCTCTTGGAGCTGTACTGCAGCAGCTGGCTGAGGCGGTGGTGGTGGTGGTAGGGGGTGCTGTGCCGCGCTAATGGGTAGGAAAGCAGCGCAGTTCCTCTCTCGCGCTCCCCTTGTGTTTTTGCAGCAGCCAAGAAGTCATTGATTGTGATTAGCCTCGGTGAAGGCTGGGGAGTGCTCTCTACAGGGAAAAAAAAAGCAGCCCTCATCTTGGGTTGCAGCAGACGGTGCGTGTGCGAGCCAGAGGAGGAGGTTATGAGATCATAGTCTGTGCAGAGCGCTGCATAATGTGGCTGGGAGGAAAGTCTTGATGAATTTTTAAAGCAGCACTCCACCAAGACAGCTCCCATCACACACTGCCACTTCATACTAAAAGTTAAAAAAGCAGTAGGGTGGCAACTACTAATCAGTTTCTCACACCCCCCCCCCCCCCCACCCCCAGCCTGACAAAAGGAGTCCTTTGGCCAAGTTCATAGACTCATAGAACAGGTTGGGTTGGAAGGGACCTGAAAGATCATCCAGTTCCAGCCCCCTGCCACGGGCAGGGACACCTCCCCCCAGAACAGGTTGCTCAAGGCCTTATCCAACCTGGCCTTGAACACCTGCAGTTGATTCTAGGATGGCAGCGCTCTCTGCTTGCAGGCAGCTGGCTTACACCCAGGACAGAATGTAGCCCTTTAATTCCAGGTTATTTCCTTTTGTCTCTTAGAATTATTTTCAGTAGGGGACAAAAAAATGGAATGGGACCAAGCCTCCCATCATACACTTTGACGTGCCCAGGAGAGGCATCACTCAGTAAAAACATCCAGCAAATCACCCAAATCAATGAGTTGTCAGTGGTGAGGAATGAGAAACCCATCACACTCGTGCTTTAGAGCATGTGGGCATGCAGAAGTGACCTTCATTTAGCTAAGGCCACTCCTAAAGTAATTGACTTAAATCAGAGGCCCTGCTTAGCTCAGTTCAAGCTGATTGGTGAGTGTGCTCTCTTTCTGTATCATGCTAAACTCACCAGGGCCCCAAGTGCAGTGCACAAGCAGCAGTAGTGCTGGCCAGTGACACTGGTTACAAACTGGTGCAGTTTCTGTGCCCACACCCCCCTTGGAACTGGGCATTTTTTCCCTGCTGCCTGGAAGACGAAACACTTGGTTGAGTTCTGCCATCGCTGCAATCTTCATGGGCTGAGCAGCCAGAGGAAAATCTCACCTAGGGAGGAGAATGGGGAAGGAAAACTCCACTGCTGTGTCCACAGTGGCTCATGGGGAAGGCAGATAGTGCATCTGCCTTCATATTTAAGTAGTTTTCCTACAACGGGGCTCAGAACATCTGCCCATGCTCTTGACAGAAGGCTGAGATACAGCTAACAAACATCCTGTGGGGCCAAATTCAGTCCTGGAACCACATTTGCTGTCCATGTCAGACCCTGCTGGCTGCCTTCTGTCTCCACAAGAGCTGACTGGTATCTTCACAGCTTTTCTTAAGACAAGCTTCAGAATCAGCCCCATTCATAGAATCACAAAATGGTTTGAGTTGGAAGGGACTTTAAAGATCATCCAGTTCCAACCCCTCCCTGCCATGGGCAGGGACTCCTCCCACTAGCCCAGATTGCTCAAGGCCTCATCCAGCCTGGGCTCGAACACCTCCAGGGAAGGGGCATCCACAACTTCAGTGGGCAACCTGTTTCAGCAAAACAGTTTGCAAGGCCCTGCTTGCTGTGTGCTGAACTAAACTTGCTCATCTCTCCAGCAGAGAAAGTTAGAAGACACTGGCCATGTAAATTCAAAAGCCCAGGGAGGCCTAAAAGCTGGGATTTGATCTTCCTTGGGAAACAGCAGTCTGTCAGTCTGAATGGAGGAGAGGAATCAGACACTCACAGAATTTTGTGGTTGGAAAAGGCCTCCAAGATCACCCAGTCCACCTGCTGACACCCTGACACCCTCATGGCCATTAAAGCATGTCCTGAGGAGCATGCTGCTGCTGCCTTGCTCTTCTCACCCTGCCCTGGTCTGCTGGGCAAGCTCTTTGCAGCTGTGCTCAGCACCCAGGCCAGTGTCCCTGCCTCCTGTGCTCCTGGCCTGGCTTGGGCCATGCACCGTCTGCACCACGAGCACCTCCGACAGCGCACACCCTACAAGGCTTCCCACCACCAGCAGTGGTGGGAGGAAGCCAACTGTTCCAGTCAGAGCTACAGACTGTCTGTTCCCCACCTGCCACAGAAATGTAGAAGTACAAAATACCCAGCAGGTGAATGTTTTTTCTGACTATTTATTTGTATGCCAGAGTGACTTTTCCCCAGCAGAGCTCTCCAGTGGTCACTCTGCAGGGACACTTGAGTACTTGAACCCAAGGGTTTTAATATTCACAGAAGGTGGCTTTGGAGCGTGACAAATACTCACTGAAGGCATCTGGGAACTGAGCTGCCCTTGTTAGTTACCTCCACTCTTAGTTACAGATGACACCTAAGCAGAGAGCAAACCAGCTGCAGTGGGTTTGGCTTCATGGCTATTCACAGCACAACCTCTCCAATCAATCTGAGGACCACAGTTTATCACGAGAACAAATCTTCCCCTCAGCTTCAGTCCTCAGGACATGTCCAAATTCTCCCCTCTGCTCCCCTCCCAGATGCACTGCTGGCAGCACACAGCTGAGCTGCAGTGAGTCCTCCTTTCCTCGCCCCTCCCTGAGCTGGTTCTGTTTGGATGTAAACTCGTGCGGAGTCACTGTGCAAGTTTCCACCCTCACCAAAGCAAGAGCCGAGCAGATGCTCACTGCTGCCAGGAGGTCATGGAGCTCCTGCTTATGGTTGGATGTGGCTTCTCTCTTTTGTAAAAGGAAATTTCATATGCTGAGACTCTTTGTACATATTTATAATGACTTTAATAAAAAAAATAAAAAGCAAAGAAAAACAACTGTTCCATGGCAGAAAAAGGCTCTGGGTTTTATGTCCTCTCTGCAATTGGAAAGAGAATTGCTGTCCTCAGCACCAACAGTTTACTCTCATGAGCTGGCCCCAGAACTGAAGTTTCCCCCTGTGTTTTTAAGGTCCAGATGTCACGTTCTAGGAGAGGTGAATTGTTCTGCCTCACACAGCCAACGCTGTAATCACAGAATGGGTTGGAAGGGACCTTAAAAGATCCTCTGGTTCCAAAGCCCTGGTGTGGGCAGGGACACCTCCTACTAGACCAGGTTGCTCAAGGCCCCATCCAGCCTCACTCTGAACGCTCCCAGGCTTGCAGCCTCCACAGCTTCTGTGTGCAGCGTGTTCCAGGGCCTCACCAGCCTCATGGGGAAGAATTTCTTCCTCATGTCTAATCCAGCTTCTTCCACTTTGAAGCCAAGCCCTTGTCCCTGTCACTCCATGCCTTTGTTAGCAGTCTCTCGCCTGTAGTCCCTTTCAAAACTGACCCAAGGACAGACTGCCAACAGCACAGAGCTGGCTCTTCCACAGTGTCCCAGCTGCAAAAGCAGGGACTGAGGGATGCTGGTTTAATTTAGCAGCTCTATCATAGTGGCCTGTAGTAAATTCTTCATCCTGCAGGAAAGGGAATGCAAGGTACCTGGCAGTTCCTCCAGTGGGTGCTGCTCTGAGGTCTGACTCCCTGGGCTGGAGCAAAGTGTTTCAGGTACAGGATGCTGAGAGTCCCCTCTCTGTTACACTGACAACTGGGAAAGATCATTCAGCAAAGGGAAGTCAAGAAAAAGGACTGCAAGAATGGCAGAAAACACTCCCTGTCCTTCCCCTCTGATTGCCTGCCTTCCTTATCACCAAACAGAAAGCAGATGTTTCGAAATGGAGCAAATGCTCCCTGGGGTGTTGGGCTCATCCTGCCCTTTGTGTTGGGCTCCCACTCACCTTTGTGTTGGGCTCCCACTGAGCTTTTCATGCCCTTCTCCAAAGATAATTTAGAAACCCATCAGGCTCAGAAGGGTTTTTTTTCCAAGCACCCTGAAAGCAGGCAGCACCAACCTGTGAGTGAACTGGCACTGCACTGAGAACTGCCACTGAAACCCTCCCTGACCTGCCTGCCCACACAACCAGGGATGCTCCCTTTTGCTGGTGCAGGTACCAGACTGCTGTACATGACAACATTTTTATGCCCACTGAAAACTTTGCTGCCTTCCTTCCTGGACTCTCTTCCCTCATGCCCCAAAGGCTATTCCATTGGAGACAGCCACCAGATTTAATTCTCCACTTTCATGGGATTCAGTTGAGCAGGATCAAAAAAGCAAAGCTTTTCCTCCTCTACCTCCCTGCACCTCCCAAGCCAGATCTGGATTATTTTCCCTGCACAAGCTCTTCCCCTGAACATTTCTCCTCCAGCCATACTGAACTTATTTCCAGAGAAATGTTGAGCCCTAATCTTGCTGCCATTAGCTCCTCTTTGCTTTAGTTCTCCCCGTGGAGCCTGGCAGCAGGAGGGAAGGCAGCACTCAGTACACACACACAGGCTCATTCCCCCAGGTACAGCTCTTCCTGATTATCCACTGGGTGGAACTGCAACCTTATGGCCATCTCCATAGCAATGAGCATGGAAGATGCTAGTTGCCTAATGAGGTCCCTTCCCTGTGCCTGCAGCAGGGAGCAGAGGTCCTTTAGTGCACCAGAAAGCTCCAGCCAGCAAACAGCAGCTCCATTTGCATGCAGGTTCCAGAGCTGGAACTTCAGCAACACCAAGGATGGTCATTCTCCTGTTAACACCACAAGCTGTGTCCTCCAGGAGCTCTTTCTGAAGCAGAGCTGTGGCAATCAAGTCTCTTCCATCCCAGGTGGATTATCCAGCTGGTGTAGAAAGCAGGCTGGCTCCTGGAGCAGCGCAGCTGCTTCTGGAGAATTCTGTCCTCGAGGTAGCCAGCCTCACTAAACCAAGGCTCTGTGGGGGGCCCTGTGTCCCTGATGCATTTCTGGCTCAGGGCTGTGTGAGCCCTTTCTTCCTCTGCTAGACCCAGGCAGGTTGGGGGTGCTGGGTGGCAGTGGTTTGTAAAGCAAATAGTCCCTGCCTCGAGTGGCTGTGCTGAAGGGCTTACGGCAGAGACCCCTGAACGTGTGTGATGCTCCTGGTTAGGACCCTAACTTCTCCCCTAGACAAAGCAAACCTGACTTTAATCTCTCCCTGCCTCCTGCTGTGCTCTTCATATGCCAGGAAATCAGAAAGTCTGGTCATGAAAACCATTCCCAAGGAAAGCAAGTGTCATTCCAGCTTCCCAAGTTCCCTCAGACTCCATTACAGTGACAACAGGTAGGATTTGGGGAACCAACTGCAAAACCAGGGCCTGCTGGGAAACAACGTTTCTCCAGCCCCAGAGACACTTGGGGCAGAAGGTGTGTGAAGCACTGCTTTGGAGGAGCTCTCCAAGGCAGTGTGGTTGTAAGGAGTTACAGAGTAGGGGAAGGCAGAGCCATTTAATGTGAGACAGCCAGAGCAGGACAGATCTCCCCTGTACACCAGTTATCCACGGGCAGTTCCCAGTAGGCTTGCCTTACAGGAATGATCTAGGCTAAAAGGCCAGCACAAAAGGAAGCACCCCAGGCAGCTTGTCACCGTGTCAGTTCAAGGAAACTCTTGGCTGTAGCTTAGCCATGGAGTTTGCTGTAACACAAAGACCATTCTCCTTGCCTTTGAGGATAAAGTTTCTGGCTAGGAACAGCTGTTGCTCTTTTGGCTCCTGCAGCAACGGAGCTGGAAGAAGCACTAAGACAACAAATCCACAGGCAGCTAAATAGGGGCAGGGGATCAAGCAGATCTTCCAGCTTTGTCCTCTCTCCACACAAGTCACTCCACTCGATGGTTTGTGTTTGCTTCAGTAGACCTGGAAGTGAGCAGAGGTGGTGCCATCCTTCCAGCAGCGCAGGGTCTCCACGGTGACGGAGCGGCAGAGGGGACACGTCTTCTCCCTGTCGAACCACAGGCACAGGCACTCCTCACAGAACACGTGCTGTGGAGACAAGAGGCCATCAACACACCTGACAGGAGCTGGCCCAGCACCCTGTCAACCTCAGTCTTAGAGCTGTCCAATGCAGGGACTCCACTGCTTCCCCTGGGAGATGATTCCAATGTCCAACTGTTCCCACGGTGATAAATTTCCTTCTGGATTCCAAGGGGAATGTCCCCAGCAGTAACCTGTCCCCATCAGCCCTTGTCTTTCCCATGGGACTCCCTGGAAAATGGGAGTCTCCATTCTCCTGATAGCCACCCTCTATGGACTGGTCCACGGTGATAATGCCTCCCCTAAGCCTTCTCCAGGCTGAACAAACCCAGCTCTCCTGGCCTCTCCTCACCTGGCAGGGCTGGCAGTGCCCTGATCACTCAGGGGACACTTTCCATCCTGTCCTCATCTTTTTTCCTTTTGTACAGCAGGGACCAAAACAATATCCACAGCATCCCCACCAAACTGACTGCTTTCACACCAAACCAAGAAGCATCTTCCTAAGATTGTACATTCACATGAAGCTGTGGTTTCACAGAACCCCAGCGTGGTGAGGATTGGAAGGGACTTTTGGAGATCATCCACTCCACCCCCCTGCTCAAGCAGGGCACCCACAGCAGCTTGCCCAGCAGCACAACGGCCAGGGGGGTTGGAAGCTCTCCAGAGAAGGAGACTCCCCAGCATCTCTGGACAGCCTGCTCAAGGGCTCCAGCACCCTCACAGCAAACAAGTTTCTCACTTGTTTTCAGTACCCTGTTTCCATCCTCAGTTCCCTGGGTTCCTTCATAAGTCTTCACCTAGCTCAGACAATCCCCTCTCTTCCCCCTACTCCTGACTGCATTTGCTTTCTTCTGCTCACACCACCCAGTGCCAGTCAGCAGATACACAGCCCCTATCTCCCCTTCTTTATCAATGTCAGGTTTCACCCCTTATCTCCTCCTCTCATTTCCACAGCAAGCCACAGCAGGGCTCTCCCTCCAGCCTGGACAAACAGAGCTCAGGAGGGATGGCTGCCCAGCACACAGCCCCATCTAAGCCAGACTGGAAGGGCAAGAATAGGAGCTGTAATAATTTGAGACCTCCTCAGCACATGTGGAATCAGCAGAAATGTTACTCATCAAAAGCTTGACTCTGAGAAACTTCCCTGGGGCTTACAGATTGGTAACATCTGCACAGACATTCCCAGGACTAGCAGGAGGCACCCTGGATGCATCTATCCCTGCTACACAGCATGGGAATGCTAAAGCTCTTTGGAAAAAGATCTTTGCTTTGGTCTCACAAGAAAGCAAACACCCAGCAGTTCCAGAAATGGCTGAATCCTTCTGCCCAAGGTTTTCCTGCAGGCACTCACATGGCAGCCACACAGCCTCCATGAGGAAGCATTTCCCCCCCCCCGAGCTTGACCAAGTTACAAGCAACTGAAGAGGAAATCTTGGGGAAGCACCACCAGCCTTGCCACAAAGGCACTGCCTTCAGCTGGCCTCTGACACATCAGCAGAACCCATGGCAGTGTGGTGTGTTCAGAGAGGTTCACCCACACCACACAAGGCCTGCTGCAGCGCTCTGAGCACACCAGACTAAGATCAAGGACAAGGGAGAATGGTTTGAAGCTGAGGGAGAGTAGGTTCAGACTGGATCTTAGGAACAGGTTCTTCAGTATGAAGGTAGAGAGACTCTGGAACAGGTTACCCAGAGAGGTTATGGAGGTGTTTGAGGCAAGGTTGGATGAGGGCTTGAGCACCCAGCTCCACTTGAAAGGCATCACTGCCCATGGCAGGGAGGTTGGAGTAGATGTTCTCTGAGGTCCCTTCCAACTTAACCCACTCTATCATTCCATAATTCTATGACCTACATTTTACCAGTGTTTACCCAGTCAGAAACAGGACAATTCCCAGTTACTGGCAGTGGTTAGACATGCAGAACTCCTTTTCCTCCTGGCTGGGTGCTCAGAGGCCAGACAATGTTACACAGTGCTGCTCCAGGCTCCCTAGCAGGCTCATTCTGGATCTCTGCCCTTCTCACAGCACTTGCTCTTTGTTCAGCTGGCCTGTTGACCAGCCAGCCTCCCCACAGGTCAGATAAAGCATCCTGCATTCCAGATCCAAGACCTGGCCTGCCAACTGGCAATCCCTGGACTACAAGGCTGGTCTTTTCCATCTCAGCAGCTCTGATCAGCTCCTCGGGAGTAGCTCAGCTATCACAGATCGCTGCCTACCCAGCGGAGGGCAAGAAACATCCTCTAGGACCTAGAGCAGGAGCGGCGCCTCAGCTGGCTGTGCCTCTCCCCAGCTGCAGAAGTTAACCAAATGAATGCCAGTGGGGGAGCAGGATGTGGGGAGCTTGGAGTCTTACCTGGCACATGAGGATCAAAGGTTCCCTGAATTCTGCTTGACAAATGGCACAGATGTCACCTGCCTCACTGCACTGCTGGCTGGTAGCACGGACTCCGTAGGTCTGTTAGGGAGAGGTGGAGAAAAGTTCCCAGCGTCAAAGGGTTGGAGGTAAGCTGGTTTGTGGTCAGACACAGGAATAGACACTGATTTGGCCCCCAGATTCCCTGCATGGCTTGGGAAGGACACCAGTGTTATGTCACCATGTATGGGGAAGGGAGATTTGGGCACCAGCAGATGGAAGAGAGTCTGGAGCTCTGTGCTCTCCGGTTTGTTTTCCCCTCGAGCTGACTCCAGCTTTTAGTGCCTGCACTTGTGGAGCTGTGATAATGAAATTTAATGAGCTCAACAGGGAGCTGAAAGGATTAATTCAGCATCATTTGCAGAGGTGTTCAGATGGTGGGAGGGACTATTGCTGGAAGTTAGACAACAGAAGAAAGAATAACAGCACCCACAGCCTTCCCACTTCTCTTTTAAATATGTGGAAAGCAAATGTTGCTTCTGCTCTTGTAACAGAGGGGAGTCAGAAACCTGCTGAGGGAAAATGACCAGCCCAAGCCCACAGAATAAGCAAGGCAAGCTCTAAAACTTCCAGGATGTTCTCTTCTTTTCCTCTCCATCTTCAGTCTTTGATTTTATCATTTCAAACTCTCAGTCACAGCGTTTCACTGCAACAGAGCTGCTATCACTGCCGTAGAATGTGATGCCTGGGATCATTTCTGAGCTCTCTGGGGTGTCTTTCACTATCACTGCACATCAGACACTGCATTTCCCTGCCTCAAGTCTTTCTCACACTCTGCACCGCTACGTTCTTGTCAGCTTCCTGCTCTTTGGGCTTCATTACACAGGGCTTCCAAGCAGGCAAACCGGGCCAGAACTGCAACAATCTCTTACCACAGCTGGGACAGGGCAAACATCAGAAAAGACTCCTGACAGGAAATGGCTGTCCCCCTGCACTGGGCACTGGTGAGGCCACACCTCAAATACCAGGCTCAGTTTTAGGCCCCTCACTACAGGAAGGACATTGAGGGGCTGAAACAGGTCCAGAGAAGGGCAAGGAGGCTGGTGAAGAGTCTGGAGGACAGGGCTGGTAAGGAGCAGCTGAGGGAGCAAGGGGTGTTTATTCTGGAGGAGGCTGAGGGGAGACCTCACTGCTCTCTACAGCTCCCTAAAAGGAGGTTGGAGCCATGTGGGTGTTAGTCTCCCCTCCCTAGGATCAGGTGACAGAATGAGAGGAAACTGCCTGAAATTGTGTCAGGGGAGGGTTAAGTTGCAGATTAGGAAAAAATTTTCCTGCAAGAGTGGTCAGGGATTGGAAGAGGCTGCCCAGGGAGGTGGTGGAGTCACCTCCCTGGATGTGTTCAAGAAATGTGTGGCCATGAAACTCTGGGACATGGTCTCTGGGACTTGGTTTAATGGCCATGGTGGTGTCGGGTTGAAGGTTGAACCTGATGGTCCTAGAGGTCATTTCCAACTCCAGCAGTTCTGTGATTCTGTGACCCCTGACCAGTTTATCCATCCACAGGACAACAAATTATTTGATGATCCTCATGCACTGAGCAACTGTCAGCTCCATCATTCAGCAGCAACGAGGTGGTACCTACGAAGCTGCTCCCGTAGGTCTGGCTGCTTACCTGCGGGCGCAAAGGACCTTCAGTGCCTTCCGGACACTTCCCAGACGACCACAGATGTCAAAAGACTGCAACAAAGACATGCTGGTTTAGAGACTTTTCACAATCTTTGTGTGTCCAGCCCAGAAACTCAGGAAAAGGTGTCTCCAAATGGATACTCAGAGGCAACACAGATTGCTTGAGCAGCAACGGTGCCAGAAAAGGTCTCATGGTGACCATGAAATCTGTAGTGCAGTGCAGGAAGGTAGCCAGAAAAGCTCTGGTAACAATGGACTGTCAACTAGGGACTCCGCAGGACAGGAAAAGGAGCAGATCTCAGGAGGTTGTGGTAGGGTCAATTGCCCAGCCCCACTAAGCAGGAAAGGGTTAAACTGGGCCCATTTTCCCCCTATCCCCCTGAAGAACAGAGCACCTGAGAAGCCTCGAAGTAAGGTTAGAAAGCACTGTGGTCAGCTGGAAGGAGAGGGGAGGAGGGACAGTTTCTTTCACAAGGAAGAGGTAGAATACAGCTTTCTACAGCCTCTGAGGAACAGGGGGACTTCCAGGGCTGGTTGGCTCTGTCACACAAGCTGACACTCCAGGGCCCAGGTTATACTGTGATAGAAGGAGTGGAAATTGCCTGTCCTGCTCCAGAGGCTGGTGTAGCAGAGATTAAATGATGCCAAGAGAAGAACAGCCTCAGGAATGAAAAGCAGGACTGAGGTTGAGTTGCTCCCATCCACCTAAAGAGTGACAAGGTTCAAATGCCAAAGGAGAGTGAGTTTCCAGCACCTTGGTAATTTGCAGAGGCCCAGAGATGGCCAACAGCAAGGGCAAACCCCGAGCCCTTCCTTCCCCCTCCCTCTATTGCCCAGCAAACATGATGTAACTGCATCTGGAGAGCAGCTCTCATTCTGGGCTCCTCATTAAAGACTAGAAGCAGCTCAGAGAAGGGCAGAAAATGAGCCTGCAGAAAATGATTTCTGAAAAGAGAATAAAAGACATAAATATTTACAGCTTGGCTGAGCACTACAAAAGCAGGGGGAAAAGATGATAAACTGCCTACAAATATCAAGGGGCTGAGCAAGAGCAGAGACACTCAGCATTCTTAAAGACATGCTGCTTCTAATGAAAGGACAAACCTCATCCACATGCCAGCATCAGCAGTTCAACAAAGGTTCTGCAAGGCAGGACTATGGGTGGTGACAGGAGATGGACCCAGATGACCCAGGAAAGGACAGTATGTCCAGAGAAGGGCTGGTGAGAGGTCTAGAGCACAGGTCTTGTGAGGAGCAGCTGAGGAACCTGGGGTTGTTGAGCCTGGAGAAGAAGAGGCTGAGGGGAGACCTTCTGGCTCCCTACAAATCCCTGAAAGGAAGTTGGAGCTAAGTGGGGGTTGGTCTCTTCTCCCAAGGGACAAGTCACAGGACAAGAAGAAACAGCCTGAAGTTATCCCAGGAGAGGTTTAGGTTGGACATGAGGAACAATTTCTTCCCCTTAAGGGGTGTCAAAGCTTGGTCCAGGCTGCCCAGGGCAGTACTGGAGTCCCCATCCCTGGAGGGGTTTCAGAGCTGTGTAGGTGTGGTGCTGAGGGACATGGTTTGGTGGTGACCTGGCAGTGCAGGATTAATGGTCAGACTTGATGGCCTTAGAGGTCTCTTTCAACCAAAATGTTTCTGTGGTTCAGCTTCTCTATCTGCTGGCAGCACACAGGGGAAAAGCCACTGACCAGGAAAAGCTATGAAAAAAGGACTGTGCAAAGAGCAGACCTGCATTCACCGAGAGAAGGGCCAAATGACACAACAGGAGCTTTGCATCTCTAACCTGAATGAGAAGCAGCTGGGAGGGCAGGGAAAGAGGTGATGTGGAGTGTGCAGAGCAGTGCAAAGGCACCAGAATGCCTGGAGCTGGCTTTCTCTGTTTGTTTTGGTTAGCATGATTAAGTGGGCTCACTGCAGGGAATGCCAATGAGATCATCGTGCAGTGGATGTGGAATCAAATGAAGGCCCCAGTAATGCTTCCAGGCAGCAGCAAAGAGGCTCCCAGGGTCCTTCCAGTAATGCTTCCAGTCGGCAGCTAGCACTTGAGCTGCCCACCACTACAGACTTTTCCTCTTCTAACAAGGACTGGGAGCAGCTCTTTTGCACAGTCCAATTTGCAGCTTTTTATGGTTGCTCTGCTTACAGCATGACTGCTGATGCCTTTGCTGTGACTCTGATGGCTCCTCTTCTTCCAGCCCTTTTGCCCCCTCCATTTCTTTTCCTCTGGAGCGTCTGTACCCTAAAAAGTGGAGTCTTAACATCCAGTTATCACCCCATGCACTGAAGTCTATGTTGCCTCAGTCACCCTTCTAGCAATATGGTTGCCACAAACTGTTGGTAGACAGTGAGTGTTTCTGCTCAGGAGAGGGGGAAAAAAACCCAACCCCTGGATGCCCTTGGTGATGAACATCTGGGATTTCTTCACCAAAATCAGAGTTTCACGCTTAAGAGTCCAGCCAGAGGCATGATGACTGCTCCCATCAGCTGCACTATTTATAACTGCAACCTTCTGCAAGTCAAGCCTGCCCTTTGTGTGGGGAGAGGGGCTGCAGCCCTCCCTGAGCCCTGGATCTCTGCCAGGAGCACAGAAGGTCTGAGTGCCAAATTGGCTTCTGTGGTTTTTCTAATGTGGTTTGTGGCTTTGCTAATGTGGACTCCTTTGGGTATATTTTCAGTGTCTCAGGCAAGAAACTCCAACTCCTGTGACTGTAAATGGGATGCACA